>CM077643.1:247346918-247946918 GCA_039707465.1 Rhabdophis nuchalis | reverse complement strand
AATTAGCTGCACAAGGGAAGAACAGAAAAATTGCATGAATGAAAATAATTCATGGAAGGAAAATATGCAAAGGAAGGTTACAATCTGAGCCTGATCAATCTAAATTAAGAGGCGCATTGTGCTTCTCAGAGATTGTCATATGTAGCTTTCCTCCCTGCCTGCCTGCCTGCCTTCATTCTTGGAAGTATGGTATAAACTTAAACATGAAATTGGGCCTCTGACAGTGAAGCCCAAAGTGAGCATCAATTTTTAAAATTTCAGTGTCTATCTCAAGTACATCATTAAAAAGGAGAAAGAGAAACCTTTGATCCCACAGGGGGGAAAAAGACACTTTTCTGCTACCTCTGCACATACACACCCTTTTGAACTGAAGGCCAATAGATTGAAATCTACTGTACTTATATAGAAACCCATATCATTCCTCTCCTTCCAAAAAACATTGCATCCACTCTCCTTAGAACAGGGGCATCCAACTCGGTTTCATTGAGGGTTGTGTTTGACTTTGGAGGGGAGGAGCAGGATGGGCGTGGCTAGGGTGGGCGTAGCCAGCTCAACATCACTCCTGTCAGGGGCGCCTGTGGTGGCCCGAGTGCTCGCCAGAGAAAACGGGCTCCCGAGCTCCATTTTCAGCTGCGACGGCTTCCTGCAACCCTCTGCTAGCAAAAACGGAGCTCGGGAGGGCAGCCCTCTTGAGCTCCATTTTTGCTGGCAGGGCCACCACGGACCAATCCTTTGCTGTTTCCAGGGAAGCCCTGCGGACCAGAACTAAGGACCCCGCGGGCCAGATCTGGTCCCCGAGCCTTGAGTTTGACCTCCCTGTCTTAGAACAATGATCCCTTACATTCAATGTCGAGACTCTGTTGCTTGCCTCGTTGTAGTGAACTGTAATTCTTAACAGCTCAACAGCTTGTAACTATCTATTGTGAGGGGCAATGATGTTGCACTTGGGTAATATCTAAAGGGCTACCCCAACTTTACAAAAACTGGCAAGCAGGTATTTTGCTCAGAGTAGCATTTTTCTCCAAATTTCTTATACGGTTGTTAAATGAATGTGGTTTCCCCATGGACATTGCTGTTAGGTGGTCGCAAAAGGGGATCACATAGCCCTGGAACATTTCAACATTTCATCAATATGAGTCAGTTGCCAAGCATCTGAATTTTGATCATGTGACCACGGGGATGGTGTAAAGGTCGTAAGTGTTAAAAAGAGTCATGAGTCACTTTTTTCAGGGCCATTGTAACTTTGAATGGTCACTAAATTGTTGTAGGTTGAAGATTACCTATTGTTCTGACCAAGGCCTCCCAAGAGCATGAAGCAAACTCCTGGTCCCGACAAAAAACCCTTTTATTAATTTTCTGTGAATTCTGCTCATTCACATCCAGCAAAGTCTTTCAAGGGAGGTTTTACAGTCACAGACCTTCTCTGGCTTGGAGAGCTGACTGGTCGATATCTGCAAAACTTGGCAAGGAGTCTCAGAGTCACGAACCAATTAAGCGAACTAATTGTCTCCTGCAAACTCCACTCCCCTTTCGCTCCTCTTTTATTTCCTCTGGGAGGGGCCATTCATCGTCCACCTGTAGCCTTACTCCCAAGTTGACCCCTGTTCTTTAGCTGTTCCCTTCGCCTGGCAACTCTGTGCATGCGCACACTGGGAACAGGCTTTGTCTCTTTGGCTGCCATACTGATGTCTGACTCTGAAGGCAACTGATATACACAACACCTATATTCATATGAGTCTCCCTGATGAGCCAATAGCTTCTATGGGACCAAGTTTTGATCCTTTCCTTGCATGTGATTTAAAGCATCTTTGAGTGTTGCCCAATTGTAGCTGTGCCCAAATAACAGAAATTAGACGTTTTCCATCTTTTCAGTGATGGCTAGATGATGCTATGAAGATGTTCTAAGGAACTGGTTGGGGAGTGGACTTAGCTTTGCTATGGGGATCAAGTTGCATGGGCTTTGGTTCATGCTTCCCTGTTGCCCAGAAGGTGAGGAGATCTACCTTCCAAAAGAAACAAAGTGGATGGGAAACAAGATGATGAGAACCAGTTTGGTCCAGGGGTTAAGGCTAGAAAGCGGGAGACCATGAATTCTAGTCCTGTCTTGGCCATGAAAGCCAGCTGGGTATGTTTGGGCCAGTCATTCTCTTTCAGCCCAATTCACCTTGTTGTGGGGAAAATAGGAGGGGGAAGGTGGGTATGTTTGCCACTTTGACTTATTGGTAAAAATGATAAAGGAAAATACATACATACATACATATATACATACATACAGTACATACTCTCAAGCAGCTGTAAAGGGACGGGATACTTATGTCAAAGCTGTATTTTCTTAAGGAGCCAAAAAGAAGTAAAGCTTCCTCTGTTTATAGTGGTAGAATGCAAAGCATGCATGTAAACAATTTTTTTTTTTTTACAAAGGCAAAGAGCTGAGAAAGGATTGCTGTCTGTTTCCAGCCATCATTGCCCTGGTTGCTTGCCAAAGAGAGCTCAAATTAGCAGTCAATGAAATGTCATTTCTTCTTCAGAAGCATTGCTGCTACACAACGGCAGCAGCAATAACAACCCAAAGAACTCTTAATTTCTCAGAGCCTCGGTCTGCCTTCAGGTAATAATGGCATCAAAGCTAACTTTACACAGCCTGCTTAACAAGGTCAGATGAGAACCTGGTAGGTTTGTATGTACAATATATCTTACTTAGTTGGTATTAAGCTTAGTTACACTGCCAGCACCCTGCCAACAAAACTGTGTATAGTCAAAGCTATGGTTTTCACAATTGCAATGTATGGCTGTGAAAGTTGGACCATAAAGAAAGGCTGAACGCCAAAGAATTGAGGCCTTTGAATTATGGTGCTGGAGAAAACTCCTGTGAGTCTGCAAGGCAATGAAACCGGTCAGTCCTAGAAGAGATCAATCCTGATTGCTCTTTAGAAGGCCAGATCCTGAAAATGAAACTACTTCGGCCACCTAATGAGAAGGAAGGAGTCACTGGAGAAGAGCCTAATGATTGGAACGATTGAGGGCAAAAGAAGAAGCGGATGACAGAAAATGAGGGGCTGGATGGAGTCACCAAAACAGTCGGCAGGAGCTTAAATGGACTCCAGAGGATGGTAGAGGACAGGAAGGCCTGGAGGAACATCCATGGGGTCATGATGGGTCGGACACGACTTCGCAACTAACAACAACAACAAGCTTAGTTAGTTTTTTCATAGCTGAAAGAGTTGCATCAACACACAGTCCATAAAAATTCATTTATTATTTAAAGCATTGTACAAATCAAGAAAATGGGTTAATGTAGTTATCGGGCTGAAGCATACTGGACCAATCTAGTCAGTATGATTTGGAAGAATCAGCTCATATTCCCTCATATAAGACTTTTCTAGGCAATCATGGAGCAGGTTACCAGGACTACCATTTGTTTTAAATTAGCAAAGTCATGTTTTGCCCCTGAAGAACAAATAAAGCGGCAGAACTGTACCTTATGAAATATAGCAGGAAATAATCCATCAATAAATGCTTAGGTAAAAGGCCAGGGCTTAACCTGACACCACCAGTGAAAACAGAAACAGATTTTGACAGAGAAAAATATCCTGAGGAGATTCTTGAGGAGGGTAGAAGAGAAAGGGGATAAAAAAGCAGAAGAATGAATGGAAAGGAGAACACTCATAAGAATTCTACAGCTTGGACTGGAAAAAGCGATGAAAGATGACACAAGAGAAGACCCAAACAATGTCCTGAGTTTATCTTATTATTGTAGAGATCGTTTTTCATCTTGAGTGTTAGAGAATGCGCAAGAATTGTTTGAGGACATTTCTCACTTTGGGCATTGTATATCAAATGCAGAAACAGGACACTGGGAAGAAACAATATGGAGATTCCCTTGTAGCTAGGAGTAGATGACAATGTATGTTTGTCAATGCCAGAAGTTTTCAGAACAGCATTCTTCTTAAACAAGACAACTATAATTCAGAAGTAAAGCACATAATTACGTGTGCTTGCAGAGAAGAAATCTTCTCATAAGAGAACATAATGCCTCCTTCTAGACCAGGGGTCTCCAACCTTGACAACTTTAAGCCTAGCCGAATTCAACTCCCAGAATTCCCCAGCCAGCAAACTGTTCTAGACAAGGTTTGCAAACATTGTGAATTGATTTTAGCTTCCAATAAGACATCCAATGTGACTGCCTCATCCTTGAGTCTTTGTTGGTGCTTTCCCTGATTTTTTTTTAAACAAACAAATTCCATTCTTCTTTTCCTGCAACAACATCAGAGGTGGTATTCAGCAGGTTCTGACCAGTTCTGGAGAACCGGTAGCAGAAATTTTGAGTAGTTCGGAGAACCGGTAAATACCACCTCTGACTAGCCCTGCCCCCCATCTAGTCTCCCGAGTCTCAGCTGATTGGGAGGAAATAGGGATTATGTAGTAACCTTCCCCTGGAATGGAGATTTTACAGTATCCTTCCCTGTCATGCCCACCAAGCCACGCCCACTAAGCCACACTCACAAAACTGACAGTAACATTTTTTGAATCCCACCACTGAACATCAATTACAGAAAGGATACAGAATCAAAATTCTATCATAAAAATTAGATATTAAATTCATATCACAAATAAATAAGCAGTAATTTCAATAATAAAAATGAAGAACCCTAACTTTGCTCCTAATCCTTTTATGTATTTGTCCTTTATTGTCTCGCTTTCGTTTTTAGTGTTTTAATTTTCGTGCTGAATGTTTTAATGTTGCTAATGTTCTCATACTTTTATAGTGTGCTTTTATGATGTCGCAAACCTCTCCGAGTCACTTGACAATGAGATGGGTAGCATATAAATGTAATCAATACATAAAAGAAGCAACCAGAATTAACAATGACCCCCAAAAATCTATCCAATAGTCAGAACGATAAAAAGGACTCTCACCTAGTATCAAAGCATGTAATAAAGGAGGACCCTATGGCCATGCCCCAGTTGTAGGAAATAATACAATCTGCTCAATTGTGGCAAAGCTCTGTTTAAAAGAGCTACTTAAGCTAGGGAAAATTCAGCCAAGGGATGAATCCAACAACACCAACCAACTGCAAATCTGACCCTTGAGAAGAATTGTGACCCCATCGAGAAAACTCTTTTAAAAATTTTGGTCAGTCTTTTTGTATTTGGTTTTTAAAGATGTATGTGCAATGCTAACTGTACAATTTGATGGGGTGGAAGAAAAGAAGAGGATAGACTCAAGAGAGAGGGAGGGATGGGGAAGGAAAGAATAAGGAATGGATTTACAACCTTAAACACTCAAAAAGCCACAAAGGTCCTAACCGAAAGCTCCCAATTCAATTCTGAAGCCAACCGAAAGTTCGCTTTATTTATTTATTTTATTTATTTATTTCATCAAGTATGCATTATAAAGCAGATGTTAGATTAAACATGATTATGAATACATGAAACGAATACGAATACAGGGGAATATTAGAACAGGGACAGTAGGCATACTGGTGCACTTATGCACGCCCCTGAAAGACTTCTTAGGAATGGGCTGAGGTCAACAGCAGACAGTGTAAGTTTAAAGGTTTGGGGGTTTGGGGAAGAAACCAGAGTCAGGTTGTGCATTCCAGGCATTGACCACTCTGTTGCTGACGTTGTATTTTCTGCATTCAAGTTTGGAGCGCTTTATCATAAATTTGCATCTATTGGGAGCTTGTGTGTTGTTGTGATTGAAGCTGAAGTATTCATTGACAGGTAGGACATTGTAGCAGATAATTTTATGTATTACGCTTAGGTTGGATCGAAGACAGTGAAGTTCTACGTTGTCTAAGCCCAAAATTTCAAGTCAACAGGTATTCTGTTGTGAGCAGAGGAGTAGAGGACTCTTCTCATGAAATATCTCTGGAGTCGTTCGATTGTATTTATGTCTGATATGCAGGGCAGGTTCCAAACAGATGAGCTGTATTCAAGAATTGGTCTAGCAAAAGTTTTGTATGCCTAATTTGCAGTTCAATATTACCGGAGAAGAAGCTACGCAAAATTAGATTAACAACTCTTAATGCCTTTTTGGCAATGCTGTTACAGTGAGCTCTGGCACTTAGGTCATATGAGATGAGTACTCCTAGGTCCTTGACAGTGTGGGGGTTGTTTCCAAGGTCATATCTGCTCAGCTTGTATTTTGGTGTTCTGATTTTTTCTGCCAATGTGTAAAACATATGATTCCCCCACCATAGAGTCTCCTCCTAGCGTGGCGTCCTTTTTCCTCTACCTGTCCTAAACAAAAGCCCTATCAATTGTGGAACCAACCGGTGACAGGGAGCTGCAGCAGAGGGATGAAAGAGCCACATGCGGGTCCAAAACCTCAGGTTGCTGACCCCTGACCTAGGTGCCCTTATCAAGGGGAGGAAAAACAAAAGACTGGTTTCTCAAAATGCAGTCATAAAGCACAACAAACACTGCATTTAGAACTTGCCTCGGGACATTTATTTTGGGAATCCCAGCGCACAAATACAGGCCCCAATTCCACCTGTGCATATTCTTATTTCCAGATCTTTTTTCTACCTGACAATTTGCATAAATTCCAAGTCTTATTCCTTTAATAGTCCCCGAATTCTGAGACTGGCTGAGAAATTCTGGGAGCTGCAACCCACACAATCTTCAAGCTGCCATGGTTGAGAAACACTATAGATGTATTTAAAAATGTATGAAATCTTTCATGGCTATAAGTCCTCTGGGGATATAAAAATCAAGACAACCTCTGCCTTCCTTTTGCCCCTTGGAGACATGCCTGCCCTTTAGATGATTTCATGAGGGGATTACACAAACTACAGCAGTATTACCACTGAACACAACCAGCTTTTAATCATCTTGTTGCTTTCAACCCCTTGTCAATTTTATAACAGCTAGAGCTCTGCCTGTTTTTCCTTGTCATTTGTGCTTCACCTTCCTTCAGAAGAGTCTCACAAATATAACTGATAGGCCATAGTTTTAAAATATATCATACAGTAGAACCTCTGGTCGCAACCATAATTCACTCCATAACTTCGGTTGCAACCTGATTTTGTCGTGACCCGAAATTTGGCACTTACAAAAAAATGGCGCAGAAGGGGAAATTGGCCGTGGCCATGTTTGATCACCACCCAAGTATGTGTTTGTGACCAGATTCAAAAATTTTGTGAATTGTTTGGTCGGAACCCAATTTGGTCATGGTCAGAAGGTTTGTGAGCAGAGGTTCAACTGTATTTTATGCTATATCTTGCTATATGATGTATCAGTGTTGGAAGCCACAATGAAGTTAAAAATGTGTTTTTTGCAGGAAAGTTGGGTCAGGGTAAAAACCTGGAGCACATATACTAGTTCTGAAGATAGGATAGCCAGCTTAACAATTGATTATCTGTACGAAAGTAGAGACAAACTAGGTTATATGCCTTTAAATGGTTTTTTTAATATACCTAATTTATAACAAAATAAAAGCAATATCAATATTAGAACAGAAACAATGAAAATACAAAAGAATAGCGAATAAGGAACAGCAGAAAAAGAAAAAATTATAAAGAAACAGGTTCCAATCTTTTTGATGGTAGATATAAATTTATTTATTTATTTTTATTTTTCAAATTTGTATCCTGCACCCATCTCCTACAAAGGGACCCAGGGCAGCGCCCAGGAAAATTAAAAACATAGAAGTACACATATACAAAATATAAACACCCATTAAAACTATATTAAACCACCAACCTGTGCTAAAACCACATTAAAACCCCCAATTAAAAACATTGATCCACTAAAAGTCAGGTTCGGAACCGGGTAGGTCATGCCAGGCCGGCTAGATGAAAAAAGTGCGTTTTTAGGCGCTTTATATATCAATCTTTTCTCTTTAAAGATACATCATAATTGCATCATCACCTCTAAAGGTCTTCCATAGCCTACAATTTTTTAAAAACCAAACCCTAAATTCTGAATTTATTTTTTCCCCAACCTTTTTCAAAGTGGTTTGCCATTGCTCCTTTCCTAGAGCTGAGAGAGAGTGCCTGGCTCAAAGTCACCCAGCTGGTTTTATGTCTAAGGCATGACAAGTATTCACAATCTCCTAGTTTCTAACCTGGTGCCCTTACTACCATACTAGAATGGTTCACTGAATGATTAGGAAAACTTTTTAAAGGTCATAAAATGTGGCAAAATTCACTTACCAACTGTCTCACTTAGCAACTGAAATTTTGAGCTCAATTGTGGTACTAAGTGGAGGACTACACGTAATGTATACACAAATGGCTTTGCCACCTACTTTTTCATTTAATTTTGCATTTTATTATCTCACCACGTCTTCTAAAACCACGTTTTAAAGATTAAAATGTGGCACATTAAAAATGTGAAAATAAAATAGCAGTAGTAAAAAACATATTGTAGAGGAAAAATAAAAGCAAAACACAGACAAATACATTTAAAAGTTTCTCTACAGGATATATCTTTTAAACTAAGGAAGAGGAGGAAAAGGAGGAAGAGGAGAAAAGAAAAAGGATGGAAGAGAGAGAGAGAGAGAGAGAGAGAGAGAGAGAGAGAGAGAGAGAGAGAGAGAGAGAGAGAGAGAGAAAGGAAGAAAGAAAGAAAAAAGAAAGAAAAAAGAAAGAGAAAGAAAGAAAGAAAGAGAAAGAAAAAGAAAGAAAGAAAGAAAGAAAGAAAGAAAGAAAGAAAGAAAGAAAGAAAGAAAGAATATCTGTGCCCTATGCCAGATGTGTTTCACCAATGAGCCTTCCAAAACCATCACTGAAAAGGCTCTCTCCTGGGCAGCTCCTCACCATACCTCAGCATGGAAAGGAAAACAGAGCAAGTTACCAAAGGATATATTTTAAATATGAGTAATACAGTGCAGGGTTCCAGAACCCGTTCCAACCAGTACAGTTGGAATGGGCCCAGCAGAGTCCACATGGATGCGTGCACCACGCACACAGCGCACACATGCGTCTTACCACTTCCACGATGCTCCAGCAGGCACTGTATGTCCATGCGTGTGCGCGGAAGTGCGGAATCCTTAAAAGACCGCTAAAGAGCTCAGGCGGGCGGGTGGGCCCTCTGGAGCACTGTACCGGAACAGTATCTGGTGCTTCAGGCAGGCTCTGGTATACCTGTACCAGGATGTACTGCCTACAACCCACCACTGGGGTAGTGCTTCTGGGAAGAAGTATCCATTTTGTCTTTTTCACATCAACATAGTATTCTAAATGAGTGGTGAGCAGTGGTCCTCTAGAACTTTTGTTCTACGCCTTTCATAATCCCTTGTCACTAATCCCTAGTGGCTTAGGTATATAGGAGCTAAAGTCCAACATACTTGAAGGATATCAGCCTTCTGCGTTCGTCTCCGCATACAATATACCGTTATTGTCCTGTACTTGTTCTATACTATTTCATAGTAATTTAAAAAGTGATTAACTGTAAGAAACATCAAGACAGCATAGGGAGCGTGAGTGATTTGGTTCTCTGATCTCATTCCATTACACAATTGTTTTAACAGCTCTAAGACTGCAGCTTCAAACAAAAATAAGCTTCAAGGAACTTAAAGGCTATTAAAAACCACGTGGAATCGTTCTACTTTAAGAAGTGTGAGGAGCTAGGACTGATCCTCTTTCTAAGGTACTCTTTCTGAGGTCTATTTGAGGTGAAACGAAGGGTGATGATACCCATTCAGTCGTTGATGTGATGGTCACTATAGGTAGTCCTCATTTAGTAACTGCCTCATTTGGTGACTAAAATTATGATGGTAGTGAAAATGTAACTCCATGACCGGTCTTCACATTGATGACATTTGCGAGTCTGTAAGGCAAAACTAAGCTGATTTAAGACCATAAGCACCGTCGTTGTTTCACTTACAACTGTCTTAGCAACAAACAAGTTGCTAGTCCACATTGTATTCACTGAATGAGAATTACCTGTAATTTTAATGTTGATAGAATTCATCTCCTTCTGAAGAAGAAAGTAAAACATTCTGGATTAAATCCCACAATAGACAAAGACAGGTAGTCCTCAACCACAATTCAACCCAAAATTTCTGTTGCTAAATGAGACAGTTGTTAAGTGAATTTTGTCCCATTTTACAAACTTTCTTGCCATATTTGTTAAGTGAATCACTGCGGTTGTTACATCAATAAGATCGTTGTTAAGTGAATCTGGCTTCTCCAATGACTTCGTTTGCCAGAAGGTAATCACAAAACTCCGGGACACTGCAGCCGTCATAAATATGAGTCAGTTGCCAAGCATCTGAATTTTGATCACGTCACCATGTCATGCTGCAACAGTTGTAAGTGTGAAAAACAGTCATAAGTCACTTTTTTCAGTGCCCTTGTAACTTTGAGCAGTCACTAAATGAACTGTTGGAAGTCAAGGACTACTGTAGTAACAACTGTAAAATTGATGGCATTTTCAGTTTTTTTAACTGAGCAGATCCACCCTGCCTGAGTTGAATCTCCGGGCAGATTTGGTTTTCTGTAACAAACTAATTATGCACCCACATAAATTATGCACCCACATAAATTATGCATCCACATACATTGCCTATATGTATTGGTAGATGATATATAAATTTGTTAGTACACAGAGTAATTTTAAAATGAAAATAGAAGCCTTTTTTCTAGAATCTAAAATGTATTAAAAGCATTTCACTTTAAAAAAAAATTCAAGGTGGAGACAAGGGCACTGTTTTCTTTTGCAGCAGGTCAGATTTCCAGCTAATATTTAAAATTAAAAGCAATGCTTTTGAAAACGTCAGGAGGAGGAAGGGAGGTGTTTGTAGCATAGGCAAGAATCAAGAATGTCCAATGGACAATGTGCATATTGTAACATCATTGTACAAAATATATATCTCTGTAGGTCAGGCCTGTCAAAATGGTGGCCCGTGGGCCAGATGCATCATGTGCAGGCCATGCCTACCCCAGCTCTGCAAAGGCAAAAAACACATCATGATATGGTAAAATATGTCACACGACACGATCAGGTTTGACACCTGTTCTGTAGATAGGCTGCATCGTTTGCCTGATCACAAGGCACATGTCTTGAACTCCCTTTTGTCCTCTGTGGATGTCATAGCCTTCAGGCAGGGGTGGGTTCCAGCAGGCACAACTGCCGGTTTTCTCGTGTGTGTGTGTGCACGCTGTGTGCGCATGCGCAGTGCAATTAAAATTGTTCTGCGCATGCGCAGAACTGAAAAACAAGATGGCAGCGCTTAAGGCACCAAAAGGGAACCAGTTCAGGGGCATGGCAGGCCATGGCAGTCACTGCCAGTTCCAGCGACTAGACCACCAAACCACTACCGGTTCAGCCAAACCAGTCCGAACCGGTAGGAACCCACCACTGCCTTCAGGCATGTGGAGCTCATGAGCATCTCACTGTCTGCCCTCAATGTACAAATAATGCAACCCAAACCCAAAGATGTTTTTTCAAGAAGCAACTAGACTTTCTTTATTTTTCCTGGAAGATATTTCGCTTCTCAGCCGAGAAGCTTCTTCAGTTCTGAATGGTGGGGAACGGAAGGATTTATACTCCTTGCAGTCATCTGGTCTTGAAAAAGAACCTATGGGGCAACTAAGTGACCTTGATGACTGAGAAACTCCACAGATACTGAAACTTAAGGTTTCAAAAGCTAGGATTTTGAAGAACCTCTTCTCCTGCATATATACTGTATATGTTATATATATATAATGATAGATAGATAGATAGATAGATAGATAGATAGATAGATAGATAGATAGATAGATAGATAGATGGATGGATGGATGGATGGATGGATGGATGGATGGATGGATGGATGGATGGATGGATGGATGGATGGATAGGGATAGGGAGAGAGAGAGACAGAGACAGAGATAGATAGATAGATATAGATATAGATATAGATAGATGGATATGGATATGGATAGAGATAGAGAGATAGAGATAGAGACAGAGAGAGAGACAGATATAGATATAGATATAGATAGATGGATATGGATATGGATAGAGATAGAGATAGAGACAGATGAGATGAGATAGATGAGATAGAGATAGAGATAGAGATAGAGATAGATAGAGATAGATAGAGACAGAGACAGAGACAGATGAGATAGAGATAGAGACAGAGACAGAGACAGATGAGATGAGATAGATGAGATAGAGATAGAGACAGAGACAGATGAGATGGGATAGATGAGATAGAGATAGATAGAGATAGAGACAGATAGAGATAGATAGAGACAGAGACAGATGAGATAGAGATAGAGATAGAGACAGAGACAGATGAGATGGGATAGATGAGATAGAGATAGAGATGGAGATGGAGATAGAGACAGAGACAGAGACAGATGAGATGAGATAGATGAGATAGAGATAGAGACAGATGAGATAGAGATAGAGATAGAGACAGAGACAGATGAGATGGGATAGATGAGATAGAGATAGAGATGGAGATGGAGATAGAGACAGAGACAGATGAGATGAGATAGATGAGATAGAGATAGAGATAGAGACAGATGAGATGAGATAGATGAGATAGAGATAGAGATAGATATATGGCAGTCATTAAGTGAATTGGGTCTCATTTTACAATCTCTTTTGCTGCAGTTGTTAAGGAAATCATTGCACTTAAGTGAATCATATGGCCATTACATGAATCTGGTTTCCTTCACTGACTTTGCTTGTCAGAAGATGACTGGGAAGGTTATAAATGGTGCTCACATGACCCCAGGACAATGCAACTGTCATAAATACTTGCCGGATGCCAAGCCCCTGAATTTTGATCATGGGATCATGGGATGCTGTGAACGGTCATAAATCACTGTTTCAGTTGTAACTTCAAACGGTCACTAAACAAATGGCTGCACGTAAAGGACCACCTGTACTTACACAGCCACTCTTCAGATTCAGAGTATTTTGTAAGTCAGACAGAGAGACTTGAACAAGCCTAATAAATACATATAAATAAATAAATAAATAAGGAAAGAGAAGAACATCATGAATTGCGGAGAGCCTCAATAAGAGGCTTGAGAATTTTAAAGAGCAACAAGCAAAATAGGAAGCAGTGGTGAAGGCAAGGAACGTTTTCAAAGATGGAAGGGGTGGAGAAGTTTAGCAAATGTGATGCTTTAAACTTGTTTTACTTATCTTTTTCTTATCTCATGCCTTAATTTCTTTGGTTTACTATTTTCCCCACTATTTTCCCCTGTGGAGTGGGTAGAGCTGAGAGAGAGTGTTTGCCACCCAGCTTTCAAGGCTAAGGTGGAACTAGAACTCACTGCTCCTGATTTCTAGCCTGATGTCTTATCCACTAGACCAGGGCTGTCAAATTCCCAGCCTGTGGGCCAGCTGCATCACACGCTGGCCATAACGACGCCTGGTTTAGTGAAAGGGAAAAAAGTCCTGATTCGCCATGACGACATGAGTTTGACCTCCCTGCACTAGACCAAAGTGGATCTCTGGATTATCTTAATTACTGGAAACTGGATTACCTTGTGGTCTCCTGTCCTTCTATAACTAGGTTCAATTCCTGTCAACTTTTATCAATATCAGCCAAGATTACCTTGTTCCATACCACTGGAAGAGCCATGGGTACGTTACCCCAGGTACTCCATTTTGAAATGCTTGGTGCCTATCCAAACTTTCCTCTGCAGTTTGAGCAATAATTAAGAAAGGCTTGTTGTCAAACTCTTTTGAAATGTTTGGCAGATTAATAGGAATCTGACGAATAGCTCCACAAAGGGTCATTTAAATGTGATTCAAAACATCATATGACTTTTTTTCTCCCGCACACACACAATGTATTTAGCCAAATTCCTATGGCCAGGAAGGCCATGGTTAAACATGTTGCAATCTTTCCATGCAACCTTAATCAGGAAGCTTCCTTTGTGGACTGATGATGAGTCTGCTCTGGTTATCTCAGAGCCTTTTCAACTCAGGGTTTAACATTCCTGATTGCACAAACAACTCTTTATTCCGAAATGCGAGGTTTTTCCCGACTCCAGATATTGCTACATTTCTTCCTTGTGGAATCTCCCCATCCTGGCATCCCACAGACAAAGCATACATATGCAAGATACCGGTCAGCGCTACTCAGCTTCCACTACAGAAGCACTCCCTTTGTTTTGAGAACTGATGTAATTCTTCCTTGTTTATTTCTCAGCAGCCAGTGTTCAGGAAAGCTTCTAAGAGGTGCGCAAGCTTTACTGGCCTTTTACCAAGCCTGCCCCATGTTAGAGAAGTTACCTTCGGTTTCTACCTTTATTAAGGTAAAGGTGAAGGTTCCCCTCACACGTGTGCTAGTCGTTCCTGGCTCTAGGTGGCAGTGCTCATCTCCGTTTCAAAGCCAAAGAGCCAGTGCTGTTCCGAAGCTGACTCCGTGGTCATGTGGCCGGCATGACTAAATGCCAAAGGCGCATGAAACGCTGTTACCTTCCCACCAAAGGTGGTTCCTATTTTTCTACTTGCATTTTTTTTTCTTTTGAACTGCTAGGCTGGCAGAAGCTGGGACAAGTAACAGGAGCTCACTTGTTACATAGCGCTAGGGATTCGAACTACTGAACTGTCAACCTTTCTGATTGACAAGCTCAGTGTCTTAGCCACTGAGCCACCACATCCCTACCTTTATTATGCATGTCTTAAAAATGTCTTAAAAGTAATTGATTTCCGGTTACCCTCATACATTTTCTGGAGACGCCAACAGAGTTATAAAATTATTAAATGCCACAATATTTAACAAAGTGAAATAAAGACCTGAAAAACAATTTCAAGCCATTGTTACAACAATAGGTCTTTGCCACTAACCTAATATCCTTCAATGGCATCAAAATTAAGAGGAAAAATGGGCACATTGTGCAGAGACACTATAAAGCTCAAACCCACTCACAAAATCAATGATAAGAGCACATCATGAAACGAATGAGGATCACTATTGTATCCCATTTTTATTTATTAACATGCCACTGTGGCCCCAATTGACCTTGATGAATTTCCTTTCAGTTCAACATAAACCGTTGCCGTTGACAGTAATCCCAAAGTTGGATTTCAAGCTTGGGGAATTTCATCCTCTTATGATTGCAACAGACTGCTATTATTGGCATCTAAATCAGTTCCCCCCTGGGATTAACTATTTTCATGCATTTTTATAGTCACCTGCCTTTGAAATTGGAAATTACAAGAGAACTTTAATCCATCTGCAGTTTTTCCCTGGGTGTTAGACCACATTGTATTAAATCTCTCCTTAAAAATACCTACATTGCTATAGTTACCAGGTTGTTTCTGGAGCTAATTCAAAGTACTTGTTCGGACTTTGCAGCATTAAATGGCTCACACAGCCAGATAAATTTGGTGAAATTGATAGATTTGAGAGTCTTGGTTAAGTCTACTCAGTTTTAACATAAAGGCTTAGTGAAACAAGGATGGTCAAAACGGTTGCAACTCTCTCCACTGAGTTGAAATCAACTTACCTTCGCTACTGGTTTGCAAATGTGAGCCCGCTTCATGCATGCACATAGCATCAAAAACGGGATGTGATGATGTCCGGGCATGTAGTGGTGGAACCTCCCGCCGCCACTGCTACCGATTCACACAAACTGGATAGAACCAGCTGAACAGCACCACTGCTCTCCACCATGTTCATGTGTTTATTAAAGTAGTAAATTTCATCCCACGTCTTCTCTAGTACAAAATGTGTGGCCTCTATTTTTTTACTGATACCTATTACTGCTCCTTTTTATGCAAACCTTCATCCAAGATATTTTTCTTCCATCTGCCTATGGATGACCTGATAGGCCACCAAAACATTCTGCTACCAGAGCAGGAAGTGGTGTCTCTGATTCGCAATGAAAAAAACCCGTCTCTCTAGAAATAAGCCCTGCTAAACCCCACTATAAATCAGTCTAAATGAGACTCCTGGGTTGAATTTATTGGGGCAACTGAGACAGATAGATCATAGGTAAGGAAGCAAGGCCCACATGATGTAGTTTGGTTCCCATCCTCCTTCTTAGCACATACTCTAGCATAAATTCATTAAATTTTAAAAGACTTTCTTTCATTGGTTCTACAACTCTTTTTATTATCCTACTTTATTTTCTGAGAGGACAATAAAAGTGCCTACTCTTTCCAGCCAGGGTAAAGAAAGGAAGACTTAGGTGCAAGAAAGTGTTCAGAAACAGATTCATAAATCCAATTGCATGTCACACACACAACTAAGCACACAGCATCATCTTTGGGACAGCTAGATGGCTTGTCCTTTTCTCAATCTCCTGATATATGGATTAATGGCTTCTTTTTCATTAATGGGTGGGAGCAGTGGTGGGTTATAACCAGTACGCCCCAGTATGGACGTAACGGTGCCTGCCGGGAGCACCAGATACCGTTCTGGTACGGCACTCCAGAAGGCCCACCCACGCTCCTTATCGGTATTTGAAGTTTTGGGGGCCTCCGCGCAGGCGCACGGAGCACACAGCACCTGCACAATGCTCCGCCAAGCACCTGGAGCGTCGTGGAAGTGTTGTGGAACATCGCAGGCGGTAAGTATGCATGTGCATGCTGCATGCGCTCATGTGGTGGGCTCCCAGCCCCGTTGCACCGTACCAGTTGCAACAGGATTCGGAACCCACCACTGGGTAGGAGGCACTGAATGGCAGCTGTTTTGATCTTTCTCTCATTTTTAGAAGTGAAGGTTCAAAGGCCCAAACCAGAAAGACCATCACTCTAGTTTCCAGTTAATAAGGAAATTTAGACAGAACTTGATTTTTTTCCTGTTACCAGAGAGGAGGGGGAAATGGTTTCTAAAATTTAAATCATACAATGGTTGATATTTATTCTTGTCTGTATTTTATGTGATTTTCTAAAGTTAGAGAAATAGTGTTCAAAAACTCTGAAGAGGCATCATGAGCAGCTTTGGTGTTGTCTCCTCTAGAATGTGACTATAGGTTAGAAACTGACCACACAAACTGGCCAGCACTCCAGTTCTGAGGCCATGAAAAGTAAAAGGAGCATATCTACTCTTGACTACCTCTAATTTGGGGGGGGGGGGGGGGGTCCAGAGAATTTTGCTGCTCTCCTTGATATATGGATATCTTCAGTAAGGACAGGACTTGCTTCTTCTTCCATCGATCCCCCTCCTTTTCTGGTTCTTCATGGATAAAAATGAGCTCTGCCTCTCATCCATACCTTTGAATTAAAAAAAAAAAAGGTCTTTGTGTGTCCATGAGTCTTTGTAAGAAGTCCCTTCCTGCTGAATTCCACAAACATAAGTCTTGGTGACTTAAGGAGCTGGCAGTCAACAATAAGATGTGGATTGGGAGGTTGAAAAGAAGAGGAAGACTGGAGGGGTTGGTATGGGCAGCTTAACTTTTTGGTGGAAGTGACTACCTAGCCATAATGGATCAACTGGCCATTGGGGGCGAACATCTGGCCCCCATGGATCGGGCACGCAACCTAGGTGTCCTCCTGGATACCCGGCTGTCTATGCAAGATCACGTGACAGCCGTGGCCAGGGGGGCTTTCCACCAGGTATGCCTGGTGCGGCAGTTGCGTCCCTTATTGGACCGGGACGCCCTCCGCACAGTCACTCACGCGCTTGTGACATCCCGGCTGGACTACTGTAATGCTCTCTACATGGGGCTCCCCTTGGCGTGCACCCGAAGGCTGCAGCTGGTCCAGAATGCAGCTGCGCGGGCGATCTTGGGAACGTCTAGATATTCCCATGTAACACCGCTCCTGCGCGAGCTGCACTGGTTACCTGTGGTCTTTCGGGTGCGCTTCAAGGTGTTGATCACCATCTTTAAAGCGCTCCATGGCACGGGACCAAGCTACCTGCGAGACCGCATCCTACCTCATACATCCCTGCGGCCGATTCGCTCCCACAGAGAGGGACTTCTCCGGGTGCCATCCACTAGGCAATGCCAGCGGGCGACGTCCAGGGGAAGGGCCTTCTCTGTGGTGGGCCCAACCCTCTGGAACGACCTACCCCCCGACCTCAGAACAACCACGGACCTCCGCACCTTCCGCCAGAAATTAAAGACACTCCTGTTCCATCAGGCCGGTTTGGCCTAAGTTATTTACCTAGTCTGCAGTCTGTATTATAAATTGTTTTAATTGGGTTTGTAAGGGATTATGTCTTAACTATTTAAATTTTAGCACAGGGATAAACTATTTAATTCGATTTTAATTATTTATACTTTGTATTTGTGTTGTTTTAAATTTCCTGTGCACCGCCCCGGGTCCCTTCGGGGAGAGGGTGCGGTTATATAAATTTTATAAATAAATAAATAAATAAATAACTCATTAGTCTAAAAGACTAGTTAATTTTGGACTAGTTAACCATTAATTTTCATCATTGGATAATTATTTTATTTGGCAGTCACATTTGCAATACATTGGAACAGACTGCCTCCCATGTAAGCATCATATCATTATATAAGAACAATTTAGTCGTTCAAGCCTCTGATGTAGACCAGATCTTAATACTATTTGATATTAACAGAGTTGGAAGGGACCTTGCAGGTCATCTAGTCCAACCCCCTGCCCAAGCAGGAGACTCTACATCTGCCTCTACCTAGGATTGAACTCACAACCTCCTGATTGGGAGGCAAAATGTCTTCATATTACTGCAGTTTTGCAGGATTCAATCATTGTTATGAATGAAGGCAAATATACGGGTCCCAGGATAATGTTGGCTCAATCATTGCTTGTTTTTAAATTGCAGTGTACTCATTTTCAGCCATTCAATACTGGTATTGCACTAAGTTTATTCATGTTATACAAAGTCCACTTTTTTGTGGTAAACATTTCATACAATAAAGAGAATACTGAATCCTTACTATTGTTTTGGGGATAGATAGTAAAGAAGTGGAATTTTAACATCTCTTTAACATCTAATGGTCGTCCAGATTTACATATATTCTACATGGAATATAGTGTTTGATTAGAAAAATGGACAGGAGTCGCACACTACAAAATTTTCTTTGTGGTGTAAATGACATTCCAATTATCTAGATTTCATAAATAATAAAGACAAGATAGAAAAACCTGCACATGGATTAGAAAACATAAGTATATCATATCATCAAGAAAATAAAAGAAGTGAAATTGAAATGGGCACATAACAAGAAGAACTGATGGCAGGTGGCAGTCATAAAATTGCCTAATAGGTGCAACCTGAGGGTCAAGGTTCAAGGAGACAGGGGTGCCTATGTAGGAGCCTAGCCGGCCGTCTAGCACGTCGGCGAACTCTTCCAAAACCCCGGAGACGGGGGAGGTAGCAGGGACGGAATGGATCCCGTGCACTGACAGGCCCAGTGCGGGCAACCAATCCATGCCGATGATGGCCGCTAGGGGGTCGGAGACCACTAAGATAGGCAATCGCCCCTTGAAAGCCCCATCACCCCCAGGGAGATCTGGCCCAAGGTGGGAATAGAAGTCCCTTGGTAGTCCCGCAGGACTGTTAGAGGAGGGGACAAAACGTCCAGGGAGAGGTCAGGGCGGATCTTGGCCAACTGTGCCCGGGAGATGATGGACCTAGAGGAGCCCGAGTCCACCTCCATGTGGACCCCCACCCCCTCCAGTTTTACAGTCGTTTGAAGCTGCGTACGTTCGGGCAAGGCTTCCTGCGGGGCGGGTGCGTCCGTCAAGGCGAAGCAGCCGGATGGCTGCGGCTGTTGGCGTCGGCCCTGGCGTCGCTGGGCGGGTTGTTGGGTCGCCTGACCCCTCCGGTCGTCTCCGGTGCGCCGTTGGGGCTCCGGGGTGGGCGGTGAGTCGGTAGGCGCTGCGGCACGGCAGACGGCAGCCAGGTGGCCCTTTCGGCCGCAGCGGCGGCAGGTGGCGGCCCGGAACGGGCAATCGGCTCGGGGGTGCTTTCCCCCGCAGCCCAAGCATTTGCTGGAGGATGGTTGGAGAGGCCTGCGGCCGGCCGACCGCACATAGGCGACCCAGTCTTCCTCGTCCAGGTCGTCGGAGTCTTCCACCAGGCAGGTGCGAGCAGCCGGTTGGCGGTCCAGGTCCCGGTCAAAGACCGAGGACTCAGACATTTCGAATGCCTGAGCCTCGTCTACCGCCTGCTCCAGCGTTAGCTCCGTGCGGGCCAGCAGGCGCCTTCTGAGGCGGATTTCTCTGAGGCCCCATATGAACTGTTCTAGCAGCGATTCGTCTAGGAAGGCGGAGGCGAAATTGCACGGGATGTTGGCCACACGGAGTGCCTGAAGGAAATCGGCCACCGACTGGTTTGGTTTCTGCAGGCACTTCCGAAAGGCAAAGCGATGGGTCATCCGCGATGGCACCGGGGCGTAGTGGGCCTGGAGCCGCTCGATCAGGGTGTCCCACGGAACTTCATACACCTCAGTCGGCGCGGCCACGGTGCGGGCGGTTGTGAAGAGTTCCGGGCCGCCGCAGCCCAAGAAATGCCCCAACTTCCTGGCCGGAGGCAGCGCCCCGTAATCATTGGCCAGGATAAAGCACTCGAAGCGTGCCATAAACGAGACCCAGGTCTCCTTTGAAGAGTCAAAAGGAGCGAAGGGAGGAACTGAACCCATGGTGGATCGTACCGCTAACGAAAAGGGTAAAAAGGGGAAGAAAATTTTTTGTGAGGAAATGATTCTTTCCTCCGCAAGTAGAGCTCTGCCTGGCCCCAGCCCTCGTCGCCAGTGTTAGATTCTCTGGTGTGGTAGAGAATGAGGGAGTCCAGCCAGGTTTGCTCAGAAAAACTATAGCCGTTTATTTCAGGCAGCAAGATAATTCAACTATATACAATACTGAAAAGGAGCGGTAGACAGGGGCTCCCGCGTTTGACAGCTCTTTATATATGGAGCTGTCAAACGGGAAGCCAATCAGGCTGCGGCAAGAGCCGGCTTCCCGCCAGGCGCGCCTTAGCCAATCAGGCGCGACTAGCGGTTAGCCAGCTTGCTACAGCCTGTCTCCATGGCTTCAAAGCGGCAGTCTGGAAGACCTGTGGCCGGTCATAGGTCGAGACCGGTCGCAGGTCGAGGACACAACATTTAACATCTAATGGTCGTCCAGATTTACATATATTCTACATGGAATATAGTGTTTGATTAGAAAAATGGACATGAGTCGCACACTACAAAATTTTCTTTGTGGTGTAAATGACATTCCAATTATCTAGATTTCATAAATAACAAAGACAAGATAGAAAAACCTGCACATGGATTAGAAAACATAAGTATATCATATCATCAAGTAAATAAAAGAAGTGAAATTGAAATGGGCACATAACAAGAAGAACTGATGGCAGGTGGTAGTCATAAAATGGATCCTATTTCATGTTGAGTGAGTAAGCACACTACAAGCCATCACTATGCAGAAACCCTTTTACTAGAGAGCGAGTAATACAAGAGGAACAGGAAATGCTTCATAGGGACAATAGAGATGCATCCTAGAGTGACAATGTGATACAGGAAACAACCACAATAGAGAAGAATGATAGAGCTGCATATAAAATCATATGCGTATAACAACTATAACAGATCCCACTTGATAAAAAGCAATCACGAAAGAGACCTAAAACAAGATGGAACAACAACATCAGCAAGTATTGTCGGCCCAATTAGGAAAAGAAAGCTCAGGGCTGTATTGGCTGGAAACATGTGGAAGAGGCCTTCATCCCAGTGGATAGGCAATTTTTAGGATGATGATGATGACGATGTTAAGAAAACATAAAACATTAGAAACACAAGACCACATATTATAATATCGTAGCAGTGACTGCTAGCAATATTGGCTATTATGTTGATTTTACAATTCTTAGGAGCTAGAAATAATCAAGACGATACGATTCCTCACTTCACATCAGTTTTCATTTGTTTTGGACTATTTTTATATTCTTCCATTTAAGAAGTAAAAAGTAGCGTCCACAATGTAATTTTTTTAAATAATAAACAGAGGAAAAATACGCCAACGCTATAAGGGTGTTTTCCCCCCTCAAAAACAGCTTTATCAGACTGTTAGAAAGCAAAAACAGCAGTAGGGTTTTTTTTAAACATGGCGGTTTATAAATATAATAAATTATTATTATTATTATTATTATTTTTAAAGGAAGAAATACAATGCTGTATAGATTTTCATGGTTTATAGCTGACTTCATTAGATGCATGAACTATTATCAAAAGGTAGACTCATGAATAAGTAGGATAGGGAATGGTAAAAATAAATGCAAGAAAGTGATAGTTACATATAGCTAGCAGTCACTGACAAAAGAATGGTTTAATGTGAACTAAATGTTTTTGCATTGATGTAATGGAGATAAAGGAAGGTAAGCGAGCAATGACCCTAGGTGTGAAGACAAAGGTGTTATCACAAGGTCTTTCCGTCTTGCTCAGTCTCATTAAGTTGCACAGTCTGCAAAAGCAATCAGCCTGTGCTTTTATGACACATGCTTTGAACATGGCAAAAGCAATCAGCCTGTGCTTTTATGACACATGCTTTGAACATACTGTGCTTTTATGACACATGCTTTGAACATGGCAAGCTAAAGTTCAATAAACTGGAGAACCCAAGCACATTTTACCACCCAACCAGAGATGGTATTCTGCTGGTTTGCCCTGTTTCGGGCAAACCGGTAGTGGTGGCGGCGGAAGGCTCCACCCACCCACCCAAACGTCATTATGGATGCTCTGCGCATGTGCAGAAGGTTCTGCACATGCATGGAAGTGCCCCCTCCTGTGCACTCCCAGTCCCGAACCAGTAGCAAAGGTAAGAGGACACCATTACTGTGCACAACCCATAGTGTCCATGTTTGGCAATGCTGCTAAACCAGCACTTCTGACATCTTAAATCTAGAGGGGTGATGGTAGGGAAGTGGTTACTGCCAACCAGATCACGACAAGCACATTGTTTGACTTGCAAACTGTTGTTCCCATAATTAGCCAAGCCTCTACAACTAGCTAGTTGTACATTTGTATTGCTGTACGCAATAACGAAGGCTCATAACAAGCAAACTTATCCAAGCTGGAGGATCAGGCTGTAGCATAATGAGGCCTGCTTGCAATCAAGCTAAAAGATCCAAGGTCATCAAACTCTCTGATCCACGAGGATATGCCTTAATGGGAAGCAGGAAATTCCTGAGAGTAATCATTCAGGCCGTTTCTGACTGAAGACACCGAAATAGTCAGCCGGGTACACCGAGATATGATTAAGAGCAGACGTGGTCTAGAAAGATCAGTCGCTGAAAAACAAACCTTTGTGTTTGCAGGGTCATCGGATTTGACGGCATCCATCTGCGTCGCCATCTGCTCAGACTAGAGCCGACTTTTTGGTCACAACCATGTGACCACAAAAACTTCAGATGTGTAATGTGTGCAACTTGCGCTGCCTGGTCAGTCAGGAAGTTCTTAATCATTCTCTATTTTCTCCCAAAGTCAGCTTGGCTATTGACTTAAGTAATACCATCCTTCGCTTCCGTCCAGTTGGAGAGCCACAGTTAATGTCTACCACTTGAGATTCTTGATACATTCTAGGATTATAGTATTTGATGATGATGCATTTTCTCCTTCAAAAATTCAACATAATCTTCATCCTGATCACTTGGATCCATGGCCATACCGAAAGGAAAGGTGTCTAGAGTTGCAGAACATTTTAAAGGAATATAGGTAGCCCTCGAGATAGATGATAGATAGATAGATAGATAGATAGATAGATAGATAGATAGATAGATAGATAGATAGATAGATAGATAGATAGATAGATAGATAGATAGATGATAGATGGATTTGTTCTCCTCCAAAACTTTAGAATTTTTTTTCCTCCAACAATTTCAGGGTAACATATAATCTTAATATGGAAAAAGAACTATTGTACCCCAAAATATAACAAACCAATATGCAATACAAAGGAACAGTATATTGATGTGCTTACTAGTAGTATCTGCTGAAGCAGGGTGGAAACTGTAATGAAATGAATGTATCACCATCACCATAAAAATGTTGCAGCATATATGCTTATGGCAGATGTTAGGATGTATTGGCATTTGTGCCACAACATCAATGCACATGTCATCATTTTGGCATCATTGTGGTTCATTAAAGATGCTCTTGCCCAGACCTAAGACCCTTTTGGACTTCGCAGCAGACCTCATGGATAAGACTGAGATGGAAATCTTTGTTCCCGAGCCTTTGCGATATTGGTTGCCCCCTAAAAGCCAAACTACAGGTAGTCCTTGACCTTTGACCACAATTGAGCCCCAAATTTCTGTTGTTAAGCAAAACAGTTGTTAAATGAATGTTGCCCCATTTTATAACCTTTCTTGCTATAGTTGTTAAGTGAGTCACTGCAGTTGTTAAGTTAGTAACACAGTTCTTAAGTGGCTTCCCCATTGACTTTGCTTGTCAGAAGGCCGCAAAAGGGGATCGCATGATCCTGGGACACTGCAACCGTCATAACTATGAGTCAGTTTCCAAGCATCTGAATTTTAATCACATGGCCATGGAGATACTGCAATGGTCATAAGTGTGACAAACAGTCATAAGTCCCTTTTTTCAATGCCGTTATGGCTTTTAATGGTCTACCTTTGTATTCACTTGATGTTTAAGAACAATACATTTATCCAAAACTAAAAACAGGAAAGAGGAACATGACATTTAGTTTCATAGAAAAATAATGGTTTCACATTACAGTACAGTATTGCTTTGGTAGCATCTACTCTTGATTCATATGCACTTAACAATTTTTGAAGTAAGTACTGTAGGCAAATTTCATGTCTGCTACTGAATGGCAGCAAAGTTAATTGTTTCTCTGGGGACTCAAAGCCTTGTTCAGGCATTACTTCAAAAAATGCAGAAAGTACACCTAAATATGATGGAGGCATGGGTGGGCTGCTACAGGTTCGCCTGGGTTTGGGAGAACCCATAGCTAATGTTATGGCTGGTTGAGAGAACCTCCAACCACCTGTCTGGCCCCTCCCCACCCAGGACTCTCCATTTTGGATGTGTGGTAAGTGCAGGGCCCATGAGGAGGCTCTGGGAAGAGAAAAAATCGACCTGGAAGTTCTGGAAGGCTGGAAATGGGTCTCGGGAGCCCAGGAGAGGCAGTTTTCGCCCTCCCAGAGGCTCAAGGAAAGCCCCCGGAGCCTGGGGAAGGCAAAAACTCTCCCCCCTCCCCATCTGTGCTATAGAAGGCTGACTAGGCCACCCCCACCATGGCCACGCCCACTCAGCAACCAGTTGTTGAAATTTTTTCCAAATATCTCACATGGATCAGCTCCAGCCAACCCATTCTGCGTTGCCACACCCCCAGCACAACTATCCAAAGAGGGACTCTTAGATGAATTTGTTCACTCTGCTGCAAAACAAGACCAGAATTAATAAAGACAGTTGGGGGCAATTCCCTTATGTGAATCCTCATTCACCTTTTACTCCCTCCCGCCCCAGAGTTTCTAGTACTCTTTCCCAACCCGGTATGCAAAACACACACACACACACACACACACACACACACACACACAGAGAGAGAGAGAGAGAGAGAGAGAGAGAGAGAGAGAGAGAGAGAGAGAGAGAGAGAGAGAGAGAGAGAGAGAGAGAAAGATTGGCACTGTCTCCCAGAAGTCTCAGCCTGATATATTGGGAAAGTATCAGGTTTTATAAGAGTGGTATGGAACATCTAAATTAGGAGCTCCTCAAGGCCTCAGTCAGCCTCTCCAGAATGCCTCCAAAAATGCTGATGTAGCTTTTAATACAGCTGAAGGAAGAAATGGTTTAAGACACACAGTCATCTTTTTAAGCAGATTAATTAAACTTTAATCATTCCATTAACATGGAATCAAATGTAGTGTTCGTCCTGGCCTAAACCGTTCCTTCTGAGTGATCCCAGCCATGCATCTGAAAAAGCCAAATGCAGTTCTAGTTTTTAAAAGAAATGAGAACTCCTGGACTAAAGTCATGCTGCCAAAAATACCCAGTATTCTCTTATTTGTGATGTCAGTTACATTATTGGAAAACGTTACATTTCACACTGATTGACGGATTGGTTTCTCATATGCCACCCCATCATAGATTTCCTGAAGAATTGCATATGTTTAGACTGTAAGAATACAGACAAGGCTTGCCTGATTGAGCATATGAAAACTGCGTTGGGAAATACTTTGATCTGAATAATACGGTAAGATACTTTCAGTAAGATAAAGAATAATATCAGAAATGAGTTCAATTGTGTTTTGATTTTTTTTCCATAGTGGCTTTGCATTCTCAAATTACTTGGGATCAATGCAGTGGTGGGTTCCGGATTTTGTTCCAACCAGTACGGTTAGAACAAGCCCAGCAGTGTCCACATGGACGCGCGCAGTGCACACATGCATCTTAGCACCTCCACAAGCCTCTGCGACGCTCCAGCTGCTCAGTGGAGCATTGCGCAGGCACTGTACGCACCATGCGCGGAAGCACCAAAGACTTAAAAGACCAGTAAAGAGCTCAGACGGGTGGGTGGGCCCTCCGGAGCACCATACCGGAACAGTATCCGGTTCTCTGAGCAGGCTCCAGTACGCCCGCACCAGGGCGTACCTCCTGCAACCCACCACTGGATCAATGGAATAGTGAAAAAGTATCTTCTCCATTTTTCTCTTTCCTGTAGCCTTAAGGTTACTTGGTGCTCCAAGTCACAAGAAGCCCATTTTAGTGAAGCTGTCCACAAACACTGAATAATAGAATTGCTAAAAGGCCTACTTTGTAAATGCCCGAGATTTGATATTTCAATTTAATTAGAATAATTGTTTCTAACGTTTCACCAACCATCTCTGATCAGGATATTTATATGCTGCAAGCCCCACTGGAAACAATTTTGAGTGAGTTCCTTTGTTTTTCCTAACTAATTATAGGGATTGCAACTTGGGAAATTAATAAAACTTGGGAGATACAGTTCTTCCTCACGCACAATAGCAATACCACTTAAACTTATATATCGCTCCACAGTGTTTTACACCACTGAAATGAAAATATAATGAAAATATAGCCACTGCTTCTCCTCACCTTGGCAGAGCTATTGTTTGGACACATTTTCAACAGAATCACCAGTCTGAGGTTGGTGCCATTGTAAATGTCAGTTAGGGCCAGCCTTACAACAATATGGCATAAGGAAGTAGCTGTCAATTATCACACAGGGCAGATGCAGGAATATAATATTGCTTTATGGAGCTGGGCATGCCATGCCCTTGACCCCATGATCCATAAACTACCCTATTATTCTCAGGAATAGTTGAGAAGTTAGATTCACTTTCTCAACTATCGGTTCTGTTGACGGGATGAGTTGGAAGATTTGCTTCAGGCAAAAAAAAGTATCCTGCACTAACTCCAGCAGAGAGTGCTAAAAGCAGTACCACGAAGGGGTCAGAGACTGTATGGCAGAAAAATGAATCTGGATCGTCTCACAATCGACGATTGAATTGCATGTCAAGGATGACCCATAAGAAATAGAGTGTTGCTCTTCCAGTGCACATATATAACAATGCTTTTCAAGCTTTGGTCACATTCTTTGCAGTGATAATAATTACTGTAGAGGACTCTGGGAAACAAGGGGTAGGGAGAGAATCCCTTGGTTTAAATTCATTAACCTGCTTGATATAGCTGAAGCATAGTGGTTTTTTAAAAAAATTCTTCGTGTTTCCCCCACACTAGAAAATATAATCTCCTCATGAAAAGAAAAGAAAAAGACAATACAGCATACTAGGGTGGATCAAACCGACGAGTGTTGTGTTAAAATAAGATTGCAGCAATAGCAACGTAGGGCAGGGAACTTCTGTTAAGTTTCCTACTGGGCCACGCTCATTCTGTGGTTTGGGGCGTGGAATTTCATATTTTGGTTTGGTTTGGTCCCACCAGCTTCCCTGAAGTATTTGTAGAGCTACGATAGGGATACTGAAAGGGACTGCGATCACATCCTTACTATCTGAAAGAGTGTTGTGAGAATGAGCCAGACGATAATTTTAAAAGGTGCTCAGCTGTTGCTGAGAAGGAATCATAGAACCTGTACCTTAGAAGGGATCATAGAAAGATAAAGATCATAATAACACAGATTATTCAAGACATGCTTGTCCTTCCTTAGGCACTTTCATTGCAAAGCACAAAGTTGTAACATGTCCTGAACACTCCCTAATAGTCCCATCCTTTCTTCAAAGAATAATCCCAAACAGGTTAGGCTGCAGTAACCCAGTAAGGCAAAGAAAATGGCAGACGTATCTCCCTTTAGACCCAGCATTGACAACCAACTTCTGAGAAGGAAATTCTAACACCCCCACCCCCCTCCAGTTAACCAGTTGTCTTCATTATTAGGATACCTTTACCTGGTATTTGGAGTTTTTAATTCTTTAGTTTTGTGGGAAATCAACAACGATACTAGCTCTAAATTAGTTTTAATTAGGATGCACTTCAAAGTGTTTATCTGCTCCTGTACAGTCTGGTTTTTCCTGTTAATCTGGTGCAACCACACAATTTGCCTAAGGATTATTTCCTTCTGGAACCCAACCACAACAATATCTGGAAAAGGGATTTCCCATCTGGGCAGTTTGTTTTTCAAGCAAACCTTCAAGTCAACTTGAATGACTTCAGCCAAAAAAATAGTATCCCCCCCCTTCAAAATTGTGTAAGAGTGAAGAGAAAAACAAAATTCTCCCCGATTCTTAACTTGCCCTAAAGCACTATATGCTGTGATGATGACAGTGAAGACTACTTGTTTTTAAAAAGTGTTATTTATTTTACAGCCTTTCCCCCTATTTCATATTTATATGGGCAGCTTCATAGATGAATAGCTTAGTTACCTATTACTTAACCACCAACTGACCTCGATAAAGGTCTAAAAGCCAACAGACATCATCAACATCTGGAGGCCCATTTTTTTTGTACCTACTTGTTATTGCAGGTGGGAGCTCCTCATATACAAATGTTGCTTATAGACACAACTCAAATATACCCTGTAATTCTGCTGCAAGACTACTCATTTCATCCCCTGTGACTGTAATGGTATTTCAGTTCACTCTGCTCAGCTGAGAGAGAGGCCCAACTCAAAGAGATTTTTTTTAAACCCTCTAAAGCAGGGGTTCCCAAACTTGGCAACTTTAAGACTTGTGGACTTCAACTCCCAGAATTCTCCAGCCAGCATAGCATAGCTGGCTGGAGAATTCTGGGAGTTGAAGTCCACAAGTCTTAAAGTTGCCAAGTTTGGGAACCCCTGCTCTAAAGTAATAATATCTCAAAATAAGCATTTGCTTTAGCAAAGAAAGTACTGAAGCGGACAAGGGTGATAGAGGGATTTTTCTTGCGTTGTTGCTGTTTTGAGTTACTTTTTCTTTTCTCTCGCTCTCTTCTTCCTTTTCTTTTTCTTTTTTTAAGTAAGTAACAGGATTACAAATTAGATAAGAAAGGATTTTTTTAAATAAAGGGTGATATGATCAAAAGCTAGAATAAGTAATAGAAACAAGAAAAGGGGAAACATTAGTGTAGTGTAATGACAAGAGAAAATGTGGAATAATTGAATAGCGAGACTATAAATTAATATAAGTATGAATTATTATTAGAAATGTACAAGTAGATTGAATGCAAGGATTATGATTAACTTGATTAGCTTTATTTGTATTAGAATGGATGACACTCAGGTACCACCCTGTTCACACATTTATTTGATTCTTTGATTAAAAAAAATATTGGGGGAAAAAACATTTGTTTGCTCCCTGGCTCTACCAACATGTTGCTTTATTTGTGTTTATTTGCTTTATTTGTCTGTCACTGTAGAGGGCGCAGATGATAGTGGCGGATAAATAAACCTCTTTCCCTCTGAGCCATTTTTTCAACTCATGCTTGCCCAGCTTGCTTGTTCACCTGTGGAATTCCCATAGTTTCCGTGCCTCGTTCCACTCCTGGGTGAAAAACAGGTCAGCAATGTGATTTTCTGAGCTGAAAAACAACTGGAGGGAAAGTCTAAACAAGCTCGCCTTGCCCCATCATTTTCTCCTAAAGTGCTGCCTCCCTGGGGCTTTGGAGCTGAGGGTAGAGGGTCAGCCAAAAATCTCAGAATTCCAGTCTGTGTCTCTTTTGAACCTGAATGAAAATGTGACTCTAACATCAAAATACAAGCCAGCTTCATAGTCTCCAAAAAAACCAACAAAACCACCCTCCAAAAATTAGCATTTTGATCTTTGAGTTGTTTCCAGGAAGATAGAGATATACTTTGTTAAAGAATTAATTTACTCTTCTTTTAAGGGAAGTTGAGGCAATAGAATTAGGATGAATTCACATGGGTATGCTTATTATTTGAAGACTGCACTCTTCAATGATGGTCTGTAGAATGGCTGTCTTGATTTAGGCTGTAGAATCAAGGACTGTTTGTTAGTTTCTCTTACCTCAAAGCATTGAAAACGTTTCCCAGGACCCACATTTCCCCCTACACAAGGGAGCCAGCATACTGGATTAATGAAAAGAGATCTTTTGTGGGCTGAGGACCACACTTGCTCTCCAAAGGTCATGACAGGGGTTGCTGGAAGTATGACAAAGAAGGAGATAGATTCAGAGTTAACTCCACATGATTTTTTAAAATTAAATTATAATTAAGATAACAGTGGAATGCAACACGTGCAATTTGTTCAAATGTTCGCGCAGTTTATTCTCCTTGCCATGTTCAAAGTTTCAATTGGATAGCAAAGTTTAAATGTGCTCTTGAGACCATATTTTGGAGGATGTAAGGGGCCTTGGGATCCCAAGTTCTTTGTCCCCAAATTTCAAGATGGTACTGGGCCTGGAGAGACTAACTCAAAACCTCTTTAAACTAAGAAGGCTTTAAGCATCCTCTCTCATAATTTACCACCCCAATTTGTTCTGAAGTTGAAATGGGAGGATTATCTCTTGAGCTCATTGGACAAGGCAGGACCCTCATGTAACAAAGTCCTGCCCTCCCCCCTTCCAGCAGTGGGAGATTGACAATGGATCCTCAAGACCCAAGGCAAGGTATGGCTAGACAAAATAAATCAGGAGACATAATATATAAAAGAATTTTAAGAAATAAAAGTCAATTGTTATGAATGGTAGATATTGCAATAAGCTGAGACTATGTTATCTTAGAAAGATATTTTGTATATTAGCTAGGTTATTAATGAGATACATATATAATGGAAAATTTGGTTAACCTTTTGATTTTATATAGAGAAAATATTATGGGTGTTTGATTAAGTGATATATTTTATATTAGTACTGTATTTGTTAATGACAATTGAGAACAATGTTATAAAACAGGAATTTACAGATAACTTTTTTTTTCTACTTGTTGAATAACTACAGAAAAAGATTAATTTTTGATAAATACTACTTGTTACCATACAGATAATTAATTATCCAAGAGAATAAGGTGGTATGAAATGAAGAAAAAATAGTCTTAATTCCATACATATATATTTATATATCTAAACTTAATAATGATGATATGTTGGGTTACACTGGATGGAAAATTAATAACTACATTTGTAATTGTAAAGACCGATGCACAAAAACTTATGACCGAATGACATGTTATACAAAGTTGAATTTATTGAATGTTTTTACTTGCTTTTTATGTTAAAAATAAAAATTTATACCCCCCAAAAAAAGACCCCAGGCAAGGTGGGTTTGCTTCAGAGGTAGCATTCAGCCGGTTCAGACCGGTTCACTCGAACCAGTAGTGGAAATCGCAGGCCACCCACCCCGTCTCTATGCCGTCCTATTTAGGCATGTTTTCAAGCCAAAGCGCATACGCAGAAGGCAAGCGGATTGGCGTACTCACATTTGCAAACTGGTAAGGAAAGTAAGTGAAACCACCCCTGGTTTGCTTGCTGTAGTATTCAGACAATACCCCTTTGCATTGCTGTTTGCTCAGAATCATTTGGGTCGGGTGACTTAGAAATACATGGATGGATAATCCATCTCCTTCCTTCCTTCCTTCCTTCCTTCCTTCCTTCCTTCCTTCCTTCCTTCCTTCCTTCCTTCCTTCAACCCTGGTAGCCAGAGGAGTTGTGTCATTACAGGCAGCTGGGAAATTGCAGGCCACTGAACTTTACGCAGAAAAAACACCAGCCTTGTTTGTCTTCTCCCTCTTGGGAGATGGGTCAGAGGGAGGGAAGCAGTCTAAAAACACTTTCCGATTAGTAAGGATGGATTAGAAACTAGGCAGTCAAGTTATATTCCTAATACAGGGCCTCAAGCCTTTTGACACAGTCTTTGTTTTATTCACTGACACCTTACTTTCCAGTCTGAAAGGCTCCTCAAACAGCTTATGGGATGACAAAAAAATAGACAATCCCTGCCCTCAAGCTTATGGCACAGAAGGAAGGAAGAAGGGAGGGGAAAGTATAGGAAAACAAAGCAAGAGTTCTTCCTGGGGAATTTTTTGGGGAGGGAATGGGCTTAATCCTTCTCATCCAGAGGACAGTCTTGTTTCCTTTCCTCCCACAGAAGTTGAGCCCAGTGGCCTTTCCTTCTCCAGAGAGACTGATTTCAGAACTATCCCCTTCACTTTACAAATGAATCATTGGAGAGGTAGACTCACTTCCAGTTGAGGATGAAATGCAAACAATTGGCTTTCCCGTAATCTTTGCTCTGATGTTAGGCGGTATATTGGAGGGATTTCCTGGTTCCTTGCTGATCAGAGATTCTGCATGCAGTATTGCACAAGTGACAAACTGGAGGCAAAAACAACAAGCTTAGATCCAAGAAGAAGGGGGGATGATAGCCTTAATCACCTAGACGGACACCGTTTTCTGCCTTTCCCCATGGCAGTGTACACTATGCTCCGTTTTCCTATTTTTCCCCAAAGAAGAAATCTTTCGGATGGGAGAGCTGAAAGTGAACGATTGGCCAAGGAACTTGCATAGTTCAAAAACCTGAGTTTTCCCACTAGTCCAACACTTTCACCAGTGAAGCTCAGTGGCTTAATGGTCCTGGATATGGTTGTTGCTCCAGCAGTTAAAGTCCTAAAACTGCATGTCAGGGTGAGCTCTCATCACTTTCCACACCTAGCAGTTCAAAAGCTCGTTCTAGGCCAGTGATGGAAAACCTTTTTTGCCTCGGGTGCCAAAAGCACGCGCTTACACACCATGGCAAGCACTTGGGTGCCCAACCCCATAATTTAATCCCCCCCATGCCATGCCCCCTGTGCATGTGTGTGTGACACCCCACCCTGCTGCCCCGCCCATGCATGCACAACTTTCTTGGAGCCTGGGGAGGGCAAAGACACCCCCCTCCCAGAGGCCCTCCAGAGGCTGGAAACAGCCCATTTTCTAACTTCCGGTGGGCCCGGTAAGTCTGTTTTTCGCTCTCTGGAGGCTTCAGGAGGCTTTCCTGAAGCCTCCAGAGGACAAAAAACTGCTGAAAATCAAGGCCAAAAATCAGCTGGCCAGTGTGTGCATGCATGCTGGAGCTGACAGGGCAACACCTTGCGTGCCCTCAGAAATGGCTACGCCTGCCATAGGTTCGCAATCACGGTTCTAGACAAATAAATAAATAGGTACCACTTCAGTGGAACATAAGCCAGTGCTTCGTGCAGATGGTTAGAATCCTGTTGGTGTTGGACCTTTTGGCTGCAACACTCATTTGTGAGGCCCTGGATGAAGCTTCAGGAAACCACTCTTTTTTTTTATGCAGAGTTAGCAATTTATATTACATATAGGTGAGTTTCTTACTTATTACTTCAGAAAGTATTATGGACTATTTTCATTTCTAAAACAGTAATTCACAAAAACATGAATATAGAGCTGTGGTTGCGCAGTGGTTAGAATTCAGTAGTGCAGGCTACTTCTGCTAACTGCCAATTGTTGGCAGTTCGACTCTCACTGGGTCAAGGTTGAGTCAGACTTCCATCCTTCCGAGGTGGGTAAAATGAGGACCCAGATGTTTGGGGACGATATGTTGACTTTGTAAACCAATTAGAGAAGGTTATAAATCACTGTGAAGCTGTATATAAGTCTAAGTGCTATTCCTATATTCTAGACAGAAATCCCCAATATATACAATCTTATGGGCTTAATGTAAAAATACTAACCAGAGGAGTGGAATCATGTTTTTTTTTTTTTTACAATTATAGGGCAAAACTCACAATGAGGCCAGAAGATGATATTTCAGTTCCTGTCTTCCATATATTGATTACCTCTAGAATTCAGGTCATATTTACAGACTTCCTCAAGCTGTCATGAACATCCTATGTTTATTCAGAAGTAGGACCTGCTGAATTGAGTGAGTCTTACTCCCATGTCAAGACCAGAAGTGGGTTGCTCCTGGTTCGGGCCGGTTTGGCCGAATCGGTAGTGGTGGCGGCGAGAGGCTCCGCACACCCACCCAGACACTTCTGCACATACACAGAAGCATTGTGAAAGAGAGCACACGCACACGAGCAAACTGGTAATAAAAGCAGTACCCACCACTGGTCAGGGGGTATAAGAGTTTTCAATCTAAATAAATTCTAATCTAAATAAGATTTACTTCTATCATTAGAAACCAAATTAAAGCAGAAGCTTTGCAAAGTATAATTAATCCTTATGAATGAAATTCTGCTTGACCGTGGAATGATTCCCATGGATTCTTACTGCAGAATGCCTGTTGCACTTGGTGTTTCCTTTTCAGATGGCAGGAGAAAAACTCTATTAAGTCAAGAGGAGGAAATAAATCTACTGCAGTCAAAAGGCAATTTGATTCATTCACTTACATTGTTCCTAGATGAATGGTGACTTTCTACTACTTCCTTTTAAAAATTAATTTAGTTTCTACAGGTGTTAACCATATTTCTCCTTGGCAGTGCAATAAAAACTCATGTATGCAGCTTTTTCCTTCTCGTTCCATTGCATAAGCTAAGCAAAATGTTCCTTATAATTGTTATCATTTTTAAAATATATTTTCAAGCAAGGAACCCCATAGTGTGCATTCTGAGAATAGGTCAGTCAGTGAAATGTAGAAATGGCAGTAGGAGGAAACATATGAAGTTGGCCATCTATCTCGGGAGTAACCAGGAATAATATCACCAGACTTTCCCAACCTTTCCCTTCAGATTTCTCATACTTCAAGTTTTGTAATGCCCATGCCACATGATCAAAAGATGAGGCCAAAAGATATGATGGCAAGGGTAAAACAATCTGAAGTCCAAGAGTTTGGCTGCCTCCTAGTTACAAAGGATTAGGAAAGGGCTCTTCCTATCTAAGGATGCCAAGTGGAGATCCCTACATACAAAGCAAAAAGTTCTGTCTCTGAGCTAATGCCTTTGTTTCCCTTTCTTGCTCTTAATAAAATGTATGGGAATCATATCCATCTTACTCCCTGCATGTGTACTTACAGATATATATATATATCTCCTCTGTAATTTATATATTTATCTGCTGTAAGTACACATGCAGGGAGTAAGATGGATATGGATATACATACATACATACATACATACAGTACATACATACATACATACATACATACCTGTGGTGGGTTTCAAATTTTTTTAGAACCTCTTCTCCTTTGTGGGAGTGGCTTGCCAGCCATGTGACTGGGTAGGAATGGCTTGGCAGTCATGTGACTCGTGGGCGTGGCCAACTTGTAAAATGTGGTGAAACTCATTTAACAACGCTCTTGCTTAGCTACCAAAATGTTGGCTCAGAAACTCTGGCATTTGAAGCACGCACATCTTAAAGCTGTCAAGTTACAAGACCCTTGCACCCCTAGCCCTTTAGAAAAAAAACACCCCAGGAGTGTTCAAACTTGACAGCTTTAAGACTTGTGGACTTCAACTCCCAGAATTCTTCCTCTTGCTCTTCCATCTTGATGATGTGTGGATGGGTTTGGGGAGGGGAGCTGGAACCGGTTCTAAACGGCACTGTAGATTTGTGGAACCTCTTCTATAGAAGAGGTTCGAACTGACAGGATCACATCCCTGATACATACGTACATACATGATTTTTAAGGGTGGGAGACCAAGCTAAGACTTTGGACCTTAGGGAGGTCAACCATCTCTAATTTCTTGCTTTCTTTCCCGAATGACCGAATGACATAGTGCTTTGAGCTATTTCAGGTGTAGAGGTAGGAATTTCAAGGGTGCAAGTGGTGTTTTATAGAAAAGCAAGGCTTGAAGTTTCTCAAAGTTCCATTTTATTAGAGATGTCCTATTGGCACATCTGGGAAAACCTGAATCTGAAAGTTTTCAGATTTCCCCCACCCAAACGAAAGTTCAAGTCCCTGCCCAGCCCCCACATGTCTATCCCCTGACCCAATCAAACACTGTCCTGACTGGAAATGCCTCCCAGTCACGCCACTCCAGGTGCAGGACAAGATGTCCTTGACTCTCAGAGAAAAGAATGTTTTTTGACTATATCTATCCCACTCCATATGATCCCCCTCCCAATTTCCCACAGCATTAAATGTGGCAGGTCTGAAGGCCCAAGGCAAAAGATGGCTTCTAGGCCAGACAGCAAGTTTAACATGAATCCTCTTCCCAGCCTTATTTTTCCCTTCCAGCCCTGGAGTGCTTTGGTCTTTCAAGGTATCCTCTGAAGCGGTGTCTAGTGCCAGGTTTGTGGTCCTCCCTCCCTCTCCTTTTACCCTTCCTTCCTTCCTTCCTTCCTTCCTTCCTTCCTTCCTTCCTTCCTTCCTTTCTTTCTTTTGCAGCAACAACTCCCCCCCCCCCAATTTTTGGCCTAGCAGGCCTCAGGGAAGCCTCCTGGGAGCAAAAATGGACCCCAAATGCTAAAAAAAAGTTTAAAAAAAATTCTTACCATCGCGCAACATAGCTGATCGTCAGAACTTTTTTTTACTTTGTTAAGCATTTTTTTACTACCAGTTTGAGCGAACCAGCCTGAACTAGTAGCATTTCACCCCTGTCCAGAAGCCATGCAAGAGAAAAGCCCTCCTGCATGATTTCCAGAGGATCTGGCCACCCCAGAGCACACCCCACCGTCTCACTTGACCTCTGGAGCCCCTGAAGACTGTGGGAGAAAAATTCCCACAATTTTTGGAGGCTGCAAAGGCCACATGAGAATGCAGTGTGTGTTAGGATATTCAGCCTTATATTGGGTTGACAATATATATGAGCCTATGTTCTTAAGGAGTTGTGTAGCTTTAAGAACTGTCTTCAATTCTGATTGGCTGTACTTATCAGCTCTACCATAAAGCAAGCTCAGAATCACAGCTCATTCTCTTTTCTATATTGCAAAAGTTTTATTGGTTTTTACAAATTTTTTAAGGTAGGGTAGGGTAAGGTGAAATACAAAAATATTTTGAGAACTTTCACGTCGAGATCGTTGGCCCCTCCAGGGCTTCTTAGTAAGACATTGGTAATACATTTTTCAATAATACTACAAGGTGAAAATAAATGCATACATCATATAAATTCTAAATTCTATGCTGGCAGTCGTGTACAAACATCCAGATAAAAGTTATACTGTATTAATAAAAAGAAAAGTCATTTTTTAGATCTAAGTCTCTTGGCAATTGTGTCTTCTTGTTCTCCTCCCTGGCCCCCAGTGGGCGGGGCCGTGGCCCCCTCTGCCCCTCCTGGATCTTCCCCCAGGATAGAGGAATGTTTTTTAAGAAAGGCTTCCGCCTCAGCAACTGTTTTAATCCTTACTCTTCCTCCTTCCCAGAACACCAACATCCCTTCTGGCATCACCCACTTGAACCAAATCCCCTGGTTAAACAATTTTTTTGATAAGAAGGAATATTTCCTCCTCACCTCTCTAATCTTTTTCGGGATCTGCTTCAAGATGGCGACTTTCTTCTGTTGATACATTAACGGACCCTCTCTCTGTGCCCTCAAGATTTCCTCCCTAGTAGACCTTCTAACAAATTTAATATGTATCTCTCTGGGTAGTTCATTTATCCTGGCATATGTTGAATTTATTCTATAAACCAGGTCAATGTCCCCCCTGATCTCTTCCTTGGGTTTATGTAAATAGTCTGCCTAAATTGTGCTCATGTGATCAGGAAGGCATTCACCTGTTTCTTCCGAGATATTCTGAAATCTTAAAAAATATGATATCTTTTCAAAATCCATCCTAGACATATGACCAGTTAAATCTCCAATTTCAGTATTAATATTTTTAAGTTCTCCCTTTGCCCCAGCCAGCCCCACTTCCAACTCCTCAGTCTTCTGTGTATTCTGCATCAATTTTTTCTGTGTCTCCAAAAGCTCAAGTTTAGAGCTGCAGTGGTCTTTTCTAAGTTCTTTAATTTCCAGCACCAAGGAGTGTAACACTGCTTCCATAGCTGTCATTCTTTCTTCCAATCCTGGATTTTCTGGTTGTTTTTTTGAAGCCATGGTGACAGCTCATTCTCTTTTCGATTCCCTGTGCCGAGGAGCTGTGACTGAAGAAGAAGAAGGAGGATTTGTTTTGCATCACTGTAAGATAAACTCTTTTTGGTGAAGGATTGTTTTGTAAGTTAGAATCACTGGTCGAAAGAAGCATTTTAGTTGCTACAAAGTAAAGACTATTTATTTTCTTACTATCACTGTTTTAGAGTTTGTTTGTGATTACAGCAACGTATCTCTTTACTGTCCAGTGAATTACACTATTCTGCATTTATTTGCTAACACTGGTTAAGGGACCAGAGTTGTAACACTGGTTCTGAACCCAGAGTTGCTAACAGTGTGTGCTCTTATGAGGCCTCAGAAGTTGTATGAGAAGCAGAGGCGGTATTCAGCCAGTTCTCTCTGATTCGGGTGAACTGGTAGCAGCGGCTGCGAGAGGCTCTGCCCACCCACCCCCAATGTAATGCGTGAGCACTGCGCATGCACAGAAGGCGGTGCCTGTGCAGAGATGCAGCGCGTGCGAGGGAAGCGAGCGCTCACATTTGCGAACCAGTAGGGAAGGTAGGTGCATCCCACCTACCTGTTCTCGTGCAGCCTCTGGAACCTCTGAAAAAAAATCACACAAGAACATTCTTGTGCAACTTCTAGAGGGCCTGGAGGCCTGGATTGTCATTGCAAACACAGTGATGGTGAACTTTTTTCACCTTGGGTGCCAAAAAAACACACATGTGCGCTATCACAGGCACACAAGTGCCCAACCAAATAACTTAATGCCCCCCCCCTCACCTCTGTGGACCACACATTTTGCGCAAGGCACTCGCTGCTCTGGCTGCTTACTCTTGGCTAACACCCAGCGAGGGGGGAAGTTGCTCTGCCACAATTGGGCAGAGACCGAGGTGAGGGTTGGGGATGCTCAAGTGTGCTCCTGCATCATTTTTATTCTGGCAGGTGTGAGTCCGGATGCTAAACCCCCCACCCCCAATCAAAGAGGATCCTGGGCACTACAGTCAATAGATACAGAAGATGAGAGCTGTTTCCCCCCCTCCCCCATGCTATTAAAGGAAATCCTGCCTGATTGCTGGAATCCAAAGGGAAATGAGGAAAGAGCTACCTGCACGGGCGGCAAGGAAAGAATTGGATTCCAGCGATCAGGCAGGATCCCCTTTAATAGCATGGGGGAGGGGGGGGAACAGAGCAGCCAGCAGGAGTGAAAGAAGCCTCTTTTCTTCTTTCCTTGCCGCTTGTCTTCCCCGCCCCCCTCCCACCGTGCAGTTCCTTGTCTTGACTTTAGTTACTTAGGAGCATAGCTTGCCTTCCTCTTCTTTGTGGCAACCCCTGAGATAGTGGAACGTTGCTATCATATTGCCCTTTTCAGCTTCCTTCTGGATTTATCATCTGCACAATGCTGAATTTTCCATCTCCCATAGTTTTCTCACCTGCAGCATACCAAGTTCCCTCTGTGTTTTACACACGGGCGCACAGAGAGCGATAACCATCATTCACTTCTTCTCAAAGAAGCCAATTGCGTTTGGCAGCCATCATCTCCCATCCTAATAGCTTCCATTCAAGAAGCTCTACGTAAGAGAGGTTGGAGTCTCCAGCTGCCTTTTAAATTAGAAAAGACAGGGCAGACACTGGAAGGACATGGTGCCACCAGTCACTTAGAAGAATATCAGGATTGTGCAGGCAGCGCTCTCCTCATTTCCGTTTTGCGTTCAGATGTTTTTCGCCCCTTGAGGGCTTCAGGGAATCCTCCGGAGAGCGAAAAACCGCCGAAAATCAGCTGGCCAGCTATGCTCCTAAGTAACCCTCAGAAATGGCTCTGCGTGCCACCTGTGGCATATGTGTCATAGGTTCGCCATCACGGGCTTGTCAACACATTTAGGCTAACAATCAAATTCATATGATGGGGGCAGGCAAGGTTTGTAGAGTAGAATATGGAGTTATGCAGTTGTTTTTTTTAAGTGATGCTAAGTGCATTTTGCAATTTGCACGGCAGTCACCTTGGGTTCCATGCAAGGGAAGTTTAGTAACAGAGGCAGAACATGTAGCTCAGGTGACTCCTTTGTAGTTTCCTGCCAATATTCCACATCTCATCCCACACAAAGTACAATCTACCCCTTTTCCTCACCTCCTGCCTCTTTTCCACTATTATCCCAGCCTCTATTGGTGTAACACAGATCCGACTGTGTTACACCAATAACACAGCTGGGGAGAAGGAGCCTTCAATACGAATTAATAGGCAAGCTTGCTTCAATGCCAGGCCACAAGCTTAGAGAGTGGGAGGAGGCCTCCCTCCTGGGCGAGGGTACTGGGAAGGGGAAATGGGCTGATAGAACGCATGCTTTGCACTAGCCACTGGCAATTGGGCCTCTGCCCCAGACTTTGCCCTGCGTGATCCTGGCAGCAGGAGACTGAAATAGACACTCTCGCTGTGCACCTTGGCTCCAGTCACACCATAAGCTCAGCAGCGGCTGCCCTGGCAACGCCTGCAGCCTCCACCCACTTGGCAAAGCACCCATTGGGTATTCGCATTCTCTGCATTACGAAACAGTAGGCGCTCTCTTCTTAACCTCTCCCCCTATGTGCTCATGCTCACCAGCGAAAGCTCAAGTTAAATATAATTGTCCACTGCACTTGCCAGTCTATTATTCTCCCCAGTAAGGAAAGTGGGAAGTGAAAGATTCTGACAAATCTCACCCATCTACTGTCAGCTCTGCATTAGGTGAGCTTTTTCTGGTGCCCAGGTTAAATCAATACATTTTACCAAACCTCTAGTTTTGGCAGAGGAGTTTGGCATTTCACATCTCTCTGCCTCTTTCCTCCCCCCATCTATTTTTTTTCTTTGTAAAATATGCAAAATGGATAAAAACATTCACACATATATTTTGCAACATGTCTGAAAAGTATCCGTCTCCTGCCTCATACATCCCTTCGACCGATCCGCTCCGACAGAGAGGGCCTTCTCAGGGTGCCGTCGGCCGGACAATGCCGACTGGCGACACCCAGGGGAAGGGCCTTCTCTGTGGCGGGCCCCGCCCTTTGGAACGACCTACCCCCAGAACTTCACACCATCTCAGACCTCCGCCTCTTCCGCCAGTGTCTAAAGACACATTTCTTTCATCAAGCCGGCCTAGTATAACCTCCGCTGTGACTATTTTAGATAGCTTCTATTTTGGGGGGATTTTAATTTGGTTTTAGCGCAGGATGGGTATTTAATAAGTTTTTTTAATTTTATATTTGTTTTTGTATGTATTTTAAATTCCTGTGCGCCGCCCTGGGTCCTCTTGGAGAAGGGCGGGATATAAATTTAATAAATAATAATAATAATAATAATATCCTGAGATGCATACATTTGACAACTTTAGTAGCATTTTAGAATAACAGAACAGAATAACAGAGTTGGAAAGGACCTTGGAGGTCTTCTAGTCGAACCCCCTGCTCAGGCAGGAAACCCTGGACCATTCCAGACAAATGGTTGTCCAATCTCTTCTTTAAAACTTCCAGTATTGGAGCATCCACAACTTCTGGAGGCAAGTTGTTCCACTGATTAATTGTTCTAACTGTCAGGAAATTTCTCCTTAGTTCTATGATTAGTTTCCATCCATTCTTCTTGTCCTGCCTTCAGGTGCTTTGGAGCATAGCTTGACTCCCTCTTCTTTGTGGCAACCCATCACATATTGGAACATTGCTATCATGTTGCCCATTTCAGCTTCCTTCTGGAGGTAGCAGCTGCACAGTGCTGAATTTTCCATCTCCCATAGTTTTCTCACCTGCAGCATACCAAGTTCCCTCCGTGTTTTACACATGGGTGCACAGAGAGTGATAACCATCATTCACTTCTTCTCAAAGAAACCAATTGCGTTTGGCAGCCATCATCTCCCATCCTAATAGCTTCCACTCAAGAAGTGGAAGAGATGTTGGAGTCTCCAGCTGCCTTTTAAATTTGAAAAGACAGGGCAGATACTGGAAGGACATGGTGCCACCAGTCACTTAGAAGAATATCAGGATTGTCAAGTTCTACTTGAGGTGGTTTAATGATTGCCTCATTTACAGCAGTGATGAAAAAGTAACTTTACCTGAAATAAGATCATAAGCACGGTTTTGGTTTCACTTCGTGACTGCTTTGCTTAAGGATCAAATTGCGGGTTCCAACTGTGGTTGTTAAATGAGGACTTAGCATATGAAAGTCTTGAGACCCCAGCTGTTGAAATGGTAAAATTGAATTGTATGAATAAGGCAGGCTTTCAACAGGAAGCCAGGCAAGTCAAAGTGTAGAGCAGGGGTCTCAAACTCAATTTACCTGGGGGCCGCTGGAGGCAGAGTCTGGGTAAGACTGGGCCGCATAAGGGATTCCTTATATTAATATTAATACTAATATTAATACTAATATTATACTTTCATATCATGGTGGGGGACACAAGATACCGTCCTGAGGGCCGCAATTGGCCGCGAGAATGAGACCTCTGATGTAGAGCTATGTGCTGAGTGGAGTCCTCCTCTCCTTAGTTTATCATTGCCTGTAAAAAAATATATATATTTAATTTCATTAACTGGCTTATCAAATCGATAAAATCCAGTCTCAGTACCTTTTAAATGTACCTTAAAACCTAATATAAAACTACAACTGCCAACTCATTGCTAATCAGGAGAACAAAATAATCAACATTATAACAGGACCAGAAAATTATAATTAGCGAGGACGTAGTATGAATCAGTTACAAACTATATCTATGAGCCTACTCCATAAATAGCACAATGGTATGAGTTAGATTTTCATTCAGTTCCTAGCCCAGTTCCTATCTCTTCTAATGGAAGAGCTTCAGATGGCATATATAGTATTCTTTTTCTCCATTTTCCCCCCTCCATAACAACACTATAAGGTAGGCTGGGTTGGACTCAGAGATAATAACCAAATCAAAGTCTCCCATTAACTTTCCAAGTGAAGATGAACTTGAACGTGGGATTATTTTTAGTCAAACACTTTAACCATTACACTCGTGACATGCAAAAATGAGAAAAGCTCCATGTCTAATTGATTTATAAAAGGACAGGTGTTCCTCTCTCTTTGCTTCTGGTTATTTATATGGGTAAATGTATATTGAATGTCCCAAAGGTGCTTTTTTCAAGAGGCAACTGGACTTTTTGTTTTTTCTTTGAAGATGTTTCGCTTCTCATCCAAGAAGCTTCTTCAGCTGTGACTGGATGGTGAGGAATGTGAGGATTTATACTACTTGCAGACAGCTGGTCATTTGCATTCTTTTGGAGAGTTGTTAAGGCCAACAGCCCTCTCTCAGCAAAGGGGAAGGGATACAACATCATCTATCACCAGTCTACAACACAGTCCTTTCAACAAGCCTCTCAAAAAGCCTTCCCTGGACCCGGCGCTTTTGGCAAACTATCGTCCAGTCTCCAACCTTCACTTTGTGGCGAAGGTTGTTGAGAGTGTGGTGGCGAGACAGCTTCCCAGGTGGATGAAGCTGTCTATCTTGATCCGTACCAGTCGGGTTTCAGGCCTGGGTACAGCACGAAAACAGCATTGGTCGCATTGGTTGATGATCTCTGGAGGGCTCGGGACAGGGGTTGTTCCTCTGTCCTGGTCCTATTAGACCTCTCAGCAGCTTTTGATACCATCGACCATGGTATCATGCTGCGGTGGTTGGAGGGGTTAGGGGTGGGGGGCACTGTACTTCGGTGGTTCTCCTTCTTCCTCTTTGACCATTTGCAGTTTGTGTTGGCAGGGGGGCAGAGGTTGTCCTCAAGGTGCCTCACTTGTGGAGTACCCCAGGGGTCGGTCCTCTCGCCCCTTCTGTTCAACATCTATGTGAAGCCGCTGGGTGAGATCATCTGGGATTTGGGGGTAAAATTTCATCTCTCCTTCGGATAGACTTTCCAACCGTCACACCCCACCGCGGGGAGGCGGAACCGGAGACACCGAGTTGGTTCCGCCCCAGGCACCTGATGGACCCGGAAGGGTTCCAGAGGGAGCTTGGGCCAGTACCTGTGTCCCTGCCCCGCGGCTCGACTGAGGATCTAGTGGCCGCATGGTATAGTGCGGCCACGGGGGCCTTGGACCGAATCGCGCTCTTGCGGCCTCTCATGTGGCACCGAGTCACCCAGGCTCCTTGGTTTACTGAGGAACTTCGGGAGATGAAACGCCGCAAGAGATGCCTAGAGAGTAGGTGGAGATCTTCTCGATCCGAAGCTGACCGAACACTAGTGAGAGACCATATTAGGACTTACTTAGTGGCGCTAAGAGTGGCCAAACGTGAGTATTGCGCCACTCTTATCGCGTCCACGGAAAACCGCCCTGCCGCCCTGTTTGGGGTGACCCGCTCCCTCCTCCATCTGAGGCCGCGGGAAGCCCCTCTGCAGGGTCGAGCAGAGGAATTTGGAATATTTCTGCAGGACAAAATCACTCAGATTCGGAACGAGTTGCCCTCCTCTTGTGGTCCAGTCGAGGCATCCAGCGCTGGTCTTGAGATTACACCTTGGGAGGAGTTCGACTTTGTTACTACCGAGGATATGGACAGGTTGCGGGGGAACCTTAGAGCCACCACATGTTTATTGGACCCGTGTCCCTCCTGGCTTGTACTGGCATCCTGGGAGGTGACACGAGGCTGGCTCCAGGGCATTGTGAATTCATCTCTGAGTGAGGGGTACTTGCCCACCATTTTGAAAGAGGCGGTGGTGAGGCCCCTCCTCAAGAAACCATCCCTGGATCCAGCTTTATTAGAGAACTATCGTCCCGTCTCCAACCTTCACTTTTTAGTGAAGGTTGTTGAGAGTGTGGTGGCCCAACAGTTTCCCCGACATCTGGAGGAAGTTGATTATCTAGACCCACGCCAGTCCGGCTTCCGGCCAGGTCACAGCACCGAAACGGCATTGGTCGCGTTGGTGGATGATCTCTGGAGGGCACAGGATAGAGGTTGTTCCTCTATCCTTGTCCTATTAGACCTCTCAGCAGCTTTTGATACCATCGACCATGGTATCTTATTGCACCGATTGGGGGGGTTGGGGCTGAGAGGCACCGTCCTACGGTGGTTCTCGTCCTACCTCTCTGGTCGGTCGCAATGGGTGTTGGCAGGAGGGCAGAGATCGTCCCCGAGGCCACTCACATGTGGGGTCCCTCAGGGGTCGGTCCTCTCGCCACTCCTGTTTAACACCTACATGAAGCCACTGGGCAAGATCATCCGTGGTTTTGGGGTGGAATACCATCTGTACGCTGATGACACTCAGTTGTACATATCCACCCCAAACCACCCCAACGATGCCGTCGAGGTGCTGTCCCGGTGTCTGGAGGCCGTACGGATCTGGATGGGTAGTAACAAACTCAAACTCAACCCCTCCAAGACCGAGTGGCTGTGGTTTCCGACACCCCGGTTCAGCCAGATAAGTCCAACACTGGCCATTGGGGGCGAACAACTGGCCCCCGTGGAGAGGGTGCTCAACTTGGGCGTCCTCCTGGATTCCCGGCTGTCCATGGAGGACCATGTGACGGCCGTGGCCAGGGGGGCGTCCTATCAGATATGCCTGATACGCCAGTTGCGCCCCTTACTGGACCGGGGAGCCCTTCGCACAGTCACTCAAGCGCTTGTGACATCCCAGCTGGATTACTGTAATGCTCTCTACATGGGGCTCCCCTTGAGGTGCACTCGAAAGCTACAGTTAGTACAGAATGCGGCCGCGCGGGTGATTATGGGTGCCTCAAGGCAAACCCACGTAACACCTCTCCTGCACGAGCTGCACTGGCTGCCTGTGGCCTTTCTAGTGCGCTTCAAGGTGCTGACGACCATCTTTAAATCGCTCCATGGCTCGGGGCCTAGCTATATACGAGATCGCCTCCTGCCCCATACATCCCTTCGTCCGATCCGCTCCCACAGAGAGGGTCTTCTCCGGGTGCCATCAGCGGGGCAATGCCGGTTGGCGACACCCAGGGGAAGGGCCTTCTCTGTGGCGGGCCCGGCCCTCTGGAACGACCTACCCCCTGACCTTCGCACTATCTCAGACCTCCGCCTCTTCCGCCAACGTCTTAAGACGTATCTATTCCAACAAGCCGGCCTAGGATAGCCCCTACTTCTGACTTTTTAAAAATAAATCAATTTGGTATGGTTTTAACATGGGTTGTTAGCACGGGTCTAGTAATTTAATATATTTTAATTGATATTGTATTTTGTGGTTTTAATAATGCCTGTGCGCCGCCCTGGGTCCTAACAAGGAGAAGGGTGGGGTATAAATTTAATAAAATAAAATAAATAAAATCAGTATGCTGATGATACGCAGCTGTACGTTTTGTCCCCAGACCACCCCAATGTTGCCCTTGATGTGATGTCCCAGTGCCTGGAGGCCGTGTGGATCTGGATGGGGAAGAACAGGCTCAGGCTCAACCCATCCAAGACCGAATGGCTATGGTTCCCGGCGTCCCATTACAGTCAGCTGGTTCCATCGCTGGCTATGGGGGGTGAGACATTAGCCACCACAGGAAGGGTTCGCAACTTGGGTGTCCTCCTGGATGCACAGCTGTCCTTGGAAGATCATATGACGGCTGTCGCCAAGGGAGCTTTTTATCAGGTTCGCCTGATCTACCAGTTGTGTCCCTTTCTGGATCGGGATGCCCTGTGCACAGTCACTCACGCCCTCGTCTCTTCCTGTCTGGATTACTGTAATGCTGTCTACATGGGGCTCCCCTTGAAGAGCACCTGGAGGCTTCATTGGGTCGAGAATGTGGCCGCGCAGGTAATTATGGGGGCAACGTGACGCTCCTATGTAACACCCCTCCTGCGTGAGCTACACTGGCTTCTGGTGGTTTTCTGGGTGTGATTCAAGGTGTTGGTTACTATATTTAAAGCGCTCCATGGATTAGGACCTGGGTGCCTACGAGATCGCCTTCTGCCACCGAGAGCCTCCCACCAGCCAGTACGCTCCCATAGAGAGGGTCTCCTCATGGTGCCTTTGGCTAAACAATGTCGACTGTCCTCTGGAACGAATTGCCCCTGGAGTTATAAATTATCTCTGACCTATGCACTTTCTGCCATGCTCTTAAAACTTTTCTTTTTTAACAAGCCGGGCTGGCTTGTTATTATTTATTAATCTCAATTGGGTTTGTTGGTTTTTAATCTTATTATGGGCCAAATTGTTTAATATGTTTTTTAAATAGTTTTTAACTTTTATATATCTGTGTTTTATTTTGGCTGTACACCGCCCTGAGTCCTTCGGGAGTAGGGCGGTATAAAAATTAAATAAATCTAAATCTAAACAGTTCCAAGAAGGCTCCACACCCATTTGCACTACTCAGGTGACCCTGATGACACAGACAAGCCTCCAGCTGCCTCTTGAAAAAGCACCTTTGGGACAACCATCACCTGGATGACTGAGAATCTCCATAGACATTTATATTGAATACATTATTTTGGCAAAACAGGAGTGAACTTTTCCACTGATCTTTTTCTTTCATTATTTTACCTCAAAGTGGTAACGGTTGACCAAAAATGACTTCCATCTGTTGGTGAAAAAAGGCTTCACAATCCCAAAGACATGGTCTTTCATAATTTGCATTTAAAAATAAAATAATGAATGATAAAATGTGCATGAAATGATGGGTCTTCATGTTAACCCATTGGAAAACATTCAGAAAGTTTGAGTTATTTTTAAGCCACCCAGAAAAATTGATTGCGATCAAAACTTTTGGAAGTATGGTAAAAATAACCTGAATCATATGAAGAATTCCTTCAATGCCACATAACTTGTATCCCAAAAACATGCTTAATTGGATTGGTGGGGGTAATTAGTGCTTTGCAGGAACATGAAAGAAGGGCCAATTAAAACCATCAACTAATCCCAACGGAATTAGATTTACCCTGGTGCAGACAACATGATTAAATTAATTCCACACATCAGCCTTGCTGGGAGAACACCAAAACTGTCTATCACTCTAATTTATTTCCTAGTCCTCCAAGAAAAAGAGCTGGAGAGAAAGAAGGATTGGAAAAAGCCACTCTCTCCTTTTTAGCAATCATTGGTAAAAGTAGAGAAGAACTGCACAGAACATAGCTCTGAAACCCTACCTGTTCAACAAAGCCTTCACTTACTGTTAGTCACGGCCTATGAGGAAATTGCTAATGTTGCAGTACTTGCTAATACTCTTCTGGGGCAAAGGCTCATGGGATATCAAGCACTTCTTGGGAAAAACTCAAGAAATCCCCCAAATTAAGATTTTTACACTGCTAGTTTGATCTTTAACTAAGACAGTGTTACAGATGGAGTTCAAACAAGGCACATTTTCCAGTGTCTTTCTCATAAGCATCTGCCGGGAGAAGGGGAATTGAAGTGGGGAGCATATGATTGATTGCGCCATCACACAAATGCTGTTTGGAATTTATGCACTTGTGTCTACACACAAATATGTCCAGGCCAGAGGTGGGTTTCACATAATTTTACCACTGCTTCACCACGCACCGAAACTGTGAGCGTGCACGTGCGCACTCTCATTTCATGATAGCATGCACCTTCTGCGCATGCACTTTGTTCATGCACGGGGCTTGTGTGCATGCATGCAGCTTAGAAAACGTGGCTAAATAGGATGGCATAGAGTCGGAGCGGGGGAATGGGCCCACCTGCAGTTTGCTACTACTGGTTTGCCTAAACCGGTCTGAACTGGCTGAATACCACCACTGGTCCAGGCAGCAGTTGCAGAATGAGGCTATCCCACGGTTGTCATTTTGGCATCACTGCTTCACTGCAGAGGCTTCTGATCCTTCGTTCTATCATACCCAATAAAGAGATTTTTAAAAGGTAACGCCAAACATTAGCTATACTACATTATATTTATATTATATTTATTCAATTTATACCCCGCCCTTCTCCAAACGGACCCAGGGCGGCGCACAGGAAAATTAAAATACATACAAAACATCATATAAAATTTAAAAAACTAATTCAATAGAACCTGTGCTAAAACCAGATTAAAATCCCCAAATTTAAAAACTATCTAAAAGTCAGTATAGGGGGCTACGCTAGGCCGGCTAGATGGAACAAATGTGTCTTAAGACACTTGCGGAAGAGGCGGAGGTCAGAGATGGTGCGAAGTTCAGGGGGTAAGTCGTTCCAAAGGGCTGGACCTGCCACAGAGAAGGCTCTCCCCCTGGGTGTCGCCAGTCGGCATTGTCCGGCCGACGGCACCCTGAGGAGGCCCTCTCTGTGGGAGCGTATTGGTCTGAGGGATGTATGGGGCAGGAGGCGGTCTCGCATATAACTAGGCCCCGAGCCATGGAGCGCTTTAAAGATGGTCGTCAGAACCTTGAAGCGCACCCGAAAGACCACAGGAAGCCAGTGCAGCTCGCGCAGGATAGGTGTTATGTGGGAGTGTCTAGGCGCTCCCATAATCACCCGCGCGGCTGCATTCTGGACTAACTGCAGCTTTCGAGTGCACCTCAAGGGAAGCCCCATGTAGAGAGCATTACAGTAGTCGAGTCGAGAGGTCACGAGGGCCTGAGTGACTGTGCGAAGGGCAGCCTGGTCCAGTAAGGGCCGCAATTGGCGCATCAGGCGTACCTGATGGAAAGCCCCCCTGGCCACGGCCGCCACATGGTCCTCCATTGACAGCCGGGAATCCAGGAGGACACCCAAATTGCGCGCCCTCTCCACGGGGGCCGGTGTTTCGCCCCCAATGGCCAGAGTTGGAATAATCTGGCTGAACCGGGGTGCCGGAAGCCACAGCCACTCAGTCTTGGATGGGTTGAGCCTGAGTTTGTTACTACCCATCCAGATCCGTACGGCCTCCAAACACCGGGACATGACCTCGACGGCATCGTTGGGGTGGTCTGGGGTGGATATGTACAACTGAGTATCATCAGCGTACAGATGGTATCCCACCCCAAAACCACGGATGATCTCGCCCAGCGGCTTCATGTATGTGTTGAACAGTAGGGGCGAGAGGACCGACCCTTGAGGTACCCCACATACGAGGGGCCTCGAGGCCGACCTCTGCCCCCCTGCCAACACATATTGCGACCGACCAGAGAGGTAGGAAGAGAACCACCGTAGAACGGTGCCTCCCAGCCCCAACCCCCCCAGTCGGCGCAATAGGATACCATGGTCGATGGTATCAAAAGCCGCTGAGAGGTCTAATAGGACTAGGATAGAGGAATATCCTCTATCCTGCGCCCTCCAGAGATCATCAACCAACGCGACCAATGCCGTCTCTGTGCTATGCCCGGGTCGGAAGCCGGACTGGCGCGGGTCTAGATAATCAACTTCCTCCAAGTGTCGCGGAAACTGTTGGGCCACCACACTCTCAACAACCTTCACTAAAAAGTGAAGGTTGGAGACGGGACGATAGTTCTCTAGTAATGCTGGATCCAGGGACGGCTTCTTGAGGAGGGGCCTTACTACCGCCTCTTTCAAGACGGCAGACAAGGACCCCTCACTCAAAGATGCGTTGACAATGCCCTGGAGCCAGCCTCGTGTCGTCTCCCAGGATGCCAGTACAAGCCAGGAGGGACACGGGTCCAATAAACATGTGGTAGCCCTAAGTCTCTTTGACAACTTGTCCATATCCTCGGTAGTAACAAAATCAAACTCCTCCCAAGATGGTGTCTCAAGAGCAACCTCGGACCGCTCAGCTGGACCACTGTCGATGGAGGGCAGCTCGCTCCGAATCCGAGTGATTTTCTCCTGCAGATAAATCCCAAATTCCTCTGCTCGACCCTGTAGAGGGGCTTCCCGCGGCCTCTGTTGAAGGAGGGAGCGGGTCACCCCAAACAGGGCGGCAGGGCGGTTATCTGCGGATGCAATAAGAGTGGCACAATACTCACGTTTGGCCACTCTTATCGCCACCAAGTAAGTCCTAATGTAGGTTCTCACTAGTGTTCGGTCGGCTTCGGAGCGAGAGGATCTCCATCTGCTCTCTAGGCGTCTCTTGTGGCGCTTCATCTCCCTAAGCTCCTCGGTGAACCAAGGAGCCCGGGTGGATCGTCGCCGCAAGAGAGGCCGCTTGGGCGCGACTTGGTCCAAGGCCCCCGCGGCCGCACTTAACCATGCGGCCACTAGGTCCTCAGTCGAGTCGCGGGGCAAGTCCACAGGAATTGGCCCAAGCTCCCTTTGGAACCTTACCGGGTCCATCAGAAGCCTGGGGCGGAACCATATAGGAATATCCGGTTCCGCCTCCCCGCGATGGGGTGTAGCGATCGGAAAGTCGAGCCGAAGGAGAGCGTGATCTGTCCATGACAGGGGTGTGATGACTAAATCCCCTATTCCCAGATCACGACTCCACTGTCCCGAGACGAAGATGAGATCCAGGGTGTGTCCACCCTCGTGGGTAGGGCCCAAAACTACCTGGGTCAGGTCCATGGCTGCCATGGAAGCCATGAACTCCCGAGCTGCACCAGAGGTTTCGCCTACCGACGGCAGGTTAAAGTCCCCCATGACCAAAAGTCTGGGGGTCTCAACCGCCGCCTCGGCTATCACCTCTAGGAGCTCGGGCAGGGCTGTTGTTGCATAGCGAGGAGCCAGGTATACAACTAACACGCCCAACTGCCTCCCTAGGCCCCATTTCACGAGGAGGGACTCGCACCCGGTCATCTGGGGGATCGTGGTCTCCTTTGGCTCAAGACCTTCCCTAACCATAATCGCCACCCCCCACCCCTCCCTAGGGCCCTAGGCTGATAAAAGGCTCGGTAGCCTGGTGGGCACATTTCTACGAGGGGATGACCTCCCTCGTGGCCCAACCAGGTTTCCGTAATACCTACCAGATCCGGGTCCCCCTCTGACACAAGGTCATGGATGAGGGGGGCTTTTTGCACCACGGACCTGGCGTTGCATAGCATCAGCCTAGGGCCCCGGGTCTGTGGTTCTTGCCCTCCTAGCCTGCGATGGGAGTATGGGGGGTTGGAACGCGTGACCGCCCGTAGCCAGCGGCCACGGTCCTCCAGCTGGTGATGTTCCTCCCGTCTCCCACCGCCCCTGCCCCTCCCCAAGACCAGATTGATGGGAAACACCTCAGTGGAAACGACCCCCCCTTCCCCCTCCTCCGTTTCCCTACTTCCGCTAGCCGGCCCTATAATCTGTCGCCCTCCCACCTGACTATCCCTCCCCCCCACCCTGGGACCCCCTAAAAATCGGATTAAAAATTTACCCAGAAATCCCCTGAGCTTACGTTTTGCCCACCTCTCAGGGTTCAACAACCCATCCTTAAGGTGGGCCCCAGATAGATCGGGGGGCCACAGCTGCGAGAGGGGAGACTCTCGCAGACAGAGGAGATCTGTCCTTGAATACAGTAGCATATAAAACAGTCCTGGCTCTAAAAGGGAGGTAGCATAAGTTGGTAAAAATAGCAAGTCAATAGCAAGTCAATTTACAGCAGAGGAAGGGCATATAAAAACAATCTGGTGTTAAAAGATAATAAATAGATGATAAAAATACATAGATGGTAAATGATAAAGTAGTAAGAATGGAAAGGTAAAATGGAAAGGTAATCCCGGAGGAATAAAGGGTAGGCGAGGGGAGGGTGTGGTGGGGGAGCAGCAATAAATACATATTTCCAGTCTCAGTCCCAAAATCGTCCCACATTGAGATGAGAATAAGCCCTGTCTCCCCATTTTCCTCAAATGTGCAGCAAGGAGTAAAATATTTTTTATATTGCTTTTGAAAAAGATTAACCACTGCCTTTTTAAAATCAGGAACAAACGTGTTTACTTCCTTGCTAAATAGGACACCGTCACCTATGTTTTCTTCTTCTCTCTATTATTCTTTGGAGGCACTTTAAGACTATCCCTTGGCTCAGGGTAGAAAAACAATGGCAGATGATAATTGGGATTTGAGAGGGAATGGATGCCCTCAACAAACTCACACCTGGATTAGAGGCATTCAGGCAGCCTGTCATTTCCAGGATTTCTTCCCCATGGCCTGTAGCATGGGCAGATGCTAGGCTAAGCTTAGGAAGACAACATCCTGAAGCCGGCAAGAAAACCCCTCCAGACTGCAACTCAAAAGAAGAGATTAATGCAGGGGTCCCCAACCCCCGGGCCGCAGACCGGTGCCGGTCCATGGCTTGATGGGAACCGGGTCCCAGTGAGCGGTGCAACTCATCCCCCCCCCCCCATGCGCGCATGCTCCGCCTGTTCCCCTCTCCCCTCCGCTCCACCTCTACACCGGCCGAGCCATGCACAACTCTTAGAAAGGGCCGGAGAGGAGGGGGAGGGAGGAGGGGGCAGCCCCCTCGGCAGAGCGCACGCCAGGGGCGGGAGAGCGCAGGCACGGCCGCTTGCACTGTTGGGGGAGCGAGAGGGGCAAGTGAGCCAACTCACCCCCCCGTGTGTGCATGCTCTGCCTGTTCCCCCTCCACCCCCCGCTCCCCCTCTACGCCGTCTGAGCCCTGCCCACCAGTCTGCAGAATTTTCTTTAAAATGAAACCGGTCCTCGGTGCCAAAAAGGTTGGGGACCCCTGGATTAATGGAATCCAGTTTTTTTTTAATGAAAGAAACAAGGAGGATGATTCAGAAAGCATGTGTGCTGAAGTGGAACTCTATGATATCTGAGAGCATACCTGCCCTTTCTGTTTCTGTCCCACACTCATGCCAACTTGACCCTCAGCTAGTTTAAGAACCTGAGGGTTTATTTGCTCTACCCAATTGCCTTGTTGCCAAAACAAGCAAACTGTATATTTTTTTTCCTGGAAGGCAGAAACAAATGATTCTGCCCTCTATTAATCCCCCATTCTCCTTCAAAGCAACCTTTGGGTGCATTTTGTGTTCTCCTTCAGTTCCCAAAAACACTTCTACTCAAATGCTTTTGTTAGAGAAAAAACATCTCAATCTGTTGCAAGCTAATCTGAGCTTTTACTTATTCGCTTTTACTTTTGCAGAAGATCAAATGGCCCTTCGGATGCATCGCCTGGTTTTCTAATGCCTGTTAAAAATACCTTTTCATTTTAAGTGCCATCGTAGCTCAAAGGGTTAATTTTTGTCTCATAGAGTGTTGGTGAATCACAATCCTGCAGAATTTTTAATCGTTGTTTCTGCCTGTGAGCTCCCCAGTTTTCCATGTGCTTTAAACAACAACAATAAATCTCCAGTGTTAACCTATTTCAGATGTTTTCCAGGCACCAATAGGCTTTTATTAGGGTTATTTGGGAGCTAAGAGTAAAAGCCATCCAGTTATGGGGGGAAAACCAATGAAATGGTACACCACTAGAGTTATGAAAAAGAAACACAGGGAAAAGTAGAAAACCCAGAGAAAGAAAAAGTGTAATTTAAAACCACCTACATTTCTGCTGGATTTTGAACAAGTGCATATTTATTTACAAGTAAAAAATTAACATAATTTTACAATTGTACAGTACAGTAACTAGGCAGTGTGGATAAACACTAAGACAGAATTACTAAAAGAAGCACCTTCAGTGGACTTGCAAATTAGCAAGAGATCATATTTGGATATTTTAAAAACACATTGAAAGGAAAAGATCTTGTGGTTACCTATATTGTCTGAATAGGAAGAGAACCAACAAACCCTGGGAATGTCGGCTCCTCACGGCGTTTTATAGATTCATCCCAGTCACAGAGTCAAGGTGTGAACGGGAAGCATCGATTTAGGCTGGTTCAAAACTAACTAGCATGAACTACAAAGGAAGAGCAACAGGTCCTATAGGGCAGGGGTCTCCAACCTTTGCAACTTTAAGTCTGAAGCTTTGCTGGCTGGAGAATTCTGGGAGCTGAAGTCCTTCAGACTTAAAGTTGCAAAGGTTGGAGACCCCTGCTATAGGGAAAGAGCTGCTGAGGCTGTGTTTATTCTTCATTTTACACTTAAGAATTCTCTTATATGAAGATGTTATTTCATCTTCACTTGGGAGTATGACTTTCTATTTTCAGCAGGAAGAATTCACAGCATTATTTTGACACTCCCATGAAAACCAAATAAATGCCTTGTCAGGCTACTCCCTATGAAAACACGATTTGGGATGCAATTGTTTTTGATGGAGAAGGTTCTAAAATAACTGCAGCATGACGTCGTACATTTTAACTCAACATTTACTACATCTGTGGCTTTTTTTAGATTGATTACAGTCGTTAAGCATGTTTTCAGAATAGGCCTGGGAAGAGCCTGGCTTTGTTTTCTCACTTTTGCTGGGGCACTTACATTAAGCTTTTGTAAATAGATGACAATCTACTACAAGGAGGCATATTGTTCTGCCTCAAACTGAAGAAGCATGGGGAGCCGAGGACCGGACCTCTGAGCACAGGCAAAAGCCACTTTGGCTGGGAAAAGGGCCTGCCGCTGCTCTACTCAGAATCAAGGGAATGTGATGCTTCCCAGAGGTGTTTCAAAAGGGTGTTTCCTTTGAAAGTTTCTCAAAGCAGAGCATCCCTTTGAAGATGTGTGTAACCCAGATATGTATGACATCATCCCCAGCCACTGTGCTTCTAGTTTTGCTTTTTGTTTTCCCATGCTCCTCCCACCTTTTTATACTGCAGTTGAATTGTTGAAAGAATGGGTGCTTGGTGTGTGTGTGAGAGAGCAAATCGCTAAATGGGTGGCTCAGGGGTGGGTTCCGGCTGCCGCTACTTAGGCTTATATACCACTTCACAGTGCTTTACAGCCCTCTCTAAGCGGTTTACAGAGTCAGCCTATTGCCCCCAACAATCTGGGTCCTCATTTTACCCACCTCGGAAGGATGGAAGGCTGAGTCAACCTTGAGCCTGGTGAGATTCGATCTGCCAAACTGCTAGCAATTGGTGATCAGCAAAAGTAGCCTCAGGGATGCGCTGAGGGACTGTGCGTGCTTCGCATGCACATGCGCAGTACTAGGAACAATGCTTCTGCGCATGTGCAGACGAAAGAAGCAAGATAGATAGAACTGGCTCAGGGGCATGGCCGGCTGAGTTACTACTTACTTGGCCGAACCAGGCCGAACTGCTAGGAACCCACCTTTGTGGTGGCTCTGTTCCACTTTTACCATATGCCTCTTTGAATGCCTGTGAAGATTCTCGGTCATCCAGGTCATAGTGGTCTCAGAGGACCATAGGTTTCAAAGAGTTTGTAGGAAGTCAGTACCCACTCCTCTCCTAGAGAAATGAGGTATTTTAGGAAATATTAAAAGGGCAGAATATTTCCCCTAAAAAGGAGGCAGTAACTCAGCCACACACACCCCAACTTTGTGCCATTAAGGCCTGAGCCAATCTATTATACATAACAAAGATCTATCTTCTTCAGGCAGAGCCATAGTAGGAATTGCCCAAAGCCCTCTACCCATCTCACCTAGGAAGAATACATTATCCAGCAAGGCTCAACCAAGCCTGGGACTCAGGACAGCCTTCAGAGTTGCCCTTGCATGGCCCCATGGGAGTCTGACAACCAATCAGAATACGAGCTCAAATTCAAAAGCTCAGAGAGGTCATAAAACCAGGGCGCACTCAGCATCTCTTCCCTCCCCCCCACTCCCGGACCTTAAACTATGTGGTCCTGTCCATCATCCATAAACCTTCTTTCCAAGCAACTTCCATGAATTCAGTGTCTTTTCCCCCACTTGGAACTGAACCCAGAGGGACATTTCTTTTAACAAGTTCTAAGAAGATTCCACAACCAATCGCACCCTGAGGTGCAAAGATCAACTCCTAAGTGGCCTCAAGAGCTCTCAGGCAGAATGCCAATGACCAGACGACTTCAAAGAAGTACACTCCTTCCCTCCCTTCCCCTCCACCATATCAGAGTCTATCCTTCCATCCCCCACCCCCACCATCCATCTCAACTGTCAGTATCTATTTTTCTACCACCACCACCCCACCATCAGAACTGATGAAGCTTCTTGGAAGGGAAGAGAAATGTTTTCTTCTTATTCCACAAGGAAGAAAAAGAAAGCACCTTTGAGATCCCTCTTTGAAATGATTTTGGAAAGCCCAGGATCTCTGCCTCTTAAAAGAAAAACAAACATCCCAGGCCTTTTGCTACTTCTTCCCGTTATGTCACAGGAGGCCTCTGAAGTATCTTGCGAAATCAAAGGATGGTTGCCTTGTACAAGCCTACTTGGTTTCTTTACTGGCTAGATGCCATCTCTGTTCTATGCTTTGATTTCTTGACCATGTTTTGTTAAATAAGCCGCAAGGGCAAGGGCCCCACATAACAATGAGCCATAAACCCTCATTTTCGGTCCACAGGAAATAGATTATGCAGTATGCTAAATCGAAACAAGGCAGGTCACAATATAGATGTGCCATAGCAATAGCACTTAGACTTATATACCACTTCACAGTGCTTTACAGCCCTTTCTAAGCGGTTTACAGAGTCCACCTATTGCCCCAAACAATCTGGGTCCTCATTTTATCCACCTTGAAAGAACGGAAGGCTGAATCAACCTTGAGCCTGGTGAGATTTGATCTGCCAAACTGCTAGCAATTGGTGATCAGCAGAAGTAGCCTGCAGTACTGCACTCTAACCACTGCTGCACCACGACCATGCTAGCTACTGTCTTCTGTCCTCTGAAGATGGACTTCCCAAATTAACAGCAATTGCTAGGAAGGAGGGAAAATAGTGACTGACCAACTTGGAATATGCCACCTCAAATGCAGTTCGTTTTCGCCAAGTTGAAAGAACGTTTTCAAAGTGCATGATTTCTTATAGTAGCTTGCTGCATCATCATTCCGTTCAGCACAGAATGCACACCTGTACAAATTGGGGAAAGGTAAGAGATCTCTCTTTCATTCCGGACTACCATGTATAATGGAATGCAGCAAGTGGTTTCCATGGTAGCCAAACATCTAAAGCTTTGCAGATGACTCCAAGGTACTTAACAGGGGGTGGGAGGGGGAGCTTGTTGACTCACAATTGATTTGTTCCCTCCCAATTTTGCATCCATTTAACAAGCCCTATTGTTTATTAATGCATTAATCAGCACTTGAGGATATGTCTGTATTTTCCACTCCTACTCACGTCTGGCGGTTTGCACGCATTCTTTATTTCATACTTAGCACAAGTAGTTTCCCTCTCAAAGCAGTTTGCCTTAGTTTCAGGATGGAGTTCTACTGTGGGAAATCCAGGGTTTAAGAATGTATCTCTGCATTGTATAATTATGTCAAATTCAAAATTGGTTTAATGGTTGAAATTGGCTTAATGAACACTATAATTTTCTGAAGATGCTGGAGTTATACTAAAAACCCGGAGCCTGTTGCTTCGAAAATTACAGCATGATCCGATGCGTATTTGGTCAGAAGTAAATAATAGTAAGTACAATGGGATTTAGTCAAAGGAGAGCTCATTTGAGGTTGTAGTTTCCCAGATCGGCTTCCCAGGTTGTAAGTCAGATAACCAGAGTTTGTACATGGTGCTAAACCAGGAAATGAGCAACCCATCGCTCACATATCAAATGGGGCTTCCCAGATCCATCAGTAGGATTAGCCCTCTACCCATCTAGCAACAGAACTCACCATATGACACCTGGGGAGATTACATCACCCAGCAAGATTCAACCAATCTTGGGCTTCAAGACACTACAAAGTTACCCCTGCATGGCCCCATGGGAGTCTGACAACCAATCAGAATACATTTCTTACACAAGAACAGGAAACTCCAAGGCAGGGCCCAAGAGAGGGCATCAATCTCTCTCTCTTTCCCAACCATGTGCTTTTTTTTTTGCCCAGGATCTCAAACCATTTGGTCCTGCCCACCATTAAACCATATTTCCAAACAGTCTCCATGTTTCCATTGACTTTTTCCCCACTTGGAACTGAACCCAGATGGACATTTCTTTTAACAGTTGAAACCCTGCAGCAGCCCTAATTAAGAAGAGGTGTACTAAGTGATGTTTCAGCCTTGGCTTGTAACACTCCCAAGGTGCTGAAATGAAAGGACAGAGTTGCAACTGGGCAGCTGTTGGGAAGTGCCCCGCCCTTTCTTTTTGAGCCCTAAAGAAGCCCTCTGAATTAAAGTGGGAAAATTACAGGGGGAAAGGCATCCCATTGAGGTGTAATTATCACATAATGAGTCACTCTCCCCAAAGGAAAGGCACAGCTGATTTTCCTCATGACCTTAAAGGAAGTAAAAGAATTTGCAGATCTCATCCCCTTGTGAAGTCTCTAAGGGCACAGTGTACTTCAAACCCCCAAATCCTAAATTATCTGGAGTTACAAGATTTGGGGCATCACTGTTAGCACTCGCCTGGCTGCACCAGACTTACTTTAGCGAGTGAGTACTAGCATATCTCTTTTTCCTTGCCTTTCACCAGGAGACAAACACAGTGGAGGAACTGAAGCATAAAATGGAGTTAAAGGGGGATCTCAGGGCAGGATCCGGGTCCTCTAAAATGGCCCCTTGGAAGGAGTGCTTGGGGATAGGGCAGCAAACAAGCTGTCCAAATTATCAATACAGGTAAATAGTATATAGCACATCCGGTCCAAATACTGTTGCTAAATGAGACACCGCTACGGCACCCAACGATGCCGTAGCGGTGATGTGCCAGTGCCTGGAAGCCGTGCGGATCTGGATGGGAAGTAACGGACTCAGGCTCAACCCGACCAAGACCGAGTGGCTGTGGTTTCCGGCTGCCCGATTCAACCAGCTGACTCCATCGCTGGCCATAGGGGGCGAACATCTTGCCCCTGTGGATGGGGCGCGCAACTTGGGTGTCCTCCTGGATACCCGGCTGTCCATGGAAGATCAAGTGACAGCCGTGGCCAGGAGGGCATTTTACCAGGTTCGCCTGGTACGCCAGTTGCGCCCCCTATTGGATCGGGACGCCCTTCGCACAGTCACTCATGCTCTCGTGACATCCCGACTGGATTATTGCAACTCTCTCTACATGGGGCTCCCCTTGAGGTGTACCCGGAGGCTTCAGTTGGTCCAGAACGCAGCCGCGCGAGCAATTATGGGCACCTCTAGGTTTGCCCACGTAACACCGCTCTTGCGCGAGCTGCACTGGCTACCTGTCGTCTTCCGGGTGCGCTTCAAGGTGTTAATTACCATCTTCAAAGCGCTCCATGGCTCGGGACCTAGCTACCTGCGGGATCGGATCCTGCCCCATACATCCTCACGGCCGATTCGCTCCCACAGAGAGGGACTTCTCCGGGTGCCGTCCACTAGACTTTGTCAGCGGGCGACGCCCAGGGGAAGGGCCTTCTCTGTGGCGGGCCCAGCCCTCTGGAACGACCTTCCCCCCGATATCAGGACAACCACGGACCTCCGCTCCTTCCGCTTAAAATTAAAGACACACTTTTTTCGCCTGGCCGGCCTTGGGTAGTCTCTTTTTAGGTTAGGGGTTTTAGGGGTAATTTTTAGTTTAGTTTATGGGTTTTAGCGCAGGATCAATTTAATCCATTTTTAATTTTGTATTTTGTATTTTGTCTGTGGTCTTATTTGTATTTTTAATTGCCTGTGCCCCGCCTCGAGTCCCCTTGGGGAGAGAGAGCGGGATATAAAATTAAATTATTATTATTATTATTATTATTTGTCAAGTGAAATTTGCCCCCATTTTACAACCTTTCTTGCTACAGTTCTTAAGTGGATTGCGGCCGTTCTTAAGTTAGTGATACAGTTCTTAAGTGAACCTGGTTTTCCCATTGATTTTCCTTGTCAGATAACTGCAGGACGCTGCAACCGTCGTAAAAACCGTATTTTTCAAAGGATAAGACGTACCCTTTTCCTTCTAAAAAGAGGGTGAAAATCTGGGTGCGTCTTATACAGTGAATACAGCATTTTTGGCCTACCGAAACCCCACCACCTTTGCAAAAATGAAGGTGCAGAGGGTTTGGGAGCCTTGCAAAGTGCTCCTGAGGGCTGGGGAGGACCGTTTTGCTCGTTTTTGATCGTTTTTGCTCCCCCCCCCCAAGCTCCCAGGAGCACGCTATAAGTCTCCCAAAGCTCTGCATGCCCCTTTTCTTTGCAAAAAACGGCCCATTTTTTGTATTGGGGTAGGCGTCAGAATATGAGGCTTACTTCTTGCAACTCCCCCCTCTTCTGCTCAGTTCATCAGATTTTCTTTAAATATACATAATCATTTTCTGCAACAAACTTACTTCCAAATGAGTGACCCTCCCTGCCAACCCCCCAAGAAGACTCTGTCCAGGCTGTAAAATGACCTAGCTTTTCCTCTGGGGAGGGGTTCATCCGATACATCACCTGACAAATGTCTGCTGCTGTGGCCTAGAGGTGGAGTTCTCGCCTCCCAATCAGGAGGTTGTGAGTTCAGTCCTAGGTAGAGGCAGATGTAGAATCTCCTGCTTGGACGGGGTTGGACTAGATGACCTGCAAGATCCCTTCCAACTCTGTTAATCTGTTAAATTGGAAGGATTTTAATTGGATGGGTGGAATCCAATGCATGGCAGAGAGAGAAAGGGCAGTAGGCCAGACAGAAATATCTTGAATTGCAACGGAATACTATTACTTCCCTACACACACACATACACACCACAATGCTGCAAACGTGTTAAATATAGTAACTGGTGTGTTCAGTGGAAATTCCAGCTGTGGGACTTCCTTTGTGTTTAGTTTTAGATTTTCACATCAGCTCATGACATAGCACGTCACCCAGATTTTTCATGAGCTGGATTTGCTACGCCTGTTTATTATCATTCTGAACGCTTAAAGGTTTTACATTATTCAAGATTTAATCCCATTTTGGAGAGTTTACGATGTTATGATTGCAAAAAAGCAGATTACATTTTAGGTGTTTTTTTTAAAAGAATGAACTGTTCCAGGATCCCCTTCCTTTTCATATCACAGCTAATCATTCATTAATGAGGTTGCCCAAAAAGGATCATATCCCCCTGGAATATCAGTCTACTGTCCACATTTTCTTCACTAATTTGTGACTGTGAGCAACTTGGGAGCTTCCTGATGTTTCTGATCTTTTCCCCTCAGCTTCTCTGAACCTTGGGCATGCTACCTGAAGCTGCTGGCAGTAGCACTTCAGGGAAGCCTCAGGTTGATAACCCAGATTGATAGGAATGTGATGTTCATATAAACCAGAGGTTCCCAAACTTGGCAACTTTAAGACTTGTGGACTTCAACTCCCAGAATTCTACAGCCAGCTCTTGAGTTGAAGTCCACAAGTCTTAAAGTTGCCAAGTTTGGGAACCTCTGATGTAAACTCTATGCAAAAGAAGATCCAGGATGAGTTAAATCTTATTTGGATAAAAGCAGATGATTGCTTATGAGCTGACCCATAATATACGAGCTGGAAAACAGTGACATCAGCCTATTTCACAGGGTGGTTATAAAAAAAAAAGAATAAAATGTTGAATATGAGATGCTATTAAATATTAAGGAAGGAGTGTACCGTATAAATAGATAATACATATAGGAAACATGCTTGAAAAGTATGTACGCCTTCTTAAAAGCTAGGCACTTGAATGTGATAATGGAAAATCTCAAATTCCTAAACAGTCACACCACTCTCTACAGGACTGCTGCAACATTTCTGATGTACTGATATATTCTTTCTTCCTTTTTTTTTAAAGAAATATTTTAAAAACAAAGGTTTTAGAAGTCACTTTTTGGTGGTTATTTTCTTTGGAGAAGTTATTACCGGTACGTTATTTAAAGGCAACGTTTCTAAAATCAGAACTTGGTCCATGAAAGTCATCAAATCAAATCTTTATTACACTCATAGACATAATCTTTTCTATGTTATCATACAAAAAAGGCATCCCTTTAAAGTCAAAAGGCCTTTTTCCATTTTGAAGGTAACAAAAATGGTAAAAGATTATTGATCGAAGACAATTTTTTCCCCCAAGTGATTTATTCTTCTTCAGTTCCAAAAGTGTCTGGTAACACAAGCTGTCTCCCACAGAACAAAGTCTGTGTTACGCCTAAGATATATTAACAATTTCTTCTTCCGTTGAAACTTCTTGCATTCTTAAAGGGATATTTCCACTTTGTTTGCTGCTTCTTATGTCATGGAGTCATTGTTATATGAAAGATATTTTTTTCTCCCCAACCCCGTCTTACTCTTGCATATGGCCTCACAGAATTCAGGAAAGCTAAGGACTAGCCACATTTATATGGAAAGTACAATTTGTGAAATAATCAACTCTGTAGAGTTATGCTGGGATCCCAAGAGTTTGCCTTAGCTGCCAATGAAATCACCTGAGGGGCGGGGGAGAGAGACTTTTAGAATATAATTGTCACGCTCGTGTTTTCTGGCTTATGCAATGGCAGCCTTTGTTTGCACAGGGTTTTAGATAAGACCTGTTGGGTTGTATCCAAAATTAGTCATACTCCGGAAAAGTGAATCATTGCTAAGCAAAGTTAGATTCGTTTCATTGGAATTTACCTGCAAGAATGCACAATGTTGCGTGATTTTCCTACATGACTTCTGTTGCACCTTTATTCCATTTACTACACAGTTATTGTCTCCCAAAGCAGATCATATCAAGAAAGAGAGAGAGAGAGAGAGAGAGAAAGGCCCTTCCTTGGGTTTACAAAGGAGGAGAGGAGAGAACCATAGAAGCCGTAGTTACATAAATGTCTAGCTTGGTCTTCATTAATAACCTGCTTGAATGGCAAGCAAGGGTCCTTGGATATCTGATAAATGAGCAGGTCAAGGATGAGTCTTCAGTCTTTCAGTCCTGAAGACAACTCTTCTCCCTGGCAGGGAAAAATCAAAGCCACTAATTTTACCCAAGGCACAATATTCAGCCTTCTATCCTTCCAAGGTCAATAAAATGAGGATCTGGATTATTGGGGGCAATATGCTGAATCTGTAAACCTCTTAGAGAGAGCTGTAAAGTCCTGTGAAGTGGTATATAAGTGCTATTGCGATTGTTATTCTTCCTAGATGGCTGGGGTGCCACTTCTTATTAGCATTGTCTTGGGCTGAGAAATTGTGCATTTAATTTGAAGTCAAACTATACTATTTTAAGAAATTTAAAGATTTCCTCCCCCTCTCCCTATGTTGTGCAACCATGCTATAAAAATGGTGGGGCACAAGGATAGCAAATTCTCAACCTAATCACAGAAACTGTGCTAATGAAATCCCTTCTACTTCTGAGTGAGCCTCTACTCCTAAAAAGCTTTGGGTCTGTTTAGATGGGGATAGTTACACGATCTGTTGTAGGAATACACAAATTAATAGGCAGCCATTCTATGTAATTGGAGCCTTCGAGCAGTCAAAAAATATAACCACATCCCAAATACATGATGATGACTGAATATTGCAGGACTGTTAGAAGGGAGACATAAATTTGCTTGAAGTGCACATCCTTCTATTTATTGCTGCCATTGATTCCTGTTTTGTTTTGTTTTTCAATTTATTTGGAAAGCTTGCGTATGACACAAGCGTGGAGGCCTTAAAATAATCATCAAAATCTTATGCACATCTCCTTGAAGCAAATTGTGGTCTAGAAATGCCTGTTGCCTTCTTACTCAAATCATTTTGCAAATACCTTTTCAATGACAAAGAATCAGCACTTAGTCTCCATCAGATAAAGGCAGGGAAACTATTTTGCTGTGCTAGGTGGCTGAGTTTTGTATACGTGGCTATGGGAGATGGACTGTTGTCTTCGTACATTTCTCCTCAATTCCACCTCTGGCTTTCCTGCCCCAGGAGGTCACTGAGGGCAGCAGTATGACAGCCAAATTAGTTCCTGCCTGAAATGGCCTTTCAGACTCAATCCAGCTTCTGAAAGTCCGAGGAAAAAGAAAAGAAAAATAGAAAGAGGATGCATTCATTTGTCTTTTTTTGAAATGTTTCCTAGGTTGTGCGGTTATAAGAGAACCGTAAAACAGATCTGATGTGCCTTTTTGGCAGTGTTACAGAACCCACTGTAAGTTGTAAACAATGCAAAAGTAATTTGGAGAGGAGAAAGAGAATAAAACTCTGGTAGCTTTTTTTAAAGAAACATTTGGGCTGTGATAGCTGATCTTTGTATCTTGGTGCTCACTGAGCTTTCTTGCTTTCTTGCAGATGTTTCATTGCCCAAACTAGATAACATCATCAATGCAGGCCAGACCTGATGAAGTTACCTAGTTTGGATAAGGAAATATCTGCAAGAAAGCAAGAAAATTCAGAGAGCACCAAGGACCCCTCATTTCCATTCTGAGCTATAAATATTCTCCTTTATTGGATCTTTGTAAAGCACCCAACATTATCCTTCTTCTGGTGTAGACCTGTAACCAGTACAGTATTGGAAATCTTTGTTTCATTTCTGTACAAGTATTGCCCCCCCCCCCCAAATTGGATTCTGCTTAGACAAAGCAGACTAAAAGTTCTTCTACTGTTCTGCATTAGTTGTCCCATTGTAGTTATCACACAGCAACAACATTTATCATTTTTAAAGCCCATCGTGGCTATGGACCTGAGCCTCTGTAGGACTACCTTCTCCCAGTGACTTCTCCCCGTCTGTTGAAATCTGAAAGAGAAGCTCCCTTTTGAGTCTCAACTCTTTGAGATGTCATGGCTGAGAGTTGGCCAACTATACAGGAAAACAGAATAATAGAATAGAATTCTTTATTGGCCAAGTGTGATTGGACACACAAGGGATTTGTCTTTGGTGTATATGCTTTCAGTGTACATAAAGAAAAATAAAATAAATAAGAATAGAATAGAATAGAATAGAATAGAATACATTCATCAAGAAGCATAAGGTGCAATACTTAGTGATAGTCATAGGTTACTAATAAGCAATCAAATCATACTAGGAAATAAAACAACATACATTCTTTTGATATATCTCTATATATAAAAGATACAAGGTGTCGTGGGTGTCATGAAATACAATCTCCTGAAGTAGTCCTAACATATTGCTCTCAGCCAAAGTAGTTCTAGTTTTGAGTTTTGTTGGACTGGAGCAATGTGCCTCTGCTTCTATCATAAAGACATGCTTGTGTGAGTACCCACAACATTCAGCACCGGGAAATAACCATACCACAATTTGCGCATTAGGGTTAAATCCTCCTGACAGTGAGTCTTGCAATTCACTCTAGACAGGGCTGAATCTTTAATGGTTTCAAGTGAGACACTATAATCATTCCACTTTAATTCAGCAGTAGCTGTCCCAGAGGTCAAGGGAAGCTCTTGGAAGTGATTGCTCATCAGCTTACAAGGAAAAGGAAAAAAAATTGACCACAGGCCAAACAAGAGCCCTTAAGCAGTTTCTTTTTCTTTTTCCTTAAGCATTATTTTGAAAGTTGAATAAGTTTGCTCTTTTTGGTGTTTATAGCATAACAAATGCCCAGCTAGATAGGAATACCTGGACAACTTTGCCTGATCTCGCAAAGTTAAGCAAGATTAGACCGGCTTAGCAGTTAGATGGGAGACCACCAGATAAGCCAAGAAAGGTTGAGGAAACATCCTGGATGAAGGCAGTGGCGAACCTCTTCTATATTACTGTGAAGAAAATTACTTAGTGTGGCCAGTAGAACCAAAGGTAAAAGAGAAGTTACTTTTATCATTTTTATAGACTTTACCATAGACTTTACCTTTATCTTTATAGTCGGCTTTTATTTGTTTATTTGCTTTGTAACATCCAGAACTAAAAGTGAAGCAGTTTGAAGGCTGCTTTTTGAGAGAAAACATCAGGACAATATCAGATGTTCTTATATTCCTTTATAGACATCAAGGAATGGAAAACCAAAGCCTGCTGTAATTTTATTTCACCCGATTCAGCTATATTTTAAGCAGGCCTCTCAGAAACCCAGCGGTAGGTTTAGGAAAAATTACCTGACTCACTTTCATATGATTGATTCATGCAAATGATGATGCAGAGAAACCAAGTCTGTAGGAGGGACTGTCCCTCTGTTCATATGTGAAGCCAGGAGTTTTATACAATGGCAATGGCCTGGTTTACTCCTGATGCTGCATTCTCAGAAAAAGTATACTAGTTGTCCCAGTCACACACCTGGATCGACCCAGGGAGCTCACAAAGGGAAGCAATAAATAACACCAGTCTTGAACATGGACACGGGATTGCATGGTCAGAAGGAGTTCCTGAAATTAAGTAAGAAAAATACACAATAAAGAATAGCAGATAGGGAAGGAACATTGGAGGTCTTCTAATCCAACACCTTGCCTAAACAGAAGACCTTATACTATTTCAAACAAATTATTGTCGTGTGTGTGTGTGTGTGTGTGTGTGTGTGTGTGTGTTCCAGCATAACTCTGGAATGTCTCAAGCAATTTCAACCAAACTTGGTACACAGATGACTTACTCTCTATTAAGATACAGCCTGTTGTGCCTTGAAATGACTTTTACTGTATTGCTGGAAAATGGTTTCTACTGTACAGTGCATTGGAGTTGCCATGGTAATGGTTTCACAGTACTTCACAAGGGGGCTCCCTCTGATAAGGGGGAAAATCCAGCATTAGAAATTACTTTTGGGCCGGACATTTCCCCCCTATAAATAAATACTCAGACAATGCCGAGTTATCAGCTAGTCTCTTATTAAAAAAAACTGTCCAGTGTTGGAGCACCCACAACTTCTACAGGCAAGTTGTTCTACTGATTAATTGTTCTGACTGTCAGGAAATTTCTCTTTACTTCTAGGTTGCTTCTCTCCTTGATTATTTTCCATCCATTGCTTCTTGTCATGCCTTCAGGTGCTTTGGAGAATAGATTACTCTATTATTCCTTTTCTAATCTGAAAGAGTATCTGATTTAGAAGGGGTTCCTGATATCCAATATCAACCGGACCAAGAATCAGAATTAAGAAGATCCAAAAGATCTAAAGTATGAATGTAAAGGGGTATAGGGACTTCCAGCAGAAATGGATGGAGCTGCTGAGGGAGAATGGGACTCTTCAAAAAAGGAAACAGGAATTCTGACAGTACAACCAAACTAAGAAAGCCTTATAAGCTCTACATGGGTTTTCAAAACAGCATGATGTTCATGGAAATGTACAATCCCATAAAGCAAGATTAGCAGCAAATTAGTAGGCTACAGTGAATATTATGATGAAGTTGTTGAGCCAGTGGTTATGCGTGCAAGCATCACAATTGTACTAAGTATAGCAGCATTTAAAGAATTGTGTGTGGGCACATAGGCATTGCTACAGCCTTTCTCTGTGTGGTATTCTGAAAAAGGAGATTTAAATGCACCAACTCATCATGTTTGGAAGCATCAAGGAGAGAAAAACTGGTGTATCTATTTAAACAAAAACTCATATATGAACTAAACCCAGCAGCCAAAGCAGAATTGATGAATCAAGCTCAGTCCTCCTAATCATGGAAGTCATATGGGACTCCAGTAAACAATGATGGATCCAAGGAATTACAGATTGCACACCTTTTCCTTCATGGAGAGTGCAATTCTGCCCAGCCCAGGTTATTTCCCGAATTTTCAAATCCAGGAACTACTGAGTCCCTGAACTTCTTTTCAGGATTTTTTTTTCAACTTCTAGATCTTCATTCAGTTCACTGCTGTACTCCAGCACTGGTTAAATTCCCCATGGAATTTCTCACCTCACCTCACCTAACTAAATATCGATAGTCTATTGGTGACACCTCACACAAAATCTCCTGGTCACCATACTCAATGGTTTTTAGATAGCTATCAAATAGCATTGAAAGTGACACTATGGCAAGATTGCCAGCCATTTCCAAATGTTTTCAGGAACCTATTCCACAAATAGGAGTAGAACTATGTTGGTGCCCCCAATTCTTAATCTTTTCAGCTGACTCAAAAAATGATATCGTGGACTGTTATGTATTGAATATATATAGTTGTGTTAAGCCCTGCTAAAGTGAAACTAATCTTTAGATGACCCTGTTAACCCTCCTAAAGTGAAACTAACCTTAACTGTTAGCTTCAACCGTTTTGGAGGGAAACTTTGAACATTCATATTTGGGTGGGTTTTTCAAGCATTATGATTGGTTAAGACCCTAGGGCCCAGAGTATAAATTACAGGCATTTGCCTGCTGTTCCTCAGTTCCAGTTTTGAGTCAATGAATGTGTTGTAGCTATGGTGGTCTGGTACTTGCCTACTGAAGCCCACTACACAATATGGACAACTATATTGATAAAAATTGCAGAATTGTACTTCATCAGGGCACCAAAACCAGCTTTATCTCTAGACCAGAATCCACTATCAAAGACACCCATAACCTTCAGGAACACCCTACGCTCCACACTGTGGCTGACAGAATCCAGATTGAATGTGATCACGTAGGTCACCATGTTCAAATATTCTACTGCTTCAAGTGTCTTGTCCACATTTCAGGACCCCAAAAGCTGTAGTTGTGCCACAGAACTGAACAAGGCAGGAGAACATTTCTGGTTCCCGAAGGTGACAGACGTGCCTTGTGCACTGTCTGCCGCTTGCTGTACCGGTGGGCTCCTTTGGGAGCACAAAAGACCTTGCAGGGGTCTTTTGCCGTAGGGGCGGCTTGTTGGGAGTCCCCAGCCTGGTGGCAGCTGGCTAAGATACCCCCAGCCTTGCCCTAGGAGCTGGCGAGCAAAAGGGGGGGGGGCGATCCTGCCTCTTCACCGGATGGATCTCGGAAACAGAAAGCAGAATGAGAAGAGCATCTGAAAGGCCGGAGGTGAAAGACGCTCCCAAATCTCTTGGGCTACTGATGAAGGATAGCGATGAGACATTGTAAGTTCCAGTTCAATCTATTTTAAATGAAGATTGGAGAGGGGAGTTCTTAACCCCCCCTCGGACTAAGCGGCAAGCAAACAATCCCTCTTCACTAGAATGGAGAGAGGAAAGGACTAACTTGCTATTTGAACTAACTATGGAAAAGAATTATATTGTATCACATTTGCAACAATTGTTTATGGAGTTCTTTTAAGAAAAGAAAGTAAATGGAATGGAATGGAACTTTTCTTCCTGTCGGAAGGCGGGCCAAGTTGGCTTCTCTTTGTTCTCCGCTTGTAACTTCCCTGCGTGAAGTTTCTTCCCTCTACAATTAACAACGAAGGACTTGAAACTTTCTGCTTTCAACATTCCTCCCAGAGGCCCCCAGATCTCTCCCAATACGTGGATTCTTGGATTTGGACTATAAGAATTCTTTCTTTTCTTTTCTTCATTTTCAAAAGAGAACTATTAAGACTGTTCTTGCGTCCGGACTCTCTGACACCTCGGACTTGTCTTGGCTGCCTGTTTTACCAGTGCCATTTCTTTACTAACTGACATAATGGCTTCTAGAAAGCCACCAGCGGGAAAGTCACTCTCTGCACCATCTTCGGCTGCTTCCAGCCCTACTACACAACCGAAGATTACACAACTCTTGCCGAAACAGCCTGCTGGAGAGGGATCGCAGGATCAATCAGTTGCGGAAATGTTTCACGAGATAATGAAAAAGCTGACAGATTTAACACTTGAACTTAGGGAAACAAAAAGGGATACAACGGAAAATAAACAGAAAATTGTGAAGCTGGAGGAGGGGGCAGTTGAGACGGGGGGGGGGGAGGTTAAAGAGATCTGGAGGGAAGGTCTAGAATTAGGAGCTCACATAACTAAAATTGAATTTGAAAGAATGTCTTTCTTTCTCAAGTTCCAGAATTTGCCAGAATCAGATAATGAAGATCTTAAAGATATTATGAGTACAATATTAGCAGAATATATTAAAAAAGATAAAGACCAGCTCTGCTGGGATCTAGACCAGGTTTATAGAATTAACTCAGCTTATGCTAGGATAAATAATGTACCAAGAGAAATTCATGTTAAATTTCTCAGGAGATCCACAAGGGATGAGATATTGAGGGCCCAACGGGATGGAACCTTAAAATATCAGGACAAAGAAATAACCATCTTGAAACAAATTCCGGAAAAAAATTAGAGAAATAAGAAGGAAGTATTCCTTCCTGTCTAAGAAACAATATAAGAAAGGAATTTGGTTCAAGTGGTTGTTGCCAGAAGGAATGCTGATATTTTGGGAAGGGGACAGGGTAAAAATTAAAACATTAACAGAGCCGGAGGCATTTATTAAAAACACTCCTCCCAGATGGGAAGTGAAGATGGGGGAACAGAGGAAGCAACGGCCCCGCCTGGAGACAGGAAAGAAGAGTCAATTGCGAAAAGACTCAGGCCTCAAAAATGATTTTATTTGAAAGCTTATTGTAATTGTTGATACACGAGAAAATGGCAAAGAAAAAAAAAGATTGATTATATGGATTGTAAGATATAATCTTTTTACGTGCTTATCCTTTATTTTTAAAATTGTATATCCATGAAGTTTTTTGGGAGGGACATCACCAACGGCAGGGAAGATGCCAAAATGTTATTTTCACCTTGCACCTTTTTCCCTGTAAAAACTTTAAAAACCAATACAATTCTTTTATAAAAAAAAAAAAAAGAACTGAACAAGGCAGTGTGAGGGACAATTTACAGGTGGTCCTTGACTTATGACCACAATTGAGCCCAAAATTTCTGTGGCTAAGTGAGACATTTGTTAAGTGAGTTTGGCCTCATTTTACAAACTTGCTTACGACAGTTGTTAAGTGAATCACTGCAGTTGTTAAGTTAGTAACACAGTTATTAAGTGAATCTGTCTTCCCCATTGACTTTGCTTGTCAGAAGGTTGCAAAACGGGATCACATGGCCCTGGGACACTGCAGCGGTCATAAATACGAGTCAGTGTCCAAGCGTCTGAATTTTGATCATGTGACCATCAGGATGCTGCAATGGTTATATGTGTGAAAAATGATCATAAATCACTTTTTTCCAGTGCAATGTTGTAACTTCAAACAGTTACCTAATGAACTGTTGTAAGTCGAGGACTACCTGTTTTTGAAACTAAGTGTTGCAGCATTTATGTCATAAGGAAAATATACAATTTGATTTTCAAAATGACGGCAAATGATTCCCACTGCCTAATACCAAGCAGGATTATGAACCCTAACACATGTTCAGTTAGCTTCACATTTATTTCTCCAATGGAGATTGGGTCATTGGCCCATCTGCTTCCCTGTTCAACCTTCTCTAGTGAGCTCAGCAGCAACTTGTCCATGACAATGTCACAGCGGACGCTCAAGAGTGATTGTGTCAATGGCCAAACACATTTAATCATTCCACAGTGAATCTAAACGGAGTTCTGCCTTTCACACTGTTAATGTATATTTCCCCCCCAGATGTTGTAGCTATTATATCTAGTGGGCTTTTTCCCCCCATTGTATAAATAACCTTGAATGTGTCTCAGAAAGATGTACCACTGGTGCATCTCTTGGCCACTTCTTTCCATCCTAAGTCATGTTCTTCCTCATCTGTTCTGAAGCATATGGAAGGCCCAGGGACTTAAGGGCTGCCTGGGCCTGGATCCAAATGGGGTGAGAGATGCAACTGTAGTCCCTCTCCTGATGCCTCTGCATCATTAAAAGTGGAAGCATCACCTCCAGAAGACATGTTAATATTCAAGACGCAGGGCCTCTACTGATTTTGCCAGTCTGGTTGCATAGTCCATGAATACTTCAATCCTACAATCCAAGTGCTAATAAAGACAGATTTTTTAAAAAAAATCTCAGAAATATAAACCCTTTGCTTCAGGGTACCAGAGAGTGTTTTTAAATTACTGATTAATATTTCCTTTTATCTCTTAGTTCTTCATCAGATCAACTCCAGACTTTGCCTTATTGAATAACCATAGATTTTCTTATCTGCTGCCTAGAGATAATTAGTCCCCTAAGGCTTCCTCCCCCCACCCCGTTTTTGCTGAGTTTTCCTCCCCTATTAAAACCAAGAGAATAGTTGAGAATCAAATGCATTGATTTTCTCTACGAAGATTTTCTCTCGACAAATATATCTCGGGAATCCTTCGAGTCTGGTGTATTATATCTAAAGGCGAAGACACAAATCTATCAAACATCTGGGATAAAGTTTCAAAGACAAAGACCGGTGGAGGGTTGACTTGCTCCATTGCTGTCAATGGGTGGCTTGATATTGTTTCATATTCTTGGGGAGGGATCAATGTGAATCAAATGTTTCCATCATATTGAGCTACAACCCCTTCCTTTATAATAAGATACTGAGGTAAATGTTGTGAGTCATGAGGCATATTCAGAAGGAAAAAAATCCATTAATTTAATTATTAACAACGTAACACCACTTTTCTTAACTTTTGATTCATCTCTATTTTTTCTCAGCCATCATATCCAGAAGGACCTGAAATCACACCTGGAGCATCTCACTCATACCAGAAGGGCTGGGGTCAAAGGTGATGTTCAGCAGGTTCTGACCAGTTCTGGAGAACCGGTAGCGAAAATATTGAGTAGTTCGGAGAACCGGTAAATACCACCTCTGATTGGTCCCGTCCCCATTTATTCTCTGCTTCCCGAGTGCCAGCTGATCGGGAGGGACTGGGGATTTTGCAGTAACCTTCCCCTGCCACGTCCATCAAGCTATGCCACGCCCACCAAGTCACGCCACCGAACCGGTAGTAAACATTTTTGAATCCCACCACTGGTTGGGGTACAGTACCCTTGAACTCTGATAACACAACTACTAGAATAAGCCTCATGTTTGTGAATATAGGGGCACTGCTCACTACTATGTATGAATCAATGGCCTTTAAATATGAGTTATTGCCCTCAACCATTTGCTGCCATGCTTGATGTATGATCTCCACTCACTGGAGTTAGGAAAAAAACCTATTTATATAAACATTGAAAATACGTTAGTCCTGCAGAGAAGAAGGCTTTGATGAACTATGGATCCTAAGCTGTAATGTTCAAGACCACCATTCTCCCTCCTGATCCCTTCGGGTTCTAGCTCCTAACCCCTTCCTTGCTAAAAGATAGAGAACATAAATCCATTTATCTGGAGCACATTAGGTAGAAGAAAATTTACACTGAGTAGCATTTAGAGGAATGTCAGCAATATGCTACCGGGGGGGGGGGGGGTTATTGGTGTGTTGTGTGTGTGTGTATAAATAAATAATATGGTGGGTACAGCAATAGCACCTGGACTTATATACCACTTCATGGTGCTTCACAGTCTTCTCTAAACAGTTTATAAAGAGCCAGCATATTGCCCTCCAACAATCTGGCTCTGCATTTTATCAACCTCAGAAGGATGGAAGGCTGAGTCAAGCTTGAGCGGGTCAGAATTGAACTTCTGGCAGTGAGCTGAATTAGCCTGAATTACTGCATTCCGACCACTGCGCCACAATAGCTCTAACCAGACACAGAATCCCAGTTTACTTAGTCCAGTGCCCGTGCAAGATTGCTCTCTCAAAGCTCACATAGCCATCTTGTTCTAGATGTGGACAGTTTTGAATGCAAATCATTTGGCTGTAACCATTCCATTCCATTCATTCATTCATTCAAAACTTTGTATACAACCCAGGGCTAGTCAGTTTAAAAGGGACAGAATGAACACCCCCCTCAACAATCCAAACCAAACAATCAGGAAACCAAAACACACACCATAATAGCAGTAAAGTACCGTGTTTTCCCGAAAATAAGACAGGGTCTTATTTTCTTTTCATCCCCTAAATAAGTGCTTGGCCTTATTTTCGGGGAGGTCTTATTATTTTTGAGGTACAGGAGGCCCCTTAACCTCAGCCTGCAGTCTGTGGATCAGCTGATCCAGAGAGAGCTGGAAGTTCTGTCTCTTTCTGGCACACTCTTGCTAGCCCTAGTATCACTGGGGCTGCTGCTCTTTTCATGGCCACCACTAAGAGAAGGGTTGGCAGAAGTGGCCTCTGCAAGGCCATGCCGCGTGGATGGCAGGTGCATGTGGGGAGCTTGGGACATGTTCCCCCCGTTCCCCACTAGGAAATGGCGGGGACTGGCTGCCCATGTTTTTAAATATTTTCGGGGAGGGCTTATTCTAGCACATGCGCTCAAAAGCCCCATTGGACTTGTTATCTGGGGAAACAGGGTGCCATCCGCTGTTTCCTGTTTCTAAGAATGCCTATAGACCTTAGCAGATGGCTCTGCATTGCAGAATGTTATTCTGTTTGTTCTTGCCACTGAAATAATCTTTAAAGAGATTTTGTTTAAAGAAAGCTGACAGGCAGGAAACCCTGTAGCCACCAAGAGAAAGGTCTGCTGACCCTTTGGTGTTCAATGGCACCATGTTGGGGAACCCAGCACTAACGATAACTAATGACCAAGAGGGCTGGGATTTGCAATGTTTCCAAATCTATCCAAACACCTAAAGAAAAAAAGCTGGATGTTTCATTAATTTGCAAGTCAGAGGGGAGGGGTGGGGGAGTGCATCTTGCTAATATGAATCCTGACAAGTGAAACAAAGCTCTCTTTTTCACAGAAGGATCAGCTGAGGCATGCTTCTGCTTCCTTTGGAAAGGAGCATCAAAGAGCAGAATGCCTGGCAGATTAAAGGCAAGTGCTTGCCTGCAGATGACAAAGAGAGACTGAATGTTAATAAGTGGTTTGAGGAAAGAATGTTCATACACATGCATGCATAGCCATGGATGCACACACACACACACACACACACACACACTTTCTCCTTGAATTCAACAGTGCAAATCCACCCTTCTCTTCTCAGTTTTCACAAACATCTGTGCAAAAAAAAAAGCTGCATCTGCTTCAGAATAACAGTGTCGGACGGGACCTTGGAGGTCTTCTAGTCCAACCCCCTGTTCAGGCAAGTGACCGTATACCATTCCAGGCAAATGGCTGTCCAGTCTCTTCTTAAAAACCTCCAGTGATGGAGCCCCACAACTTCTGGAGCCAAAGCTGTTCCACCGATTGTTTTCTCAGACAGGAAATTTCTCCTTAATTCTTCAGGATCTGTGTTGAAGCCCCAAAGTCTTGCCCACAAGCATCGTGACCAGGATCAATGTTTTACCAGGGTTCATGGAGGAAAGCAGTGCCAGAGGTGTTGGCCCTCTGGCAGCTGCTACAAATGAGAGAGCTGAGGTCACGGTAACCTGTTAGAAAATGAAAATGTTGAGGACTCCAGGTTTTGTCAGGCAATATTGTTTGCCTAACTAAATAGCAGCCCCATCCTTTTGTAAAAGCAAACAAGACCGTCTCACCCCATTGGGATTGGCCCATACCAGTTGTACTGGCAGAGGAGGCATGCTGTGGGTCGCATCAGCCTGTTTATTCCAGTTGGTGGGATCCAGGAGGAGGGGTTTCTCTCTTGTTGCTCTTTGGAACATCTTTCCCCCTGATGTGAGATTGACCATCTTTTCAGAAGGACCTAAAGATGTAGCTTTTCTGGTTAGCTCAGGGCCCCAGTGAGGGAACAGCGCAATGGAGGGGGTTGATTGAGTAATAATAGATCCTCACTCACCACTCCATCCCTGCCCTCCTCATGTATCCTTGCTTTCAATGTCTGATTTTTATGTTTTAACTGTATATTAAAACATAAAACACAACCCCCGCAGGCTAGGTGGTCAGGGAATACAGAGCCAGGGCCTGAGGCTGATGTTTTGCAACGCCAGGTCCGTTGTCAACAAAGCCCCCCTCATCCATGACCTTGTGTCAGAGGGGGAGCCGGACCTGGCAGGAATAGCGGAGACCTGGTTGGGCCACGAGGGTGGACTCCCCCTCGTTGAAATGTGCCCACCAGGCTACCGCGCTTTTCATCAGCCCCGGGCCCTAGGCAGGGGTGGTGGGGTAGCGGTCATTGTAAAGGAAGGTCTTGAGCCGAGAGAGACCATTGTGCCACAGACCACCGGTTGTGAGTCCCTCTGCGTGAAGTGGGGCCTAGGGAGGCAGTTGGGCTTGCTGGTTGTATACCTGGCTCCCCGCTATGTAGCAGCAGCCCTGCCCGAGCTCCTTGAGGTGATCGCTACGGTGGCAGTCGAGACCCCCAGACTTTTAGTACAGGGGGACTTTAATCTGCCATCGGTGGGCGAATCATCCGGGGTAGCTCGGGAGTTCATGGCTTCCATGACGGCCATGGACCTGACCCAAGTAATGCAAGGCCCCACCCACGAGGGTGGACATACACCGGATCTCATCTTTGTCTCTGGCCAATGGAAGAGTGATCTGGGTATAGGGGATATAGTCATCACGCCCTTGTCATGGTCAGACCACTCACTTCTCCGGCTCGACTTTCCAACCGCTACTCCCCACCGCGGGGAGGCGGAACCAGAGTCACCGATCTGGTTCCGCCCCAGGCGCCTTATGGACCCTGATGGGTTCCAGACGGCGCTTGGGCCACTTCCTGTACCCCTGACCCGCGCCCCGATGGAGGACCTCGTGGCCGCATGGAATACTGCGGCCGCGGGAGCCTTGGATCGGGTCGCGCCCTTGCGGCCTCTCTTGCGGCGGCGAACCACCCTGGCCCCTTGGTTTACCGAGGAGCTGAGGGTGATGAAACGCCGCAAGAGATGCCTAGAGAGAAGATGGAGGTCTTCTCGATCTGAATCTGACCGGACACAGGTAAGAGCCCATTTACGGACTTACATTGTGGCGCTGAGAGTGGCCAAACGCCATCATTGTGCTACTCTCATAGCATCCGCAGACAACCGCCCTGCCGCCCTGTTTAGGGTGACCCGCTCCCTCCTTCAACAGAGGGTGCGGGAAGCCCCGCTACAGGGTAGAGCAGAGGAATTTGTGATTTTTCTGCAGGAGAAAATCGCTCAGATACAGAACGAGCTAGCCCCCATTGATGGCCCAGTGGGATGCCGCGAGGCAGATCTTGTCTGGGAGGAGTTTGACTCCGTTTCTTCCGAGGATATGGACAGGTTACATGGGCGACTGCGAGCCACCACATGTTTATTGGACCCGTGTCCCTCCTGGCTTGTACTGGCATCCTGGGAGGTGACACGAGGCTGGCTCCAAGAGGTTGTCAACGCATCCTTAAGTGAGGGTTCCTTGCCTGCTTCCCTAAAAGAGGCTATGGTGAGGCCCCTCCTTAAGAAGCCCTCTTTGGATCCAGCTCTTTTAACTAACTATCGTCCCGTCTCCAACCTTCCCTTTTTGGCGAAGGTTGTTGAGAGTGTGGTGGCACAACAGTTTCCCCGTCACCTGGAGGAAGTTGATTATCTAGACCCGCACCAGTCCGGCTTCCGGCCCAGGCATAGCACCGAGACGGCATTGGTCGCGTTGGTGGATGATCTCTGGAGGGCCAGAGATGGGGGTTGCTCCTCCATCCTGGTCCTATTAGACCTCTCGGCGGCTTTCGATACCATCGACCATGGTATCCTATTGCATCGGCTGGGGGGGTTGGGGGTGGGAGGCACCGTTTTACGGTGGTTCTCCTCCTACCTCTCTGGCCGATCGCAATTTGTGTTGGCAGGAGAGCAGAGGTCGACCTCGAGACCCCTCACTTGTGGGGTGCCTCAGGGGTCGGTCCTCTCGCCTCTCCTGTTCAACACATATATGAAGCCGCTGGGTGAGATCATCCGTGGTTTTGGGGTAGAGTACCATCTTTACGCTGATGACACTCAGCTGTATATATCTACCCCAAACCACCCCAACGATGCCGTAGCGGTGATGTGCCAGTGCCTGGAAGCCGTGCGGATCTGGATGGGAAGTAACGGACTCAGACTCAACCCGACCAAGACCGAGTGGCTGTGGTTTCCGGCTGCCCGATTCAACCAGCTAACTCCATCACTGGCCATAGGGGGCGAACATCTTGCCCCTGTGGATGGGGTGCGCAATTTGGGTGTCCTCCTGGTTGCCCGGCTGTCCATGGAAGATCAAGTGACAGCCGTGGCCAGGAGGGCGTTTTACCAGGTTCGCCTGGTTCGCCAATTGCGCCCCCTATTGGATCGGGACGCCCTTCGCACAGTCACTCATGCTCTCGTGACATCCCGACTGGACTATTGTAACTCTCTCTACATGGGGCTCCCCTTGAGGTGCACCCGGAGACTTCAGTTAGTCCAGAATGCAGCCGCGCGGGCAATTATGGGTGTTTCTAGATTCACCCACGTAACACCGCTCTTGCGCGAGCTGCACTGGCTGCCTGTCGTCTTCCGGGTGCGCTTCAAGGTGCTAGTTGTCATCTTCAAAGCGCTCCATGGCTCGGGACCTAGCTACCTGCGGGATCGGATCCTGCCCCATACATCCTCACGGCCGATTCGCTCCCATAGAGAGGGACTTCTCCGGGTGCCGTCCACTAGACTTTGTCAGCAGGCGACGCCCAGGGTAAGGGCCTTCTCTGTGGTGGGCCCAGCCCTCTGGAACGACCTTCCCCCCGATATTAGAACTACCACGGACCTCCGCTCCTTCCGTCTGAAACTAAAAACACATCTTTTTCGCTTGGCCGGCCTAGGATAGTCTCTTCTGATTGTTTAGGGATTTTTAGTAAATATTTGGGAATTTTAGCGCAGGGTTTTCTGTTTAATATGCCTTTTAGTTAGTATTTATGTATGTTTATTGTTTTTAATTTTGTATTTTTTCTAACTGTTTTTAATTCCCTGTGCCCCGCCTCGAGTCCCTTCGGGGAGAGAGAGCGGGTTATAAATAAAAATTATTATTATTATTAAAAAATTATTATATATATAACTGTAAGCTGCCCAAAGTTACTCTAAGGCAATATGGGTGGCCAATAAATGATATAAATCTATATAAATAAAAATGTAACAAGAGTTTGTTCAAAACCACTAATCTCCAAAAGTACTGCACTGATTGCTTCCAAATTTTCACACAACGTTCCTTTCGAATACAGCACCAATAATATGTATAGATTGTGTAGATGTCACACCTGTGCCAGGAACATGCAACACAAATGTAAAGAATTGTAAAAAAGGTAGGTAGATGGATACAGAGAGAGCAGTGGGCCAAAGGTATTATGTCATCCTTTACATAGGCAGCTATAGGGATAGAGAGAGGGAGGGAGAAATGCAGTAGATAGGTAGGTAGGTAGGTAGGGGGATAGAGAGGGAGAAATACAGTTGGTAGGTAGATAGGTAGGTAGAGGGATAGAGAGGGAGAAATACAGTAGGTAGGTAGGTAGATAGGTAGGTAGGTAGGTAGGTAGGTAGGTAGGTAGGTAGGTAGAGGGATAAAGAGGGAGAGGGAGAAATACAGTAGGTAGGTAGGTAGGTAGGTAGGTAGGTAGGTAGGTAGGTAGGTAGGTGGAGAGAGGGAGAAATACAGAAATACGTGTTTGTGTGTGCAGGTGTACATCTACACACAGATTGGTTGGCCATTTAACCAGATTGGGCCACAGCAGCGCGTGGCCGGGAACGGCTAGTAAGAAATAAAATAAAAAATAGAATAAACAAGTTAAGACAAAGCACCAAGGGAGTTCATTGGGGGAGGTTGAAAAAAATCAGATTGCGCATCACGGTCATGTGATTGAAACCCTGCTCCTTTTTAACATTTGTCATAGGCATCATTTAGATGCCTCTTAAGAGGCAACAGTGCATCTTCTCCTCAAGAAGCTATCATTGGTCCCAACAGAATTGGGAGGTTTTCATCCCATCTCCACTCTTTTGGAGGAAGGTTGCTGAGAAGGTGGTGGGGTTGCAATTCCAAAGGGCTCTTGAGGAACTGGATAATGTGGATCTCTTTCAAAGTGTAGTATGCTTCTAAGATGTACTGGTCACACGCAGAGGTGGAATTCAAAAACATTTACTACCGGTTCTGTGGGCGTGGCGTGGCTGGGTGAACATAGCTTGGTGGGCATGGCAGGAGAAGGATACTGTAAAATCTCCATTCCCTACCCACCCAACTAACCTGCTTTCCAGCTTTGTTCTCCTGTGCAGGGCAACAAAAGAAGACCCAGCCAATCAGCTGGGACTCAGGAGGCAGCAAATAGATGAGGGCGGAGCCAGCCAGTGGTGGTATTTGCCAGTTTTCCAAACTACTCAAACTTTCTACTACCGGTTTTCCAGAACAGGTCAGAACTGGCTGATTACCACGTCTGGTCACACTACATAATGACCTCTTCAGGATTGGAATGGAAGAAGTACATTCATTCTGACACATGTTGATCTCTCAACAGCATTTGATACCATTGACTTCAGGATCCCACTGGACCAGCTCAGGTTTGAGAGTGGGACAGTGGTGGGTTACCATTTTTTTTACTACCAGTTCGGGCACGCTCACGCGCAATGCTTCTGCATATGCGCAGAAGCGTCTGGGTGGGTGGGCGGAGCCTCCTGCCACAGCTACTACCAGTTCTCCTGATCTGGGCCAAAACAGGAGCAACTCACTTCTGGAGTGGGAGGAATGGTGGTGTAATGATCCACACTTTCTTTTGGTCAGTTTTAGTCAACATTGATGGTGGAAGAAAGATTTAGCCCTAAATTCCTGCTTTGCAGGATACCTCACAGCTCTACACCTTCCTTTGCTTAACATATACATCAAGATTCTGAATATTTATTCAGACATTCATCAGCACAGGGTGCTGTGAAAAAGAAACAATACGTGATGATACCCAATTGAACATCTCTGTGCTTGGCCAGACAAGTGTTGCGGTCAAGGTCATTGCCAGTGTCTGGAAACAAAGGAAGAATAAACATCAGCTTAACCTTAACAAGATCAAGTGGCTGTGAAAAATGTATCTCGCTGAAGCTGTATTCGGGTTTCTCCACAATTGGTTCTGGAGGGGATTGCTTTCTTCCACTCCTTTTCAAGTTGAATGCCCTCCTGGACTCATGGCTCCTACTCAAGGACTAGGTAGCACCCACCATCATCAGGAGAGGATTTGCACTGCTCAATTCTGCACATCATAGATGAACCCAACTTTTGGCATGTCTGGTTGACTCCTGCTGCATTGTATGTTGTTTGATAATCTGGAAATGGATTGAGTTTCTTTAGTCATTGTTTTAGCCATAAGCATATTTTTACCCTTTTGGTTTGTTATTTGATGGAGAGTTATGACTATGTAAATAATATACATTTTCTAAGAAAATAAATACAAGTGATTTTGGATCCAATTCCTTTCAATAGAAATTCCAAATTGCTTTCATTTTTGTTCATGTTTCCTGTTTGTCTTCCCCTGTGCCTTGTTTGGGAGATTACACACCTTTCTTCAGTTACTGAAATACCTCCTTCATCCTGCCCATCCCACTGCCAAACTCTAATGGAATTTTATCAAACGCATTCTTTGGTTGTTGCTGTTTTTTTAAACCCAAAAATGATGTTTTGTGAAAGAATCTGTTGCTACATAGAGATTTATCATCTGTCCTTTCCATAAATATACAAAGTACAGAGGTGGTATTCAGTAGGTTCTGACCAGTTCTGGAGAACCGGTACCGGAAATTTTGATTACTTCAGAGAACCGGTAAATACCACCTCTGACTGGCCCCGCCCCCATCTATTTTCTGCCTCCTACCTGATTGGAGGAATTGGGGATTTTGCAGTAACCTTTCCCTGCCATGCCCACCAAGCCATGCCCACAGAACCAGTAGTAAAATATTTTGAATCCCACCATTGCAAAGTAGGTAACTTCATAAAGAACTTTTTTCAAGCAGTTTATCTCGTTTGGCTCAAGGCAGCGTGTGACATGTTTATTATCTGTTATTTTACTTGGTTAGAAGAGGGGGGGAAATTACATTATGCCATGATTATAGGGCAAAGACAAGAATCAGACAGATGAACCAGATTGAAGTTCATATCTCAGCGTAGCAACCTAATTCATTGAGTCACTGGACCAGCCACACATTCTTACCTTAACCCAGGGGTCCCCAACCTTTGCAACTTTAAGTCTGAAGGAGAAGACTTCTTGGAGCTGAAGTCCTTCAGACTTAAAGTTGCAAAGGTTGGGGACCCCTGCCTTAACCAATCAGTCTGTGGTGAGGAAGAAAGCAGAAAGGACAAATATAAACTCTGTCTGGTGTTTAATTTCTTGCAGAACATGAAAAAAAGCTAAGTAGCTTTCCTTTCACGTACTGTACATACTTCTCACATATTATTTCTCTAAACAAATTAACAAAATAATTTCCAATAGCCCAGTCTTGCTCAGAAACCTGATGGTAACCAAAAAAATTCTGATTTGGGATGTTATTAACCCCCCACAATTAACTAACCAGCACTGGTTTAGCATATACAGTACATGTGTGCTTGTCCAATGTACACACATGCTTTCAACATTTGTTCCTCATTTAAAACCTTTAGCAAAGCGGAATGATAAATATATGCATGAGCTTTACCTGGTGGACCTTGGCACATTTTCTTGGTTTAGGAGTCTGCAAATACCATAATTAAAAGCTTTGTGATGGAAGCTGCAAATATTCCAACTTTGGCTACTATACATGTAAGAAACAAATTGTCTTCTCTGGAAGGATACAGGGCAAAACTCATCAGCAGTGCAAGGATGAGAGCAGGGGCAATCCATACAGAACTCGGGCCACTTGCTTGTGAATAGCATCCAGGAAGCCCTTCCCAACACTGTAAAGATATTGTTTTTACAATACAGTTGCAATGCTGTTCTTGCTATGATCAGTGGTTGCAATGACGTCAACCCAGGATAACTCTCATTTGTCGTTAGCCGTCCCTTTTTTGTAGATGCATACTTAGGAACTAGAAATAGGCATCCTTTCCTTTCTTAAGCATCCTTGGTCTTTTTATTTTTTTGACATATCAACTGCAGGGATCCCAAGGAGTCATTTTCTAGGGCAAATACTCACCATTATCGTTATTCTGTCTCATATAGTTAGGCACATCTGAAAAAATGTTATTACCAAATCAAGTGAAGAACAAGCTATGTGTCAATGTTTGGCTTCCTGGCTGTCTCGAGAATAGACACAGAAGATTAACAAACTTTTGCTTAGCATAGCCCTGTCCAGCATTTCTCTAGCTTTATTCTGTAAACCCAGTTTTACAGCATAATTCATCATTAAGAAATGTTAAAGAAAAAATGCCCAACTCATGTGTTGTCCAAATGTTTTGGACTATGACTTGCACAGATCTGATAATAAGGGGTGTCCAAAACAACTGGAGGGCATCAGGTTTCCTATTTCCATTCTGGAAGATCAGTAACTATCTCAGATATTTACACATTAGTAAGTTTTAGCCTTTGGCTGGGAATGGTTGCTATAGCAAACAAACCATGACAGCAAAGGTATATGTGTGTAAAAGAATGCGAGCAAATACTAATTCAGAAAACTACTTCTTAAGCTGATGTTGTTCAATATTGTAGTTTGGGTACCGTTTTCCCATACTCGTTTTCATAGCTGTGGTTAACATGCAACAGACTAATGCTTACTTGTGAAAAAACCACAACTGTTTAAATCATGCAACTTATTAAAGCAATAAGTCAGGGGTCCCCAAACGTGGCAACTTTAAGACGTGTGGATTTCAACTCCTGGAATTCTGGGAATAGCTGGCTGGAGAATTCTGGGAGTTGAAGTCCACAAGTCTTAAAGTTGCCAAGTTTGAAGAGTTCTGAAATAAGTGCTAAGATAGAATAAAAAGAATAGATGTTGCAACTTCTGAATATCTAAATATGTCCCCTATTATTTTTGTCTGGCTTTAGCTGTGCACATTTTATTATGAATTGTGACCATTGGCTATAGGTACAGGATGACAATAAATAAATAAATAAATAAATAAATCAATAAATAAATCATAGTAGCAGAGCAAGGGAAGGGCTAACACACGAGGGAAACACCATCAAATGTTAAGGGCAGTAATCAAGCCACCTTTCTCCTGAACTTCATGTTCTTTGAAGTCATAACCTCTGGTTATGGTAGGTTGACCACATAAATATAGCCATTTTGCTCCTTGTCTTAAAGCAATGACTGGGATGGGAGCAGATTTTTTTAGCAATCTTGACAGCAAGCTTCACAAAATCACTCCAAGGAGAAAAGCTAAATTCTGTGTATGAGCAAATGAAACAGAAAATTTCAATTTTAGAAATGCTACTCTTAACATCTCTCTTTGTTGCAAACAGAAATCCTATCCAATAAATAAATCCATGTGCATCGCTTCTATACAGGTCTGAATGAACGAGTGAATCAATGTTGGGTAAGAATTGGAGGAAAAATGTTATGAAATTGCTGTGAAAAGATAGAGTAAAACATCTGCAATATTCTGTAGTTATTTCAAAAGTTTTTTGCAAGCCAAAAAATATATCTGAAAACTTCACAAAGTCCAGTAATTGAGGTGGGAAAATTGCACACAAACATATACACAAAACAAAATCCTCATGTGAAAGGACCCCAAGTCTCATTCTAAAAAAAAAAGGTTTTGCCCCATACAGTTGAGTTATATCACTTCAATTTCTCATCAAGTACTTAAAAGATAATTTCAGACTAGAAATGGACAATCAGACCACCTCTTACAGAAGAATGCTACCAGTCTAGTCCTACTGTATTGCAATTTAGAATTTTGTTTATTACTCACCACCACACAAGCCCCCATCTAGAAAGTTAGTAATTACATAGCCCCTAGTGAAAAGTTTTCCCAGGACAGAAGACCAGCTGTTTTTGCACAGGTCTTCACTCCTATTCAAGTGTTCATACCATCCCTTAGAAATGTTTCAATTGACCAGTATCCCTCATAGACCTTCACATCTTGCCTCACACTAGAAATAAGTCTCTGCTGATTGTCTTGTCTTTAACAGGGAGCTGATTTCAGAGCATGAAAGGTAGGATGTGTTCATTTTGACCAATATTGTACCCTTTATGTCTATGAAGATTCTCTATCATCCAGGTCATGGTTGTCCCAAAGGTGCTTTTCCAGAAGGCAACTGAGAACTTTCTTGGTTTATTTATTTTGTTTTCCTTTGAAAACATTTCATTTCTTACCCAAGAAGCTTCTTCAATAAAAACCTTTTGGAAAGGCAACTTTAGGACAATATTCTATCTTGTTTTTTTAATGCTCAGATTGCATATTTTTTCAAATAGTTCTAAATGTTTCTTAATCAATCCATCTCGAGACAGCCCGGAGGAAGCCCTTGTTTTTTACACTAAATGGAAGCATGCACATTTTTTAGATGCATTTCAGACAACCAAGCTAATCAGGAACAAGCAAGCAAGGGTCTTTGTATTCTACACCCCCCCCCCAAACCATTCCCAAATAACCTTGCAATTCAAAACATGTGAAAAAAATCAAGTAGAAAATGAGTAGAAAAACATTTTTCGGGTAAATGACACGAGACAAACTTATTTTGACCGGCTGCCTTTTTATTGCATGTGTATGGTTGTGAAATACAAAACAAAACAAAAATCAGCAATTGATTGTACTCTTTAGTTTCAAGGTTCTATTTTCAAGCTTGACCATTAAAAAAAAAACACACACGAGTTTTATTCTTTGCTTGAAAAAGAGAAGTGTTTCCTATGTCTGAGAAAGTCAATGATCATAATTTCCATACATAAAAAGGACACATCACTTAAAAACTTCACCATATAGTTTCTTGGTACTGTAAGAAGCTGACAGCCTGTTTTCACTCACTGAAGCTTGTAACCCATCAAGGGTCTTTCCAGCAGGAAGAGATTAAAAAAAAAAAGGCACCAACTGTGCAGTGGGCAGCAACTCACAATTATGCTCCTTCTGAAATATTTACTCCAGCTTAGCATTCCATATTTCCTCACAGTGCACTAGTGTAGCCCCATCCTTTTATCTAAACTTTGCTAGAAGCAGAAAAATATATTGCAAACCAAAAAAAAATAAAAATGATGAAACAAAAGAGCCTAAATTGGATGCAAGTGTTTTCTTATAAACCCAAAACCTCTACAAAACATTGCGGTATAGATTATTCGCATCCATATCCTCCGCCTGTGCATTACGGAAATAAAACATCTATGCTTCTTTATTCTAAACAGAAATTTGCCTGCTAGAAGAGATCATCGTCTTTTCTTCCAAACACTGTGAACACGTTTAAATACTGGGTCAGAAGTGCCAACATTCATTGATTTGGTCCCAGTGATACAAAACCGAGCCATGACCCCCCGGACATTAAATTTGGGGCACCGCAAGGGTGATGAAGGCACACAATCCATTCTTACCTCCCTCTTCTACACAGAGTAATTTCTGGAGATCTTTGAACTTCAAAATCTCTTAAATGTTCTCGGCTGGACCGAGATAAAAGTCATCACCCATGTACATTTTCCCCTAGGGCCTGCATGCCAAAAAGGTGCGCTCCCTGAATTCCTACTGCAAATGCCAATCTAATAGGATTCTAATCCCTGGGATTTGGCAGAAACAGGAATCCTCATTAGCCTTGGCATGCTTTGCTCTGTAAGTTGCAGGCCACACCTGGCATTCTAGGTACTATGCGAGAGAGGTTTCAAGGCGGCAGTGTTGAGAAGCCATTATCAAAAACTCAGTGCAGAAGAGGTAGAGAAAAAGTACTGGTCCCGATGCTAGGACTGGTGTGAGGGGTTTGTGCAGCAAGCAGCAGAGATATTGCAGTAAGATCAAAAGAAGAGGAAAAGGGTGAACGTCTTAAATATCTACTTCCCTAGGTGCTGCTTCAGAATTTGAAGCATCGGTGATACATCATTTCTCCCACTGAGCTCTAGTGGAATCATACTTCTGTTGGAGAACTCCACCTCTCTGGTCAGATCTGTAACTTTTCAGGTGGACTTCCCACGCGATTGGCTTAATTGTTCAGGGACTTAGCATGAATGGCCGAAATGGGGAAATTAACTGCCGAAAGCCACATCGTTGTCTTTAAAAAGATTATTTTCTAAAATGTGGCTGGCCAATTTTGCTGGGGAGGGAGCGGGGGGGGGGGGGGAATCTCTGACAATACACATATTGTACCATACGAATTCCTCGGTGCGTTCGTAAGACATCAAGACTATATATAAATATATACAGTTGATTCCTTATCTTCCCCTAGGAGTCTTTGGACAAGATAGGAAGTCCCACTTTACAGGTAATCTTTTTGTGCAAGAAAGCAGGTAAGGTTTTATTAATCCCGATTGACTTTGGAGAAATTATAGTTCCCAATGGCAAGGAGGCAGAGCCTTACGATTCAGTCTTATGGCTTTTAGTTTTCCCCCCTTTTAAAACGCAGCGAGAACTCGTGATGTCCAGGAATAAGAAAACGGTCTTTAGTTTTCGCTCAGGGTGTTTCATGCATAGAATTCTTCTTGCTTGTGTGGTTTTTGATAGCCTCCGTTCGATTGCTTTGGCTCATCCAATGAATAACTTCCTTCGTCTTTTTTCTTCATTCTATATAGCATGAATGCAACTAGGAATCCAGCAAATAATAAGCCTACGAGTCCACCAGCGATGACTCCTGTGGGGAAAAAGAAAAGGATAACGTTTATGTTTTCAAGCTAGAACCAAAGTGGCAACAGAGGTCGCCCTAACCCTTGAGGGAGATTACTACTTCATAAGTCCCAAAGGATATCATCAAGGAAAATGTGTATACTGAATTTGAACAGATAAAGCAATCTAAACAGCTATCTTTTTTTTCCCCATATCCTCAAAAGCAACCACTGCTTATGGAAAAACTATTTTCAATTGACTTTTGTGCACATTTTTATGATCCTTAAAATAATTCTAGGGTCTTTAATATATGAACATTTGCTTCAGCAGCTACTAGTTTCTCTGCCTCAGCTGACTTCTGTGGTTCATGATTTGCCAGGCTCCAGGTATTAGGGAAGGTATGAACATATTGTTATGAGAAAGTTCACATCGGCCCTACAATCCTCTTTTGAAGTATCAAGGATGCTAACCACCTAAAAAAAAAAATCGGAAAAATCTAATGCAAAATGTCATGATTTCAAAATGCTTGACACATTCTTAGAAGTCGTCGCTAAAAGAAATTTTGAGACTATAGTTCACAATGGAACAAATTTAGCAGCATGAAGGAAATTCATAATTCTCTGAGGAAAAGTCCCGGATAAATATACCAAAATAAAGAACTATGGATTGGCAGCAGAAAGAAATGATTATCAGGTCCTTCTTCATTGCAAGAAAGGGAAGGGAAGGCAAGGACACCCATAACATCAGAATTATATTTAATTAATTGATTCTACAAATAATCTAGTATAAATTATTATTATAATTTCCCAATTATAATAATTTTAATTGTTTTTAAGTATAAGTTTCAGCACGGACCCATTGTATTTAATGTATTTTTAACTTTTATATTATCATTACTACTTTTTATTCTTTCTGTGCACCGCCCTGAGTCCCTTTTGGGAGACAGGGCGGTATAAAAATCCGATTAAATAAATAAATAGTTGCATAAAGGTGTGCGATTTCCTTTTGCACACACCTTTATCTGAGCCATTCAACTATTAGATTCTAGATCTTGGTTTTAAAATCCATGACCAAGACCAACTAGTTGTAAGCCTCTCTATTTCTGTCATAATGCCCTGCAGTAATTGTCACATTCTGTCATAAATAATGCTCATTATAGACATTGCTATAAAACAATTAATATTCTACAGAAAACAGTGTTGGCCGTTCAGCAATGAATGTAACCAATGTATTGATTTAGCTCTGATACTGCATAGCTATATATCATAGCATACATATATAGATATATATGGTGGTCTTGTTGTAGTCGTGTCTTTTCCTGTGTAAGATTACACAGGAAAGATTACACGGGAATTTTATATATGGATGGATGGATGGATGGATATTAGAGCTATGCAATATTTGAATTTCAGTTCCCAAAAGGTATTTCAATACTTGCAGGAACATGAATTTGGTAGATCTACAGATCTTTAAAACAATGGTGTCTTCTCTCAGGGCCATGTAGCTTGTTTGAGGGGGTAGAGCTAACTACCTGACCTTGGAAAAAGCAACAATTTGAAAGAATTGTAGATGTTTGTATCTCCATGCACTGCTCCAAATATATATTTTTGGAACTAAATCTGAAGTGCTGCACAGTCTTAATACACCCCAAAACAAACACAGGCCTACCTCCTAGTACTTCTTTCCTGTCCATTAATCCTTCAGATTTTGCATCCTTGGCTTCTGCTTCAGTCATCCTATTTTCTGTTGCAACGTCCTTTACATTCATTTGATTTTCGTCATGTGTTGAAAATATAAAATCTCCCTGTTTGGAAAAAGGAGGTATAAATTACGTTATGTTTCAAAGCACCTATATTTTAAATACACCCATGTATCCCATGGGACCCAGCACTGTGTCACATGTTTCAAAGCCTACATCTAAAACAGTTAAATTATAATATGTATCAGGAGTAACTGACAACTAAGAAGTGACAAAAGTACTAGCAAAAGTATTCCTAAACCCTTGTATTCCAACATAATGCAGTCAATAATTTATCTTATTCTTACCTGATCACCAGATCCATATTCTTGGAAGATCTCATTTTCAGGTATGGGAGTGTTATCCATTAGAGCAGTAGAAGACACTATAGTGGGTAGGGCACTATTTAAATCTTTCTCACTTTTTGGCACCATGCCAAACGAGTGTGTTTCTTCAATATTAGATATGTCTTGAATATCAATGAAATTGACTGTGCTAGCCGCACGAGAAGTTGTAATTCTGGCCGTGGAAACGTGATGCGCTACTGGGATGCTTGTTGTCAACACAGCAGGTTCTGTTGCGTCTGTCTCCATAACTGAGTCAAAGTCTTCGGGAGTTACTGGTGGCTCCTTGGATATGAGAGCAATATCTGGAAACCCAGGTATACTTGCTGTAGAGACAGGTGCCCTTGAATAATCTTCCGCAGGGCTATCAGTTACTTGAACCTTTGTTTGAGTATCTGTCAAGCTGGTAGAAACTTCAGGCATCAGAGAAGTATTTGTGCTTCCTTGTAATGGAACATTGAAGGCAATCACTTCATCCTCTATCGGAGCACCTAACATAAAATTAATTTTAATCAGGATTAATAGAAAGTAAAGTATAACGCTACAGTAAGGGAAACCTTGGCCAAATAGTCTGAAGAATTCCACCCCAACATTTTTAATAATCCCACTGTCAGGCTTGGAAGCTAACTTTTGCACTGGGCCTTCCAGCCTGCAACATTTAATGCTGTGGGAAGAAGAAGAAGAAGAAGAAGATGACGAAGAAGAAGACGAAGAAGAAGACGAAGAAGAAGAAGAAGAAGAAGAAGAAGAAGAAGAAGAAGAAGAAGAAGAAGAAGAAGAAGAAGAAGAAGAAGAAGAAGAAGAAGAAGAAGAAGAAGAAGAAGAAGAAGAAGAAGAAGAAGAAGAATACATTTAATTTATAGACCGCTCCCTCTCCCCAAAGGGACTCGGGGCGGTGCACAGGGGAATTAAAAAACATACAACCATAAATACATCATAAATATATAAAAATCAAATTAAACAAATTATCCCTGCGCTAAAAAACCCAAAATGCTAAAAACTAACCCCTTAAAAACCAATTAAAACAATAACAGATGACAGATGGAAAATGGGAGGGGGAATTATATGGAGTATGGGAGATAGTCATAACAACATCCCGTTCTCAAGAGAGTCAAGGACATCTTGCCCTGCAGCTGGAGGGGGTACGATTGGGAGGCATCTCCAGTTGGGATGGAGCCTGATTGGGCCATGTGACGGACATGTGGGTGCTGGGCAGGGGCTTGGACTTTCATTTGGGTGGGGAAACCTTGGAAGCTTTCAGATTTGGGTTTTCCCAGATGTGCCAACATGACAACTCTAATAAAATGGAACTTGGAGGAACTTCAAGCCTCAGAGTCTTCTTTCATTGGGGGTGTTACCTGGAACACTGACACCCACTTGATGTCATCATGATGTTCCTTACCAATGCTGCAAAAACACTTCTATTCCCCTATATTTTAAGACGTGACAAACCTTTGCAACATTTATTTGCTAAAATAAATGCCAGATTAAAATTGCCAGATTAAACAAAGCATACCTAGCCCACTCTTTGTGTTACAATGGCCGCCTGGGTACCTCCAAAAGGCTTACACAGATAATATGAGGATGATTGTCATTACTCCTTCCTAAGCAGTTCCATTTTAAGGAATACCACCTTTGATTTATGGACTCTACAAGGTAGGTCAGACTAAGAAACACACAAGTGTATCACCTTTTCTGAGCTATGGGCAGTACTAAACCTCAATCTGACTTCATATAGCATTTAAATTAGTTTTTATATTTTTTTTCTTCAGCCTTCTATTTAATAGCCTTTCCTTTGCATCACATTTTAAAAATTCAGCTAGAGAGCGTCTAGGCAATGCATACTTTATTATGCGTCAGGAACAAATGTGGCCTCAGGTTGTACAACTCTTGATTTATTATAAGGTAGCATACAACCATAGAGAGATTCAGCAACTAGAAGCCTCATCCCGTATGAATTTATTTAATCCCCTTTCCAAATTTTCTGAAGCGTTAATCATTATTGCTCTCCTGGCAACAAATATTAATTCCCTATGTTAACACTTAAGCAAGAGTTTTATTTACAATAGAAGAACAGAGAACCAAGCATACCTATGCCCGATGATAAACCAGAAAATGAATCATCGTCATCTCCAGATGAATCCTGGTCTTCAGGGGGTAGACTGATGTCCATTGGTTGCTTTAGAATAGAAAATCAATATATAATATATTAGGATATATTTAGTTAACTGAACAGACCACATGACTAAATACTAATTAAAAGCTGATCATTAAGTTGGCTAGGATGCAAAGATTTTATATTGCCCCGCTCATGGTCCTTGCACAGACACATAGCACACCGGTATTTTTTTCTGGAAAGAGAGCCTATTGTTCCTTATGTGTGGATGCACATAATATAAATGCTTGGAGAAGAAAATAAGGCCATACTTTGATGATTCAACATTTTTTTAAAAATCCAACCAACTCTACTCTTGACTCAGGCCATTCAAACTTCGCTTTGCATGCTATAGGCCTGTGATGGCGAATCTGTGGCACGCGGAGCCATTTCTGAGGGCATGCGAGATGTTGCCCTGTCAGCTCCAGGTGAGATGTTGCCCTGCACACGCTGGCCAGCTGATTTTCGGCCTTGATTTTCAGCGGTTTTTTGTCCTCTGGAGGCTTCAGGAAAGCCTCCAGAGAGTGAAAAATGGACTTATCAGGCCCACCAGAAGTTGGAAAATGGGCTGTTTCATCAGTGAAGGTTCTGAATGGTTCTTCACCTTCAGTGAAGGTTCATCCATGGTCACAGTGAAGAATAATTAAAATTATCCTACTTGCAGAAATTCTATAGCAAAGACATTTTTTGCATTTGATTTTCGATGATATACCTACCATGTTTTCCCAAAAATAAGACTGGACCTTATATTAATTTTTGCTTCAATTGGGTCTTATTTTTCAGTTACATCTTATTTTCAGGGAAATACAGCATTAAATGCTTCCGTCTGGTTGATGATCTTAACAGGCTTATTTTGGAGGTAGGGCTTATATTACAAGCATCATGCTTGTAATATAAATCATGCTAGGACTTATTTTCCAGCTGGGGCTTATTTTCAGGGAAACAGGGTACATTTAGTCCTTGACTTACAACTGTTTGTTCAGCGACCATTTCAAGTTACAACAGCACTGGAAAAAAGTGACTTATAATTGACTTTCACACTTACAACCGTTGCGACATCCCCATGGTCGTATGAACAAATTTTGGCTGCTTGGCCACTGGCATGTATTTATGAGAGTTGCACTGTCCATGGGTCATGTGATCACCATTTGTAACCTTCCCAGCCGGCTTCCAACATACCCAGACAATGGGGGAAGCCAGGCTCGCTTAACAACCACGATTCACTTAACAACTACAGTGATTCGTTTAACAACTGTGGCAAAAATGTCAAAAAATGAAGAACCCACTGTTCCTATACTGCTACCATGAAATATCACACAAACGTTTGCCAACATTTAATCTATTTCCTTAAGTAATTGTGTGTGAACTTCTTTAACAGTATTAGCCCAACTATAGATGAAACGTAAAGCCGCAGTGCCTTGCAAATCACAATCAGTCCAGTTCTTCCATACTAGAACAGTATCATTACAATAAATCTCTCATAAAATGACCAACATATCTCTAATCTCTACTGAGGTCGACCACCTTCTAATATAGATCATAAGAAAAAAAATGTTAGGAAGAATGAAAACACCTTTTAGAACCATAAGCCATTGAATGATGGGGGATTCTGGGAGTTGAAGTCCTCAAGTTCCTAAGAGGATCCCTGATCTAATCTAATCTAAAGAGCCACTTGAAGTCCTTTAGGATTTCATCCCTACAAATAAAGTAACATTACCCATTATCTTTGCTCCCCTCACATTGATAATATTAAGCCTAATCCCTATCATAGCTTCCCCTCATGTATTTTGCACTAAAAGTTATTTTATACCCCCAGATCTCTCTGAAGTAATCCATGACTATGAACTAGCCTGCACAAATAATGTGAGATAACAGCCACAATGCAGCCACACTGGCCAAAGTCATCACTTGGGAAGATGGGAGGCATAAAAATGCAATAAACACCACTTTGGCTAGTGATTGTGAAGCAGTAGCTCTATATTTCCTCTCTGTACAATGCTCTTTAGAGGAACACAAGCGCAGAGCCATCTTATCTCTATTGTTTGGTTGTATATTTCCATTCTGTTTTAAGTTATGTCAGCAGGTCACTGAAATTGTTTTTCCACTTGTAAAGGAACAGCAGGATTAATAATTTCTTTCTCTCCACAGAGAAATCAAGTTAGCCATTAATAATTTACCTGATTGCCATTAAGAAAGAAAAGTGGGAGATGGAATGAAATGCAAGTATTCCTGGTAGCATGTTTCTGCACTAGGCTAAAATACCTCAGAAAGAATGCAGAAAATACCTCAGAAAGAGTGCAAAGAACATTGAAGATGGCAAGAGGCCAAACCGTATGATGAACAATCTAGTCCCGTGATGGCAAGCCTGTGGCACGTGTGCCAGAGGTGGCACGCAGAGCCCTCTCTGCTGGCACGCGCACTGCCATCCAAGGTCAGATCTCCGTGGCTTCTTTTGTGAGGTTCTGCATCCTTGCAAACAACGAAACAGAAGCTCACAAAAGAAAAAGATCTTACCTCTTGCCATGCTGCCGGTGTTGGGATGCCCTGCCTCCCGCCGGCCAGCTGGTCTTCGGATCTCTGCTGCAATACATGCACATCCGCGCATATACATGCACCTTTCAGTTTGGGCACTCAGTGTCTAAAAGGTCCACCATCCCTGGTCTAGTCTAGCAAAGATAGCAGTCTTCCAGCACTTAAAGGGCTGTAATAGTCTTTCCACTATTTAGAGTAAAGTAAAATAAGTAAAAAATTAATGGGGCAATAACAATAATAATGACCCTGACGTAGAGACATACAAGGGATGGGTAAAGCCACGATTGGTTATGAACACTAAGACTGAATGGAAGATTGAAAGCTTTATCTTTGGCACAGAAAGTAGAGGATACTGGTACCAGCCTGGCCTCTGTGGTGGACTGGGGAATCCTGGGAGTTGAAGTCCCCACATCTTCAAGTCACGCACTGCTATAAATCATACCACTCTCAACTATAGGTTGCTGGAAAACTTAAAGAGGCCAACAGCCTGGCTGCACTACCTCCTGCCAGCCGTTTTATTCAATAGCAGAATTTCCCCACATGATAGGGTCACTAATAAGGTTTACATCTTTTAAATGAACCCAGTAGATTAATTTTGAGGCATGGACATGATTTTTTTCTTTCATCCGAGAAACAAACCTACAGAATGAAGCTTTTGAAAAAAAGCAGATTTGAATGAATTATTTGGAGCGCCATCAATTCCAATCTGAACACAAAATGGAAACAGTTTACTCTTGAACGACCCTATCCTAATTAAAAGTAAGAAACTGCAAATGCTATTCGGTTTTAATTTTACTATCCACACAATGTGAAGTATATTCAGAATCTTTTCTTGTACAAGCTTGTCCTACACAGGTGTGCAGTTAGTTAAAAGCATCACCCACCTGAAGTATGGAAAACAGCTAGAGGGGAGACCTCTGGGTAGAGAAGGTAAGTTTACCCATCTTCTCATAAGTAGCCAGACATGCTTGTAGCTTTCTTTCGCCAATCAATTTGAATGCAGATATGTGTCTTAAAAGGCAACAGTATATAGGTAATAAAAGAGCAGGTTCTAAATTTCAGCAATCTGCAAGTTATTTTTCAACCCTTGGCTCTTAAAGACTAGATTTCATTGCGTGCCAAGACATTTTAATGTTAGTTGCTCACACACATATTAGCTATTAGATTTCAAACTGCAAGTTCCCCATGTTTAGCCTCAAACTGTGTTATAAGACAAATCAATATGAGGCCCAATGGTAAGAATGACTCCATGGAAATATTAGCTTAGCTATATTTGTTCTGTTAATTTGATCCCATCTTTATGGTAAAACTCACAAAAATTCTAGAGAAGCAACTAAAAAAAAAAAAGGTCAAGTGACTCCAGCACCTTTCTTCTCAGGTTGCGTTCAAATGAGGCAAAAACACAGTAAAATGCTATTGTTCCTTTCCAGTTCATAATTACTTATGTGGGAAGGGCAACTTCCCAGGAATATCTGAAACAGAAATGTAATAGGCAGCTATTTTGCCAACTATGTTAAATAGAGTAAACCAAAAGCCACACATATCTTCAATTTCTCAGGCAGGAAATCAGATACTCAATAAATATTTCGGGCCATTCATTCTACCAAAGATTGTGTGGTAGAGAAGAAACCAAAATGTCTGATCTGCTCCATTTTAGGAAACGAATGATACATGCACTTTAAGTGGAATGGCACACCTAAAGTTGGCAGAGACAACCAGTACTCAATTCAGGGCTCGCCCACCCCTGCGAGAGGGCGAAGGAGGCATCAGCAAAGGAGGAACCAGCGCCTGAGAGAAAGACTCAGCTTTAGCCCGTGGGGCAGGGGGAAGGGTGGGAAGGTTTGGGCTTTGCTCCACGTTGCAAGGTGTCTTAGGCTGGCACAGATTCCATTATTGCAAGAGAAGAATATGTTCTGCTCAATTCAAGTATAAGCCTGTCACCTGGCAGCAACTATAGTAGGCAAGAATAACAAGGAGGTCAGTCGTCCCCCCCCCCCCCCCCCCCCCGAGCTCCAATTAAGATAGCTGGATATACATCATCAACTCCTATCAGCTCAGTTTACTTTCATTTGTCTTCATTGTGAAATCCAGAAAGAAAAGGATATTTAAAAGCCTGCAAAGTTGTATTACTTCAGCTCAGTGAGGCAGGACATTCTGCATTCTAATTACCTGAATGCAAAATCTTAATGAGATGCACTAATAATTCATTCAACCACTGACAATTGTATTTCAAACATTCTTCCCAACTGATTAGTTTTTTTAAAAAATCCACAATTCTTTTAATTGGATTATATATATAGTCAAGTAGTGGCTTGCCTATAAGTAAATAGGCATGAACTCTTGCCTGTTGGGGTTCTAACCTGAATGTCTAAAGCAGGATAACAGTGTGCTGTCTGTGAGCCCCAGTGTGCCCACAGACACCTCCCTGGGCAATTGCCAGGCTCCCTACTCCTGCTGACTTTCAAAATATTCGTTCAATTAAAACAAAATTCTGTGGGGCAACTCCCATGCCGCTAAGTAGACTACTTGTGGCACTGTCAGTTTCCATGAATTGCTCTGGCTCCAAGAGGCATGCTTCGAAAATCAAAACGCCAGGTGACCACACCATGCTTTGTTTGGGCAATTGTCTATCTCCCCATCCCTCTCCAAGACAAATGCAGCCTTGGGTAGGAAGCCTGGCGTAGTTTTTAAAATTGTTTTAGTAAGGGTTTTTAACAGGATTTTAGTCAGGCTAGCTATTTAATAGATTTTTAACTGTATTTTATGTTTTATATCATTGCCTTTTATTAGTGCCTGTACACCGTCTTGAGTCCTGGAAGGGAGAAAGGCGGTATAAAAATTTAATAAATAATAATAATAATAATAATAAAAGCCACCTGGCAAATGGGTATTTTGAGACTGGCTACATTAACTGTGTTAATTTACAAATCATATAGTCTTAAATCAGCTGCCTGCCCCTCTTCCTCCCAGCAGCTACTTTTTAAGAGCTCACATGGCATGTTCTTATCATTCCAAATCTCTCCGTGTCAGAGGGTGAGGTGTTACACTCCACTCACCCAAAACGTTGACTTCTTAGTCTAGAGCAGTGGTTCCCAACCTGGGGCCTAAGCCCCACAGGGGGGCAATATGATTTTTAATAGGGCCAATATGAACATTGCTTAAACTAAGTTAATGGCCTTTTAGGCATCCTCCGCATGAGTAGAGCCTACTTTTTGACTAAAGTAAGAATTATATGTCACAGGGGGGCATCAGGATTTTGAAGATGCTTGGGTGGGGCATGGCAAACCACTGGTCTAGATAGCCTAGCCTAGTCTAGGTATATTGTGAACCCCATTAAGGATATGGCTAACATTTTAAATAGTTAATGGACAAGTGTTTTGAGAGGAACACATATGGATGAGGAACAGGTACAGTTAAGGCAGCACTGCCTCTAGTATGGAGGAAGACTTCAGAGCTGAATGCAGCATCTCAACGAGTTGTATCTGGAAAAAGAGCAAGGGTCCTTAATACTTGGCTTCCTATTCCAGCTTTTCCATTTCAGTTGTGTGTGTTTTTGTAGACTCCTTGTGGTAACTCTCCTTATTCTGTTTCCAACGCCCACATTTTTTGGCATGGGTCTGGTCAGACAGAAAGCTGTCCTTGGAAGAGACAGGCAAGGTAAAATTTCCATGTTGAATCATCGCGTGAGGTAGGGTCAGATTCCCTCTTTCAGACATATCAAAGCAAGGCTGCATCCTTGATAGGAGAATGTCTGCTTGTAAACGGGAGATATTATGATAAATGTCTTATTAAGGAGACAAATTATAAATATCAGACATCAATGTATTGGGGTCAAGGTCTTTCCATGGCATGTTTACCTATTTCCTACAGGAAGGCACAACCCCATTGATTAAGACAGGAGCAATAGGAAGTCCCCAATCTACAAAAAAGGAAACCTGCCTTAGAAAAAAGGAAACTAGGTTTTAAAAGAATATTTGATTGAATTGTCACAGGCTGTTAAAAACATAGTTTGATTCAAACTGTTAACATAAAATGAATGACAAATATATAGGTTCCTTTAAATTGTGCTAGAAAGCAGAACTATTGAGTAACACTGACCACTGGTGAGCTAACAAGACTTGCTGCATCAATACACCATAAAACTAGAACATGTGATGTGAAATGCAAGTTTTTTCCCCTTTGTATATGATAAAGCCAATAATTGTTCTGAAACCTACATAATCATGGCCTACGAGAATACGTCTAAGGGCTCAGAGATACTAAGACAATATTAAGGTATTTTACTTCCCAAAACCAAATAAGTACATGACAATTGCAATGGTGTCATTGGTCCTCATTTCCGAAACTCTACCAAAATATTTCGTTTTTTTCTGTAACAGATCTGGACCAGGAGTAACCTCTCCTGGAGATATCTGCTTCTACAAATTGAGCAGAACTGCAAGTTCCCTTTTTTCCCTCTGAGCTTACCAAATATGTGTAAGCATGGCCATAAAATTGCAGTTTAGCATTTCAGCAGAAAATACAATATGAGGAACATGTCCTTCAAACCACTGCAGTAGAACCTACTAAACCAAATCTGATTGCTGATTTATTTCTAAAATTTCCCCTGCACAACAACATTCTGATAGCAGAAGACTTGGACAGTATGGGGTAATGGTGTTTTTTTTTTTTGCACAGTACAGTATTTAAAGGGGGATGTGATGGCTCAGTGGCTAAGATGCTGAGCTTGTCGATCAGAAAGGTCGGCAGTTCAGCAGTTCGACTTTTGTGCCGTGTAACAGAGTGAGCTCCTGTTACTTGTCCCAGCTTCTGCCAATCTACCAGTTCGAAAGCACGTAAAAATGTAAGTAGAAAAATAGGAACCACCTTTGATGGGAAGGTAACAGTGCTCCGTATATCTTCAGCATTTAGTCATGCCAGCCACATGACCACGGAAACGTCTTTGAACAGCACTGGTTTTGAAACAGATCTTTACTTTTACCTTACAGTATTTAAAAAGTCTATTTTTGTACAGTCCGACTCAAAATACATATATATGTATATGCTACCAATTCCAGTTTCCCGCCAAGGTTACTACTTGGACTATCACTGTATTTAAAACCAAAGTACTGAATCATATGACAAATAATTTACCATTATTTCCTCTCACTTGTCCCCTAATTCCCTATCCAAATACTAATAGGATACCTCTTCTTCCTGATCCTTGACAGTTTGCAAACTTTAATTCCCATTCTCCATTGTTCAATTCTATAATCTCCACATTTTGATACCAGGTACATAGCATCTGGACCCAAATCAATGCATATGCTAATAAAAAAGGCATTAGTAATCCACCTCATCAAATTATCCTCCATTACCTATCAGTTGAAGCAGAGGGCTAGCATAAGCCCAAGAATACTTACATTAAGACATTCAGACATTTCCTTATATACCATATTTTGCAAAGTACAAGATGCACCAGTGTAAGATGCACCAAGATTTTTAAGAGGCAATTTTTTTAAAAAAAGTTTTTGCACTCTGCAGACCTCCCAGAAACAGCCCATTGTTTGCGAAAATGGGCGCATTCCCCCCCCCCCAAAAGGACATGCATATTTAGGAGGCTTATAGAGTGCTCCTGGGCAAAATAGGGCAAAAACAGCCCATTTTTCGCTTATTTCTGCCCTCCCCAGCCCCCAGGAGCACTCTGGAGGTCTCCTAAGGCTATGCACGACCATTTTGGTGAAGGGGGAAGGGTTTCAGGAGGCAAAAAATGCTGTATTCAGTGTATAAGATACACCCAGATTTTCAGCCTCTTTTTTGAGGGAAAAAGGTGTGTCTTATAGTCCGAAAAATACGGTAAATGTACTGCAATTCTCTAATATGCATGTTTCTCTATCCTGGAAGGTAGGACATTATTATTCCGACATTTGATACATAAAGCAAATACAGCTCCTGCTCTAGGAGGTGCCTGTTGTGACTGGTGCGCAGGGAGCATGCCCCAATTCGAGAGGTCCTCCGTGTCTCTGATTATTTTCTTGCAAATGTTTCATTACCCAAACTAGGTAACATTATCAATGCTAGTAAGGAATGTGGCTTGGTCTCAGTTTATATTCTACCGGCTTGCTCTGTCAATGTTGGTGAGAATGACCTTGAAGGTTCTTTGGTTTGGCTGTCTGTTTGCTTCTTTGGCAGTTTCTTGAATGGGGTATTGTTTACTTCTTGATTGTTGGTGTCCGATGTTAATCTTGAACTAATTTGAACCTATTAGTCTGGTACAGCAGTTGAGTCTTTTCCTGGACTTCAGGTGTTCCCTTTTAACCTGGCCAACCTTTAACTGGTTGGCCAAAATTCAGTGGGCAGAAAGCAAGGGATAGAGTCAAAACAAGAATTGGAAAAGAAAGACAGAAGGGATTGTGTTGTTTCTTCCAGGATCTCCTTCCCAGGTTTACACCAGACGACCTGGAGAAATTGTGCATGTGGATCTGCTGCTTGAATAGGAGGTTGGACTAGGTGACCTCCAAGGTCTCTTCCAACTCTTGTTATTATTTAAGTTATCTGTAAGACTGACTTCCCCTAAGAGCACTTATCTATCCTGCCAGGTTAAGGACATGCTCCTAGTCCCTTCCCTTACAAACATTACCAGCTTATGGGAGCTAAAAAGCTTGCCTTTTCTGGGGCAGCCTCTTCCCCTATGGGACATTCTTCCGCCTGACGTTCAGCAGGCTTCCCCACCCCCCACCCCCATGCCTTTTGTAAAGCATGGAAGAAGTTATTTCTTTCCCCCCAAGAACTGAGATGAGGTGGCTGTGTTAGATTCTCTGCACGGTGGAGAATAGAGGGAGTCCGAGCCAGGTTTGCTCAAAAACACAGCCCTTTATTTTAGGCAAGCTTACAATAGAAGAATGGTTCAGTTAAAGAAATAGGCGGTAGACAGGGGCTCCCGCGCTTTGACAGCTCTTTATATTTGGAGCTGTCAAAGGGGGAGCCAATCAGGCTGCAGCAAGGGCCAGGCGCGCCTCAGCCAATCAGGCGCGTCTGTCAGTTGGCTGCCTTGCTACAGCCTGTTGCCAAGGCTCCAAAGGCAGCCTGGAAGACCTGCGGCCGGTCGTAAGTCGAGACCGGTCGCAGGTCGAGGACACAACACCCCTTTCCCCCCTCGGTCTGCGCATGCGCGAAAAAGCTTGTCCATCAGGAGAGCGGAGCATGCGCAGTCCGCTGGATTTTCCCAGAGTCTCGTCAGGAGCTGGAGGAAGAGGACGTGTCCCTGGAAGCTCCTCCTTGCCGGGGTGTAGCTCCAGGCGACGTCATCGGAGAGGCCTACCGGATAGGCGGAGTCCTCTGGAACGGTGAGTCGGGGCGAGGGGGCGTGGCGATTGTTGTGTAGGCCTGGTCGTCCGCTCGGCTTGAGCTAGGCCTATGAAGGTTGCCGGTAGTCAGGCGAGGAGGCGTGGTCTTCGATAGGGAGGCCTGGTCGACTGGTCGGCTTGGGCCAGGCCGATGATGGCGGGAGGCAGGACAGGCCTGACAGGGAGGTGGCAGGGAGGCCTGACTAGCGAAGGCCCTTTTGCAGGTCTCACGGATCTCGGCGTGGTCTTCGATGGGAGGGCCTGGTCGGCGTCAGCCCGGCCAGGCCGAAGATGGTTGCTGGGAGTCGGGGAAGCCCAGGCCCGGCCGGGCGGGCTGTTGGGCCCCGGCGAGGCAGCCGGATGGTTTGCCGCTGTTGCTGCTGCTGGTGCTGCTGGCGCTGCGGTGGTCTGGTGCCTCGCCTTGCGTTTGAAGGCTTGTCGGTTTCTTTTGGGTGCGAAGGCTTGTCGGTTTCTTTTGGGTGCGAAGGCTTGTCGGTTTCTTTGGGTGCGAGGCTTGTCGGTTTCTTTGGGTGCGGAGGCTTGTCGTAGCGGCGGTAGGTGGGCCTTGCACGGCGACTCAGGAGTCCCGTAGGCCTTGGCTGCTTCTGTCGGCTCGATCCGAGGAAGAAGCGGTGCGTTTCGTAGTTCCTGGCTGTTTCTGGTGGCTTTGTCCGAGGGCGAAGCGGTGTCCCGCGGCAGGTCGTCGACCGCTGCCGGGGTAGCCACGGCTTGCGCGGTTTCGAGGTCTCGGCCGCCGCAGCTCGAGGGGTCTTCGAGCGTCCTGGCCCGGTCGTACTAGCCGGCAGGGAAGCGCTCGAGGCGGGCCGTAGGAGACCCAGGTTTCCGTGGCCGCTTCGATGGGTCGAGCGGGATCGTACCGCAACAAAACAGGGAGGGTAAAATTCTTTTCGCTATTTCTCGATGAGCGCTGCCTGATCCCACCTTCGTCGCCAGTGTTAGATTCTCTGCACGGTGGAGAATAGAGGGAGTCCGAGCCAGGTTTGCTCAAAAACACAGCCCTTTATTTTAGGCAAGCTTACAATAGAAGAATGGTTCAGTTAAAGAAATAGGCGGTAGACAGGGGCTCCCGCGCTTTGACAGCTCTTTATATTTGGAGCTGTCAAAGGGGGAGCCAATCAGGCTGCAGCAAGGGCCAGGCGCGCCTCAGCCAATCAGGCGCGTCTGTCAGTTGGCTGCCTTGCTACAGCCTGTTGCCAAGGCTCCAAAGGCAGCCTGGAAGACCTGCGGCCGGTCGTAAGTCGAGACCGGTCGCAGGTCGAGGACACAACAGGCTGCATGTTGGAAGCTTGACTTGGAGCCAGGTTTTTGCTTTTAATGTTAATAGTTTGAATGTAGTTTTTATGTTACTTCAATTCTTGATTGGGAGCTGCCCAGAGTTGGGCATAAGATGGGCAGCTATACAAATGTTTTAAATGAATACATGAATGAATAAGTAAGCACAGCCAAAGGTTTGTTTTAGCTATCCAAGTCTGGAAAAGAATTGCAAGCATTATGCCCAAAGTGCATATCCATTTTCTGTCAAGGACCCTACAGACAGAATTGGCAGCTGATCACAGAGCTTCATTTGTGTCTATCAAGCACAGAGATGTCTTCTGGGCTGGCCTCACAAAAGGGGATGCCAATGCGCCTTGGGTATCACACCGAATTAGGGACCTTTCAGCTCTGCAAATGTACTGAGCTGTGAAGGTTATCTTCTGAGGCCACGGACTCAAGGTCTTACAGAGGCTGAGCTGTAAGACCTTGAGCAGTCTAGCCAGCTTCTTGCTTTGGAACAGACAGCGGCATCCTGCCGTTTCCACCAGCCGCTGTCAAGGTTTGCAATTAAAGCTAGCCAATTTCACAGGGATTATTGATAAAGTCACATGGGACTTTAAAAACAATTCTGATCTCATCCATGCCTTCAATTGCTTTTAAGCCAGGAATAAGTAAGTGGAATAAACCTCATTCTGCATTTAAATTATGTTGTGTCTTTCTCAAAATCTGCCCTACCCGAGATGCAAAGTCGACGATGAAAAATACTCAGTTGGGCAGGTGAGATCCACTGGAGCCACAAGTTGTGGGTACCACACTGACTGTCAAGAGGCTTCCAAGTGCAACTCAAAAACCTCTCATCTTAAAGGTCTCTATATTAGCAGAGTACTTTTTCAGGAATATCTCCTTCCGGTGGAACACAGCCTTCTGAGCATTCATACCAGCTGGAGAAGCTTGAGATACTGGTCATATGATGAGAGGTGTGGAGATGCCCCCCCCCCCATTACAAGACAAGACCTGGAGGTTTGGGATGCATGCACACAGATATTGTTCAGGAAAAGTTTGGCAACCAACCTCTTTTACAGGGATTTAGAGTCTGACAGTTTAGGCCAAGGGTGTCCAAACTTGGGAACTTTAAGACTTGTGGAGCCAAGCTATGCTGGCTGGGGAATTCTGGGAGTTGAAGTCCACAAGTCTTAAAGTTCCCAAGTTTGGACACCCCTGGTTTAGGCAGTGTCCCCATTGTCTCTGCTTGTGGGAAGCCAGCTGGGAAAGTCACAAACGAGGATCAAGTATCTAGAAGATGCTGCAACTGTTGTAATTGCAAGTCAACTGCCGAGCATGATCACGTGACTGTGGGAACATAGTGACAATTGTGCCACGACTGGCTTGGCAGTAATTTTTTCCAGCCCTGTTGTTACCTCAAATGGCCCCTAAATGATTGCTTATCAGTCAAGAACTAACTACGATTTTACAATGTTAGTTTTCCTATTATGTCGACTTTGTGACCATAAGCCTACTGAGCCTTGGCGGCACAGTGGTTAGAGTGCAGTACTGCAGGATACTTCTGGGGCCTGCAATTTGGCAATTCAAATCTCACCAGGCTCAAGGTTGACTCAGCCTTCCATCCTTTCGAGGTGGGTAAAATGAGGAGCTGGATGGTTGGGGGCAATAGGCTGACTCTGTAAACTGCTTAGAGAGGGCTGTAAAGCACTGTGAAGTAGTATATAAGTCTAAATGCTGTTTCTATAAGCCAATGAGAACCAGTTAAAGCCAACAGTATATAAAACTGATGAATAAACCATAATTTAATTGATATTAACTACACCAGTATACAAATACAGCCAATCTGCAACAAACTGCAGTTGATATTTATTACAAGATTTAAAAAAAAAATAGCTATGGAACTCCACTACACGCTGTTAAGATTATATATTTGGCTGCCCAATTCAAAAATTGAAACTCTGGGGACTAACGCAGGATAAAACTCAATAATGTACAATTACAACACAATAAAAACAATGAAATAACCAACCCCCCCACCAAGGGATAGTCTGAAATCATTCAATAATAACCATCACAGGCTCATCTACCACCCTTATACTCAATGCCTGGAGGGGAAAAACCAGGCTTACCAACCCCATTGTATGTTAGACTTCATCTTCTTCCCTTCATTTCAGTAGAATGAAGCATAGGAGAAATGTTACATACAAAAAAAAATCTTCTCTTCCCTTCTTGCAGCACTATAGAATCATAGTATCAAAGGGCTGAAAGGGACCTCAGAGGTCTTCTAGTCCAGCCACCTGCTCAAGGCAGAAGCCTTATACCATCCCAGTCAAATGATTGTCCAGTCTATTTTTGAAAGCTGACACTGATGGGAGCACCCACAACCCCAGAAGGCAAGCTATTCTACCAATTAATTGCTTGCCCTGTCGGAAAAATTGTTGTTTCTAGGTTGGGTCTCTAACAAGCTTCCCACCCATTACACCTTGTCCTGTCCTCTGGGGCCCTAGATAATAAGTCAACCCCTCTTATCTGTGACAGTACCCTCAGGTACTGGAAGATAGCTGTAGTGTCGTTCCCTTTATCATCTTTGTTATTCTTCTCTGCACACATTCTGGGGTCTCATCAACTTTTTTGTTTTGTGGTAAACAGAAATGGATGCAGTGTTTTTCACCAAGTTCCATTTCGCTCCAGATTACATGGTTAAAAATATTACTATATGCTCTCATCTTAAAACTAGTGGAGAAAGAGCAAGTCATCAAATCCAGTGAAAATCCTATGGGATCAAACCATAAAACCACTGCAATATTCAGATGTAATGAAAGTTATTTTTCAGAATTAAGAAAAGGAAAAAATCTGCTTTGAATTCCTTATTCTGCATGAAGATTTTACCTACACAGTATCCTCAAAGTGAATAAAATATTCAGGTAATCCTCGACTTACGACCACAATTGAGTCCAAAATTCCCATTGCTAAACAAGACAGTTGTTAAGTGAGTTTTATTCCATTTTACGACTTTTCTTGCCACGGTTGTTAAGCGAATCACTGCAATTGATTTGTTAGTATCATGGCTGTTAAGTAAATCTGGCTTCTCCATTGATTTTTTTGGTAGAAGGTTGCAAAACATGATAAAATAACCTTGGGACACTGCAACCATCATAACCTCCAGTTGCCAAGTGTCAAATTTGGGGACTTTGCAATGGTCATAAGTGTGAAAAATAAGTCACTTTTTTCAATGCTATTGTAACTTTGAATGGCCACTAAGCAAGTGGCTGCAATTGAGGACAGCCTGTATCATTTGGGGTTCATTTCAAAATTTACTAACCAATGTTTAGCAGCACATTTAAAATATTTTATTTACTTCCAGTTTCCCTCTTCCATTATTCTGACATTGTCTGCTGCTTCAATTGCCTCAATGTTGAATTTAGTCTTTTGTTGTGGTTGTGTCTGAAATTTCTAATTCTTCTTGTCTTAACCACCTTTAACATTAAAAATAAAAGCTGTTTTTATTATTTAAGTGCATATTACATGTTTTGCACTAATTAGAAAACATATGAAGTGAGTAGTAATTAACAGAGAACAAATTTACACTCTTTCTCAAAAATAAAGCTCACATCTTTTAAAAAAAACCTATAATTTTTATTCCAATAGTTATAGGCTATCTTTAAACAAAAAACCTCTTCAGAATTCTTACTATTAATTCAACAGAAAACTATATTGAATGCCTGACTGGCATTGTTTCAATTAAATTGGAGACTGGGTAGAACAGAAGCTCTTTCACACAGCAAACCTGCAGCTGCCCACAAAATAATACATTATCATGTGCCTTGTCAATTATAAACTAGTGGTTTCTTGGTAGGAGTATTAATACAGAGGCCTCAAAGTTAAACTGTTGTGAGCACCATATGAAGATTGGTTCCACTGATAGAAAAGCTCCGAAGAATAAAAACCAAAGAAAATGATCACAGCATTTAAAAACAAACTGCAAAACAAACCTCCTTTTTTATCTCCAACAATTTTTCACTAATCAGAACATCAATATTTGATTTTATATCAGGAATATCAAAGAAAGGGCTCGCCAAGGCAACTTCTGAAGCCCACAAACACTCTCAGCAATTGTATTTCACTCCTTGAACTGGGCAAGGAGCAATTTTTCTTTTGAGGATCTCCAGTCAAGGGACATCTGTGCCACTGGACTTTCTCTTCCTTAAACACTGTTGTGGGCCACAGGAAATGACCTATAGGGTCACAGGGGGCCATTGAAGACAGACCTCAAGTCCCCTAGCTAATTTATCATACCCCAAGGCAGGTTAGACACTGGTCTTTAAAGGATAGCATTCAGGTTAGTAAAAGAAATCTATACAAGCAGTGAATTTACAACACTGAAATGTAAGATTGAGTCATAGCTTTCCCCTAGTCTACAGTCAGTGCTACAGTTATGAACCCTAATTGGATGCCAACCACACATCATCATCTAAACTTGGTAGATGTTGTCAAAGGATAATAAGGACACAATGTTTATTGAGTAACATTTATTGAGCAACACATGCATATTTATTGTGAAGAAAGGCGAAACAGTGTTAGTGATCAAGAGTTGTACAACAATAAACACACTTTTTAATCTAGTAAACAAACTTCTTTAGAGATAAAAAGGAGGTGGCCAAGGACAGTTTTCAAACAATGTAATTGTCACTTCAAAGCTTCACCCTAATAAGAAGCCTTATAAGAAAACATCAGTTAAATATGGCTTTGAAACAGAGTCGTTTTCATTCCTTAAGACACCTCCTCTCCTATGTTTTTATGAAACACTATAAATTATCCTCAAAAGCTACTTCCACTGATTTCAATTGCACTTATTGCCAGATAAATAAGCATGTACAGGGTAAGCAGCATAAGCTTTTTATGAGGAGAATATGGCAGCCTGAAAATAGTTTGCTGCAACTGACCAAACTGTATTCATTATTTAGCATATCGTACATACTACAGGAGGCCCTCAATTTACAACCATTCAAATGTATAAGAGTGGTGAAGAGGCGTATGTTCCTCCTTGAACTTATGATTACAGCATCCCTGAGATCACCCGATCATGATTCAGATGTTTGATAACAGGCATGAATTTACAATGATTGCAACATCCTGAGGTCACATGATCATCATTTGTGACCTTCCCAACTGGCTTCTGAAAGTCGATGGGGGAAAGGAATCGGTTGCAGTCACGTGAGCCTCTTAACAACTGCATCGCAAAGGATTAGAGCAGGGGTCCCCAACCTTTGCAACTTTAAGTCTGAAGGACTTCAGCTCCCAGAATTCTGGGAGCTGGCTGGAGAATTCTGGGAGCTGAAGTCCTTCAGACTTAAAGTGGCAAAGGTTGGGGACCCCTGGATTAGAGGACTGGAGGCTAAAACTTATGGAATTGGGTATGTCTAATTTAATGAAAGGAAGGACCAGGGGTGACATGATAGCAATATTCCAATACCTCAGGGGCTGCCACAAAGAAGAGGGAGTCAAGCTATTCTTCAAAGCACCTGAAGGCAGGATAAGAAGGAGTAGGTGGAAACTATTCAAGGAGAGAAGCAACTTAGAACTAAGGAGAAATTTTCTGACAATGGGAACAATTAATCAGTGGAACAACTTGCCTACAGAAGTCGTGAATGCTCCAACACTGGAAGTTTTTAAGAAGATGTTGGATAACCATTTGTCTGAAGTGCTGTAGGGTTTCCTGCCTAGGCAGGGGGTTGGACAAAGACTTTCAAGGTGCCTTGCAACTCTGTTATTCTGTTACTTAGCAATGGGAATTCCAATCCCAATTAAGTTGAGAACTGCCTGTAGTACAATCGGATTGTGCCTTAAATCAAATGTCAGAATACAGCAAGGAAATCAAGCAAAAACTTATTTCTTTGTGGCTTGCTTACACAGTGCCAATAGTGCCAATTTCTCATGTAGCACCTGTATAAAATGCCCCATTTTTCACAACTTGTTTAATCAGGCAAGCATAAATTACAGCTGTTAATGTGTGGCATCGCCCACACATAGGCACTTTGTAATACTGTTTGCTCAAACAATACTTTATGTGCCTCTTCTAAGTTAACCATGCTTCTTACTTCAGTTACAATACATGACAATAGTCTTTCTCTTGGAATAATTGTGAGGCTGCCATTTAAAAATTGAACAGGCAATGCATGAATACTAGGCAGTTATAAGTAAGTATTTTATTTCCCCTTCCAATCACTTATTTCCTTCACAAGTGCTATTTCCACATGTCTAGATTTTAATCAAAATTACATTTAGCATTTGAAACTGAAGGAGCACATGGGAAGGGGGGAAAGCAAGAAAAGAACTCATTTACTTCATGAAATGAGTTTTCTCTCTTTGAACTGGCTGGAAATTTAAGGAACGTATACTTGACTTTGGCTTGTAGCAATGTACAGCCCAGTTTATCCATTGTCACATAAGACTTCAATCATGTAAAGACCTCAATATTAATACTTCATTCTCCACAGAAAGGAAAGCCAGCTCCAAGCATAAATATGTAAGGATCTGTCTATATCATTGAATAAGTAAGGAACACGGGTGAAACTAGCCGAACTTCAATCTGCCTACACAATCCAATTTTTATGGCAGTACAATTAAAATGACCTTCATGACAGCTGATCAAGCAGTTTTGTCCATCCCAGAGTCTGGAACAGGTAACAAGATTACAAAGCACCTACCTAAAAGTCTATTTATAAAGAGAATTTCCTTATCACAAAAATTACTAGAAGATCCTGACAGTACATCAGAAAATGTGTATTTACAGATGGAAAAATAATTATTGAGACCAACAGTTGGACCTCAGATAGCAGACAAGAAATAATGTGGTTTTTCTTCTTTAATAATATTCCCAAATAAAACAAATAAGCACAGGTTACCATTTACCTCCTTCTCCAGAATAAGATATTGTCAATTAGCATATGACTCAAAAGAAGATTGCAGATAAGTGTGAAGAACAATACATCAAGGACAGATGTAAAACGCAACAAACAGGCCTTCATAGTCATTCCGTCTGCTAGTAAATAAATTTATTACACATGTCTTTCATCAACTTGTCATCTACTGAATTGTTAAACGCTATACATTAACTCAAAGGTTTCTTAGATGGGTATGGAAGACTCTTAGGTTTCAAATTTCAGTAGGCCACAAAAGAAGTAGTAGTGCCTGCCAGCCAATGCTTAAGTCACCCAGTTATCAACCTAGGCTGATATTGTGCCAAACTAGACCAGGCAAATGTCAGAATGCCGAGCAATCCCAACAGCCTGAATGATGGAACTGGCTCTCAGGGGAAAGTGGTGTTATCAAATTATTTAATTTGTTAGCATCAGTCAATGGCCAATTTTTAGACATATATAAAGCTAACATTCCATCAGAGCTTCTTGGCAATTCCGCCCCTCCTCTTCAATGACTCTATAAAGCTTAAAGTTCTCCATTTGGTTGACTCTCTAAACTGCTTAGAGGGGGCTGTAAAATTCTGTGAAGTCTAAGAGCTATTGTTATTAGTTGAAGAAACTACACTTTTAGAAACTGCAAATAAACATTATATGCAAAGGAGAACATCTTGATATTACAAAGTTCAACACTGATACTTTCTTTCCCCCAACTGTTAACTTTGCTCACTTGCAACTACTGATTGTTAACATTGCTCTCTTTGGTATAAGGATTTCCTCAATATCTGGAATTGCTGAATTTATTAGATCTGAACACCCTAAAAAACTACCTTGCTTGGAATTGACTAGTCTTAGGTACCACCTTAATAATACTTAGATCCTTGGGTAGGATTTGAATTATTACGTTTCCATCTGTCTTAGACTGTGAAACTAACTGTAGATTAATCACACATAATAATGAAGTTATAAGAGTTATTACTAACACTACCATTCCTTACATCTCAGATTTTGTGTTCAGATGTAGGAATGTCTGGCTTCATATGCATCTATTCCCGACTAAAATGAGAATACCTTTGCTTCTTGCCCTCATCTATATTTGGCATGTTTACCATATTTTTTGAAGTATAAGACGCACCTTTTTTCCTCTAAAAAGAGGCTGAAAATGTGGGTGCGTCTTATACATCGAATACAGCATTCCCGAAACCCCGCCCCCTTCACCAAAAGTCTGTGCATAGCCTTATAGAGGCTTTCAGAGAGCTCCTGGGGGCTGGGGAGGGCAGAAATGAGCCTAAAACGGGCCGTTTTTTGCCCCCCCCCCCAGCCCCCAGCAGCACTCTATAAGCCTCCATAAGGCTATGCATGCAATTTTTTGACATAAAAATGGCCTGTTTTCATGAAAAACGGACCATTTTTTTGCTCGTTTTTGCCCTCCCAGGAGCACTCTGCAAGCCCCCCCCAAGGTTCTTCATGCCTTTTATTTGGGGGAAAAAACACCAGCCCGTTTTCACAAAAAATGGGCCGTTTTGGGGAGGTTTGCAGAGTGCAAAAAAACCTTTTTTTTTCCTTTCAGAAGGCTGTTTAGTTACTTGGCAACTTTAAGACTTGTGGACTTCAACTCCCAGAATTCTTGCCAGCATAGCTTGTGGACATAGCTGGCTGTAGAATTCTGGGAATTGAAGTCCACAAGTCTTAAAGTTGCCAGGGTTGGGAACCCCTGAGTTAGAGGGATTGATGAGAATTACATTGTTCAAGTGCTGTGCCAGCGGAAACAAAGTTTTAGGTGCCACAGCGATTTCCTTCTCCAGCACATGGTAAATACACCTGGAAACATCTACCTACCTACCTACTATATTTCTCTCTCTCTTCCACCCTATCTACCTATATATATACCTACCTACCTTCTCTCTCTCCCTCCCTACCTATCTACTGTATTTCTCTCTATTTTTCTTTCTCTATCCCTCTACCTACCTATCTACACTCCCTCCCTCCCTACCTACTGTATTTCTCCCCCCCCTCTATCTACCTATATATATACCTACTTTCTCTCTCCCCCTCCCCCATCTACCTACTGTATTTCTCTTTCTCTCTCTCTCTCCATCTACCTACCTACTTTTTTTTTTAAACGCCTCTTCAAAACCTGGGAGTGGCTTATACTCTGAAAAATACAGTAATTCTTTAATGTTTCCATCCTCATAATTAACATTGTTCCAGTTCCTGCTCAGATTTCCCCTTTGTCATTTACTGTAAGCAAACCCAATACACTTCTACAATTTACATCTACTTTGTGGGGAGTTTTTCCTCAAAAATTTTCCCTATGCTTTTTTTGCCCCTGTCCCTGTATTGACCTTTGCCAACTAAGATATCAACTATTAACCAGTCATCATTTTTAGAATCTATGAAGATGGAAACATTACTCTGATGACTGGAGCTAGTAAGCTTTTTTTCTTTTTAAAATTATGTTTCAAATATACCTTACATTTTTCAGTATTCATATAACACTGAATGTGATATTATGTCCTATTTCAATTTCTACTATGTTATCACTGAAAATTGCATGGCAAAATAGAGAAGAATTTCTCCATAAATATCTTTCTAGTCCACATATTTATAAGTATAAGTTTCTAGTCCACAGGTTTTGAGCAAGCAGCATTTATATTAGCCTGGATATATGTGTGCCCTTGTGTCAGTTTTTGAATCTTGGTGATTGCCTGGACTAATCCTAGAATTTTTGTGGCAAGATTAGGAAGTGCTTCGCCCTTGCCTCTTTCCATGGTTGAGAGAGTGGGACTGGGCCATTAAAAAGGTTCCAATAGTTAAGAAGTATTTATCATTCATGCTTTATTCACCCACTCAGTTCTCCTTTGCCTTTCTTATAGTTATAGATAATGGGAACTGTAGCTTAACATACTTAGAAGACATTAAATTGGGAAATGCAATTCATAATTCTACAGTCTCCCTTACTTTGCTAAAGGATTAATTTTCTAACAGTCTAATAATAGACTAAGAAGGATATAACTATATTTTATATTTCTTCCAGAAGTTCACTAAAATATTTCCTGAGAGTTACAGATGAAGTTTTACCTACGTGAACAGCTATTTGTTTATCAATCAAATCTGTAAGGCTGCCTGATTCCGCAGTGACAGTGATTGAGGTGTAACATGACAAACACATTCAGTAATGCTCAATAAAGGAAACAAATGCAGACTTGGAAAGAATTGAATAATGCAGCATGTTAGAAAAGGTGCTTCTCACAAGGGCCCAATACCCAATCCATTCCAAGGCCCCGGGGGTGGGGCAAAGCCAGGTTAGTAGGGTCAATATGAAACTGTTAATTTAAGTCAAGTGGCCTTTCGGGTGCGCTTCAAGGTTCTGACGACCATCTTTAAAGTGCTCCATGGCTCGGGGCCTAGTTATATGCGATACCGCCTCCTGCCCCATACATCCCTTCGGCCAATCCGCTCCCACAGAGAGGGCCTTCTCAGGGTGCCGTCGGCCGGGCAATGCCGTCTGGCGACACCCAGGGGAAGAGCCTTCTCTGTGGCGGGCCCTGCCCTTTGGAACGACCTACCCCCTGAATTGCGTACCATCTCGGACCTCCGCTTCTTCCACCAGTGTCTAAAGACACATCTTTTTCAGCAAGCCGGCCTAGCCTAACCTCCCGTGGGGACTATTTTTAGATAGTTTTAAACTGGGGATTTTAAATTTGGATTTTAGCATAGGATTATAATTTAATATGTTTTTAAATTTTGTATTTATTGTTTTGCATGTTTTTAAATTCCTGTGCGCCGCCCTGGGTCCTTTGTGGAGAAGGGCGGGATATAAATGTGATTAAAATAAAAAATAAATAAAATAAATTGATTTGAAAGACTTAACACTTCAGAATGACTCTGGGCAGCATACAAGATTCAGAACTGATAAAGAAAATAAGATAGCAATTCATAAAAAAGTGTAAGTGACCCAGAAAAATCAGAGAGCCCTCCTAAGAACCCATATTAGCCCAAGAGAATGAATGAATCAGGATTTGAATGGGAAATGAATCAGGATTTGAGGGTCTTTTTAAATGAGGCTAGGTGGAGACCATGCAAAACTCAAGGGGGGCGGGGAGAATGCAATTCCAAGGAATTATAATAGAGACAGGGAAGATGACCCAACAAATGATAATTCTGTCAGATTGCATGGGACAGGCAGATACCATGGGACACAGACAGTCCTTCAGTTAACTACATACTATGCCATGTTTTTAACTTCCCAGGCCACTTCATTTCAGAGGAGCTCTAGCTTCCAAGTGGCCTTCAAGGACATTTCAATAGTTTGCACCTGTGGTGACTACTCTACTATGATTGACAGTCCAAATGGCCTGCTGGCCTAGAAAAGCATGTAATTAGTATACAAAATGAATCTGTGTGAAGGCCCTCCTGTTTAACATAGTTGAGATTTGATGACAGGCAAGTCATTACAATTCCTGGCAATGTTTTTCTACTGGAATTTTCTAGTAATACCTGTGTTTCCCAAAAAATAAGACAGGGACTTATTTTCTTTTGCCCTCCTGAAATAAGTGCTTGGCCTTATTTTCGGGGAAGTCTTATTATTTTTCAGGTGCAGGAGTCAGTGAGCATGGTCACCTCATGGCTGCTATTGTATTGCAATATTTTTGGAGAAAGCTTAATTTTGGGGAGGGCTTATTTTAGCACATGCGCTCAAAAGCTCATTGGGCTTATTATCAGGGAAGGTCTTATTTTCAGGGAAACAGTGTACTTGATTGAATAGGTACTGCACTTAACACTACCCAGAAGCCAGTACAAATCTCTAGTTTTCCTTCCCAGCTGAATCTCTAAGTTGCAAGTTGCCATAGATTCCTGCTGTGCAGTGCAATCACAAAAATAACCTTGGCATTCTCAGAAAGTCTTAATTTTCTGTGGGATCAAACAATTTCAATTAAGTAACCATGATAATAATTATTAATGAAAACGGGAAGAGTACAGGCCCTACAATTGAGTTAAATTCCGTTTGATATCTTATTAGAATATAATGTTCAGGTATACTGTGCATCCACTTATCATTATCATGCTATCCAACCCATATGTCAGCAGTTTTCCAATTAGAATATTCTGGAATACTTTCTCAATTGGTTTCTGGAAATCAAGACATATTACACTTGTAGCATTCCCACAATCTGCTAAATAACTTTTCTTTATCTTCGATGAAGATTCTCAATCATGCAAGTAGTTAACTGAAGGTTTTCTGAAGTTTGAATCATTGCAATTGGACTAATTTTTAGTTTGAGAGACATTTCACTGTCCATCCAATCAGCTTCATCATTCAGAGCAAGTCAGTTAGGCAGAGAATCATTGGAATGAACCAACTCCTGCCATACCAACCTCAGGGGTTTCCTCCCCAGAGTGTCCAGTTGCAATGATTCAGCTGTGTGTGGTCGGAGTTGGTACATCCCAACAAATCTCTTGTCTAACTTGCTTTGACTGAGGAAGCTGCCTGGATGGGTAGTGAAAAGTCTCTCAAACTCAAAATTAGGGCAGTTGCAATGATGCAACCTTCAGATAACTTCAGACAACCTTCAGACAACTTTTGTTATCCAAAGTAAGATTAGTCTGCAATATCTGTTTTCAACCAAGCCATGCTAATATCTGGTAGTTATCACAGTTTTCAAAGTACTTACAGAACAATCTCTCTATGATCTGTTTTAAAATCTTTGCTGACACTGCCTTTACTTTTTCAATGCTAAATAAAGAGCCTCATATAGAAAGATCTGAAACACAGACTGGCAGTTTTTAAAGTAATATTGCTTAGGTAGCCTAACAGAGAAAGTATACAAAGTTCAAATTCATAGTATGTAGATCAGATCAAAGTCCAGAATTCTGTTCTATTATACTTATACTTGTTTTAATACAAGCCATGAATTTGATTACAGTATTTCCTTACCTATATAAATGAAAGTAACACATTTATTGGTCAACTAAAGCCTGTACTAATTAATAAGTTTAGTAATACAGTATTTAAGTCATTTGGTTACTTTTATAGTTAACCCTCTCTCCAGTTGCAAAGCCAAAAAACAGCTTTTTTCAGCATAAATCTTTAAGAAGCTTTTTAATCCAAATTTTCCACACAACTGATTTTCCTTGATAAAAGGTTATATAATCTTATCAAAGATGAAACTGGACAGCTAATTGAGACTTTACAAGTAGTGAAGTATAGTTGTAAGCTTTTAAGTAACACACACATGAATTTTGAATTTTGTATTAAAAAACACTTATAGTTACTAGTGTCCAACATGGGTTGAATTACTAATGCATTTTACATGTTCCACCTAAATCCCATTTTTACTTTTTTTTAAATACAGTCTGTACTATTTGTCGTCCCCCTTCCCCTTAATAATAAAAGTGCAGAGTTGCAGTTTGACAGCCAGCAATCAATAACAAGATGGGTAGAGCTACATACAGAACCAGATAGGGCAGGCTACTTTCTGAGTTAAAGCGCCAGTACAGTACTAAATGGATTGGGCGGTCCTCCCATAGACTTAGCAACAAGAGTCAGTTGCAAACTGTAGTATTGTTTGTAGCTGATTAATCCTTCAACAAGAGAGATTCATGCTATAATGGAAGTTATGATGAGCTATTAGGCCCAAATAAGAGTAATTAAATTATTTAAGCAATTTGTTACGGCTGAGTCTCTGGGTAGGCGTTAGATAAACGATACATAGTTTGTTCAGTGGCGACATCTGGTGGTTGAGGGGGAAAAAGAACTCCGATGATAGCTTTAAAATATTGAATGCACTCCAGCACAGACTAGACCAATATTAGCTTTTAAAGTTGAAACTCCATGGAGTGGTTTAATAGTTTTAATAAATAACATATTTACTTTTATTAAAGTAATAAATTATATTAATGTTGTGTTAGTTTTTAACTAACATAGCACATTTTGTTTGCTAGGGAACTTTATACATCCATCTTTATTGAAGTCCACAGCGAAGAAAGTCTAAGTAAAGTACAAAAATCTCTTTTCTGATTTTAAATTGGTACAATTTTGTAGTCTCTTGCTAGCAATAGTGAGGCATTACAGAAAAAAAATTGCCCCAGCCCTGAGGAACAAACACAGCAGAATGAGGTGAGCTTGTCTACAGGTATCCAGATGCAGACTTATTTTCTATTAATCACATAAAACAAAATATAATTACATCATATCGTATTTCATCCATTGAATCACACCAATATGGAAATGTCCTCATGGTGATAAGACTTCTTGGGTCCAGTTAATCATTACACTGAATTATGAGGTCACTGGGAGGAAAGGTGATGTTCAGAAACTTCAGTGCTACATTCTAGTTTTCTACTATCATTTCTGTCATTTTAACAGCTGTAGCTGAACTCCATTAAACAGCCTTGGAGAAGAAAGGGAATTCTACTTCTGCTTAAGAGACAAAAGATTCTTGCTATGCAAGCAAAAAAAAAAAAAAAACCAGGCTAAAAAATGTATCAGAGGACTTAGGTGTTTTCTGCCTTCAAGGCTGGGTGTTGAACAGTTTCGCTGTTTCAGGCATTTATAAATGCTAGTTATTTGGACCTGATAAACAGCAACGTGTTTTATTCAAATTTTGTTTTAGGATCCGTATATTTGGTAGTCTCTTTCCACCCTACCCTCATGATCCAAAAGGTTTACCTGTGAAAACTTTATATGATCTAAAGAGTATTTCAGATAGTTCAGAGTATTATTTTTTTACTATTATTAAAACTGTTTTAATGCTTTTGCTTGCTGATCTGTGACTGTAATAAAGACTGGTTGCTTTATCTGTCCAGAGATAATATCAGAAGTAACTCAACTCATTACCTAACCTTCCTAATCTGCTTTGGTTAGTTCTCATGACTGCTCCATTTGCAGCTCAATACACCCACATGATATATGGCCAAGCTACAACCTCACAAACGACCTATGTATCTTAGGGAAGGTCATGTAGTGCAGTGTAGTGGGAACTATATCCCCTCCTGATATTAAACTATTTTCTAGAAATCACTTTTTCTCACCACCACCACCCCAGCATCCAACTGAAAGCAGTACTCTGCAGGTAGGTATGATGCTCCCATGTCTTACTGGGGGGAAATTCCTCCTCCCACACCAAAATTTCCTAACGTGTGAAAGGAGTCAACCTACTCTACCGGCAGCTTTCCGATTACTCTACCCACAAGAAGTAATGGGGGGGGGGGGTGCGTGTGTGTGTGTTAGCCTACCCACTAGGGGTGTGTGTGTTTAAACTGGCACCATTACGAATGGATTTGGCACAGAGCACCACAGCAGAGATTAGCGAGGTCCCGGGAAGGAGGGCAGGGCCACCGAAGCACCGGGAGCCAGGCGCGCCACATCCTTAAAAACTCGAGTTATAACTTGCCACTAAGAGTTTATTTTTTTAATTTTTTTTTTAAAAAAGAAGCAGCCAGCAAAAAAGGCGCACCGCCGCGCCGAACTAGGCAAATATCCGGTTAGTTACAACAGGGAGGGAGGGAGGGAGCGAGGGAGGCTTTGAGGAGAGAAGAATTCCAGTCAGGTTATGAGGCTCTCCCTTGTCTGGTTTGAATTATAAAGCTTTCGGGGGCAGCCAATAAATAAAGCCGGCCACATTCCCGGGGCTCACACAATAGACTCTCAACCCCCAGCTTTCTAGTCCTTCAGGACCTGTTGAGGAATTGGGGGAGAGGGAGGAGGGAGGGACGGCACGAGCAGCAACGAGCCGGAGAGGGGGGGAAAAGGAGAAGGGGGAAAAAAAAGAAGAGCGAGGAAGGGGCAGAAATCGCTTCCCTGAGCGGTGTGTCCCCAAAACATCCACGGGGACCGCTTGGCCAGCAAGGGCTCGGAGGGAGGGAGGGGGAAGAAAGAAGACGCGGGGGGGGGGGGGCTCGGAAGGGTCTTCTTCCCCCCCCCTCTCTATTAGAACCCCAAAGCTCAACCTGGCTCCCTCCCCTTCCCTCCCTCCCCCCCCCCCCCGCTTCAAAAGAGGAAAGAAAGACGCCGCTTTCTCCTTCTCTCCAGGCTCCCCTTCTTGGAGCTGACCGACCACGTGCAAGCCGGGCTCTTCCAAGACGCCGCGCCGACCTGCCGCGGAGAAGCTTCTTGCCTCCTCCTCCCCCCCCCCCCCGCGGGTTGGTTGTTACTACTCACCGCGAAGACCGCCTGGAAGCCAAAGACCAACAAGGCGCTGAGCCCCGCTATCGCCCTGAACCTCATCCTCGCCGTTCGTGAAAGCAGCAGCCGCGTTGCGAAAAAGAACCCCGGTGCAAGGCAACCTCTTGGCTGCTTTTTTCCCGCCGCCTCCGCCTTCGCTTCGCTTGCAAAAAAAAACAAAAATGGGGAAAAAAGGCGCTTTGGGAAGGAAGCGAAGCTAGAAGTCTTTTGCCTTCTTTCTAATATAAATCAAAGGCAAGAGAGCCTAACCTTCACCCACTGGCGAGGGTCCCACCCACCAGCAGGCAGCCCCGCCCAGACCTGCCACGCCCCCTCCTCCTCGCACCATAAGCGGCGTTTCCTGCTCTCGGACGCTTGTATTTATGCCCCCGTCCCGCGTAAATTCCTCCTCTGCCGAGGGACGCTTGTTTCCCTCTCTGGACTGGATTTCTTGATTAGCCGGCACCACCAGTGGTTGGTTGATCGGTCGACTCCACTGGGTGCCCTCGGGCTTTGCCTAAAAGCCGTTGAAGCTTCACGTCTCCCAGTTTCTATCTCCCTCCTCCGAGGTGGTTGTAACCCCTCCATAGTACGGACGATGCGGGAAGGAAAAACGTAGAGGAACGGGAAGGGGAGAGGAGCCATTAATCCGTAGGTCTCCTCCGAGTAAACCGAGAGAAGAACCCTAGCCGTGGACTGAAGAATACTATTCAGACGGTCCTGCGTGTTACCTGCGAGTCCACCTAAGGCAAAGAAAAACGCAGAACCTGCCAATGAGGTTCTCGCAGGAGGAAACGGGAGTCGGTAGGGAAAAGAGGAAGGCTGGTCCAAACGCTGGATCAGAAGCGGCGCCCTTTTATTCTCCGATTCGCTTCAGCTCCTGAACCGCTGAAGAAATCCAATGAAAAGGCTGATAATCCAAGATTTGTCATTTTGTTTTCTTAACAGCCCTTGATCTACAAGCTCCTGAGGTTTTCACCCCATGAAGTTATATCATTTACACACACACACACCAAACACACACACACCAAACACACACACACAGAGAGCTATGCCTCGGAACATGCTTGGCTTTCTGAAATTTGAAAATTAGCAATTATACTTAATAGTTAAGGGCCTTAACTTTTTTTTTCAGCTCCAACCCCAAAGACCTTTGGGTCTGATTCCTGGAAACACTTGCATCCTTTCAATTTCCTATCAGCAAAAGCCAAGCACATTTTCACAGCAAGGCAAGGTTATTTGACAAACAACCTTAAGCAAACCTGCAGTTTCTTTTCAAGTCCATAATGTCCGCTGGAGACTTCATCCCAGGTAGTTTTCCTGTCATAGTTTTCAGCAGTACAGAAATGAGCTGCCATTTATCTCTTCTGAGATAGTATTGTATCTTTCCATGGTTCCAGTCTATGGTTTCAGATTAATAGTTGACACTGCAAAATACTACCCAGCTTTTCTAGCTTTGTCAAATCAGTCAAAATTCACCAAGTGTTGCTCCCTAGCTTGGTGATTAATACAGAGCTCCTGTAGTAATAAATACCGTGTTTCCCTGAAAATAAGACAGGGTCTTATTTTCTTTTGACCCCCGAAATAAGCGCTTCGCCTTATTTTCAGGGAGGTCTTATTTTTGAGGTGCAGGAGGCCCCTTAACCTCAGCCCGAGGATCAGCTGATCCAGAGAAGACTGGAAGTTCTGTCTCTGTTTCTGGCACACTTTTGCCAGACCTAGCGTCCCTGGGCCTGTCGCTCTGTATTTCTTCTACAGAAGCACGAATCCTTGTGTCTTTTAACTTTAGGCATATGGCCTTTCAGCTTAGAGTCTAAATGCAGCAATGTTTATATCCAAAGAACCCATAGATCCAGAAGTTGGAAAATTAGGGGACCAGGAATCAGCTGCTATTCTAACTTAAATTATCCCTTGCAATAATCGTAATGCTTTCCTCATTTTCAGTTGGCAATGGCAGAACACTCTGCACATGCTCAGACTCTTCTTTACAATCTAACCATTTTTGTGTGGGGATGGAGAACATGTAACAGTTGTATATGCAGACCTTATCCACAATTAAGGAAAAAGTAAAGGTTTTCCTTGCACATACATGCTAGTCATTCCCAACTTTAGGGGGCTGTATCATCTCCATTTCAAAGCCGAAGAGCCAGCGCTGTCTTTGTGGTCATGTGACTGGCATGACTAAATGCCGAAGATGCACAGAACGCTGTTACCTTCTCACCAAAGGTGGTTCCTATTTTTCTACTTGCGTTTTTACATGCTTTCGAATTGCTAGGTTGGCAGAAGCTGGGACAAGTAACAGGAGCTCACTTCGTTACGGGGCACTAGGGATTTGAACTGCTGACTTTTCTGATCGACAAGCTCAGCGTCTTGGCCACTGAATCACTGCTGTCCCTTATCCATAATTACACAGAAGTAAATCTGACTGGTTTCAGTTGATAGGGCTTACTTCTAAGTAACCATGCATAGAATTTCAGTATTAGATTCACACATACCATTCATACTGATAGGAACTCTTCTTTCCTGACTATTTCAGAGTAAAACAAACTGATTCTTTTTCCGGGAGGGGTGGGGGGAAGCTTTTTATTTTATTGGAATATGCTCATAGTCAAATTCCTGAGTAAGCAGAACTAGTTGTAGTGTGGGAACTTGGGCTATAATTTTTATGATTACTCATAGAAATTATAAAAAGGGTACCTATCATACACTTACCTGGAAGGAAACCACAGGGTAACCTTGCCTCAAAAGGTATGCAAAGGGCAAATATTTGCTCCAGTGAACACACATGTATGCATGCAGAAACCAAGTTCTGTGGGGAAATTATCACACTTGTGGTCTAACTAGTAGACAATTACCTGCAAATAACTGGTCTGTGGTTGGAAACAACCCCTTCAAAACACCAGTCACGTCTTTGGGATGTGAGAAAAGGAAGATCCTCTCACCTTCTAACATGAATACATTCCTTGTGGGAGATCTAACTTAAGGACATTTTACAAGACAATTGCGCTAATTAACATTTTTAAGTGAATGGTCTGAGGAAACATAACCCAGTTCATGTAGAAAAAGATCTGCAACTATAGCGGAAAGATTTTCCAGGAAATAATTAGACTTCAAATTTAATTCTGAATATAAATGTATTATTTTGGAATAAATGCAACCATCTTCATTTTGTTGATCTGATCGAAGAGATTTTAGATGCATTATTGGATGAATGTCATTAAATTGGATAAATGTTAACAAAAGCAGTTTATTAAGAGCATAAACAGAATCAGCTGGATCTAGATGGGAAGACAATATCTTGGTATTCTCTTACCAGTCAGACATTCCTTCCAAAAACTGATAAAAGAGAGAATATTTCCATTTGTCAAACACAAGAGTAATATAACAATATGATGATGCCTGGCATACATATTTGAAACAGTTGAATATTCCTTTCGTGTTTACGTTGTTAGATTTTTTTGCTCATAATCTGTAAATTTGAAACTGAAAATAAGTTTGACTTGCCATGTAAGTCAGTGGCCAATGTATTTTTTTGCAGTGGGTTTAAAAATTAACTGCAACTATTATTTTAGATTCCGTTTATTTGATAAGCCATATTTTCCTTCAGATCCTAATTTACAAGTTTTTATTGGCTTGTAGATAAATGAAAGTTTCTGTTCTGTGAAGCACTAGTTGTTTGTTGGGAAATTACCATATTTTTCGGAGTATAAGACACATCCAGGTTTTGAAGAGGCATTTTTTTTAAAAAAGTAGGTAGGTAGATAGAGGGATAGAGAGGGAGAGAAAGAGAGAGAAATACAGTAGGTAGGTAGGGAGAGAGAGAGTAGGTAGGTAAGTAGGTAGGTAGGTAGGTAGGTAGGTAGAGGGGGGGAGAGAGAAATATAGAAGGGAGGGAAGCAGACAGTGTGTAGGTAGGTAGGTAGGTAGGTAGGTAGGTAGGTAGATAAAGAGATAGAGAGAGAGAGAAATACAAGTAGGGAGAGAGTGTGTGTAGATAGATAAGTAGGTAGAGGGATAGAGAGGGATAGAGAGAGAAATAGAGAGAGAGAAATACAGTCGATAGGTAGGGGGAGAGAGAGAGTAGGTAGATAGGTAGATAGAGGGGGGAGATAAATATAGTAGGGAGGGAGGGAGAGAATGTAGGTAGGTAGGTAGAGGGATAGAGAGAGAAAAATAGAGAAATATATATAGAGAGAATTAGGAGATAGGTAGGGAGAGAGAGTAGGTAGGTAGATATTTCCAGGTGTATTTACCCATCTGCCCTCCCCAGCCCCCAGGAGCTCTCTGGAAGCCTCCATAAGGGTATGCGCTCGGCCATTTTGGTGAAGGGGCGGGATTTCAGGAGGCAAAAAAATGCTGTATTTGATGTATAAGATGCACCCAGATTTTCAGCCTCTTTTTAGAGGAAAAAAGGTGCATTTTATACTCCCAAAAATATGGTAGGAGTTTATGGCTGCAATCCTAACTCTTTCCCAGAACCTTTTTTTTTTTGTCTTTTCTCTCCAACATGAAACTCTTGAAAAAGTAAACCTAGTTTTCCCTTCTAAAGGACTTTTTGAAACAATCAATGTATCCTAAAGATATTTCTTGTTCAATGGCATAAAATAGAGGTAGTCTTTGGCTTATGACCACAATTCAGCCCAAAATTTCTGGTGCTAAGCGAGATAATTAAGTGGATTTTGCTCTATTTTACAACCTTTTCTGCCACAGTTGTTACATAAATTACTGCAATTGTTAAATTAGTAACCTGATTATTAAGTGAATCTGTCTTCCCCATTTATTTTGCTTTCAGAAGTTTGCAAAAGGTGATCACATGACCCGGGAACACTACAATGGTCATAAATATGAGCCAGTTGCAGGCATCTGAATTTGGTCACATGTCCATGGGGATGCTGCAACAGTCACAAGTATAAAAAATAGTCCTAAATCATCTTTTTAGTGCCACTGTAACGTTGTAGTCACTAAATGAATGGTTGTAAGTTAAGTATTGTATGAAAAAAATACATATGGTATACACTGCATGTAAACATGAGCTCTTCAATTTTTCATTTTTCCTAAAATCTCATATTTCTGTTTTGGAATTGCAAACTCATTATAAAACTGTTTTTAACATTTAAGTATTATGGTATTATAGAAAAAAATGTCTGTTTCAATGTCTGAAGAAAACTGTGGACATTTATTTCTTCTTGCAGCAACAGATAAATTCAGTTTCATTAAAAAACCGACAAGTAAATACTTTGCCTCACTATGTATTAATATATAGACAAATCCACACTCCTTTTATAACATTCTTTGCTATGGTTTCCTTTCACAAACTGGTTACTCTAATTATATTTAGTCCAAACAGAAGGGGGAAAAAACTTTTTGTCTTTCTCATTATCTAGTGAGAGAATGCAATATTTCATCTGCCATCTGTCCAAGTACAGACTGTTATTTATAGGGCTGCGTAATTGAAGGTCTGTAAAGACATTCTAAAGGATAGTCCAGTTCAGTCCAGTCCAGTCCAGTTTAAATAGAAAGGACCATCAGGGAAAATTAAAAAAAAAAAGAGCAGGGTCCTTGAAAGAACTCATCGATGGTTGCCACCTGGACAGCAGATGGGATAAAATGCAAGTCATCTGCTTACAAGTCTCCCCAGAGCAGATGTATGTTATATTTCTGTTTCGATTTACCATATTTTCATTTCTACATTTGTACCTGTGCCTGTAAATTAATCTCTGCAGATTTTAAACAAATCTGTGCACTCTCTATTTATTCTTTCCATCCCAATAGAAATTTGGGGAAGAAATTACATGGAAAAGAGTTTTGGTCTCTGACTGTCTGTCAGCAAAATAACTCTCCAGAGTTACTCCCAAGAGAGCTACACCAAATTTGGTGAGGGGTTGAAAATGGACCAAATCCAGTGATGTGGGGGACAAAGCAACAAGAAACAGTTTGGTCCAGTGGTTAAGATACTAGGCTAGAAACCAGGAGACTATGAGTTCTAGTCCCACCTTAGACATGAAAGTTGGCTGGGGGACCTTGAACTAGTCGCTCTCTCAGCCCACTCCACCTCATAGGATGGTTGTTGTGAGGAATATAGGCAGAAGAATAATGGTGGCATATAAATAAATAATTTTTAAAAGGCTATGGGAGAGAGTCTTGGCCAGTGGCTTAAAATGCAGCCAATGCATTCATGCTAAGTCGCTCCCTCTTCTTTCCATTTAATTGGTGATATTCAGCAGGTTCTGACCAGTTTTGGAGAACCGGTAGCGACAAATTTTGAGTAGTTCGGAAAACCGGTAAATACCACCTCTGACTGCCCCCCCTCCCCCCCCCATCTATTGTCTGCCTCTGGAGTCCCAGCAGATCTGGAGGAAATGGAGATTTTACAGTATCCTTCCCCTGCCACGCCCACCAAACCACGCCCACATAACCGGTAGTAAAAAAAAGTTGAATCCCACCTCTGCGGATGTAACATATAGCAGAGCTACTTTAAGGGACTCGAAATCCAAAACCTACATTCTTCATAATTTCCTTTTGGGTGATAATATGCTCTTCTTTTTAGCAATCCTAATTGGCTGGCCTGACAGCTGACAAATGCATTTTGCCTCTTTCCTGTCAGTCCCCCTGCCCAGCAGACTTTCTGAACGCTCCCAAAACCTTAGCTCAGTGATCTGTTTCTAGCCTTGGCAAACCAGTCACTTCCAAGAAGGTTACATGAAAAGAAGAAATACAACAGTTTTTTTTTTATAATTTGCACCCTAGTGATGAGACTTTTATTAATAGGTGAGCTATGCCTGACTACAATATCTGAAGTACCAAGATCCTGTCCCATATTTGTTGTAAAATTACTGTCCCCTTTATTGAAACTTCTGAGGATCTCCCATTTTTAATACTCTCTCTGGTATAAGTCTATTTCTGTTTAAACAGAATATAGCTTAATTAGCCAGAGAGTCTGTCTGGAGTCCTGATCTTCATGAGTCATTTCTCAGTGTAGAGACATGCTGTTTCTTGTACACAGAGAATGGGTGGTGAGAGAAGAAAGATGATGGAAAAGAACTTGGAGGTTTTGACAAAAAGCCTACACGGTCAGCATTTCTAAGTGGACTTCCTCAGCATGGGCATGAAGAAAAATGGATGCACACATGTGCCAAGGCATGCTTTGGTTAACCATGAATTGGCTAGGTTACTAAACATGCTGAGCCAGGAGTCTGGATCAAAGAGGATATTTGAAATTTAGAAAATGTAACTACCACGGGGAACACAATATTGCTGAAATTGCTTCTCAAGACCTATTCTTGCCTTTCAGAATGCTCTCAATTTTTTTTTATTTTTCTGGATTTCCAGAACTCTTGACTGGTATATCTCTTCCCATCTTGATTTTCTAAGAACGACTCTGATGTGCTTATAAATCTCAGAAGCACTCTGATAAATTCCTGAGGCTGGAGCTTTACTTTCCAACATGCTAGCTTCCGATTTATTTACTTACTTATTTACACACACACACGCACGATATGGAGCTGGGAATGAACCAAGAAAGAGTTCCTGTTTGCTACATCAGTGCCAAACCATAAACCATAATGGAAATTGGGTTCCCATAGCATGGAGTCAGAAGCAAATTTTGTTATTTTATTTTTATTTATTGCTCACATTTATAGACTGCCCATCTCACTATCTTGCTGGGCAGCTTATAACATAAAACAAAAACATTTAAACAATAAATATAACATGATGTGAACCTAGTCATCATTTAGTGCATGATGGCTAAATATAGGCTGAGAAGTGGAAGGATAAAGGGAAGTCCGTATGTGCACAATCTTCTTAGAAAACCTTGGTTGAGAGAGATTTCCAACCCTTTCCAGTCCATGTTTTAGACTGGCCTGACATTCAAACTCAGAACAGTTGCCATCTTACAATGCTTTAAACTTTGATGTTATGCCTTTGGTTCGTTCCTTGTTGATTACAGTCCCCGAGTATCCAAGATGACCCCCATTTTTAAACTGAACAACACGAGTAGGACACTTCGAGTAAAATACAGCACTTGGTATCTAATATTTCTTCTTTAGCATGCCAGCTAAACACAGAAACTGCAAGGAGAAAAGGAGGCAATGTGTGGGGTAAAGGAATGAAGAATTCCAGACCAGAGGTCAGATATGATATTAATCCTTCTGCTACTAAAAATTAAGCAACACTTGTTGATGTTTCTTGCCCTTCCCATGGATACCACTTAGGAATCCTGACAAGAACCAGTCAGTCTTCTTGTTCTTAAGGTGTTGCAGAAGGAAAGCTGAGAAAGCTAATCACCTGAGGACCATGTAGTGAATTTATTTATTTTTTTATTTTATTAAATTTATACCCCGCCCTTCTCCAAACGGACCCAGGGCGGCGCACAGGGATGTTAAAACACATATAAAACATATAAAATTTTAAAAAACTTATTCTAATAGACCCTGCGCTAAAAACCGAATTTAAAAAACCCAAATTTAAAACTATCTAAGAGTCAGTAATGGGGGTTATGCTAGGCCGGCTAGATGGAATAGGTGTGTCTTCAGACACTTGCGGAAGAGGCGGAGGTCAGAGATGGTGCGGAGTTCAGGGGGTAGGTCGTTCCAAAGGGCAGGGCCCGCCACAGAGAAGGCTCTTCCCCTGGGTGTCGCCAGTCGGCATTGTCCAGCCGACGGCACCCTGAGGAGGCCCTCTCTGTGGGAGCGTATCGGTCTGAGGGATGTATGGGGCAGGAGGCGGTCTCGCATATAACTAGGCCCCGAGCCATGGAGCGCTTTAAAGATGGTCGTTAAAATTATGGTTGACAGGACAGTTTGGCAAGGAAGACTTCTTGCAAACATTGCAGCCACTATGCTACAATCCAGCATTTCTTACCTTAACCAAGAACGGGGTAAAGAAACACACTGGTAAGGTGTCACTAGCTCTCACAACATGAGAATGGTTGATATATGCCATCATATAACTGGTTTCTTGCTGACTGGTTGGGTGAATCTAGCCATTCTGGCTTAAAAGCATGCTTTATAGCTTCATATACTATGTGAAGCCAGGCAGCTTATGGATTAGACATATCGGTACAATAGACTAGTGTCTTATCAATGGGTACCACCATCCCATGCAGGCAACATTCAGGATCCTCAAGGTGGCTAAGACGCTTCCTATGCAAATTATCAGCCAGGTGTTTTTCCCCCCTATTTCTTCTTTAAACAAAGGCCTTACCCAGTCCACAAAGCCATCTAGATCAAGGACGTAAGAGCCAGTATAGTGCACTAGGCTAGAAACCAGAAACCTTTGAGTTCTAGTTCAGTTGTAAACACAAAGCCAGCCCAGGTGATTGAGCCAGTCCCTCTCTCTCAGCCCAAGGAAGGAGGTAAGGACAAATTGCTTCTGAAAAAAAGTCGCTAAGGCTGCCTTGGATCAGGACAATATGATATTAATCCTTCTGCTACTAAAAATTAAGCAACACTCAGGGATGTCCAAACTTGGCAACTTGAAGACTTGTGAACTTCAACTCCCAGAATTCCTCAGCCAGGGAATTCCGGGAGTTGACGTCTTCACGTTGCCCAGGTTGGACACCTTGTGCCTTAGATTTTTGCAAGCACCTTTTGTGCTGTTTGCTTTACGATGCTGACTCAGATTATTTCTGCTCCATTTCTTAACCACCGCCACCCTTTTTTTTAAAAAGGATTTTGCCAGGATTTTGCTAGCATCACTTCCCCTTGCAACACGGTATTCCCCTGAATTAGTGTTCCTTCCCTCCTGCAGTTTTATGTTTCCAGGCAGCATTATTAGAGGAGGAGGATGGGACGTGTCTGGAAACAGGTGCCTAACTGCAGCAATTAAGGCTTTCCTTGAACCTTCTCTGGGCGCTGGGGGTGGGGTGGGGTGAGCTGCTGATTTCATATCACTATACTGTAGCACAAACACTTTTTGCCTTCTACGCTTTTCCTACAGCCGCTTTTCTGGCTGTACAGGTTGAGTTAGAAAAATGTGTGTCACCTTGAAGGTGCTAGAGAGATCCTGCACAGTAGCGAAAGAAAGAAAAAAGTACATATTGACATTGGTGTCTGCTGCTAGCTTGCAATCTGGAACTGACATTTCCTGTGATTTAATAATGTTGATCAGGATGTAAGCCAGATGTTTTGGACTACGTATTCCCAGCCAGCAGGATCAATGGGCCAAGTGTCCGAGGGTGATAGAAAATGTATTGCAAGCATTTAGGGAGAGCTCCAGATTGGGGTGAGACTAAATGAGGATTATGAGCCAGAAGTTTAGTGCTGTTGCAAACTGAACCATCTTCCTGGATTTTTTTTTTTTAATTGACATACTATTGTTGTGTTTCATTGTATCTTGTAGCAGCTCTTGGAAAAACTTAGATGGGATTGATGCAGAGGTGGTATTCAGCAGGTTCTGACCAGTTCTGGAGAACCGGTAGTGGAAATTTTGAGTAGTAAATACTACCTCTGACTAGCCCCATCTATTCTCAGCCTCCCAAGTCCCAGCTGATCAGGAGGGAATGGGGATTTGGCAGTATCTTTCCCCTGGAGCAGAGAGGGAATGGAGACTTTACAGTATCTTTCCCCTGCCATACCCAGCAAGCCACACTCACAGAGCCAATAGTAAAAAAATATTGAATCCCACCACTGGGTTGGTACTTCCTATTTGCAAGAATTCCTCTGAAGATAATAATCATTTCTTCTCTCAGAGTGAATGTCACTCGTCTATTATTCTTGAATAGGGGCCTGGGTTGTTGTTTTACCTCACTTCATGGCCCTTTGCATATCTACATGGGAGGGGGGAGGGTTCTGGCTCTTATCAATTCCAGACTTAATACCCCTGGTAGGAGCTTAGAATCTAAATAAGTCTCCCCGAGATGAGACATTTTTAATCTCGCTGCACTTTTCGTAGGCTTTTGCACTGTGACTAATCTGATATCCATCACATGCCCATTTTGTAGTCCTTAAATATTTACACTGCATCTTTTTTCCTGTAATGACAGCGTGACTTTAAGGAGTTGCTGACAAAGGCCACATGCCATTGCAATCAGAACCAAGAATATCTGGCTCAAAAATCCAGATGGGCAATTTGTTTTAGGACAGCTGGCAACTTCAGTTTGGCACAGTAGAGCCTAGCTATTTTTTCCTTCCTAAAATCCTTCATTTCACACCTAGCTTTTTTCCTGCTTGTTAATACTGCTTCACACTTTTGCAGGAATATATATATATAAGCCAACAAATTCAGTTTGAACAATTCCTCCATAAACAGACGGGTATATGGTTCTGGTTAAGATCTCTGCTTAAGAAAAAAAAATCAGAGTTTTGAGTAATTCTGACTCTGGAGACATCCTGGGTTGCCAGTTTTCTTTGTTCGACTTGATTTGTATTGCTTTTTGATGATTATTCTTTAGTTGTTTGTAAGCTGCCCAGAGTCATGAGTTAAGTGGCCATAAGGGGAAGGCGGGAAGGCAGAAAAACTCTGCTAGCCAAGCAGCCATGATAGGGCAGGACCCTGATTTGTACCAAAGTCGTCGCAACAGGAAACAAGCAAATTTAAGGGAGAGGAGGCCTCATGTGTCAAAATTGGAGGACTAAAAATTAGAGAACTTTAAACAAATTTATTCAGATCTGAAACAGATCAAGCATCCTTATCCTTATAGTTTAACTCACAAGTACCCAGCTTGGTCAGAAATGATGGTAAATGCAGCTCAAAGTTCTGGAAGTTACCACTTTGAGTAAAAAGAACTTTACCACAAATGGGTCAACACATTGCTATCTTTCCCCTGCTTGCTCTGTTTCAATAGGTTGGTCCTGTCTCCTTTCACCTCAAAGACACCATTAGATTCAACTCAGTGGTGGGATCCTGCCAGTTTAACAACCAGTTCGGTGAGCTTTACGCACACCTAAAGTGCTTGCACGCAGCACTGAAAGTGGAGCATTTAGAAGCTCAGCTGCTTACCTTCCATCAACAACGGTAAGTAGAACAGCATGGGGCGGGGGGGGGGGGGGAAATCAGTTATGCCACGTGATTGAGATGAGCTAGAAATCAGGAAATAAAGGACAGGATAGGGCAGGGGCAGGTGGGCAGGGCCAACTGATTGTCGGCGCTACTGTTTCATCTGAACCAGTCCGAACCAGCTGAATACCACCTCTGAATCAACTGCCGTGTACCTTGTATGGGAATAGTTATATAGTTATAGTTATAGTTTATTTGATTTATATACCGCCCTTCTCCCTTTTGGGACTCAGAGCGGTGCACAGCCACAATGAAATAAACGGTACAAAATCTAAAACAATATGTTAAAAGATATTAAATAAATGCCCTACATTTTAAAACCCCATACTAAAATCACTATAAAATCCCTTTAAAAACTACCTTTAAAAACTACGACAGGCCGGCAGCGCAGAATAAATGCGTCTTCAGGGCCCGACAGAAGAGATGTAGGTCTGAAATCGTCCTTAGTCCAGGGGGTAGGTCATTCCAGAGGGCGGGAGCTGCCACAGAGAAGGCTTTCCCCCTGGGGGTCGCCAGCCGGCATTGTTTAGCTGATGGCACCCTGAGGAGGCCCTCTCTGTGGGAGCGAACTGGTCGGAGGGAGGTATTTGGCAGCAGGAGGCGGTCTTGCAGGTAACCAGGTCCCTTGCCATGGAGCGCTTTAAAGGTGGTCACTAGCACCTTGAAGCGCACCCGGAAAGCCACAGGCAGCCAGTGCAGCTCACACAGGAGAGGTGTCACATGGGAGCATCTAGAAGCTCCCAGAATCTCCCGCGCGGCCGCATTCTGAACTAACTGGAGCCTCCGGGTGCACCTCAATGGAAGCCCCATGTAGAGAGCGTTGCAATAGTCCAGACGGGAGGTGACAAGGACTTGGGTGACTATGCGTAAGGCGTCACAATCCAGAAAGGGGCGCAACTGGCGTATCAGGCGGACCTGATAGAAAGCCCCCCTGGCCACGGCTGTCATGTGATCTTCTAGAGACAGCCGAGAATCCAGGACACCCAAATTGCAAGCCTTCTCTACAGGAGCCAGTGTCTCACCCCCAATAGTCAGAGATGGTATCAACTGACTATACCGTGACGCCGGAAGCCACAGCCACTCGGTCTTGTATGGGTTGAGTCGGAGCCTGTTCCTTCCCATCCAGACTCGCACGGCCTCCAGACACCGGGACATCACTTCCACGGCATCGTTGGGGTGGTCCGGGGTAGAGATGTACAGCTGGGTGTCATCAGTGTACTGATGGAATAAGTTGCAAACTGTCTTTATTGCCTTCTCTATAAATTATCTTCCATTTTAGTAAGACATGGATGTTCTCATTGCTACACTGTTTTCGGGGGGGGGGAGAGTCTTTCTTATGAAGAATAATTATGCTTTTAAAAATGCCTTGCAAGTATGCTGCATATATATGACACATACACAGCTGCACAACATTCATCTTCAGATGTATTCCTCAGCATAAATCCCATAGACTCATTTGGAGTGATGACTGAGTATGTGTGGCCCGCAGATATTATTTGAAGAATCACACTAACGTTTCTTCATGTTCTCAGAATGTTGGACCAAACTTTGAATTGATCTCTTGCACAAAACTCAATGCTTGGCGACAGCAAATTGGGCCAGGAAATTAGCGATGACTTCTCCAAGCTATGCATGGCCTATTTTTCATGGTTGTGCGGGGAGCATCAGGTAATTTGCTTAATTATACATATTTTACTGATTTATACTCATACTAACTAAAATATGTTTTGTCTTTCAGAACTGGTTTCCCAGGGCAATTGTTTTATGAATCAGGTAGAATAACCACCAGAGTTTCAAAGTTCTGTGTAAGTGAAAAATTCCACCAGCTTGTGGCATGTACCCTCAACTTACTACGTGGTCTAGAACCAAAGCTAGACCAATGATAGATAACTTGTCATGTATCAGAGGTTGCTGAACTACCATTCCTAGAATTCTCTACTATTAGCCATGCAAGCTGGGAATACCAGGCGTCAGGGTTATAATTCACAATCTTTGAAATGTCACAATATTTACTATATTCTGGGGCCAAAAGAAGCTGGCACTAAGGGAAAGCTTTATTTATTTAATTTTTAATCCATCTTTTATTATTTTTATACATAACTCAAGGGAGCGAACATACCTTATACTGCTACTGCCTCCTATTTTACTCATAACAACCATCCTATGAGGTGATTTGGGCTGAGAGTGAGTGACTGGCCCAAAGTTAGCCTGCTAGACTAGAACTCACAGACTCCCGGTTTCTTGCTTGGCGCCTTAACCACTTGACCAAACTGGGTCTCAAGACTGGGCAGCCATGACTTGCATTGCCTATCAAGTGCATCTCTGACCTTCAAACTGGTCCTCCCCAACCCCAAGGCATACCCTGTTCTGATATCACCCTGTTGTGATTGAGCCCACAGGTGTAAACTACTTGAACAGCAGCTTCAAAGGGATTGTAACTGCTGCAGCAATTTGTGTTCCAGTTCACTCACCCTTTTGCATAAGTGCTGATTCAGACACCAGGAAACCCGGCAGAAGAGTTGTCAGGGCTTTTGTCTGGACCTGCCTCTTCTGGTCCTTCCTGCACAGCAACTCAGGTGGGAGGAAGCCTCCGTTATCAACAGCTGGTCTTTCCTTGTCACGGAAAGGCCTTGCGACTTGTTCCTTTTCCCACCCTTCCCACCGTGCGGAGGAGGAGAAGGGAGTGGAAAAGGAGCAGCTCTTTGCTGAATAAATGGCCTCGTCCCCAGGGTGGGAGGTGCCCTGGGAAGTTGGATGACAGGTCTTCTCTGTGCTGGGACAGGGTCTGGAGAAGGCAGAAAGCAAGCTCTGAAGATGGTCTCCAAGATGTCGACTGCTAAGGCCAGTCAAAAAGATATATTAAGCTATGCAAGCTCATCGTATATGTAACCATAAGGTTAATTTTCCACTTAAGCCATTAATAACTCTTGGGCTGCTGCTTCTCATTTTCAAAAAGACAAGCAGAAATTCAGCAACAGAGTGGTCAATGCCTGGAATGCGCTACCGGACTCTGGTTTCAAACCCCAAACCCCCATAACTTCAACCTTAAACTTTCTAGAGTGGACCTCACCCCATCACAAGGCAGCATGCATAAGCGCACCAGAGTGCCTAACATCTCTGTCCTACTGTCCCCATTTCCTGTGTTCTTATTCATGTTTTTCATATTCCTGTTATCTTGTACATGAATGACTAAATGAATAAATAAATAGATAGACAAATAAATGAATAAATCTTAATCCAACAGGCTAAAACCACTCCCTTCCTTTTTCTCCAAACCTTTCCTCCATCCAGAAGTGACCGACATTGCCACAAGATTTATGAGTGCTACAGTCAATAATACATTGAAAATTTGTGAACAAACAATCTTATCACTCTTTTCAAACAACTATAACCAGTGTTCTGGGTGTTTAGTCAGGCTTCAGCCATGCATCTCTGTGTTGTTTCATGTGTCCAAAGCAGAAGACCTCATGGGGAATGCCGCAAAACTGTCTTCCCAATTCTTTTTTGTTGTTGTTGTTTTGGTGCCTTCAGGGTAGTCTTGCAAACCCGGAAAAAGTTGCTGCTACTTTAAGAAACCCATTCATGTTATTGAAAGTACTGCTCAAGCAGCCATAATATTATTATTTGCCATGGTTGGTCACGTAATCAGTTGAGACTGGATTGGTGTTTTGGATTTTGTCCACCTGTCAAGGATTTGAATTTCTGGATTTTGTTCACCTGCAAAGCCTTCCCAAGGACTTGGAATAGGCAGATGTTGTTGTTTAATAATATTATAGGTATTTATTTATTTATTTATTTATTTATTTATTTATTTGATTGATTGATTGATTGATTGATTGATTGATTGATTGATTGATTTATAAACTGCAACCTATCTCCCCGAAGGGACTCAGGGCGGTGCACAGGAAGTTAAAACAAGTATAAAGATAAATAAATAAACACACCATACAAAATACACCACAGTAAAAGCTGATTAAATTTAGGAAGCCCTGTGCTAAAAATTTTATAAAAATCCTACTAATTAAAACCTCAACCAATTTAGAACACAGTCTATATAAAATGGGCCCGAGGACTAGGCCAGGCCGGCTTGATGGAATAGATGCGTCTTCAACCGCTGGCAGAAGAGGCAGAGGTCTGTAGTGGTCCGGAGTTTGGAGGGAAGGTCGTTCCAGAGGGCTGGGCCCGCCACAGAGAAGGCCCTTCCCCTGGGGGTTGCCAACCGGCATTGCCCGGCCAACGGCACCCGGAGAAGACCCTCTCTATGGGAGCGAATCAGTCGAAGGGATATATGAGGCAGGAGACGGTCTCGCATATAACTAGGCCCCGTGTCATGGAGCGCTTTAAAGATGGTTATCAACACCTTGAAGCGCACCCGAAAGGCCACAGGCAGCCAGTGCAGTTCGCGCAGGAGAGGTGTTACATGGGAATGCCGTATTGTCACAGGATGTAAGTTGTTACAAGCTGCTTTTTAAGTCTTGAGGTATTTTGTGGCAGGTACGTATTTGTTTGAATTGCAGTCTCAAAGCATTTTAGCTTTACTTTTTATTACTTTGTTTATTTCGTGGTCCCACCAGTTCTTGGAGGCAAGTTGTATTTCTTGCAGATATTCCAATATTCCAATAATGTTGTTACCTTGTCATACCTTTATTTGCAATCTGCCTTATGTGATCTTGCAGTAGCTAACCAGGTGATCCACTGTTTCTTCGGTTTCTTTGCAAAGGCGGCATTTGCTGTCCGCTGCTATCTTCTCAATTCAGGCTTTGTATGCATTTGTTCTTAAGCCTTGGCCTTGTGCAGCCAGAATTACCCCCTCTGTTTCTTTCTTCAAGTTTCCTGCCACTGCTACAGTGGTGGGTTTCTGCAGGCTCGCACCTACTCGCGAGAGCCGGTTGGTGAAATTTAGAGAACCGGTGAGAGGGGGTTCCACCGGCGTACCTGGAAGTAAATCTGGCCCGCTGCTGCCAGTGACCCAATGGGAAGGAAAGGAAAGGAAAGGGAGGGGAGGGAGGGAGGGAGGGAGGGAGGGGGGGGGAGAGAGAGAGAGAGAGAGAGAGAGAGAGAGAGAGAGAGAGAGAGAGAGAGAGAGAGAGAGAGAGAATTTATCATCACAATTGAGTCCAAAATTTTGGTTGCTAAGCAAGAGCGTTGTTAAATGAGTTTCACCATATTTTAAAAGGTGGCCACTCCCACCCTGTCACATGACTGCCAAGCCACGCCCACAAAATAGGCCACGCCTACAGAGTAGGTTCTAAAAAATTTGAAACCCACCACTGCACTGCTAGGTCTTCTTATCTGTTTTGCCTGCTTATTTTCTTTATGTACTGGTCATGTATTATTTTGCCTTCCATTTATCTTTCCTGTTCTTCGTTCGGTCTTTTGTGTAGGCCAGTTTTTCCTTCTTCAACCTCTCTGATGTACTTGCCACTTTCCATACACACCCATTTTCCTTGGGGAACTGAGTCTGTGACATCATTGCGTGGATTGGCTTTTGGTTCTGCTTGTGTCCAGTTCATTCTACTACTGCCAAACTTGAGGCATCACGTGACGTATCGCTATGTTTTCCCCCTTCGCGGAGTTGGGGTGGGCGTGGCCTGCGGGTGATGCATCCGACCCATGGGCCGCCAGTTTGACACCCCTGTGAATGACTGGAATTGTTCAGGTGCTTGTTACCTTGATATATTATTTCATTAATTGGCTTTGGACTTTAAAATCTTCTTCCTTCTCATGAGATATATTCATTTCTGACCTTTTTCTTGACTTCATTGTGTTTGATGGTATCAGCCTGAAGGAGGCCCAGTTATTTGTCCTGATTGTCTTCATCCAGACTCTTGATGTTATTTCCATAGGCAGTGATGGCTAATCTTTTTGTCCTCCCGTGCCGAAAGTGCACATGCACGCACAACAGCACGTGCGCACATGCCCACACCCATAATACAATGCGCATACCCCTGCCCCCCTGTGCATGCGTATGCGACACCCCCCCCCCCATGTCTCGTTTTGGGTCTAGCAGGCCTCCCTGAAGCTTCCTGGGATCAAAAAAGGGGCACAGGGATGGCGCGGGCGCCCCTGTGCTTCCCCCTGCCCCCTTTGCATGCCTACACTGTTACAGGTGTTATGTCAGATTTGTATTTAGCTTTATTTCTCTCTAGCATTCATCTCCATTGTTCAGTGATGCATTTCCTGCCTCTCTGGGATTCATCTCTATCTGCTCCCATAAGGCACTTCCTGTTCCTGTTGGATATATATATATTTATATTCTTGATGGCTTGTGCAGTGTTTTATAGAGACCCGAAAATCAGCTGGCTGGCGGGAGACAGCTGGGCAATGGCTCATGTGCTGGCAAAGACGCCTCTATATGCCACCTGTGGCACGCGTGCCATAGGTTCGCATAGGGCAGGGGTCTGCAAAGTTGGCTCTTTGAAGACCGGTGGACTTCAACTCCCAGAATTCCCCAGCCAGCATAGCTGGCTGGGGAATTCTGGGAGTTGAAGTCCACCGGTCTTCAAAGAGCCAACTTTGCAGACCCCTGGCATAGGGCATCTTGATTCCTTCAGTCTTCACTATTTTCCTCCTGTTGTTAGTAAGGGTGGTACATGTGTCCAGTCCTTCGTAATATCTTGGCTGTACATTCAGACAGTGTTGAGCAGCAGGAATTCCATTTCAATTAGTGTTTTCCCATTCAGCATCAGACCATCCATGTTGGGTTTTCCTGAACCCTTTTAAGGCCAGTCCAGAGCCTTTTGTATCAGCTTGGCCCTTGCTTAGCATTTCAAGATCAACCAAGTACAGCTAGGTGCTGCCACCTGCTGACTGCAGCTTTCCCTAGTGAATGCAGGACATCCAATAATTTGCAAGGATAGAGAAATTTGCTTTTAGAGAGAGAAAAAACCTATACATCTATGCCCCCAACCACCTAACCCAATCGAGGGGCTTGTTAGCAGAACCAATACTATGCAGGGGATAGCTTTAAACTACCCTGAGCAAAAATAAATACATAATCTTCAACAAAACAAAAATGTTGTGGTATAAAAGGGTCCAGGATGTAGTTAATGAATAATGGACTGATAGAAATCTGGGACAAGTGTAAGTAAGAAAATATTAGATGTTCATTACTAAAACGATAGGGTTAATCATTGTTCTATCATCCATGTAACTGCATCTGCCAGGGAGAATTTTTCTCTGTTTGTCATCGGAGTTTCCTATCATCCCACGGGGGTGAGGAAGTGGGCTTTCTGATTCATAGGACAGCTGAATGACAGTTCCCCTAGTCAACTTTACGGGTAAACCTTTCATCATAGAATAGAGCTGGTTCTTGTGTATCAGGAGGTACAATCTGGGGTTGAACCTATGGGGTTGTTTGTAGCTCCCCCCCCCCGCCCCACCCCACTCATCGAGATGTGGACTACAGAAGTAATCCTCAACTTGCAACAGTTCATTTAGTGACCGTTCAAAGTTATAACAGCACTGAACAGGGGTCTGCAAAGTCGGCTCTTTTAAGACTGGTGGACTTCAACTCCCATAGCTGGCTGGGGAACTCTGGAAGTTGAAGTCCACCAGTCTTAAAAGAGCCAACTTTGCAGACCCCTGGCACTGAAAAAAGTGACATAGGACCGTTTTTCACACTTACAACCACTGCAGCCTCCCCATGGTCATGTGATCAAAACCCAGATGCTTGGCAACTGACTCATATTTATGACGGTTTCAGTGTCCCGGGATCATGTCATCATCTTTTACGACCTTCTGACAAGCAGTCAATGGGGAAGCCAGATTCACTTAACAACTGTCTTGCTATCTTAATAAATGCAGTGATTCACTTTAACAACCGTGGCAAGAAAGGTCGTAAAATGGGGCAAAATTCACTTAACAGATGTTTCATTTAGCAACAGAAATTTTGGGCTCAATTGTGGCCGTATGTCAAGGACTACCTGTAGCCACAGCCAAGTTATCTTTAACCATCGAAAAGTCTTTTAATTGCTTCTCTGAGATGTTGAACTTCTCTGCCCGGTGAAGGAGTCTCCCTGTGTGATCCAGAGGCCTGTGTGCAGACCAGGTTTCATCCCCAGGCGTTAGAGGTGTTCAATGTATGTATGTTTCTGTCAACCACAATCACTCCATGCACACACTAGGTTTTTTTTTGTTTCTTTTTTTGTTTCTGCGTTAATTTTGCACCAGTGAGGTTAAAACCAATTTCGTTGTATTTAAGTACAATGACAATAAAGATTATAGTTATACTTTATCTTGTGATTTATATAGAATATAGAATATAGTATAGTGGTGGGTTTCAAAATTTTTTAGAACCTCTTCTGTATGTATGGCCTGCTTTGTGGGAGTGGCTTGCCGGCCATGTGACCGGGTGGGAGTGTCTTGCCAGCCATGTGACTGAGCAGGAGTGTCTTGCCAGTCATGTGTCTGGGGTGGGCGTGACCAACTTGTAAAATGTGGTGAAACTCACTTAACAACGCTCTTGCTTAGCAACAAAATGTTGGCTCAGAAACTCTGGCATTTGAAGCACGCAAGTCTTAAAGCTGTCAAGTTACAAGACCCTTGTACCCCTAACCCGTTAGAAAAAAAAAACCCAGGGGTGTTCAAACTTGACAGCTTTAATCAATCAATCAATCAATCAATCAATCAATCAATCAATCAGTTTAATTTGTAAACCGCTCCCTCTCCCCAAAGGGACTCGGGGCGGTGCACAGGAAATTAAAAAGCATATAAACATAAACACATTATTAATATATAAAATCCAATTAAACAAACTATAACCCTGCGCTAAAATCTTAAAATCCTTAAAACTAAACTCCTTAAAACCCCCATTAAAACAATTTATTTTATTATTTTATTTTTATTAAATTTATATCCCGCCCTTCTCCAAGAGTTTAAACATTCAAACTGAAGGCTGGCAAGGTAGATTAGGCCAAGCCGGCCTGATGGAAGAAGTGGGTCTTTAACTTTTGGCGGAAGGAGCGGAGGTCCGTGGTTGTTCTGAGTTCGGGGGGTAGGTCATTCCAGAGAGTTGGGCCCGCCACAGAGAAGGCCCTTCCCCTGGGCGTTGCCCGCTGGCATTGCCTAGTGGATGGCACCCGGAGAAGTCCCTCTCTGTGGGAGCGAATCGGTCGAAGGGATGTATGGGGCAGGATACGATCCCACAGATAACTAGGTCCCGTGCCATGGAGACTTGTGGACCTCAACTCCCAGAATTCCTCCTCTCGCTCTTCATCCTGATGATGTGCAGACGGGCAGGGGGACAGAGCTGGAACCGGTTCTAAATGGCACTGTAGATTTGTGGAATAGAAGGTTAGAACTGGCAGGGACTCACCTCTGCCGCAGTCCCAGTTACCATTGTTAGGTGAATCCTGCACAATCATAGTGCCTCACAGTTCCATGATTGCCTTTTGCATTCTCTTGCTGGGTTCTTGACTTTGGTTGTTGGATGCCAGCAAAGAAGAAGATCTCAAGTGGTGGATATGTCAAACATGGGATGCTGCGACTATCATCATTATGAACCGGTGGCCAAGCATCCAAATCAGGATCATGTGATTACAGGGACACTGTGACAGCCACAACTATGAAGGGTGACAAGTCTCCTTATTCAATGCCATTGTAAGTATGAGCAATCACTGAATTAATATTTGCTGAATGAGGGCCACTGGTTAAATGCCTCTGCAAGATCGGCAGCAGGGGTGGTATTCAGCAGGTTCTGACCAGTTCTGGAGAACCGGTAGTGGAAATTTTGTGACATTCGGAGAACTGGTAAACACCACCTCTGACTGGCCCCGTCCCCACCTATTCTCTGCCTCCCGAGTCCCAGCTGATTGGGCGGGAATAGGGATTTTGCACTAACCTTCCCCTGGAGAGAGGAGGGAATGGAGATTTTATAGTATCCTTCCCCTGCCACACCCACCAAGCCATGCCACACCCACCAAGCTACGCCCACAGAACTGGTAATAAAAATATTTGAATCCCACCACTGATGGGCAGCATAGAAGTTTAATAAATAGACAAACAAACAAACAAATCCTCTCAGTCTTGGAGGTTCTGGATTGGTGTGATTGAATGATTGATTTAGAAGACTTGTGTGGCTGCCTGTCTCACATGATGATTCCAGGCCTCTCAAAACAATCCATAAAAAGATAGATAAAATCAAAACTACCTCAGGAACCAGAGTAAATAGCCTCCTACTCAAACCTGATCTTGGCCCATCATTTGGATGGTAGAACCAGCTTTTCATGTGATATGTAAAGCAGCCCATCAACTTCCACCACTATGAAGCTGGGATTCCTTATGTACTTTTTGGTGACACTGGAAGCGAAATGTTAATGATTTATGAACTTGTGTATGGATAAGGGATCGTTTATGTGAAAAAGAGATAGTTCCATGTAATGCTATAGGGCAGGGATATCCAACCTTGGCAACTTCAACTTTTGTGGACTTCAACTCCCCAGCTAGCAACAACCAAGGTTACTTATTTTTATATATTTTTATTACATACATACACACACACACACACACACACACACATGTGCACACACACATTATACAATGCCTGTTTTCCTGAAAATAAGACATGGGTCTAAAATATGAGAATAGCTGTTGTTATAGTGATCATTATAAATGTGCCTTTTTCCCTCCAGGGTGTGTGTTAAGCTCAAAAGCTGACCATCATTTTATGTAATTGATTTATAACTTTATATGCATAAATTATGATGGTTTCAGTATTTAACTTGCCTGAACAAGAAATCCTTCAAATTATTACCAACACAATTTTCTATCATCTAAAAAGCTTAATGCAACCTCTCACAGATATTGATCCTGCCTGATAACTATAAATCACTGAGTGATGACATATGAAATAGTAGATATATACACATGAATCAGCTAAAATCAATATTCTTGGGAGGTACACATAGACTGATAGCATACAGCCAATTCTTTGTGGGCGGCTCCTCTCAAAACGTGAATTTCATGCAGTCATTTGGTAGCTTCCCACAGGCCCAGCGTCTCTCTGATTTCTTTTGTCGGATGCCTCCACACATAGGCAATGCATATCTTCAAAGCGTTGTGTGGTCTCTCCTGACATTTGTCGTGCAGGCATAACCAACAGTGGCCTTACTTAGAGGCAGGACCTTGTCAGAAAAAGGAGGGTTAAGGAACAGAGGAAGAAACTACACTGAAGAAGTCCTGGAACTGCAGAGAAAGAAGTATGTATCCCTTAGGGATCATGTGGAACAACTCTCTGGCACTTTTTAAATGACATTTCTCTGTTATTGAATTTACCTTCATTCCAAAATGTTTTATTTCTATCTCAATTGTTGCAGCGTATCCTATAACTTTCCTGCTTTTAAAGAGTTAAAATTTTAATAGTGCTCTATTATTATTGTGGTAACTGTTGGAAGAAATGTCCTTCTGGGTTCAGTTCCAAGTGGGGAAAAAGACACTGGAAACATGGAGGCTGCTTGGAAAGATGGTTTTAATGGTGGACAGGATCACATGGCTGGAGCTCCTGAACAGAAAAGGGGGAGGGGGTGTTACATGCTTCCAGATGTTGGGTGAAGAAAAGGGAAGAAGGGACTTTTATACTCTCTGTTCAGCCCCACCTCCGTTTCCTGTTCCTGTGTAAGAAGTGTATTCTGATTGGTTGTCAGACTCCCATGGGGCCATGCAGGGGCAACTCTCTAAGCTATATTTTGAGTCCAAGTTTGGTTGAGTTCCCAGATACCACGTTGTGAGTTTCTGTAGTAGGCTAACCCTACCTTTATTATGTAAAGTAGACTAGCTCAGGCTTTCATGGCTCATTGACAAAGGGGGGTGGGCAGGAAGCTGCAGGGAGCTACTTTGCCTTTAAAAAGATGTTTCTCCATTTTCACATCCAGGAAAACATAATATTCTGCCTTCTTAATATTTCCCAGGATATTAAAGTTTTCTAGCAGAGGGGTGGGTTTTAATTTCCTACATAACGAAGCAAGCACCACCTACCAATTGCTTTCAATGACCCTGAAGATTATCTCCTTTCAGAAGACTTCTGTAAGGAATTATCAGAATGTGGAGGCCCTTTTCTCCTTTTTGAGAACACACTCAGGTTTCAGCCATTATTCATCTAGAAAACTGCACTTCCAGTTGTTAGTTTACTTGCAGACCTGCATTAAACTGAATAATGTATCTGAACAGCATCCATTTTTGGCTATGATTGTCAGAATGAGCTTGTTTTGCATACTTGCATGATCAACAAATGCCTACAAAAGGAAAATACATGCTCTATATTCTGTACCATTGGTCACTAAATAATCTTTTCTTAAATCTTGCCTTAAAGGTAATAATAATTCTCTGGTATAAATACTAAATGATGTGTAAATATTTCTCCACTGTACTCTACAAGAATGGGAAGTAGCTCTGCCACATCCAGAAAAGTTGATTAAAAGTTCTAGTGATAGAAGAGAAAGATTTCCTTTATTAGGTGTAGATTGTCTTTGTTTTTTTATTTATATTCATTCTACACCCTCCAAGAACTAAAGGCAGAGCACATACAATTCACCCTTCAATTTCATCTGTGCAATGAACCCCTGGAAGACTAAGCTGAGACATGACAACTGGCCAAATCACAATTGAATCAGGTTGATTGTAAGACTTTTTCTTGACCACATCCAACATTTTAACCAGAGCATCTGACAATTGACCTAATCCAGTATGAGTTTTCTTGCTCTCTTTAAAGAACTCTCTTAATTAAATTTATAAGGCCACCTTATTACTCTATAAAAACTCTGGGAGGCATGATAAAAGCAAGTAACACCCTAAATATCTAGGAAAGGAACAATAGTTTGACAACAATGAAATACCCAGAACTTGGCACTTGTGCTTACTTGAGGGGAAGCGCCAAGTTTTCAGACTTTTTGTAACCATGGTTTAGGTTTAGGTTTTATTCGATTTATATACCGCTCCTATCTCCCCAATGGACTCAGGGCGGTGCACAGGAAATTAAAATGCCACAACAGACAACAATAAATACAATACAATGTTAAAATATAATTAAATTAAATAACCTGTGGTAAAATGTTAACTAAAAATCTTTAAATCCCCTCTAAAATCCAGTTAAAATTATATCTAATCTAAAATCTAAGCTAGGCCGGCTAGGTGGAAGAAGTGCATTTTAAGTGATCGACAGAAAAGGTGAAGGTCCGTGATGGTATGAAGTTCGGGGGGTAGGTCATTCCAGAGGGCTGGACCTGCCACAGAGAAGGCCCTTGCCCTGGGCGCCGCCAGCCGGCATTGACCGGCAGACGGCACCCTGAGGAGGCCCTCTCTTTGGGAGCGGATCGGTTGAAGGGAGGTATGTGGTAGGAGACGGTCCCACAGATAGCTAGGCCCCGTGCCATGGAGCATTTTAAAGATGGTCACCAGCACCTTGAAGCGCACCTGGAAGGCCACCGGCAGCCAGTGCAGCTCGCGCAGGAGGGGTGTTACGTGGGAGCACCGTGAGGTTCCCAAGATCTCCCGCGCGGCCGCATTCTGCACTAACTGGAGCCTCCGGGTGCACCTCAAGGGGAGCCCCATATAGAGAGCATTGCAATAGTCTAGGCGGGACGTAACGAACACTTGAATGACTGTGCGGAGGGCATCCCGGTTAAGGAAAGGGCGCAACTGGTGTACCAGGCGAACCTGGTAAAAAGCCCCCCTGGTCACGGCCGTCACATGGTCGTCCAAGGAAAGCCGTGACTCCAGGAGGATGCCTAAGTTGCGAGCCCTTTCCACGGGGGCTAGTGACTCGCCCCCGATGGCCAGCATTGGAATCAGCTGGCTATGCCGGGCCACTGGAAACCACAGCCTCTCAGTCTTGGACGGGTTGAGTCGAAGTTTGTTACTCCCCATCCAGACCCGCACGGCCTCCAAACACCGGGTCATCACTTCAACGGCATCGCTGGGGTGGTTGGGGGTGGATATGTATAGCTGATATCATCAGCATACAGATAGTACTCGACCCCACAACCACGGATGATCTCGCCCAGCGGCTTCATATAGGTGTTGAACAGGAGGGGCAAGAGGACCGACTCCTGAGGCACCCCACACGTAAGGGGCCTCGACGTCGACCTCTGCCTTCCTGTCAACACAAATTGCAACCGACCAGAGAGGAAGGAGAACCACCGCAACACGGTGCCTCCCACTCCTCGTTTTGAAAAAGTTTTATTGGGTTTTATAAATTTTTTACAAATAGGGTAAAGGGTAAGGTGTAAAAAGACATTTTGAGAACTTTCACGTCGAAGCCGTTGACTCCTTCCGAGACTTCATAACAGAATATAGATAATACATTTAACTTACATTTGTACTACAAAGTGGAGAAAAATGCAAATATATCATTGTAAAAAAAAAAAACTATGCTAGCAAACGTGTATAAACATCCAAACAATATTATATTATATTAAAATAAAGTCACTTTTGAGATCTAAGTCTTTTGGCAATTGTATGTTCTTTTCCCTGGCCCCCAGCGGGCGGGGCCGCGGCACCCTCTGCTCCCCCATTTTCATCCTCCAGGATTGAGGAATGTTTTTTGAGAAAGGCTTCCGCCTCTGCAATTGTTTTAATTCTTACTCTTCCTCCCTCCCAGAATACCAACATTCCCTCTGGCATCACCCACTTGAACCAGACCCCCTTTTTAAATAATCTTTTAGACAAGAAGGAATACTTTCTTCTTATCTCTCTAATCTTCTTCGGGACCTGCTTCAAGATAGCTACCTCTTTCTGTTGATAAACTAAGGGACCGTCTCTCTGCGCCCTCAAGATCCTTTCCCTTGTCAACCTTCTAACAAATTTAATATGTATCTCTCTGGGTACTTCATTTATCCTGGCATATGCTGAATTTATTCTATATATCAAATCGATGTCCCCCCTTACCTCCTCCTTAGGCTTGTGTAAATAATCTGCTAAAATTGTACACATTAAATCAGTTAAATCTTCATCACTTGCCTCAGGAACGTTCTGAAATCTTAAAAAATATGACATCCTTTCAAAATCCATCCTAGACATATGACCAGTTAAATCTCCAATTTCATTATTAATACTTTTAAGCTCTCCCTTTGCCCCAACTAACCCCACCTCCAGCTCATCAGTATTTTGTGTATTTTCCATTAATTTCTTCTGTACCTCCAAAAGTTCTAACTTAGAACTGACTTAGTCCTTTCTCATTTCTTTAATTTCTTTCACCAAGGTTTGAAGGGTTTCTTCCATTGCTATTAATCTAGCATCCGTATCAGGTTTTTCAGGTAACATCGAAGTGATTTTAGGCTGATGTTTCTGCTTTTTTGAAGCCATGGTGAAGAATTTAAGTCTGTGTCAGTAAGATGGCGTCTGCTGGAAAGGGGCTAGTGAGGCAGGAAACGAGCAAGTTCCAATAAACAAAGTCTTAGTTGTTACCTAATTAAAGTCCAGAGAGAAACCAAATTTTTACAATCAAATAGAAGAAAAAAGGCACTTCAGGGAAAGGACCAATTAATCAATTACAAACAATCATAAGTAAAGAAAAAGAGAGGCAGTCCCATCCACTAGGGAATGTCAGCAATCATCCATGAATAGTGTATCTCAGGAGAACAAAGGAACGCCATCTTCCCCGCCCGTCTGGAAGCCACCGGGAATTAACAAAGTGGAAAATTGCTTCTTTATTGCCAGACTTCGATTCTAAGTGTCCACGATCATTCCGGAAAGACTTTCACTCACGATCAGAAAAGTTTGAATGCAGGTTTCTACGCTTCCTCAAACCTGAGGAGCAGTTTCAAAATGCCGCTTTTCTTCCTTTCCAAGGTTTTTTTCCCCACAAACTCCCCCCTCCATCGCTTTGTTAAGCAAAAGTTGCAAGCAGAAAGAGAAAGTCACTCACAATCCACTCTGCAGCGAAGAGTCTCAGCTTTGCCTCCGACTCCAGCGATTCAGCCCTCTCGCGAAGCATTAGAACCAAGGCCCCCGCAGCATGTTCCTTTACTCCTGGGTCGAGGACAAGGACCCCCCCCCGACCGCCGTCGGGATAGGGAAATCCCAGCGAGCCGACCATACGGCGGGAATCCTTTAAAAGGAATTCCCTGCCCCGTTGGGGGCCGTAAAAGAAGCAAAACAGCGAACAAGTCCCAGGACTCGACCGTCGCCTCCGGGAAACCGGAAGGAAGTCAGGTGCCTCCCACTCCTAACCCCTCCAGCCGGTGCAATAGGATACCATGGTCGATGGTATCGAAAGCCGCTGACAGGTCTAACAGGACCAAGATAGAGGAACAACCTCTATCCCTGGCCCTCCAGAGATCATCCACCAGCGCGACCAATGCCATCTCTGCTGTTCCCGGGCCGGAAGCCGGACTGGCGTGGGTCCAGATAAACAGTTTCCTCCAGGTGTCGAGGGAACTGTTGTGCCACCACACTCTCAACAACCTTCGCCAAAAAGGGAAGGTTGGAGACGGGACGATAATTTAATAACAATGACTTAAAATTAGACTTAATTTTTTAAGTAATAAAAAATTACTTAATTACTTATTTTTTAATAGGCAGAATGGCCTCTACTGGACTTTTGCAATTATCATTTCCATTCAGAACAGTCAATCAAATAAATTATGACTACTTGTGTATCTATGGTAGAAAAGATTATTTAAGAAAAAGTAAAATGAGAGATCGCTTCCGGCTTCCGGAGGCGACGGACGAGTCTTGGGCTCATTCGCCGCTTGTTTTCCTCAGCGGCACCTTTGGAGGCATGGGGGCTTCTGCAAAAGAGCCCCCACCGCACGGACGGCTCGCGGTGAGCCTCCTACCCTGACGACGGTCAGGGGGTCGCTCCCGCCTCGTCCCAGGAGTTGGGGAACGGAATGCAGGGGGAAGAGTCCCTCTCGCCAATGGAGCGCCGGAAGAGCAGCAATTCAAGCGGGCGGAAAGCCGGAGCTGGAGGAAACACCGAGACTCCGTGGTTGCTGAGTGGATTGTGAGTGGTTTTATCATTTTAATGCTTTCAACTTTTTTTCAAAAAGAAGAGGAGAGGGGGGTTTGTAAAAAAAACACCTCGGAACTAAGCAGCGTTTTAAAATGCTCCCCGGGCTCGGGGAGGCTAAGGAGAAAGTAACATCTGATTTTTTTAAACAACTGAAATTGAAAGTCTTTCAAATACAGATTTATCGTGGATACTTTGTATCTGTGTCTGGTAACAACAGAATGGACTTTCACTAACTCTCCACGACCGCCAAGGAGGTGGAAAAAAATGGCGCTTCTTTGTTCTTAGTAAAAACGTTTTTCTTTGTGATGTGCTGACACTCCTTCATTTTTATAGGACTGGAAATTTTACATAGAAATTAACACAATTTACACTTAGGTTCTTCTCCCAAGTGTGCCTTCTTCTCTTTTTTATATGATTTGATTGGACAATTGTTCCCTCTCTGGATTTTATGCAAACTGTACTTTGAATTTGGACACTGACTTTTGCCTCTCTCACATCACGGACTGCTCCTCCATCAGACGCCATATTAGTGACAAGAACTTAACTTTTTCATTATGGCTTCAAAAAAGCAGCCACAACAGCCCAAGATTACCTCAATGTTACAAAAAGAAACAGTGGGGGAAACTACTCAGCAATCAACAATAGAGGAAACTCTTCAAAACATAATGAAAGAAATAAAAGAAATTCGGAAAGATATGGTCAGCTCAAGATTGGAACTTTTAGAGACACAGAAAACACTAATGGAAAATAAGCAAAAAATTGATGGACTGTAGGGGGGGGGCAGCTGAGATGAGGGGGAGATAAGGAATTCTCAAAAAGAAATAGTAGATCTTACTGGTCATATGTCTAGAATTGATTTTGAAAGAATGTCTTATTTTTTAAGGTTTCAAAATGTTCCTGAATTACTCTGAAAATTTAAAAGATTTAATGAGCACGATTTTAGCAGATTATATCAAAAAGAGTAAAGAATATATCTAGGGGGACATTGATATGATTTATACAATTAACTCAGCATATGCCAGAATAAATGAGGTACCCAGAGAGATAAATATTAAATTTGTAAGAAGGTCGACAAGGGATGAGATCCTGAGAGCACAGAGAGATGGTCCTATGATATACCAGCAGAAAGAAATTGCCATTCTGAAACAGATCCTGAAGAAGATTCGAGAGATAAGAAGGAAATATTCCTTATCAAAAAAATTATATAAAAAGGGGGTGTGGTTCATCGATGCCTAAAGGAATGTTAGTGTTCTGGGAGGGGGGGAGAGTAAGAATTAAAACAATTGAAGAGGCGGAAGCCTTTCTTAAAAAACACTCCTCAATCCTGGAGGACGAAAATGGGGGAACGGAAGGGGCCATGGCTCCGCCTACTGGCGGGAAGGGAGAAGAGGACACAATAGCTAAGACTCAGATCCCAAAAATAACTTTCCTTTATATACCTTTTAAACGGATGTCTATGGGAACAAAGATTGATTGCATGGAATTTGTGATATGATGTATATATGTATCTCTCCACTTAGCTTGAAAGAAAAAAATGTATGTTTTATGTTTTTTGTATGAAGCCTCGGAGGCGACCAACACCTCCGACATGGATGTCCCCACAATATTTTATCCATATCCTACAGACCCTTTTCCTATTATAAAATTTGTAAAAACCAATAAAACTTTTTACAACCTAAGAAAAAGTAAAATGAGAACTGTTGTAAACACATCTAGCTGATAAACCAATTGATTTTACGGTATTTTTTAAATGGTGAAAGGAACTTATAGGAAAAATCATCACTTACTGAACCTGGGCTGATTGATCCTGCCTCCATTTTTATTCCTATCATCCCACGGACCCTGAACCAATGCCCACTTTTTAAGCAGGACTCCGCTGCCATTACATTTTCTCAATCAGCAGTGCACAATGGTAAATGTATCCACATTTTAGAAATGAATACTTTGTCTCATAAACCTATAATATAAGATCCCAATGACTGCAGTTTATCTGGTAATAGAATAAAGGTCAGGATAGATCCCTCTAACACAAAGGGTGCAGTGAAACTAAATAGCTACCATCACCATCAACTAGGACACAGATAGAAACCCAGACTGAAATATCAACCCTGGTTTAAAAAATCATATATTATATACCAATGTAATGGTCGCCCAATGTTCCATTTTTTGTTAGTGCAGAAGAGAATTTTGACATGTGACTGTTAGTGTGCTGGATAAGAGCAGTGGTGCAATGCCTAGGTCTAATTAATTGAAATTCAATGCTGTGGAACAAATTATACATTCCAGCTATATACAAAGAGCTAAGCCTCAGGCTGGAGAACCTTTTTTACATTAGACAACAAAGCCAATAAATGTATAAGGGTTATGGGCTAGAGCAGCACTAGTGACCCATACGGGATAGGTATATCGCCATTTCATTTGGAAGGTATTATTTAATACCTTTTCAAGTTCTTCCATTCATTTATTTTGACAGTATCAGTTTGCAAGGGAGACCTTAATGTGCTGGCTTAGAATAACAAAAGGAATTTATTTCAAAATAAGTTAAACCAAAATAGATGTTATTGATGACATTCAAGAATGTGACCTAATTTAAGAACTATTAGGTCCTTGAGAAAAGGCAAAGCAGAAATAATAACTTGGCTGAAACAAGACAATTGGAAGTCCAAATAGTTCCTTTTTCTGATAAAAAAATGGGGATCAATCTGCACAGATAACATATAACTTCTGACAAAATGAAGTCAGCTTGAAATTATAAGACAAAGCTATATTCAGAAATATGTATGGAAATAAGAAAAATGGAGGGCCGAGGAGACTAAATAGACATGGAATTTACTGATACTGATTTAAAAAAACTATTTTTGTGCCTTGTTTTGAGAAGTTGCCAAGAATAATGCATTCCAGTTAAACTTAAGTAATTGCTATTTTCATTTTCTCATTCAGTTCAATAGGGGTAAACTGGAATCAATACTAGTAATTTTGAAAAACTAGGATGATGATAAAAATCCACAGCTCAACTGACTTGTGAAGAATAAAGGCAGGAGAACTCTATTTATCCAATATGTTTTTCAGATTTGTTTACTGCTCCATGAGCTTTCCAAGTCACTTCTAAGTATTAAGGGATTCTATGATTGGTGTAAAACATAGTTTCTCAAATTTCCCAAGGATAACTTCTCTTGAATAGATTCGCTCAGAAATATTTCTTCACCAATTTTATAGTGGAAAAGATGTTTCATGCATCCATGTCAGGTTTCAAAGAACAGATATCCTTCAGGTAAATTCTAATTTATAAAAAAGCACATTATTAATTTAAAAAGTGAACTCTTCTTATACATAGGTAAATAACATGTTTAGATATGGTATCTAATTATCATTAAGAACATTTTCATTTATACAATAGTAATTAGACAATGGGTGTTAAAAGGTATTTTATCCAATATATACATAAATGTGACAGATATACAAATTTGGACATACAAAACATTGGGCTCTGAGGTGTCCTGTACTTTCCAGTGGAAACTTTACAAGGAGCATACATAGAAGCTTCTATAGAAAATACATGGATCAAATATTGCTACAAAGGTTCATTTTAAACAACTCCCATTAGCTTCAGCTACCAAGGTCAATTGCAAGGGATTGTTTTATAAGTGGCCTAACAAGTGGAAAACAAACAGATAACTGAAGCATAACTGGTACTTTATTTGATAGGTGGCATATAAATACTAAATAATAATAATAATATTAATATCAAGATCTGGAAATTGAAGTGACATAAACCGGCCATGGTTATCCTAGTGGTTATCTTAGACAGCACTTAGAAAGCCAGTGCATTGACATTTCCATTTATCAATTGCAAAAGGCCACACTGCTTGGATTGCCAGATATACTATGCTGATACATTATGACATCCTAGGTCCGTGATGGCGAACCTATGGCACGGGTGCCACAAGTGGCACGCGGAACCATTTCTTAGGGCACCTCGCCATGTCAGCTCCAGCGTGCTTGTGTGCGCTGGCCAACTGATTTAGGCCTTCTTTTGAGGCCGTTTTTCGCCCTCTGGAGGTTTCAGGAAAGCTCCTGAAGGCTCTGGAGTTGTGGGAGGGAGGCTGTTTTCACCCTTCCCAGGCTCCTAGAAAGCCTCTTTTGGCACGTGAGCCAAAAAAGGTTAGCCATCACTGTCCTAGGTTCTTGGGAAGAACTCTTTGTGTATGAAGGTCAACAGCAGCTAAAGAACGGGCAGCTGCGACTTCACATTGTTGTGAACAGGTAATTAAAAACTTGATAAGTGTATTAATCATGTTAAATCCAGTCTAGCCACCTGGCTGCGTGACCAATCATAATAATGCAATAATACCTTTAATATTATCAAATAACATTTACTTATTCCAGTTCCTTAGGAAGGACTCAACAGGTGGACAAATCCAGCCTAAGCATCTGGCTGATTGCATAACCAATATTTTATAATAATAATAATATATAAAAATCCACAAAGAAAAAAAAAGATGATGCAACTTATTTCAGCCTAACATAGCTAAAGTTTCCAACGAAAGTAGAGTAATTATAGTCAGTGGACCACCACCTTTTGGAAAGAAGAACATAAAGTTACACATTTTTTCTATACAGAGTATTACAGGTGAACATTACATCATTCAATATGAACTAATAGTGGCCTAGATGCTGAGCAGACCTAAATAAATCTACATCAAAGGAGATATTCAAAGAAGGGTATCGGGGGTGGGGGTGGTAAGAGAATTTTTCAACATATGTAAGATTGATTCCAGCTACTAACTGAGGAAAGTCATTCCTGTTGTTCCATACTTCTGTGTAAATATATTTCAGTCAGATAGCAGAACAGTGTTTCCTGTATTATAAATATGACACTTCATTGAGCCAATAGGATAGGACAGATTTGCAATATATTGAGGAGAGGTAAATTATATTTGAATTAAGTTTTATACACATGTAGGCTATCTAACATATAGCAGAGTACAAAAGAGCTATGTTTTTCCAACTCTTCAAATCATATATTCTTTGCATCAGAAGATAAATTTTACTGGAATTTCAGAATTCTATCGTTGCAACTTCTATGAGAAAACTGTTCTATAACCAATATAATTATCACATATTTAACAATTATGTAAATGGGGAGAAAACTATTATGAACAGAAATTACCATACATTTTTATGTATTTATTTTAGTTGGTATTATTATTATTTTAAAAACATCAACATTGGAATAAACTATTTTTATGGTATGCAGGTATTTGCATGTTTCTATTAAGAAGCTGCCTAAACAAGATGCACTGTTCTTTTCCATTTCCTGGTACCTCCACCCCAAAACTTTTGCATATGCTGTAACTGTCACTCTCTCCAACAATTCTGAGGCAAAGCACCTATATTATGTCACAAAAATGAAGAAGCGCTTATACAAAATGCCAGCTTGAACAAAATACAATGCATTTTATCTTTCAGAAACTGAATATACAAAGTAAATATCTTTCCAAAATATCTTCAAAGGCAAAGGATTAAAAAGGATTTTAATTATACACATATAGTCACAATTCTTGCCTTAAAAAGGAAACTGGGAAATGTACATAAGGCCGCTTGTAAATGTACACCTTTATCTTACTGTTACAGTGTTGTGTTTAAATTGACAGTATCATACATATTTGCTTTAGGATGAAACAAGCTGTTCAAAAATACAGCATTCTTCTATACAAAAACAAATCGTGCCACATTTAAGATGGAAGAAGCACTGGTTTCTGTCATCAGTATTTCTGTCCATTAATTATCTTTATTCTCAATGTTTAAACTGATTTAAAGTTTCCAAAATGTCCATATTAACAGAATAGCTATGTAATAAACAAAAGATTTTTGTAACAGATCAACGAAAGCTGATTCATATTTCTGAAACCATATAAAGATAGAATTTTTAAAAAACCAGTCTTGATTTGCCGAAATAAATTTACATTATACAACACTATGTCAGGGTAGAGGGGCAGGGATATGAATATACACTAAAATGCAAATTTTCTTCCCAAAAGGGGTAAAACAAATTACATTTACAGCATGAAGGTTTACAAATGTACATCTGTACAACCAAGGTAAGCATCACTACTTAATTAGCAAGGCTTTTAAAACATTGAAAACAAGGAATCTGTTTACAAACGGTAAACTTACATCTATTAACTATACTTATATAATGCTTATATTTATAAGGAAGCAAAAAAAAAACTATCTGAATATTTAATCATGCTTTAGATGTTGCACTATCAAATTTAAGTAGGCTCTTTCCTCCATCAATTGCCTACAAATTCATCTACTACTTCAAGCATATGCTCAATTTTCAAATCCCGTCTTACAATTGTATATGCAAAGCAAAACACACATCTTACACCAACTGTCTGCCTATTTATTTATTGAATTTACTCTTTCCCAGACAGTACATTGCTGGATCCAAGTACTACCTTGATTTTATACCCTATCCTTGCACCATTAGTTAAATATTAAATTATATACATGGCTTCTGTACACTGCCAGAGAAAAGGGCACCGTTTTTTTAAAAAATTATTTCCAGAGTAAAAGGTGGAAACTACTCATTGTTCACATTTTATGACTTCTTTACTGGTAATTGCAGTACCCTGATTGCTTTTGGGACTATAAAATTGTGAACCACCAAAATACAGAACTTAACTTTCTGTATCACGTTAAATAATAATTATGCAATTGCTTCATTTCCAACTGTTATAAAAAAGATTCCACACAAAGGGGGAAAATGAAAACTAATTCTATATACAATTATATAAACATGTTGTGCAATGATGGTGGATAGACCTACCAGACTGTAAGCCAGTATATTAAAAGAATACTGTACTTTTTCCCTTTAAAAACTATTTTATTCAGTGACTTTACAAGGTAAAAATTTACAAAATGGGAGAGCTTTTCCGATAGTTACATCATTTACAGGCATTCTGTGCTTTGTAAGCCTTGCAATCTGATAGGTCTCTGTTAAGAAATGGCAATATGTTGCAATTCATTCCCCAAAAATATACACATGAATAAAATTTTTACAAATGGATGAAGTCAATAAATATATTTTTAAAAAATCACAAAATTTTAGTTAAGTTGGGTGTTTTGATAATTCACAATACAATTCATCTTTTGGACTGCTCCTTAAACTTATCTTCAAAGCATCCCATTTGGTGGTCCTCCAACTGGCCCCAGATCAGCATTGTTCTTCAGGTAATACTTTTCCAGCTTGGCAAGGATATGCTTCCCATAGGTGTATTTACGCAAGGTTGTAATATGGGGTCGAATCTGGAAGGAAAAAATTGAGACCATTAACAATCTCATCAGCAAAATTGCTATTTTGAAAAGTAGTTAGAAGGATAAAGGCAAATATAACCTGTCTTTCACGGTGTCTTTTCTTAATATTTGTAATCATGAATATTTGGGAAGTATGTTAAGACCCTGAAGAAGAACCAACGGTGAGTAAAAGTGCTACATCAGTATGTATACAGATACAATAGGCATTGTAATGCCTATTAACTAGTTTTCACCAATTTCTGCATTGAATGGGAACAGGTTCAATATGCTCAAGCAGGGATATTACATATAAAATATAGAAGTGAAGAAAAAATAAAACGGATCAAGCTTTTCTGGATCAAAGAGAGATCCCAATGGCAATTTATTGTATTAATAGATAGGAAGTTGTAAACTAGAACACAGTCAAACAGAAATGCCCACATTTTAGGTGTGTGACAATGTATCTGACAAAGGAAATAATGTTGGTGCAGACAAAAAAAAGTTATGGACTTAAACTCTGAATTCAAGAATAGAACAGATTTGCAGTAGGGAATGGCAATTATTTTTATCCACAAATGAACCATGCTACCCAAAGTTAGTTATTCATTCCATTACATGGTGTACTCATTTATTTATTTTATTATTAAGCTGAGATGTTTTAGGTTAAAGATTTGATAATGTACATTTAGACAGCACTTAAGCAGTAGAGGTGCGTACATTGGCTCTAATCTGATTCAAACCAATTAAAAAAACAAGTCAATTCTTGATTTTACAATTCAGTGTATGAAATTGGGTGTTTGATTTTCTGAATTGATTTGGCAGTCAATCTGATTTTTGAATTTGATTCCTGATATTCAATTAAACTAACGTTGAACTGAATCACAGAATAAAAGTTTTGTGCAGCCCTATGACTATGGACAAAGGACTGAATCCACAGGCAGGCTGAGAAACAAATGGGCTACATGCAATCTTAGCCCTTCTTTTCTCCCATAGAACCCAAAATTGCACTCAACATTGGTATTTTTCACCTTTTAAAAAAGGAGATAATAGTTATAAAGCTGTTACTCAAAGACTCAAAATTTCAGCCCTGATTGATTGATTAATTTATTGGACTTAAAAGCCCTAAAAGATCTGTCCTCAAGCTCTGTGGCCAAATGATAAAGAAAATTGATTGTTGTATGCAGATTTCTTATTTCTCTTTACCATGTATAACTATAGAGGTGGGAGATGATTCAGAGGTCTCCAGCAAAAAAAGAGCATTGATAAAAGACCACTTTGTGCAAGAAGATATAGCTTTTGACCGTAGAAAAGTATGTAGGGAAATTCATTTGGTGAAGATAAAATTTAGGGTTTTTAAAAGTAGTTACATTATTCTTTCTTGTTGTATTTTTTAATTGGGCATTATACAGTAACATTTGAAATTTTACAAGGGACGTTATTGGTAATTAAAGTTTGTTTCTGTCAATATTTATATAAAGAGAAAAGTTAAAACTAATATAGGCTATTAACATATAAAATAAGAAATTAGAAATGGCATTATAGAAGATGATTGGCTGACATAACGGCATCAGTCTAATTACAAATATTGGAAAGTATTTAATTTTATGTGAAGACTAAGACATATGAAGAACAGCTGCGACTAAGACATATGAAGAACGGCTGCAGGAGCTGGGTATGTCTAGCTTGATGAAGAGAAGGACCAGGGGAGACATGATAGCAGTGTTCCGATATCTCAGAGGGTGCCACAAAGAAGAGGGAATCAAACTATTCTCCAAGGCACCTAGGGGCAGGACAAGAAGCAACGGGTGGAAACTAATCAAGGAGAGAAGCAACTTAGAACTAAGGAGAAATTTCCTGACAGTAAGAACAATTAACCTCTGGAACAGCTTGCCTCCAGAAGTTGTGAATGCCCCAACCCTGGAAGTCTTTAAAAAGATGTTAGATAGCCATTTGTCTGAAATGGTATAAGGTTCCTGCCCACGCAGGGGGTTGGACTAGAAGACCTACAAGGTCCATTCCAACTCTGCTATTGTATTGTATTGTATGGTATTGTACTTTTTAAACTCTTGCAATAAATTCACAGGAAAAAGCCAGCACCTGTGACAAGACATACTTCCTTTCTTCAAATCTGTTTGTATGACAACATGCAAAAAGGGATGAGGAGTTGTTCTTTCCTTGATCTGCTGATGGAAGCAATTCTTAAGCAGAGCAATGTAAGGATTTCATTCTTACTTTGTGCATTATAATCTTACGCTGAGCTGGTTCCGCCATGTCAATCATCTTCTGAACAACATAGTTTGCATATTGGTCCTTCATCATGGTGTATAAGGCACTGTGAGGACCATCGTTCTGGCAACATACTTCATCAATAAGCAAAGCTCTTTCAGCACGAGATGCATGAGTCACACATTTTTCCACCACATTGCTGTAAACGTTATGAGATTGGACAATAGAAATAAACATAGATTTTACCTGAACCCTCTGTCAACACAACAAAATTATTGCCCTCATGCTAAATGCAATTCATATAAGCTTCCTTTAACCTTTTCCTTGAGTAATTGCTGGGGTTCCATCTGATATCCAAAGACTATGCTGAATGTACATATTACACAGTTTCTTTACTATGAAGTAAATTGAGATTTCCTTTCTACTTGCACAAAAGAAATACACGCTCCCCCTCCCCATTTTTATCCAAAAAGAAAGCATCCTGCCCTTCATGAGGGATCTATTGGATTACACAATGGAGATCAAAAGCTCTAGTGGACTGTTTTTGTATTTTTAATGGCAGAAGAACTGTCCTCAGCAAAATGAATAGATTTCCTCCACATCCTTGTATAGAGAAAAAAAAACTTCTTGATCAAAATTAATTAATCAATCAATCAATTAAATAATTTCCCACTTTATTTTTTTTTATACACAAGTCAAGGCAATGGGCATATCCAACACACCTTACTCCTACTATTTTCTCCACAACCACAACCCTGTGAGGTAAGCTGGGCTGAGAGTAAATGACTGGCCCAAAGTCAGCCAGTTAGCTTTGATACCTAAAGCAGGATTGGAACTCACAAGTCTCCTGATTTCTAGCCTGGTGCCTTAATCTCTACACCAAACTGTCAGCCCTCACAAATACGCATAATTTGCCCTCTTTTTTCCATGTATATCAAAATGTGGGGCAGTTAAGGGAGCTTCCACATTATAAATACATTTATGTATATTACACTGCTGTACACGGACTAACTTGGAAAACTCAAAACCATCCGTCATGTATTTTAATTTCTGGTTTCAATCATGCTACTATCAGCCAATATTCTTATATATTATCTTGCTTCAACACATTGAGTTAAGTGCATTTCGCCTATAATCTCCATCTTGATGCTGACTTTTAACTAAAATATCTGGCTAAAATTTGGATTTTTTGGCTTCTTTCTATTCCTTTTTTGTTTGTTTATTTGCTTTATTATCATCTTCCTAGCAGAACAGGTGTAGAGAATATAAAAGTTTGCAGTTTTTTGTGTTCCATTTTGCTTAAGGCTGTTACTAATTTTCTTCTTCTTCAAGGACTAACTCAACTACACCTTTTTTTAAATATTCAACCAGCCAAAGCCAGTACAATTGTGAATTTTTTATTTAGCATACCTGGCAAATTTATGCTGACTTAAAGTCAGAACTTTCCCTCTGATTTCAGTAACAATTTTACTCTTGTCTTCAGGGCGGCCATGTTCCAGAACATGTTGAATAACATAGTTTCCATACTGGTCCTAAAATAAATTAAGAGAGTCATATCATTAGTTTTTAAAATGTTACATTCAAAGAGGTGATTATTCACTGCATGATGAACCTCTGACACATGTGCCAGAGATGTCACACGGAGCCCTTCCTGCAGGCATGCAAGCTGTCACCCCAGCTCAGCTCCACCGTACATATGCACGCACCTCCCATCAGCTAGCTGATTTTCAGATCTCTGCCGCACATGCATAGGGCACATGCGGAAGATGTGTGGGCTGGGGCAGGGGAAGCGCGGGGTGGGTGGGTGGGTGTTCCAAGCTCATTGCATTATGAGTGTGGGCTTTCGGCATAGGATGACAAAAAGGTTAGCCATCAATTCACTGGAGTCAACAGTTAAAAGGTGCAGGTTTTCCACCCATCCCATCCATCTTTCAATTGCTATGCCAATTGGGGCTGTTCTAGAGCACTCTTTGCCCCAACAACAGTCCCAAATAAGCTCTTTCCCATTGTCATCTAGCAAAAACAACCTGCTCTCCTGACTTGTTCCTCCCATGGAAAGCCTCCAAGATACACCAGACACAGGCTGCCTGGCTCTGCTCATTTTGTCCATGGGCTCATGTTGGGAAAAGGCAGATTGGAACAGTGCATTCTGGTTGTTGCTTTTTTTGGGGGGGGTGGGGGGAAGGAACAGTTTCATATGATGGTTTTGTTCTTCTGAAGCCTAGATATAAAACATAGAGAGAGGAATCCAAAGGTAGCATGCTTTGCCATTCCTTTTAGCTCTCCTTTGGCTAAGATTTCCTTTGCTTTTAAATTTTGTACATTTTGTCTTATATGCTTTTAAATTCCTGTGCGCTGCCCTGGGTCCCTCGTGGAGAAGGGCGGGATATAAATCGAATAAAACCTAAAACCTAAACCTAAGATGAGATACAGGAGAAAGGCAATCACCCTGGCAAATCATATCTACCATAAATGGGAACAAATTGGAGATTAAGGATGTGCAATTAATCCAGATCCAAAATGGGAAAATCTGCTTTAGTGGAATTGTAGTGCCTCGTCAGTGCCTCCTTAAAGAAGCTGCTTCTTTTCCTGTATTTACACACATAGTCCCCCCAAAATACATATCTAAGAAGGTTCCGATAGTGCTTTCTTCATTTAAATATATATGTATGTCCTGGGATTGTTCCCTGGAAGCACTGACAGATTCAGCAAGCATCCCCAGCTTGCAAAGCGTCTTTTGTGCTTGGAATCCAAATAACTGCACATTCCTAGTGGAGAGGCATTAAGTATTATTATGGAGCAATAAGGCATGGGCAGGTTAGAGCAAAGGCCCACATAAATCAGTAAAAAGCTAGGTCTTCAACTGACATTAAAAACAATGTTAGAATTTGTTTGGTATTTAAGGAAAGGACATTCCAAAGCTGTAGTACCATAAGGGAGACTATAATTACCTTTTACAGCTATGAACCAGTAAAGAGAGCCCCTCCCCCTTGAAAATCTTAATGTTTGTTCAGGTGCACACTAGGAAAATGCTCAAGTATTAATTAACATAGTCTTAAATGTAATACAATCAGTATAAGATAGCTACTGGTAGTACAATTAATTCAGAATCAGTATAAAATGGCCTGAAAAATTATTTTTGCCCTGGCTGTTGCTTTTGAGTATTTTTAAAGGGCAGGTCGATGTAAAGCTCATTAGAGGGTAGAGAACTGTGGTCAAGCAATCTGGTCCAGGGAACTTTGCATATGGCTTCCTTGGAGCTATTGAGGCCCTGTGACTTACAAACCAAGAGATTAAAAACAGGAGGTTTTGCTTTATGGTCTGAACATTGCCTTTGTTTCTTAGTGGTCTCCATAGCTGGATCATGAAATGATAACACAGCATGCTTTTGTTTGGCTTAGAAACTTAGTTTTAGCTCTGATCACATTCTAACCACATGCCTATATTCACAATCCTGTCTAATTAAATCATATAATATAATTAGTATAATTAAATTATCCAACATAATCCAATATCCATTTTCCCATATTATTCGCCTATAATGATTTTGCAATTGTTTATGTTCATCTTGGCATTTTAGTACACACCAACCTGCACAAGCTGTTCTGTGTGTTGATGCAATTCTTCCAAAATAGGCAAGGTCTGTTCGGCAGTACAATGCTCAAGAATACGTTGAATTACTCTGCAGCCATAAGGGTGAGTTGAAAGCACGAACACCTTGAAATGACAAGATTTTAATTATAAGAATATATTATCTCATACCTGTGTGAAATTTTTAGAATGATTCCCATCCTTATTTATGACAGATTATGGGAATATTTTAATTTCAATTCCCAGGGAATGTATTTAATAACACCCGAGGCAATCTATTTCACTTCAATAAGAAAATAAGGAAGAGTGACTATTCTGAATATCTGTCTTTATTCTCCAATGCATTTTGGATAGTTATTTTGCAATTCATCTTGATAAAGCAATATACTAAAAAGGTAGATATTATTAAATGCACCTACATAAATGGTAATTAGAAATCCACTCAATCCAAGAATGGAACACTTCAGAAAACTCTGAAACATTCCATCCCCAGCCCTAATAGAAAGTTCTGCATAGTGCAGTACATACAAAGCTAAAGGATCAAGTGGTTCATAGCACCTCCTAGAAAAATCTTCAAGTGTGAAGTCAAAAACAACGAGAAGGTTGAAAGTTTTGAAATTTGTATTGCATGAAGAATTACAATATAGGCACCAAGGAAAAATCTCTTATTGAATAAAAGGCTACATTATACAATAGAAATCCAAAACTGAAGTTGTAAGCTCGCAGTTATTATTTGCCTAAATATGAATTATGGAAATCATTCCTCATTCACAAAATAATAAATGAAAAATTACCTGTCCCTTGAAAGCATCAATAATAAATTGGAGTGATTGTGGCTGAACACATTCAATACACTTTTGTACAACATGATTTCCATTTTGATCCTTAACACATTTTAGGACATGACCATCTAGTTCCTTCACCATTTCATTCTACAAAGAAATAACATGAGAGATCAAGTTATGCATGTCCTTAATTGATGTTTGTCTCACAAAATATTTCTATAAATAATTGACTAGATATGTAGTTACAGCAACATTTTGCTGGTATCAAAATGTGAAGTAGGTTACTCCTGGTTAGCATTCAGATGAGAGTCCCAAAGGTGCTTTTTTAGGAGGCAACTGAACTTTCTCATTTTTCTTTGAAGACGTTTCACTTTTCATCCAAGAAGCTTCTTCAGCTCTGAATAAGAGCTGAAGAAGCTTTTTGTATGAGAGCAAAATGTCTTCAAAGAAAAACAAGAAAGTCCAGTTGCCTCCTGAAAAAGCACTTTTGGGACATCCATGACCTGGATGACTGAGAATCTTCATAGATTCAGATGAGAGGCCACTAGAAAATCCCAGCGCTGAAGACTAGACTAAGAAGGCAAATCAGTAACTCAGAAAAAAGCAATAACAATCCACTTATTGCTGGATTCAACCTATCAACCAATCAACCTATATGAAGTCACCAGAATTCAAAGAGTATTCTTAAACTAAAAATTAGATTAGCACTATAAGTATGTTTCAGAACTAATCAAAGGGATTATATTTTGATTATAAATATAAATACAAAAATATTGATCTAACTTACAATTACCTGCTGGTCAGGTGAAATAGACTCTAAAGCTTTCTGAATGACTCGACACCCATACATCTGTAAAGCTAATGGGAGAACATGTCCACGAATGCGCGTTGCAAGTGCTAACTTCTGGTCAATGCTTCCAAACTACAATGAAAGTGAAAGCACTGTTTAAAAAATTTAAACTTTACATGTTCATCTGCAGAAAATTACAAATTTAAAAACTTCATGAACAGTACCTGCATTGTTAGCCACTTTATCATTTATTACTAGGATCTCCCTTATGTCTCTTCCCAAGGATTTGTATTTTACCACTTGAGAACTAACTACACATTTAATTTGTAATCTCTGAAATAAATCATCCAGTGAAGGAGCTTCAAATTCAGTTTTCATCTATACAACTTGTTGTAGAACTACAACTTGTGGCAGCCCCAGGAAGTATGACCAAAGGAGGAAGATGCTAAGAGTTCAGCTTTCTTATGACTTAGGTAACCAAAATGGTTTTAAAGCAATACAACATGATTTTTATGAATTTTAAATTAGCAGAGATAATGTCTTTTTAATATAGAAAAAGTGAAATAAATCCTTTGGATCTCACATATAATGCAAATAATACTGATCTTCTCAAAACAGTTACAATTCAAATAAGTCTAATTCTTCAAAATTGCAGGACATACACAATTGATGCTTTTAAGATGATATTGATTAGGGTGGGGAAATTGTTCCATTTCTTCTAGGATTTTAAAATCCTTTGAAAGTGATGAAAGGGAGATTTCAGTTTCCCTTTCTTACTTACAGAATAATGGAGGAAGGTTTCTGTAAGCAAGAAATATGACTGAAAACTACTGTGGCCTGAAATTGTTGCCTTAGGTAAGAACAAGGGATCTTAATCTTTTTGTACCATCCACACCATTCAGAATCTGGAGAAATACCTCCCAAGGGTTCCATGGATTGGAAGTTAAACTTTCCTGGGTTTAGAGGTACAGTATAAGATGTTTAATTTTTTAATATTAATCTAGGAGCTACTCTAAAAATTGAGACTCAGAATGTAAGTTCTTCAAGCAAGGGACGTGCAAAAATTTGGAACAACCATGGAGTGTTTTTGAGTCTAGAACTTTGTCTTGAGTTTGAGACAAAAATTAGTTTTGAACCACATCCTTAACTGTTCTAACATTAATGATTAACTTAAAAAAAACTCCCTAAGTGAAGGAAAACTGTAGACTGCTTTAGTCAACAAGCAGCAGGCACAAGTTCCACTGCGGCTGCTATTGACTGGAGCTGGTGAAGGAAGGAAGAAAAAAGGCTGAGAAATAGTCAGTTGAGCACATGTTAAATAGTAATATCTATTTGTGATTGTTGACTCACAGAGGCAATCTTGAGTTGGCAATCACAGATATAATCATATAAATTAATTGGTGAAGAATGGTTATTTGCAGAGGTTATTATTTCCTTCCCACACTATTCCTTGTAGTTAATATTTTTTTCTCTTACTCAACTTTACTTACTAAGCAGTACAAGGGATAGCTCAGAAGGTGAAAGATAGGGAACCTCCTTCTAAGGTGAAAGATAGGGAACCTCGTGATGTCCCGGCTTGACTACTGTAACGCTCTCTTCATGGGGCTCCCCTTGAGGTGCATTCGAAGGTTACAGCTAGTCCAGAATGCGGCCGCGCGGGTGATTATGGGAGCCTCTAGGCATTCCCACATAACACCTCTCCTGCGTGAGCTGCACTGGCTACCTGTGGCCTTTCGGGTGCGCTTCAAGGTGTTGACGACCATCTTCAAAGCGCTCCATGGCTCGGGGCCTAGTTATATGCGAGACCGTCTTCTGCCCCATACATCCATTTGACCGATCCGCTCCCACAGAGAGGGCCTTCTCAGGGTGCCGTCGGCCGGGCAATGCCGGTTGGCGACACCCAGGGGAAGGGCCTTCTCTGTGGCGGGCCCTACCCTCTGGAACGACCTGCCCCCCGAACTGCGCACCATCTCAGACCTCCGCCTCTTCTGCCAGCGTCTTAAAACGCACCTTTTCCAACAAGCCGGCCTAGCATAACCTCCCGTTCTTGACTGTTTTTAGATAGATTTTAATTAGGGGGATTTTATACTATTTTAGCACAGGGCATGGGTTTAATAGCTTTTTAAAAATTTGTATTTTTGTTATATTTGTATTGTTTTAAATTTCCTGTGCGCCGCCCTGGGTCCTTTTTGGAGAAGGTGCAGGGTATAAATTTGAATTAAAATAAATAAATAAATAAATAAACCTCCTTCTAATTTACATCTATCTACATCTCTACAGCTCTAATTCACACCCCAGCCCTGCTTGTTTATTTAGAAGGAATTTGTTAGAATATAGTATAGAAACTGCATTAATACATTAAGTCTACATTGAGTAGCATCTCTCATGTTGCAGAAATTAGGAACCAAGCAGATGTCTCCAAGGCGAGGATTTTCTCCCATGTGGCAAATGAGATGCAGTGGTCCATAACCTGAATGATGGTTGCAGTCAGAGGTGCTAAATCATGGGTTCTAAGTCACCATGCAAAGGACAACATTTTTTTTCTCACTTGGCAGGAAGTCCTGGTTTTAAAATGGCCAGTTCCAAAGTTACCCTGTAGAAGTTGGTATAATAATTTGGAATCTTATGGAGTACAATGAAATTACAAAGTAGTTCTATTGCTGTGTAAAAAAAGAGGAAGAGTGAAATCAGTATTCTGATTCCTGCTTTCTGTGCACATGCAATAGAAGTCTGCCTACCTTGTTTAAATGGTTGCCTGAAGTGGGGGTACCCAACAGGGCTAAACAGAGGTAAGCTTTCTTAACAAACTATAATAAAAATTCATCTTCACATTTGTCTATCAACTCATCTAAATTAATGCAGATTCTGCTCATATCAATTTCTTTGAACTTCAGTTGGGAGTCTGAAGAAGGCTGACTGGGAACTAGTGTAATCTACTTTCTGAAGTAGCTATGTGATAAGAGTACTTAAATGAAGAAAATTATCATAAACAATAAAGTTCTACATGTAGCCCATGCAGAAGTCAGGAGATTAGGTTGCTGCCAGGAGGCAAAGCATAAATATTAAGGCATATTTCAACTCTGGTATCAGTAGCAATCAGGGGACCAGATGCAACAGCGGGGTTCCCTTGGCAAGCATAAGAATGTACCACATTGTGCGTGGGGAAAGAGGAGGGAATCTTGGCTTATGGAAAAAGGCACAAGAGTTAACTGTAATCTTCCTAGGTATGCGTTGTAGTTTTTTCATAAGCCAGAAAAAGTGAAATGACGAAACACTTTTTTAGTCATCATGGCTTGCATCTAGCTAGGTTCATCGATGATTACACATTGGCATAGTGTGTTTTCCAGGGCAAATGACATTCCATGTCTCATGTGTAAACACTGCCTTGGTGGAAAAGCTGGTTTCCCTGAAAAAGTCTCCTACTACTGAACTTCCCAACGTATCATTGGAACGTAATTAAGAACTAAGCCTTTCTCTCACCTTCTGACAACCGGCAGTCACACACTAGCTTTTTTACTCCTAACAAACATGGCTAAGCCCCACTGACCAACCAGTGAATGTTAAAGTATGCTGGTTCTGAGACTGTATGATGCCGCATCAAATGCGATGGCTAACTGCTCAGAAACAATATTTTTGCTTACCTGACCTGTAGGTGTACTGCATATTTGTCAGTTTTGTGCTACGGAGAAGAGTTCCTGGATTGTAATGCTGCTGCCTCTATGTATTTTATAAGTTGTGTTTACTTTTTAGTCAATAAAGTTGTCCATTGTCCATATGGATTATAGATAAAGAGTTATTATTCTGTTCAGCTTTCAAAATGTCAAACACAAAAATTATACTTTATGCATGTCTATTAGAAAGCCTGAAGCCAGCAGCCAGAAAAATCTATTTTTAATGTTGTATTGTTTATGGGTTGTGTTACTGGTTAATCCATTGTGGCTGCTTATTTACTGAGCTCTGTCCTGTAGCTATTTATGCAAGACAGACAAAAATGTGCATAATTTAACTTTCATTTTCATTGCTTGTTAAAGTAACTCTATCCCTAAGGTTTGTTAAGTTTTCCATCCCCAAATAATCTTTTATTTAAATACCTTTGTATGATTAAAATTTTAAACAATATTCTTAACATATTTACCTCAAAGAATTTCTGTATTACATAGTTTCCAAACACATCTGTCATCAGCTGATACGCTGCTTGCAGAATTTCACTAAACAACATTTGGCGCTCAGCTGGAGTAGCTCTCTCTAATTTCTGTTGTATAAATCTGCAAATGTCAGAAATGTACATGCCAATATAAATAAATATAGCAAGAATTTTAAAGCTTTTCATGTACAATACTAATGACTATAATCAATCATGCCAATGAGATACTAAATTCCATATACAAAATAAAATTCTATTTCAATTATTTTGTGAATGAAATGTGGGAAATAGTAAAATAGAAGCTACTTTTAGATTGTGTTGGAGCAAAGTTACAATTAAGAGGTACAATTAATTTAAGTGGGCTCTGATTCACTTTGAAAACAAAATTTGACTTCATATTGTTCATCCCATCTTGTTATGAATGCCAACTGAATCCCTGGGTCTCTGGGTACACAGAGCGTGAATACATGTTAAATCAGAATTATCCAATACATATTGAATATTAAATATTAATATATGCCCCAAATATCAATATATTCCCCAAAGACATTACTAAAAGAAACATATATTCCCCTATTTATTCAGGAGAGCTATATATGCTTACCTAGAGCCATGCTGATCCCGTGAAAATTCAACTATATGCCCAACAAGGTCTCTTAGCTGAAGGTTAGGAAAGCGATTATTTCTGAAATCCTCCAATAACCTACTCCGTCCAGAGGGCATAATGTCAGATCTACTGTAACGTAGCCGTGAGGGAGGAAACAACTGGCTGCTTGAGCTGAAAAGACTGGAGGTATTTGCAGCACTGCGATACTTGGCTTCTGCTCCAGGAGCTGCTGAAATATAGCGACCACTACCATTGGTCAATCCCCCTACAATGAAGCAGTTTGGTTAGTACAATGTTTTAAGTATGTGCTACTTACTCTAACTGTACTCAAACTAGGGAAAGCTAGAATTACTTTTTATTTACATTTTCTTAACTACTACTAGTAACCAGTCAAGTAACCAGATGTTACTTAAGAAGAAAGGAGCAAAAGACATTCTGATTGTTCCTTTTTGTCCCAAGTATAATAATTTTAAAAGTTCAAGTCTAAAAAGGAACAGCTGAAACTCTGAAAAAACAACTCCAATATATAACACATATAGCACAGATCTAATAATGTAATGCTATTTTATATTTTGTATGTGTTGTGGGTTTTTATCTTTCTGTGCACCGCCCTGAGTCCCACCAGGGAGAATAGGGCGGTATATAAATCGAATAAATAAATACCGTATTTATCGGCATATAACACGCACTTTCCCCCCCTGAAAATAGGGGGCAAATGATGTATGCGTGTTATACGCCGATATAATGTTAAGAAGCCTCCGCATTCGCAAGGCGGCTGCGCTGTCTTCTTTTTCCCTCAGTGAAGCGCCGCGGCCGTCCGCTCTCTCTTTCTCTCTCTCTCTCTGGCGGGCAGGCAGGAAAGCAAGCAAGGCGGCTGGAGGAGGAGGAGGAGGAGATGACGGCCCCGGAGGCACGGAGCTCTTCCCCACGGCGGGTGCCTCCTTCTCCGCTGGCAGGTAGAGCAAGGTCGAGGGGCTTCCCCCCTTTCCCCACTTCCCGGCTCTTTCCAAACCCCGGGAGCTTGCCGAGGAGCGGCGGTGGCGGCAACGCGGTGATGACGGCGGCGGCGGCCGCCGTCACCATGTTGCCACCGCCGTTACCGCCGCCCCTCGGCAAGCTCCAGGGGTTTGGAAAGGATAGAGAGGGAGGGAGGGAGGGAGGAAGGAAGGGAATCAGAATCTGACAGACACAGAGAGAATGACAGAGAGAGACAGGAAGGGAGGGGATAGCGATTTCTGAGTAAACTTTTGTAAAAACAGAATATCCAAGTTTCTTTGTTAAAACAGTTGCTTTTACTGTCCTTTTACATTATTTACCTTATAAGTGGTAATAATATTAATAAAAAAAAGTTCTGAGCTACCCTTATTTTGCTTCAAAGTTCTTTATTTGAAATTTAAATTTTTCCCCTGAAATTTCCCTCTTAAAATGAAGGTGCGTGTTATAAGCCTGTGCGTGTTATACGCCGATAAATACGGTCGGTAAATAAATAAATAAATAAATAAATAAATAAATAAATAAATAAATAAATAAATAAATAAATAAATAAAACAAGCTTCTGGATATTAATGTTTTTCCACAAAAGGATATATAATTTTTATTACTGATTGTTGTATGTATATTAAGTTAACAATATAAGTTACCCCTTTTAAACCTTCTAATATTGTGGAACCCATTAAATAACTAAATCCTTTCTCCTGACAATACATTTTACTCCCTTTTAAGGAATTAGCATTAACAAATTGGCTAATTAAATTAGAGATCTGGAATATTCTAAAACATATACACACGAACATATAAATGCTTTTTATCATAATTCCAAAACCTACTCAAACTAAATCCTGCTTTTACCTACTTTATTAATATTTAGTTTACAATAACTCAAGCATCCCTCCTAAATATTACTTCCTAAACAGCCCATTATAATTATTCTTTTTTACCAATATGCTCAAGGCAGTTAACATAAAATATACATAAAAGAGCAAAGGTAGTTAAAATACTAAAACTTACCAAAATAAAGCATTTCAGTAAATAGTGACAGGTACAACTGTGAAGTCTTTGGTGATATCTGAATTTGGATACTTGCTTGCAGAGATTTCATTACCCAACTAGGTAACATCATCTGTGCAAGTAAGTGGGGAGAGGATTGTTCTCTACTTATATATAGTAGTGTGTTCTGCCAGTTTTGGTGGGAGGATAGTTCCTTTTATCATCCCATACTCATTCACACTGATATTACCTAGTTGGGCAACAAAATGTCTGTAAGCAAACAGTCAAGCTCAAAGATCACCAAGGACTTCACAGTTCAACCCTGAGCTACATATATTTTATCATGCCCTCAAACAAATAATTGTTATTAAATTTGAAATACTGGTGAATATGATGTTTTCATCTACTTTATGTGTAATAGCCAGCATTCAAAACATACTAATTCAATGCACATTTAAAATCTATGACAAACATCTTCCAACTGAACCACCATGGTAGCAATCTTGTGCATCAACAGATCAGATGTGGAACTACAGAAAGTATCTATCTGAAATACAGGGGAATGAGCACATTTTGATGTAACTATTAAAAAGAACATTTTGTGTGGGAGAAGAGTCAAATTGTGTAATACTAAAATATATAATTCTAAGTAATGTGGATTGGTTGTCTAATTGTCTAACTATAAATTCATGAGGATGGCTCACAAGAATCCCTTACTATTTGAGGGGAAAGAAATCAGTTGCTCAATACATTTTCTGCTTCTTTAACCTTTTTCTCCAATTCATTTTTTGAAAAAATAGCCATACCAAGAGAAACATGTACATAACATAAAATTAGTAGAAATTGAATTCTTTACATCCTGCTTTAAAAAAGTCCCCTAAAAAAGTTATTTTGAGGAGTGAAAGGCCTTCCTGAATAGCATTGGAAATGGCATAGCTATTGAAAACTTCTGAAAATTCAATACAGGCAAGTTCCCAAGAAATTTTCTTTTGGAGAGAGGTGTAGGCAGCTCAGGAAAAGAGGGGAGGAGTAAATTTTATCTAACTGAATGCAGTGCTAAAACATCATGATATTAAGAGTTTGTAGTTCCTATAGTAATGGAGTTGAAACAACTCAAGTGTTTTGTAAAATTTGGAATATTGGCTTGTGATGGACTAGCAATTTCATCATGAAATGTATTATATTTATTGTCTTATAAAAACTATTCTGCTACAGAAAACAAATTCAAAACTAAAGATTAAATGTACTTACAAAGTTAAATGCCTGTAAACCAAAGATTACATTAACATTTGATAACTTACAACCTAAAACTCTAGTTTCAAAGATGAATAGAAGACCCTTCTACTTGCACCAAGAGAGTTGCTCAAAGTTGTTCCTTCTTTTTCCTCTATACCATATCTCACACAGTTGCAGGGGGGACCAAATCCATGAAGATGTCTTTAGAAGGACCTATTCTCTAAGAAAATTCTATGTACCTGTTTTTTCTGAATCTGCCCAACTAGACTTCACTTAAACTATTCAAACTACTCAAACTTACCCACTTATATTTTACAAAAATGCTCTGGTTTTTTAGAAGCATGACAGTAATGTCTATCTGATAAATTTAAAAAACCTGCCGTTGCATTAGTTATTTGAAAATAACTATATAGAAATAGCTTTGTATCTAAAACTAGATCCCAAAGATTGTTTGTGCTCCCTTTCTTAAAGTACTAACAAACAAAATAATAGTTTCTTGTTCTGGAGATAACCCTGAATAGAGATGAAATATATTATGTGCAAAAGTTACTAATACAAGCATAGGAAGATTACTAGTTGAAATCTGGTCAAGTGCATTCACAACGTAAAGCCCAAAAGTGACAGCAAATTTCATTTAGTATGTAGAGTAAAGCAGTATTTACCATTTTCAATATTTGAGATAACTACCTAAGTCTGCATCTGCAGCCATAGATTTTTATGGGAATGAAATTCTTATGGATTTAATGATGTAAACAGCGCACACAATCAAGGCAAAATAAACAAATCAGGACTACCTTGCACACAATTTGCTTTGTTTTTAAGCAAAAGGTCATGAACTAGATATTTGTATTTTTTTATAAAATGTATGCATTTATAAAATCTTATACCAGCGTTAAGCAAGATTACTAAAATCATATGCCATGTGACTGGATATGCATCTAGCACATAATAATTAATATTATTAAAAATATCTTACTAAACTTATTCGGAAAATTGTCCCTGGAAACAATTTTTTCTATTAATATTGGGAAGTTTTTATTAAGTATGAACAGATACAAGTTTACTTTCATTTTAATTTTTTACAAAATATCCAGACCAATGTCTTTCTATAAAATAAGCCATGAATAAATCCATTTTATCATCAACTTTATAATTACAGTACACAAATAAACAGATAGGTTTATGAGAAGAATTAAAACTCAGTAATACATGGAAAGACCATGATAATGGGAGGCATAACATTAAAAGAGGTGGCAACAGCTTATTGGTCCAGGTGGAAATGGAACAAGGAAAGGCAAAGAAGCAGGGAGTAAGCAAAAATTCTGCAATAACAATTAATTTAAACAGGTAGAACAAAGATCAATGCACCAAGAAAAGAAATGAGCCTGGAGTTCAATCCTGACCAGCTGAAGACTGACTCAGCCTTCCATCCTTTCGAGGCTGTTAAAATGAGGACCTCATTTGCCTAAAATGAGGTAAAATTATTGGGGACAATATCCTGACTCTGTAAACCGTGTAGACAGTGCTATAAAGCACTGTGGAGCATTTTATAAGTGTTATTTCTATTAGCTTATTCTCTCTAGCATAATCATAATGACAGATATGCACAGTTAAAAACCTCTTTCTGTAGAAAGAGCAGTCATGGCAGGAAATTTCCCTCTACCTGTTTTAAATTTTTTTAAAAAATAACAGGTAATGATATTTGTCTTTAACCTATTCGGAACTTGAGGGTTTATGACAAAAATGCTATGAGCCTTGGAACATAGGATTCTGTCCCTTCAAATATCAAGGGAGACTTCCAATGCCCACAAGGAAAATCCACCATTGAAACTCCTGTCTATTACTAAAGAATCTCTGAGGCTGCCCGAAAGTCTTTCACCCAAGTGATATTAGTTTTTAGGAGTGTACAAAGCATCCAGAAGCACGAAAAAAGCATCTCTTTTTAAAAAAGTGTTAAAGAAGCAACATTTTTGGCTATGATTCATGCAGCTGCTGTAATAGTTTCCCTTCCTATTGCAAATCTCTGTCCATACAAAGATGTATTCCACAGGACTGCAGGCTTTGCAGAAAAATATCAGATCTAGTATAGTAATAGAAGAGGAGGAGGATTTTATTCTATTAGAAGAGCATCCTGAGCAGAATTCTGCTAAGGAGTATGCTTTTGTTGGAGAAAGAGAAAAGATGATGGGTCTATCTTGCAATTTAGACATTAATAAAAAAATGTTTTCAATAAAAACTTACTTCTGAACATTTAAGGATTTGAATAATACTTCCTTTCCACAAACTATAAATAAATATGTGTATTAATTTTAAATATGCTATGTATTTTAATACTCATGGGGAATGTTTTAAAATGTTTAAATAAAACGTTAAAATATTTTTGGTTTACAATGCATCATCTAGTAAATTATAATGTGGCACATTTTGCTAAGTTATTACCAGATACACACATACAATTCTTGTGAGAAATCTTACAAATATTTTTCAGAATGTGTGCTTTATCTAAACTTTCTGAAGAAGGTAAATTTTAGAACTACATGAACATAGAATAACATCAGTTGACGGCTAGCCAACATTTGAAATATGTATTTCTTATTTTTAAAGTCAGCTATTTTTCAAAGTTTACACAGAATCAAGCTTTTATACTTAAATGATGTTATTCCATAGGTGTTTTTTATAACTTTGATGAAACACAAAATCCTATAGCAGATATAGTGAGTAAATGGTTCCATTGCCATTTTAAATAATTTAAAAATGTGTGCTATAAATTAAATTGAAAGTTTATGCCTATATAGTTAAAGTTATAGGCAGGGCATCCCTATTGGATCGGGACGCCCTGCGCACAGTCACTCATGCTCTCGTGACGTCCCGACTGGACTATTGTAACTCTCTCTACATGGGGCTCCCCTTGAGGAGCACTCGGAGACTTCAGCTAGTCCAGAATGCAGACGCGCGAGCAATTATGGGAACCTCGAGGTTTACCCATGTAACACCGCTCTTGCGCGAGCTGCACTGGCTGCCTGTCGTCTTCCGAGTGCGCTTCAAGGTTTTAATTACCATCTTTAAAGCGCTCCATGGCTCGGGACCTAGCTATTTGCAGGACCGGATCCTGCCTCATACATCCTCACGGCCGATTCGCTCCCACAGAGAGGGGCTTCTCCGGGTGCCGTCCACTAGACTTTGTCAGCGGGCGACGCCCAGGGGAAGGGCTCTCTCTGTGGCGGGCCCAGCCCTCTGGAACGACCTTCCCCCCGACATTAGAACAACCACGGACCTCCGCTCCTTCCGTCTTAAACTAAAAACACATCTGTTCTGCTTGGCCGGCCTAGGGTAGTCTCCCGTCTATAGGACTGTTAATTTTAGTTAGGAATTTTAGTAGTTTTAACTGGGATTTTAGCGCAGGGATGTATTTAATTCGTTTTTATTGTATGTATGTTGTTTTTTATGGTTTTATTTGCCCTGTGCACCGCTCCGAGTCCCCCCAGGGAGATGGAGCGGTCAATAAATTCAAGATTTATTATTATTATTATTATTTATAAAGCTGTTACTGGAACACCAGAATCCAGTGAAAGTTCCAAGTCTAGCATTGAAATAAACAAGACTGAAATGTTTGTTCATTCATCTTTTGCTCTTCTCTATGACCAATCAGAAGCAGAATATGTGATATAGTACAAATTATGTCCAATAAGTAATAGATAATTCATAAAAAGTATATTCTAGCATTTGTTGAAGAATTTATATAATTTATATATTAGACAAGTGAAATTGGTTATTTACTTTTGAGGCTTGAAGTACATTAATTTTGATGAAATGTTTTTTATCTTGAAGTAATAAATCATCCTTTGAGCACTTAGTGCATATACTTCACATCATGTTCAATTCTGAATAAAATCCAGAGAGCCATGTGCATAAATGGCATAGGAAAGATGAATATTAAAACTATTGTCTTCTTGCTCTGGAAGTCCATATTTTTAGGAACAGCCTTCCAGAAGGCATAAGGTTGAAGTTTCAGTGAGAAATGATGCATTATTTGATATAAGAATGGTATTGTAGAAAAATTAGGGATAGGTGAAAAAGTAAAATATATCAGTCAAATGTCACATAGACCAAATCTATGTGTAAGTCTATATCTAAGTAGTAGTGTACAAGGGGTCTTCATTTTGTTTCTGAAGTAGAGATTTTGTTGTGATCAATAATATCCAATTTGCCTTAGGATTCCAAGAGAACTTGGAAGACTTACAAAGATACTTTCAAGAACACTTTTCATTACAACTGGAATAAATGCATGACCATTTATAAGTAGAACTTCATCCTCTTCCTATTCCATTTTGTTATTGGAACATTATTTAGCCCATTTTTTCCTCATTGTAGGCATGCACTTGAATTTTAGAGTATTTATTTGGACAATGTAACATAATTGAGCAAATTTAGTTTAAGAAAGTTATATGATATGTGAATTTTGAAACTTTTTTAGTATTCAAGTTTGAGATGTCATTTATGGTGAGAGACCTTTCGCTAGTAAAATGCCTGTACAATAAAGCATATAAAGTGATTTATTCACAATTTACATTAAATAAATAATTAATAATAGGGAATTATATGAATAACTACTGCAAAGCATGCCAAAGAATAATGTAATTTTAACATATATTACTCAACAGTATCAATCTAGATACAAACCATGCCTATATACATCCTTACTGGTTCAAGCATGAAATTACTACAGGTGTATGTATGGAAAGGACACATTATGCCACTATTTTCCTAAAGCCTTTCATTTTCATTTTTATTTCTTTTGAAAGTGAATTTGTAAAATTTACTGTGAATTCATTACTCTGTTTATTTAAAAGCAGTTTTCTTTACTGCATACTTTGCCGAGCTTTGTTTTTTTTAAACCAAGTTGCAAAACCTGTATTGTTACCATGTACTAAACATTAGCCTAAAGCTGACTCCATTAAAAAAGATGCATGATTTACAATTATACGGAAAATATATATATCTTTGCCTGTCATACAACAACAACACCACAACAACAACCCACTCTTAGTTTACTAAGTATCAGGATTTCATTTTTATGTGAAAAATCTGTAGGGTGCCATGGGCCAACACTTTGCTCCCAAAGCTGATCACTCTCAATGACCAATCAATTAGCAACATATTGGGACTAGGCCCCCTATACAATGTTTTACCAAAAAGGCAGATTGACATCTTTACCCAACATAAAATATTGATATACATATAAAAATACATATACACACAAACATATACAAACAAAAAGGGCTTTGTTTTTTTTACCTAAATGCAAACTGGATGAGGATCCATGTGATGAAAGTGATGGCGGTGGCGTAAGTGAATGTCCTGGAGTTTGGCTTGGCAGAGGCATGCCTATTGGGCTTGGAGAGGAGGAAAATCCCAGACTATTGTAAAATGGCTGCCCTATGGGTGCTAGGCTGCTACTAGATCTTTTGTACAAGTCAGAACTAGTAGATAGAGACTCTCTCCTTGTGGCACTACTACTTGCAGAACTGCCAACTGAAGAAGAAATAAAAAGACCCTATTACATACAGTGTCAACCAAAGAAAACCTAGCCCCAACCTACAGCTGGGCAATACAAGATATGATCATATTCGTTATAACAATCAAGTTATGCTAGAGACAATTACTGTGATAACCACACATGATTTAATAAATCACAAATGAGTACAAGCATTCCTCAGATATGGAAAATTTTTGAGCAATCTCCAAGTCTTGATTCACTCAAGACTTAGTCACATTGTCATAGTATTTGGCATTCTGGAGTCAGGCTTTGGGACCAATAGTTAGGCATGTCTTAATGTGTTAATACAAACCAATGAAGTTGAATCTTAAGTGCAAATAATTTCTGCAAATGTCTTCAATTTTTCTTTCAATTTAGATACTAGTCTGAGAGGGGGAACTATTCAAGTCATATTCTAGGCATGCAACAGAGGTTTTTGTATAGAGATAGCCTAAATAATAAATTATTTCATCCTGTCTTAAGCTGTTACTAAAATTACCCTTAGATTCTGCACTCTTCGGAAATAAGATATGGTGGCCACACTATACATTCTTGTCAATAAAAAAGTCTAAAGATACTTTGAAGGCAAGTCTTAAAATGATTTGGATCACAGACAGATAATATAGGGATGGGTGAACAAATATAATAACAAAATTGGATGTGTTCATAAAAGTATGGTTTAGGAGTTTAAATAAATATTTTTATACTTGTATATTGATCTTACAGAAGGTTTTACCTGAGCAATTTAACTAACATAAATCTTGAAATACCACTTATTATGAACATTGAGCTGTTTAACCATATTAACAATTTTGTATCCCTATTTAGCAAACATATATTTTATTTAGAATTTCTTAATTTCAGTCTAATGCAGAAAAAAGAAACTACAGTGGTACCTCGGTTCACGAACTTAATTCGTGAACTGACTCTGGTCGCGAACCTAATTGGTTGTGAACCGAGGCACAGTTTCCCATAGGGTTTAATGTAAATCCGGTTAATCCGTTCTGATCTTTTTTTTTTGTTTTGTTTTAATTTAAGGACGCCGCCCTGGGTCCTTCGTGGAGAAGGGCGGGATATAAATTTAAATAAATAAATAAATTTAAATAAATAAATAATTCTTGAACTGACTCTGGTCGCGAACCGAATTGGTTGCGAAGCGAGGCACAGTTTCCCATAGGGTTTAATGTAAATCCGGGTAATCCGTTCTGATCTTTCTTTTGGTTTTAATTGTTGAACTGACTCTGGTCGCGAACCAAATTGGTTGTGACCCGAGGCGGAGTTCGTGAACCGAGGCGGAGTTCGTGAACAGAAGCGGAGTTTGTGAACCGGAGCATATTTTTATGAACTTTTCTGTTCGTGAACCGAAGCGGAGTTTGTGAACCGGAGCATATTTTTATGAACTTTTCTGTTCGTGAACCGAGTTGTTCGTGAACAGAGGCGTTCGTGAACCGAGGTATCACTGTACAGTGATTTCTAAAGATTAAGATATCACAGTGAGCCAATTAATTTATTGAGTGCTAAAATATGGGGGTGGGGAATGAATTGTTCTTTCAAAATTAAAATGAAATATGGATCGATATTTTAAAATCCTGATTCAGCTATCAAGCTCACTAGATCACTCTGACAAATCACTTAATCTTGTCTCCTTGAAATAATGTTCTAAGAGTAGCAAGCAAAGGTATTCTTTTAAAAGTAGTATTTCAGAAATTTACACTTTAAGACTAGTTGAGAATAATTGTATTCAAAATGCAATGAAGGGGGAAATGAGTGTGGTACAAAAAGACTATTTCTTATACAGTTTTTAAAAAACTAATTATGGATTTGAATAAATGTATTTATATAAAAGCAAGGATTTGTTTGAGTGGAATACTCTTATAGAGCGTTAATTATTCATAAAAATGCTGAAAAACTGCAAATAAGACTGAAAGCCTACAATTTTTAAAAAAATATATTGAGGATATTATTCTCCTTAGGTAAAAAAAAAATCACAGAAACTTCATCCTTGATTTTGCCATTAACTTTCAATTAAAAAACATGTAATGAATGACTACGCATTTATTAGATCCTTTCTTTTTATAGTGTTTTCTTTTTACTTATTATTTTCAGTGGACATCAACCAAAATACAAATTCTTCAAGACAAAAAAATGATGAGGAATTGCTTATAACAACCAATAGGAAGTCCTCTAAATATTTTTAAAAATTGTTTCACATGGGACATTTTCCAAGATCAAGGTGTGCAAGCCCACTTTTATACAGTGCACAAAATTGTGTGTGCTTCTTCATGCCTTAGCCTATGCAAAATAAACAATTCATACATTATCCAATGAGAAAACAATTTGCACAATCTAAGAACTTTATGAATTCTAAAAGGGGGGGGCATGTACCATCACACTGTGAATAAAGTAGTAAAGATTATAAAATAGAAACTATAGAAAATGACAAGATTTAGCATCTGTGAACTGAAACAATTAAAACAAAGTTTACCTACTACAAGATGTTTGAAAGACAAATGCTAGATGAATTTCCAAGACAACTGCAAAAGAACATCTCTTGCCTCCATATAGAAGCAAAATGTCTTTAAGCAGGAAATGGAAGGTATTTGCTTCTACCCTCTCATATTAAAAGATGCCTGGATTAAAACAGTGAAGAATGCTCAACTTAGTCCTCCGGGTGTTCTTGAGAGCATCCTTGCAACACTGACAAAGGAAACTATTGTTCACTTCCAGCAACAGTCCTCCTGATAATTGACCAAGCTGGAGAGAGGGGGAAGCAAAGCGAAAGGATATTTCTTGCCCACCTCTTGTGACAAAAGTAACCCTTTTAATACTTACGCAATGATCTTGAATATAAAATCATGGGAGAACAAAAATGTGAGTTACCTTTCATAGTCACTAATGCAAGTTGTTTCTCATATGCAAGATCTGCCTGGTCCAACTGACTTTCTTTCAAATCGAGAGATAGAAATACAATGCATCCAAATAATTTAAAGAAAAATTATTTAAATCACATCAACCCATACAACCTCTTTCCCTGTTTTCTTTCTTTAAAAGTTAACAACTTACCAGTTGAGCCAAATCCACCAAGTGCAGACCCAATGGCAGCTCCCAAGGAGCTGCTACTTCCAAAGCCAAGAGATGTGTTTCCTGGTTGACCAGGACCATGTGAAAAGAGTGAACTGCTCTGAGAATTATTGGTTAAAGTGTTGTTGCCATAAAATGAATTAGACTGTAGACTGTTGTTTGTCTGCTGTTGCTGCTGTTGAGGCTGAGGACCAAGGGGCCGAAAAAGCCCATTTGTAGTTCCTGTGATATTGTTTGCTGTTCCTCCAGCTGAAGCTGCAGCAGCTGAAAGATACCATGGTTTTCAATAATCAGTAGGGATGTACAACATTTCAAGTTTTAGAAATAGGGCACTTAAAATTTTCCATGCTGGCAAATTTTCAATACAAAGAGTTACAATGTCTAAGAAAAAAATATTAGGGGTACATCAGTATTCTGAGAACACTATCTTAAATAAATGGGGTTGTCTCACTCAAATGGCTTTGAGTGTCCCTAAAGACACTCATCCTGTGATGGACAAATGCAAAGATCTATGCTGGGCTCTGACAAATATTGCTAATACAGTATTGAGATTTTCCAATTCTAAATTGTTAAAATACAAATGCAATGGCCGTTTAGTTTTTTTGTGAGTTTTACTATGTCTATCTATATGCACTTAATGAAGTGAAAGTTCATGCTGTATGCTAAATATAAATACTGAATATAAATATAATGTATATAAGAAAAATTACAAATATTTAATTCAACTTTCAGTGTCATATGAATAATATGGTTGACAGCTGTCTTCCTGCATAAGCATTAACAAATACTAAGACATAAACATGTAGTTTGAATTAAAATTATACTTAGCAGTCAATAAAGACTATAAAAATGTTTAAATAAAAATGACAGGTCATTTTTCTTTCCCCTCTGTTAAATAAGTGTTAGTCAAACTGAAAGCAATGGGTGAAAAATTTCCATGGGCAGAGCAAATATAGATTCATCCCATGATCTTTCCCCTTCATAAAGAAATCACAATTCTTGAGTTTGTTTAACTCCTTTTATTTGGAGGGGTGTGTGAATAAAAGAATATGGTTCTTTGAAAAGTAAAGTTTACTCTAAATCGGATGAATTTCACACACAAATATGACAAAAGTAAGATATGCACAAACCACATAAATAAGCTTCAACCACTGAACTGCATCTCTAAAAATGAACAAAAATTGCAGCACTTTTAATGCATCTTAAATTTATACTTTACTATCAATTTGGTACCTTTACATCTGTGCAATGCCCAATTATTTAATGCCCCCCAAAAGGAAAAAAATTAGCCAGTGAACCACTTCTCTATGTCCCAACAACAGCATCCTAATCAAGATTTCTTAATGTAAAATGGTTACACAGATAACCTTTATAACAGATATACAGGTAGTCCTTGACTTAAAACCATTTGCTTAAAGACAGTTTGTATTAACAATAGACTCAGAAAAGATATTTTACAGTGTAAAGAACTTCTGTCCATTGCAAAGCATCACGGTCAAATGACTAGGATCTGGGTGCTTCACAATCTGTTTCCGCTTGTCCCTGCAATCACGTGATCGCTATTTGCAACCGTCTCTGTTGACTTCCCCAGAAAGTCAATTTAGAAATTGAGAGGAAAGTTGAAAGATGCTGCTGCCTGCCAAGAGGACTTCCTCTAGATCAGGGGTAGTCAACCTTTTTATACCTACCTCCCACTTTTGTATCTCTGTTAGTAGTAAAAAAAATTAACCGCCCACCGGTTCCACAGTAATAGTGATTTATAAAGTAGGGAAGTCAATTAAATTAAAAAAAGGAAAGTGCTTCAGTATCGGACAAAACCCCTACCACCCACCATGAAAGCTGGAACACTCACTAGTGGGCGGTAGGGACCAGGTTGACTACCACTGCTCTCGATTCTGGGGGTGATGGTTTCCTCTTGTCTCTGAGAGATGACATCTTTCGGCAGGCAGCTCTTGCATTCTTAAAAGAGCTGTCAGTGGAAGAATTTTAGCTCTGTGCTGCTTGGACTTGAAATCTAACCAGGCAGACAGAGTTTTCTGTTTTGCAGCTTCTGAGCTCGGAAACACTTATGTGTACCCTATACCAGACCTCCCAGGCTCCCAATCCTCCTAATCTGGGACTCCGTTTACTTAATGACCTGCAAAATTGGTTAATGGCCACAAACGGGATTGCCTGAATTGCTGTCACTGAGTGCAACATCTCGCTTAATAACCGCTTCACTCAGTGACCAAGATTCTGGTCCCAATTGTGATTGCAAGATGAGGACTACCTGTATTCGTAATGGATGGAAAAAATATATTTTAACTATAGCACACAGGGACTATTGCTTCTTACTCTGTTCATTATTGTTTCATCCAGACATTTTTTAGACTATGCCACAAATAAAAAGAATGGGGAGTACTTCTGAATTAACCTAAGAAACAGTAACTGAAATCTTTTATGCCCTCGGGACAAATGACAGAATAAAAGTTAAGAGAAATATCCTAGATGAGAATGTTCCTGCATCTGTGTGTGTGTGTGTGTGTGTACGAACGAATAAATATTCTAAATATAATATAATATCTAGAAGACTGCAAAGCGGGAAAAGATCTGTTTGGAGTATAAGACACACCTTTTCCCCCCAAAAAAGAGGGTGAACATCTGGATGCGTCTTATACACTGAATACAAACTTTTTGGCCTCCCGAAACCCCACCCCACATATCCCGTTTTTTGCAAAAATGGACACAGAGAATTTGGGAAGCCTGTGGGGCCGGGGAGGGTAAAAACGAGTGAAAATGAACCCGTTTTTCACAAAAAACGGGGGTGTTTTTGCCTTCCCAAGCCCCTAGGAGCACTCTGCAAACTTTCCAAACTTTCTGCACACTGCATTTTGTGTAAAGAAATGTGCCCATTTTTGTGAAAAACACGTCTGTCTTTCACCTCCCAACACCCCTCCCCCCTCCATTCGTATTTTTGCCTACCCTGGCTCCCCGGAGCACTTTGCAGGCCTCCCAAACTCTCTGTTTGCCCCGTTTTTCACAAACGTGCAGAGTGTTTGGGAGGCCTGCAGAGTGCTCCTTGGGGCCAGGGAGGGGAAAAACTTTTTTTTAAAATGTACCTCTTCAAAATCTTGGTGCATCTTATACTCCAGTGCATTTTATAATCTGAGAAATACAGTACTTACCTGCTTGTGCAGCTGCAGAACTGATGATAACAGGTGCTGAAGCCACCAACCTGACAGGTGCTCCAAGTCCAGTTCTGGCCCCTGGACCTACCACCAATGCACCGGTCTGATCATAATAGGCAGTGGGGGCTAGCACTTGATAGCCTAATCAATACAAAACACACAATCTAATAAGTTTTAGAGTGAAGATTTCATTTTACAGCTAACTGCCTATTTTAACTTTGAACAAGTGGTGGATGTCATCTGATTTCTAGAACTGAAAATCCTTATTCTTTTTGTGCTTATGACTGAGTACAGTACGCTATATATGTTTTTGTTCAAGGCTAAATAGATTAATACCAGAATGAACAAATAAGGCCGTGCACCTGTCCTTCCCTCCTGCCTTCATCTAGTTATTCACTCAGGTGCCATCACATCATACTCTCCTGGTCTTCCCAAGCTAGGAGAAAAATGCAAGAAGGATCCAGATCATTTTTCCTAGCCAGACAAAATGATGTTGTTACAGAAGTGTTGATTAATCTTTTAAAGGAAGCATTAAGATACTGTTTCAAAGCTGAATATGTAAAAGATGTGTGGTAGGTAAAACAATAACAGATGAGCTACAGAAGAATTAGAAATGCTGGTCATCGTAGCAAAACCTTTACTGGGCCAGCTGAAGTCGTTTTGAGTTTCAAACATTTCATCAAAGAAATTGGTCAAGGGAGGGGGGGAGCTTAGCTCTATCAGATTATAATAGAAAAGCATATATTTAAGCTCAGCGTCAAACTATGGACTTTTCAGTGTTTGCTGAGCTTGGTTGTGTGTTTGCCGATGTTTCATTATTCAATTAGGTAACATCATCAGTAGGCCAGTGGTGTTTGCTCCCTGTTTATGTATAGTAGCTTGCTCTGCCAATTTTGGTGTCTCTGAGGGTGTTTCATAGCCTAATCAAGGAACTATCAAAGAGAAAACCTCACCCACATCAAAACTGGCAGGGCAAGCTTTTGCATATAAATAGGGAACAAAATGCACTATTGCACAAGTATTACCTTTTTGGATAATGAAACATTAGCAAAATAAACAACCAAGCTTAGAGAGCACCAAGGTCTTATATCAGATTATATTATTAGATGGGATGTAAACTGCAGATATATTAAATTTTATCAGGCACCAAGCAGTATAAGGTTGTAATAGCACTCTCCTAAAGCTTATTGCAAAGAAGCAGCAAGCACATGCTTTTAGAGTTTCCACCTTATGAAATGTACTTAAATATTACAGCTATTAAAGTCAAAATAACCTAGGCAACTCTTTTCTTATGGCCAATATTGTTTTATATAATACTCAAACAGATTCTAGCCATCCAACAAAGCAAACTACATTTAGTAAGAATAAAGCAGTATTGTAAAAACGGTTTCTGACAAATCCACAATAGAAGAACAAGTTGTTTCTTCTAATGAGTCCCTGGTAGCAACATATGCCAAATAAAAGGACTTTCTTGTTGAAAATGGGCAACCTAATAACTGTCTTTAAATTGAGCCCAAATAATTTAAGCTCTAAAAGTTAAAATCCTAACTTTAAATTGGATGGGAAAATGCATTGGAACAAATGCAGCTGGAGCAATATCGGTATCACATGAATGATCAGCAGGTTTCCACCATTATTTGTGCAGCCCTATTCTGCAATGCCTGAATTATCACTGAAGGCAGCCTCATGCAGAGCATATTCAAATTGTCCATTTCAGAAGTCAATCAGCCTTTTCAGGCAGGACTGCACCAGGGGCACTATTCCCACTCTGTAAAAAAGCAATTGTCACAATTCCCGTAAGTTTCCCCAAAGTAGTGTCAAGTTATATGGCACTACACTGATCATTTAATTCTTCAATCAGGGCAAATAAAACCAATCTACAGCCACAGTAATTCCTTTATCCAGATTGGTCATTTTATTTGAACACAGCACCTTAAAAGCTTCTAGAGTCCCCAAGTCCCCAATGAAATATACATGTCTAATCCACATTTTATTGGCTTGCTATTCCAAAACCATGAATGTTTACTTCAGCAGATTAATGTGCATAATGAAGAACATAAGGATAACATTAATTACTTAGGGCATTTCCTAGGCTATGAGTACGGTACAGAGGAGTAACATGCAGGCAGTACAGTCTAAGATAATTTTTCCAAGGACTTTGGGCATCCTGTTAAGTATTTCAATAAAAAACCATAATAAACAACATAATTCACAAATCCATTTTTTTCCAAGCTGTCAAAATTTCCAGGTTATCTCACCTACTTATAATCTGATAATTTACCAAAGTAATGATAACTTGTGATTTTCTGAATATTGTTGTGCTAAAGTTTCTAACTCCTCCAGCTGGCATGGCCAATAAAGTTACTAATATAGTAACTATAATATAATAATATAGCATAGTAATTATAGTTAGTAATTTCTGTATGATTATAGATATGTAATTGTGGTATACCGGGAGGTCTGAAGTTATTTCTGTCTCCAAACCAATAGTAAATCTGATTTAGAATGTATCTAAGTAGTCAACATAATTGAGAAAGTTCTGCAGATATGTCAGAGGTACTCTAATGTTTGATGCTATTGCTTTGTTTGGCCTCTCCTAAAGCCCGTTCTCACCCAAAAGGGATCTACAACGTTATGTTGGCGAAGTGATCACTTCATGCTGTTATCACCATTGCTAGAGAAAGATCTAAGGCAGACTTATAAATTTCCTGGCACTTATGCTTCAGCGAGAACCCTTGATACTTTTATTGCTCTGAGCCTTCCAAATTATTATGTGAATACTAGTATGAATATTCCTTAATTCCAAATAAAGAGTAGGAAATCTTAACAAGGCTATATTTTCTAGAAAATTCCCAAGGCATTACAAACCCATATGATCCATCATTCCTCTGGTCTCATGAGGTAAAATGCTACAACTAAGTTATAGTGGCAATTCTCTCTTAATTTTAGCAAAATGCTCCTCACAAACAAGAATGCTAACACCTATCAAAGAAACTAAAGCAAGTAGAAACTTCAGCAACATGATCGAGCACCCCATCCTTGAAGAGCAATGGTTAATCATGTTCTGAGTGACAATATTCTACAAACGTAATTCTAGAAAGAACTGTTATCTGATATCTGGCATACATCTTTCTTTAGCATGACATAAGCAAATATATGTAAAAGGCAAAAAGGTAACAAAACAGATAATGCAGAGTTAAGTCATCACTACTCATATATTGTCTGGAGAATATGCTTCTGGAAAATGGAAGTACTGTGTTTCGTATTATAGATGCATATACAAAACTAAACTGTGCTGTTCTGTTCTACTACCTTCGCTAATATTTTCACGTGCTACCAAATGATCAGGTTTTCACTGCTTTCTGCTCACTGCTCCTCTGTAAAGAATGTAGAATAATCTGTTAGAGGATATTGAAAGTAAAATAACAATTTACTTAAACTGAATGTGCATCATAAGCAGTACTAGATTTGTAAGAAATAAGTACATTAGCATCATAAGATGTTCTAATTAGTATGGTGACACTGGTCCTAACATTATGCATCTATCCATTCCTGAAGTTTGATCTGGAGGTAAAGAAGAAAATTAGCTTAATCATTATATCACTTCTTTGACCTTGTATTTTAGCAATTATGCTGATTAATTTTTTCTTTTCATTTTTTTCTTTTTAATAACAAATTTACCTGTTTAAATCTCTAAAAATATCTAACTGCAATTTAGCAGACAAAATCTCTGATATCTTTATTTTACTAGAATAAGTTTAAAAGAGCACAAGGTGAGGTGGAAATATGATAGGACTTTGTTCCAAGTATACATGGATAGATACCCATTATCATAATGAAGAACTATATGTGTTTACTTAGCAAAAATGCTATTATGTTCCCTTAGACTCTCTTTAATGCTTAAAATTATAAACAGCCTGACTTTGTCAACTAAAATTGAATTCAATGCGAGTGAAACTACATGGTGCAGATACATAATGAAGCTATATGCCGCATGATTTATATGAGAGTACTCAATATGAGAGTACTTGTACCTCTGAATGCTAAGGGCTGCTATACCTTCTATTTGTTAGTTTAACAGTTAAATGCAGTTTAAAAAAACATTCTGAAAAATTTTAAAAAGCAATATTATGCAATGCTCAAGATCAAATTTCTCACTAGCAAATTTGTGCCAGAAGAGCAGTATATGTAAATACCAACTGAAGTTTGTCTAATATAATATGTAAATCTCAACTGTAAATATTTGTGGGGCAAAAATCATTCTTTTTTGGCATGTAAGGACTCTTTAACAAGTTAGATTACTATATCTAGAGAGAGAGGTGGGGAAGGAGAGAGAGAGGATGGATGGACATAGATAGAAAATATTCACACAACAGACTTAATTAGATCAGAGAAGAGGCACTAGTGTGTGATGAGAACATGATAATCCAGTTAATAGTAGCAGGACCAATTAAAAATTCAAACTATCTCCACCAAGCGGTACTACAAAAATGATGCTCATCAAGCATCTTCTTTGTATTTTTTTTCTGTTTTACCTACTGCAAAAGAGTGCATGGTTAATCCACACCTATCCATGATCAAAGCATCCTGGATTTTTTATTTGCTCCAAGGGGTTGAAGGGGAGAGAGAAGGAACTGACAGGCTCTCAGACTCCTTGCAGCATTGAAATAAATCTGAAATGGTTGACTGAATGATCAACTGAAACCGTAATCCTGGTGGAGCAGGAGTGATTCAACTGGCCAAGGGAACACCTTACTTGGTCAGCCATACTGCACAAAAAGCACCACAAAGTTTCACCTTCTATTCTGAATATCATCCAATGATTCATTTGCTAGGAAGATGAAATATTCCAAATGAAAAGTGCCCAAAGTGCCCTTTTGCACCCATAGGCAAAGCAATTATAGCTGTGGATTACCAGCAAGTTTAAACTGTTTTACAAAATCTTACTATTACGTAATAAAGAAACTCCATAATAGCCAGTTGCAGCTTTGTGGTTTGCATAAAAGCAGAGAAAAACAGCTGCATTATCAGCAGTGCAAAGCTTAAATGCTATGCATCCAAATTCAGTTTCTAATTTAGAAATGCATACATTACAAATCTAATTTAGTATTAACGAAAGAAAAGCTCTAAATGCATGCTTTAATATCAACATTATATATGTGTGTGTGTGTGTGTGTTAGTTTTTATGAGCTGATCAATATATATATATATATTTTCTGAGGTTTGAGCGGGTGTTTGTATGTAGGTCTTTGGTTGTTCGGGTTTTCTCCCGCGTAGAATTGGAAGTATCTTCACAACGTTCATCGAAACGTCGTGAAGATACTTCCAATTCTACGCGGGAGAAAACCCGAACAACCAAAGACCTACCTACCTACCTACCTACCTACCTACCTACCTACCTACATACATACATACATACATATATGTTGATATTAAATAAATTAATATAGATTAAGGCAGAATACTTTTTAAAAAAAATATAACATTTCTGAAATGATGAACTGAGTTATAAATTATGTATTACATATTTAACAAAAGCTAAATACATTTTAAGATAAACACATTAAAATTGTGCTGGATATAATGAACATAGGAACTGTCTTTCATTTATGGTTCATTTTCTGTTTCAGATAGTTCCTGGCATGGATATTTTGGAAAGTACCCAATGCTGCAGCAGAAAACAAACTATAGAAATGAATCAAGGCCCATTTTTTACATGAACACTATTATCATTCCCTAGTTTTCCAACCCTATTAAGTGGGAGATTAGAACTAGGGATTTTTTATTTGGGAGGAGATAGTATGGATACGACACCCTAGAATAGAAGGCTGGAACTAGGCTACTACATTAAATATCATTCCCAACTCTTTGTTTTTCTCCCAATGCATTCTTCTGTGCTGATCCTGACAGCTAGAAACATAGCAAAAATCACATTTCAGAGTTTTATTCAGGCTAAATAACAGTTATAAAGAAATTACAGCTAAATAGGCTATTGCGATAACATCAAGATTTCAGGTTGTTTCAACTGAGTTTGTTTTTAGTTTTCTGGACTCATTGTTATATACCTGGCATGCCAGTGGCAAGACCCTGACCAAAAGCCAAAGCTGGATTTGCTGCTGCAGCTGCTGCAAGTGACTCTGCCTGTTGCCCTTGCTGACTCTGGTTGGGAGTAAGAGGGCGCTGATTACCTCCAGTACGAAGAACCTACAAAATAACAACAATGGCTTTCATTGTATTTTTTTACATGTATAAACAAAAGAAATGTGTACTAGGAGCAAATTATCTTGATAGAAAATATACAGTATAAGAGGTGCAAGTTCAAGACAAGAAGTTTGGTAGAATCCAATACTGCTAAATATAATTCAAGAAATGGCAAGAAATTAAATTCCACACATTGCAGTAGGTAAGCATGACAAACAGGTAAGAATTCCATCTTTATAGCCATCACCAGCCTTTATATTATGTTTCTTAACATTCTTAAAATTGCAGTTATCAGAAAATTGAGATTACTAGGTTTAGTGAAATATTTACTGTTGGGTCATTGCAGATGTAATGCTTGTTGGCTCAAAATCATATAGAAAGAATTGTTAACAGATAATAATCTCTTTCTTAGCACCTTGTTTAAGTGCAAGTTACCTCAGTACTTTTAACCATGGTCAACAGTTTGCCAATCACAGTCAGTACAGATCAGACTGAACTCCTGAGGACTGTATTTTTATTCTACAAACATTTCAAATTATAGATAATAAGCATCTTTAACCTGTTATTCAGATGAAACTGAATAAACAATATGGTAAATCACAAAAAGGGCATTAGGTGTAAAAAGATTAAATCAACTAATCTGACACGTGACTTCAACAACAATTCTGGAAAATGACAGTTGGTCTTACCTGAACTGTATTCTCGTAGGATAGGGAAATGTCCATATACATTTATTCATGATTTAATGTTCTGTCTTCTTCATCAACGTTATGTTTTTAATAATATTTTACTAGATAATTATTTTCAATTGCCATGTGTTTTAAGAAATTTTTAGCATTTTTGTCTAAAGTTATATATCCAATTATTATTATTAACTATCCTCATGAGAAATAAATAAATTTCTCAGTTCTGATGTGTAATAGGAAACAGGATAAACAAGAAGTGTCGCTCATAAAATTCTGTCCTAAGGTCTAGTGCAGCCAAAGTCGGATGCAATCATTTTGCTTCAAAATCAGTATCATATTCAAATTTCCTATGTTTTTCCAATTAATCATGAAGTAAATGAATAGGTTAATAGTAGTGATCATTAACAAAGTATAAAAATTGCTTTTAAAGCCATGTTCTAACTATCCTTCAATTACCATATTTTTCAGCCTATAAGACGCACCAAAATTTCAGAGAAGTAAGAAAAAAAAGTTTTTGCCTTCCCTCAGCCCCCAGCAGCATTCTGCCAGGGCTGGGGCAAGGCAAAAATGCCCGTTTTTGCCTTGTCCTAGCTCTGCTGAAGCTGCAGAGTGCTCCTGTCGGCTGAGGGAAGGCAAAACCCCCTCCATTTTTGTGAAAAACAGCTCATTTTTCGCAAAAATGGGATGCGGAGGTGGGGCTTCGGGAGGCCAAACATGGCTGTATTCGGTGTATAAGACACACCAACATTTCCACACTCTTTGGGGGGGGGGGGGGGGAGATGCGTCTTATACTCCAAAAAACAGAGCAACTTATTACCAAACTATATAATATTAAATCATTAAATTGGTATGGTAGTTGGCAGGGAACTATGGAAATGTGTGATCCACAAATATTTTGTAGGGCATGCTAATAGGATCAGATGTCTCTGTGATCATTTCAGATATAAATTACAGTAGGAACCAGGTGAGAGAATTCAATAGTTTTCCAACTTATTTCCAAGGTAAAACTTAAAGCAAGTCATCCTTCAGGTTGGTTTATTTCTGGCTTTCTGCCATTTTCTGAATTTGATCTTTGTTGCTCTGGGGTGTTGCATATGCACACAAAAAGCCAACATGATGATGCCTATGTGAATTCAACTAGTGAACAGGAAAAAATGCTTAAGTATCTCTGGTTCAAAAATCAAGTTTAGTCAGCATCATGGTTTATAGAAGCTAAAAATTGCAGACCAACCTGAAAATGAAATACACTTTAATCAAAAGTTTTATTTTGGCATGTCTGTCTGTCTGTCTGGTTTACCTGCTGCTGTCCTTGTTGTGCCTGTGATGCAGCCTGCTGATTGGCAGTGTTGTTTGCTGCAGCGGCTGCTTGCTGTTGAAACAAATTGGCTGGATACACGCCCCAAGGAACTCCATAATACTGAGGAGGAACAACTGCTGGCCCTAACAAAGAAAATATTTTTTTTATCAAAATATTTATATTTTTAGTTTCTAATGCTTTGGCAGCAAAAGTAACTTGGTCATACCTAATAGTATCATAAATAAGCAAATATCACTACATATGTGATATCAAAATTCCCCCAAGAAAAACCTTAAGTCCCCTATCAAACAAAAGATGGCTATCTTTTGTCCCTAACAGTTGAAAGCAATATATGGGAGGTTAGTATAGAGTCAATAAAAGAGTACATCTGAAGCACAAGCTGGTCAAATTGAATCTTTTGCAATTTGATTTTAGTGAGACAATTATGCTTTTTTCTTTCTCCTATTAAAATTAATGTTTCATGTGTTATATTATGATCTGATACATAATATACGAAGAACAGTTCAAGTGAAGCTTTCCAATAATTTTATAAAGTTCTTGCTCATTTTCCACCCATGCATCATCTGAGGCACATTATTAGGTAGCAACATTTCCTAAGAAATCTTTTAAAAACTGTAGTGTAGAAAACACACAGTGGGAAATAAAAAATCTATTTAATAGTCATACTTATTTTTGTTTTAGACTGCAATGTTTCCCAAAGGAGACAAAGTGGCATATAAAAAAGTAACACAATTAAACCATTAATCCAAGACAATAAAAATGCCACAAATTAAAAGAGTCTTTAAAAGCAACCAGGGTTGTCTGATCCTAAACAATTATTTTACAAATACTTAATTGAATAGACATTTTAGTTGGTTAAAACACAATAACCCTGGGAGAAAGCCATATACTTAGAAGAAATTTCATAATTGGAGTTTCATTAGAGAATACTTTTGTCCACTGTACTGTGAACTGAAGGTACCAGTGGGACTATGAATAAATTCTCCCATATTTTCTTATTGCACAGACCAGATAATTACTGGGAAAGAAATTTGGATACTAAGCTGTTTTATAACAATAATGATTCTCAAACTATGATTCCATGAAAGATTCCTTAATTTGCCTCTCCTTTTTAAAAACATCATTTTACTGTAAAATACAAGTAGTAGCGGTCATTTACTGACTGTTTGGAGTTACAAAGGCTTTGGAAGGGATACAATATAGCCTGTAAAGCTCTTCTGGCAGTTGCAAAATGTGCTACCTCCCTGCAGTCACAACCATATTGTCACAACCATATGTGGTTGGCAACTGGCTCAGATTTACAACTGGTTTCAACATCCCATGGTTGGTCATGTGACCCCAATGTGTGATCCAAAAAATGCCCAATTGGGAGAATAGATTCAGACCTATGATGTGATTTGCTTAATGACCACCATAAAAACAATTATCAAAACAAGTCTGCTCATGTGGAAGTCTCAACTTAGAACTGTCATGATTTACAACCAAAATTCTGGTCCCAATTGTGGTAATAAGTCAAGAACTACTTGTATTGTTTAAATAGTATTGATTGGAGATAATTAACTCTCTAATGTTTAGATAAATTAATCTTTTAAATAAACATGCCCAGGTAACTCTTTCTCTTTGAGAGCTGCACTGATTCTGCTTGTCTCCAGGTACGATTCAAGTTGCTACAAACTTTTCTACAGCAGTGCTACCCTCTAGGACAGGGGTGTAAACTCAATTTCATTGAGCGCCATATCAGGATTGTGTTTGACCTCAGAGGGTCAGGAGGGAGGAGGGCTGGCCATGGTGGGCATTTGACACAGGTTCAAGGTGCATTTTTCCCCCTTTTCTTTTTCCCCACAGTTCTTTACTATAACCATTTTCCTATCTCTTCTACCAGATATTACTGGTAAATATTACTGATTCTTCATACTCCACTAAACTTTTTATTTTTAAATTTATACCCTATTGTTTAATAGTAAATTGCTTTTCCAGCCAGAAAAGCTATTTATACGATTGTATTTTTATTATTCAACTAATAATAAAAATACAATAGTATAAATAATATGATAATATAAGATCTAACAGCAGAGGTAAATTTCCAGGATAGTAAATAGTAATGGCTGTCAATTATAGATTGCAGATTAAATGGAACAACAGTATTAAGATCTGACATTAAACTGTTGTATTAATATAAGATGTTGCTTGTTTTCTATCACTTACTGGAGGCCACATAATTGTAATCCAGTCTAATCCAGTCCTTCTGAAGCACTGCCGGCCAAAAACAGGCTACGTGGAGGCCCTGCGCGGCCCGTTTTTGGCTTCCCTGGCCTTCAGCAGCACTCTGCCAGCCAAAAATGTCTTGGCCAGCAGAGGCAGCATGGACCGGTCCTTTGACATTTCCAGTCAGGCCCTGTGGGCCAGATTTAAGCACCCCACAAGCCGGATCTGGCCTGTGCGCCTTGAATTTGACACCCCTGCTCTAGGAGAAATGAAGGTAGATTACACATTTTTACAACAATATTACCTAATGGACAGAAGAAATGTGTACCAAATAATACACATTGACTAAACTGATTGTATCCCAAAGAGAAATAAAAAGAGCACCAGTAGGGTTGTAGTCAATATAACAGAACCTAGAAACAAGAAAAGGAGGAAAGATGCACTAATTTGGGAGTATGCAGAACAAGCTTTTGACAATTTTCAGTGGCAATTCCTGCTGGTAGTACTGAATAAAATAAATCCTGGAGAAAAAGTTCAAGCTTAGGTTAACTGTATACACTAACAGAATAAAGTGATAATTATGGCTAATGTAATGCTCTTTTCAGATTTCCAAATAAATAAAGGAAGAAAAAAACTAGGATGTCCACTTTATTATTTAGCATTGCTTTAGAAATAGTGGCAGAAAAAGCCTGACAAACAAATAATAGGTCTCAAAACTGGTGGAAAGACGTTATCCGGGTGGTATGGTATTATTACTGACTCAAAAATAATTACAAGATTTTTAACACAAGGAGAAAACCACCTTCTGCTGGAACCTCATTCTGTCAGATGGCTCATTTAATGAAAAACGTTGCTTTACTATCAAACTAACAACATGTGGTACTCATTTAGTGACAACTGGGATTTGCAACTTGGTTGTTAAGTGAAATGGTTGCTCAATGAAACAACTATGTTTATGATTGTCTGCTTTCCTTTGCTTTACAGACCTCAAAAGAGTTATAAATGTAAAGGACTCGTCATAAAGTTTACTTTTTCATCACCTTCCTAACTGGGAAAGGTTTCTAAATGAGGACCATTTGTATGTTAAATTATGGCAAGAGATTAAAAAAGACCTTGAAAGGTAGAAAACTTCCTTAAAGCGGCTAGGAAGAGTTACAATGATTAAAATAAATATACTACCCAAGATAAACTATCTATTCCTAATGGGGTCAATTTCAAAGAGAACTCTACAAGAATGGTAAGAAACTGTTAGTAAATTTATGTACAGTGGGGAAAAACCCAGTATCAAACAAACAAAAAAATCCTACATGATTCCATAGAGATGATCTTGTTCTTCCAAAGTCTAAACAGCATCATAAACCAAGCTTCCTGTAGTGGCTAACAGAGTAGATAAAATCCTTTGATTGTAGAACAGCAATTTTGGAAGGAACCAGTTTAGCCAATAATTTTGTACATAATTATAATGCGGAGATATTAAAAAAAGATAAAGAAGTCCCTGTGAATTTTATTCTGCTAGTCGTTGCCAACTACAAAGGATGTTAAAACTTTAAAAGGATGTATTATTAGACAAAGTGGGACAACAGCATGGAATTCAATGAAGGGAATAATAAGCTCATCTCTAGTGGTTTTCTGAAATGTTTTTCATGTTGGAGACAACTGTAGCAATAAAAATGTAATTACATATGCAACTATGGTTTACTCATACTCTAAAAAGACCTCAAGAATACTTGGGGAAGGCTGGAAGGTATCTTGGTTGATGTATTTACAAACCAATGGAAAGTAAAATCAAATGTCAAGAAGGAAAGACATTAAGAAAAAAGACAGAATTTTGAAACACTCATACAAAAACAGCACCATCTGTTAGGGAGTCTATATAAATTTTTGCTTAGATATTTTACACCAAGAGAGAAAACAAAAGCTGTATGATAAAATGATACATTTTAAAGAAAAAGTTACAACACTGCAATGGGAAGAATTACCGACTACATCTATAAAATTCACACACCAAGTTAAAATTTAAAAGAAAATTGGTACAAGATATTCTACAGTTGGTACAGTAATCCCTCGTTTTCCGCGGTTAATGGGGACTGGAACTTTCCGCGAAAACCAGAAAAACTGCGAAGTAGGATTCGCTAGGAAACTTGAGTTGAGGACATTGTTTAAAGCAAGCACTAGGGGGCGCTTGCCTCCTACCGATGCATTTTTTTCCCTGTATTTTTTAAAAATCCGCGAAGCACTAAAGCCACGAAACTTGAAGCCGCGGAAAACGAGGGATTACTGTATACAACTCTATCAATAATATCTAAGATAGACGTCATACAGTAATAAATATTGGAACTATCATAAAACCATGTAGTGGATATGTAAAAACCCAGTATTAGAAAGCTATATATAGCCCAACATAGAAAATTTTGGAATTTTAAGTGGAAATGAAATTGTTTTTTATTAGTTATGTCAGCAAAAATCAACAAGAAACATTAGAATTTAATGAAAGATATGTTTATAGCAGTGAGAATGAATTGTGTTTAACACTGGAAAAAAGACACAATTCTATCTGATTGGGAACTTAGACATGGAGTATTCAGCAATGGCAAAACTAACAGTATATATATAGATATATGCAAAGAATTTTAACCAAATTTAAGCAAGACTGATTCCCAAATAAACATCACGGCACAAGGTAAATATAATCACTTACCATCAGGCATCTAGGGAGCTTAAATGTCTACAACACTGTAAATCAGCAGATATACCAAAAAGGGAAAATTAGAAACCCAATAGTTCTTCCCCCCCATTTATTTATTTGGTATCTTAATAATTCTTGCTAAATCTGTATTTCCCCCCCCCCTCCCCCTCTTATTTACATTATATACAGACTTTGATGCAACTTGCAGGAATCTCTTTTTTAATATTATTTCAGTTCTGGAGTAAAAAGTCAAATAATTTCATGCTTGCAGTATCCATGTCCTAAATTGTAATGAATACTGATAAGAGTATTTATATTCTTTTTTTACTTCTAATGTTCTTAATTTATCTAAACAATGTCAATATATTTTAATTAATGCTACAAGCATCATTGCCTTGAAATAATATAACGGATCCAGACTTCCAGAATATAATAAAAAAAGAAAAAAATAACATTAAAAAAAATAAAGTACGGGCAACGATTTACAAACAACACAAATCATTATCTTAACCATCTAAAATGAACTCCTTAGAGATCTAAATATAAAGAGGAGGATTTGTCCCATACTTTCCAAGCATTTATTTAGTACCATGCAATGGACACAAAAGTAAAAAAAAAAAAGTATATTACATTTGTTTAACCTTTCCTTTCAAACCACAGCTGCTTTTCATAGCAGCACTAATAGATTTATGGTTGATGTGTCAACTTCCGATCGCCCACCTTCTCCTACTTATTTCTAGATAAGTGAAGCGATTCTAAACTGTAGAATGATTGGACTTTTCTCTCTTATTTAATATTTTGTAACAAATTTTTTTCTATGGGTACAGTATGAATGCACTGTATAATCTTATCTCTTTGACTGTATTCTATTTCTGCAACGTTCCTACTTCTTTATTTAGAATTAAGGAAGGAATTTCCCCTCTGTTAATTAGGCTGGCAGCTGGCTTTTCTCCAGAAAAGAGACAGACAACAACACCACCTAATGTATCTTCCCAATCATTCAGTACTCTTTTCTGAATTGTGTCCAAAACTCTTCAGCTATCTTTTCCAGATCTCCCAATAAATTAATAAACACTGTCAAACTCAACTGAGCTATTTACCATATTAGCACCACTTTAATGCAATAAATCTTCAACAACCAGAGCTATCTAAGTTCATTTTAGTTGCCAGCCACTTTGTACCTTTCTTTCAAATTTTATCCCAATTCCAGTCACTATTTAGAGTTCTTTTGATAATATAAGATTCCAACACTAAGGCCAATGCAATAGCCCTTCCTCCTCTGATGAGAAAGCTTCTTTATAGAAACTTTTGCCATTACAAAGCATTTGAGTTACTGTATAGCTGGTAAAAACTGCAAGCAGGAGTCAGGCTCAAACCAGGCTACCATAAACCAAATAATGAGGCTATAAAGGCATATGTCAATTACACTGGGCCATAGTAATCCAAATAAGATTGTAGACTAAATATTTATTAAGAATAAAATTAGATGAGACCAAATAATATGCGTCAACCAACAACAATAGTAGAACAAGAAATGGTGGCACTTATAAACAATTGGAGGGTAGGGGCTAGTAGAATCTTTTTCAGCCTTAAATAATATCTGCCTCCATCTAGAGCCAATGGAACCCTGTGATAGCCTGTTTTGTGCTTGTGATCATAGGCTCACCTGGAATTGGTATTTAGAAAACTTATTCTATGCCTGCATATCATATAGATTAATAAAACTGAAGATAAATTATATTCATTTGTGATTTGAATCAGCCTTTCAGTCAGCAGCTCCCTTAGATAGCCATACAGAAATAATTTAAGCCCAATAAAAAGTAATTTAACTATGTACATAATAAGGTAGCAAGTTAGATGATGCTATATATTTGATTAGAGATTTTAATCCAAATTGACTTAATCTCTGTTCTCAAATGTCAGGTTTGATTCATTTTATCTGATGGTGTCAATTTATAATTAAAATTGAAAATAGTGATATGCTCCTCTTTTCTGCCCTATCCCAATCCTGTGACATCATTCAAAAGAAAGGCAATAAATTCCTAACATTTGATTTAGTTTTCTGCTGCCGAGTGTTGAGTGAAGAGGACATGGGACTTGGCAGACTAAGAAAAATAGGAGTAGAAAAGTCAAATTAAAATCTTGGTTTGAATTCATTTCATAGACATGGATACAAAACAAATCGATTGAATGCTATGATGTCCATAGTAAATTTGATATTTGAAAATCTAGGGGAACAATCTGACTAACCTGGATGATTAATACTTTTTAAAGCAAAGGTTTTTAAAATATGAAATACTAGAGTTGTCTGAGAACAGTACTGCCTTACCTGCTAAGGTAGCTGCAGCAGCCAAGCCTGCTGCTGTATATGGGTCAGCACCTGGGGGAGCAGCACTGATAATATAGGGATTTGGCACAAAAGCAGCTGGAGCCAAGCCTGCCGAAAATACACCTGTTACAGTAACAAAAGGTTCAATTTCACCAAAAACAAACACCGCACATAGTGTTGTACCACATAAGATTTTAAATGCTACAAGTCTGATGTGATTTCAGAGAATAGTGATAGGAAATTGAAAAGGTTTTAATTGTAACTGACAATTTCATTTTCTCTGCTGATATTAAAATACATTAAATAATTGGCCTGTTCAATTGATTACAAACTTTAACATGTCTTACCTATATGTGGTTGCTGAGCTGCTGCCAGTGCATACTGCTGCTGTTGTGCTGCTGTTAACTGCTGAACAGTAAGAGGATTAGTCCTCTGAAATATCTAAGACAAAAATGACAACAAGCAAAAGGGATTTGATTTTTGAAGGAGGCACGTATTACAATATTAACAAACACACCTTCTAGTCCTATTTAATTTATAAGACTGGCCCATTGTTATTCGATGGAGTGTTATGCACAAGACTGTTCAACACTGTGAATTTCAAATATAAATAGAAATAATTCTTCAAGAATATTCCGCGTTATAATAAACTACTACCATAAATACTTCTGCTTCTTCTATCTCTTTAATATACTGTACAATGTAGCTGGTGATAGAAGTTAAATTATCTTGAATAAGATACAACTCACATAATATTGAGCTATGAATTATGATTCATAAATAACAATGGCTGAGTTTATTCAAAGTAAGGCATTATGACCAAGATTATATGAGTCCAGACAGTGTCTTCCCTTGATATGGAATCGACATGGTGTAAACAATTTTTTTACTACAGAATATTTTTTTTAAAAAGGACAACAGCAACAGTAAAAAGAGATGGAGTTAAGCTCCCATTTTTAGTTGAAACCAGCATTATATAATGCTGTAATTCCAACCATTAATATGGCTATAAAAAAAATACTAACCTGTTGCTGTGAATTGTAATCAAAGAGTCCCACAGTAGCTCCTGAAGAATCCATTTGTACCTGATTTCCAGGATAATCAAACTGCAGAGAATCAAGACCCACTTGTTCCATAGCATCCAAATTCTGAGATTCGGAGTTTGAAAATTCTTCCACCAGTGGCTTGTGAGTTGAAGGATTAGAAAGCGAAGACAAGCCTTCAGCAGTGTTAGGGTTTGGACCCAAACGCTCAGTTACTTCAGTTGGGGATGCTTGTCGGCTTCCAGGAGTACGACTGCTTAGGAAAAAAATGAAAAACAAAAATCAGCTTTTATTTAAAAACAAACTGGCTAAAAAGATATTGAAAAACTTTATACATCTAAAGATGTTACAATATTTTTTTTTGCTCCTTGATTTATAATAAAATGGCACACAACTGTCCTATATGATGGTTGAAATTGTTTGAAAATCAAATCCATCTATAATTTTAACATTAACTGGTACCTAATTCAAATAATGACGTACAAAATAACTGTTATTTTATGTTATGTTAATAATTACGTTCAGGAGCAATGGAATGCTAACAGCGAATGGGAAAATTAGCATGCTTGAATGATTTATGCCCCAAAACCTATACATTAAAATATAGTCTCAACTTTTTGATAAAAAATATAATCTTATAAAAATCCATTTCCCTTTTTTCTCAATTTCCTAAAAAAATGTTTTATTTTTTTCTGTGATAAATATAGCTACAATTAATGTTTGTGATCAAAATTTGTAGATATTGCTTTCTAGGGTAAATAGTTGGTAAAATTAACCTGCGTTTGCTGCTGCTGTTGTTTTTCTTGAACAAGCCAAGTCATGAAACAGCATGTATGTACTCAGTACTTCCTGGTAAAGGTAACATAAATGCTTAATAAATATGCTATAGTAGAAAGCTCAGACTTTATAAGAATAGATCTACAATTTGAGGGTAGTGGTGGTGATGGTGGTAGGAGAGCATGTTTGGCAGGATATGGGAAGCTCAGGCTTCAAAGCTAAGGTCTTCAAAGCCAACTTAATTGTAAATCTTAAAAAGGCAGCATTAAGGAAATCATGTTCTGAGTCAATTACACAGCAGGTCTATAATAGGAGCTATAACTATGTTTCTTTTACACTGAAAAAGATACATAATTGAATACCATTTCTACTAAAACATTTCAGGCAAAATCATATTTTCAAGATAAAATGACGAAACTAGTTTGTATTTTAAAAAACACTTGAATTTTGGCATAATATAGATCAAACAATATACAGCAGCTAGAAACAATGTACAGTCTGCATTGGGAAACATTTAAGAGCTATCAGACCACAAACAGTCAATTTGGGAAGTATTGACTCTCTGGCCACTTATAGGACAAAGAAGCAAACATGCTCCTTTTACAAGAGAGAGCGTCTTCATGATTAAAATATGAACATAAAGTAAGCTAGAACCATGGATTCCAACTCCATTCACTGAAAGAATCCAAATGAAAGTACCACAAATCTGGCTTTCTAGGTCCTACCCACTGTTTTTCTAGAAATTCCTAAAAAGGTGGGGATTTTTTAACAGCCTTAGGAATCCCAAGACTGTAAGTTGCATTATAAGTGAGATTTTGGTGAATTCTCCTGTGTTTATATTTTGTTTGGGTTATGTAAGATTAATTTTTAATTGATTTATTGTACAATGCCCAGAGTCATGATAGTGAGATGGGATGCTATATAAATGTAATAAACAATGAAACAAATATCCAATGAAAAATATCCAATGAAGAGTAGTCTTCTAGTAGATAATAATCTACTATCTCCCTTGGAAATAGGTATATCACGTAAAACGCCCAGGTCAGCATCACTGTGCGTGTGCACATGCTTCCCGCCAACCAGCTGATTTTCAGGTCTCTGCTGAAAGACACATGCACATGTGCAGGGGGGGCGCATGCATGGGGAGGGGGAAGCATGGGGGTTTCAGCACTCCCCCACGCTCCCATTTTTTCTGCCAGGCTTTGGGGAGGGCCTCTGCAGCCCAGGGAAGTCCATTTTCACCCTCCCAGAGGCTCAAGGGAAGCCTCTGGAGCCTGGGGAGGGCAAAAAATGGGAATTCCTGAAGTTCTGGAAATTCACAAATGGGCCTGTTTCTGGCTTCCGGAGGATCTCTGGAGCCTGGGGGAGGCCATTTCGCCCACCCGGAGGCTTGAGCAAAGCCTCGGGAGCCTGGGGTGGGCGAAAACTCCCCTCTCTCAGCATGGTGCCGGAGGCTGCGCAGGGTAGGTTCTCACACATATGCACAGGGTATTATGTACATTGTATTGTGGGTGTGGACACACACGGGCACAATTTTAGCACATGTGGATAAAAAGGTTAGCCATCTATGGTATAGGTAGTCCTTCTTAATAATGATAATTATGAACGACTTCCTTCCAGTTTCCCGGAGGCAACGGTTGAGTCCTGGGACTCGTCCGCCGTTTTGTTTCTTTTACGGTCCCCAACGGGGCAGGTAATTCCTTTTAAAGGATTCCCGCCGTACGATCGGCTCGCTGGGACTTCCCTATCCCGACGGCGGTCGGGGGGGGGGGTCCTTGTCCTCGACCCAGGAGTAAAGGAACATGCTGCGGGGGGTTTGGTTCCCTTTGCTGAAGGAGGACCGGAACATCTAATGCTTTGTGAGAGGGTTGAATTGCTGGAGTCGGAGGCACAGCTGAGACTCTTCGCTGCAGAGTGGATTGTGAGTGACTTTCTCTTTCTGCTTGCAACTTTTGCTTTACAAAACGATGGAGGGGGGAGTTTGTGAAAAAAAACCTTGGAACGGAAGAAAAGCGGCGTTTTGAAACTGCTCCTCAGGCTTGAGGAAGCACAGAAACCTGCATTCAAACTTTTCTAAACGTGAGTGAAAGTCTTTCCGGAATGATCGTGGATACTTAGAATCGAAGTCTGGCAATAAAGAAGCAATTTTCTACTTTGTTACTTCCCGGTGGCTTCCAGGTGGGCGGGGAAGATGGCGTTCCTTTGTTCTCCTGAGATACACTATTCATGGATGATTGCTGACATTACCTTGTGAATGGGACTGCCTCTCTTTTTCTTTACTTATGATTGTTTGTAATTGATTAATTGGTCCTTTTCCTAAAGTGCCTTTCTTTTTTCTATGGGATTGTAAAAAGTTGGTCTCTCTCTGGACTTTAATTAGGTGACAACTAAGACTTTGTTTATTGGAATTTGCTCTTCTTCTGCCACACTAGCTCCTTTCCAGCAGACGCCATCTTACTGACACAGACTTAAATTATTCACCATGGCTTCAAAAAAGCAGACACATCAGCCTAAAATCACTTCGATGTTACCTAAAAAACCTGATACGGATGCTAGATTAACAGCAATGGAAGAAATGCTTCAGACCTTGGTGAAAGAAATTAAAGAAATGAGAAAGGATCAAGTCAGCTCTAAATTAGAACTTTTGGAGGTACAGAAGAAATTAATGGAAAATACACAAAAGACTGATAAGCTGGAGGTGGGGTTGGTTGGGGCAAAGGGAGAGCTTAAAAGTATTAATAATGAAATTGGGGATTTAACTGGTCATATGTCTAGGATGGATTTTGAAAGGATGTCATATTTTTTAAGATTTCAGAATGTTCCTGAGGAGTCTAGTGAAGATTTAACTGATTTAATGTGCACAATTTTAGCAGATTATTTACACAAACCTAAGGACGAGATTAGGGGGGACAATGATTTGATATACAGAATAAATTCAGCATATGCCAGGATAAATGAAGTACCCAGAGAGATACATATTAAATTTGTTAGAAGGTCGACAAGGGGAAGGATCTTGAGGATGCAGAGAGACAGTCCTTTAGTTTATCAACAGAAAGAGGTCTCTATCTTGAAGCAGGTCCCGAAGAAGATTAGAGAGATAAGACGGAAGTATTCCTTATCTAAAAGATTATTTAAACAGGGGGTCTGGTTTAAGTGGGTGATGCCAGAGGGAATGTTGGTGTTCTGGGAGGGAGGAAGAGTAAGAATTAAAACAATTGCAGAGGCGGAAGCCTTTCTCAAAAAACATTCCTCAATCCTGGAGGATGAAAATGGGGGAGCAGAGGGTGCCGCGGCCCCGCCCGCTGGGGACCAGGGAGAAGAAGATACAATTGCCAAAAGACTTAGATCTCAAAAGTGACTTTATTTCAATATAACATAATAATTGTTTGGATGTTTATACATGTTTGCTAGCATAGTTTTTTTACAATGATATATTTGCATTTCTCTCCACTTTGTAGTACAAATGAAAATTAAATATATTATCTATATTCTGTTATGAAGTCTCTGAAGGAGTCGACGACTTCGACGTGCAAGTTCTCAAAATGGCTTTTTACACCTTATCCTTTACCCTATTTGTAAAAAATTTATAAAACCCAATAAAACTTTTTCAAAACGAAATAATGATAATTATGACTGGAATTTCCATCATTAAGTGGTGGAGTCATAAAGCACATTATGTAATCCCATCATTTAGCGATGGCAATATGTTCGTTCATAACTGAGGATCACCAATTGTTAACTCAGGACCGCTTCCTGTCTTCCTGCCAGATTTTAAGCAACATTAATGGGGAAGCTGACAGGAAATCGTAAGAACCAGGTGGCTCATAAGCAAGCCAGTGCAAGGCCAAGTGGCTGTAGGTACAAGCATGGCCATGTGAAAGGTGGGGGGACATGCAGGGAAGTGGCTTGAGTGGGAATGATTTACAGGAATGGCTTACAACCTTCCTTGCCAGCTTCCCCAGTGACTTTGTGGGAAGCCAGCAGGGAAGGCTGCAAATGGCAATCATGTGATATGGGATGCTGCAACCTCCTGAGTGCAAGCTAGATGCCAAACCATGGATCACAATCACATGATCACGGTGTTACTAGGACAGCTAGAACTTTGATAAACAGTCATAAGTACCATTTGTTCAATATTGTTAGTAAGTGTCTCTGAATGATGGTCATTAACCAAGGACTTCTGAAGAGTTTCTTCAAAAAGGACTATTTGAAGTGTTACTGTCATATCATCCTTAGTCTTTTCTCATTTTTTTTCAATCTCTCCTCACACAATCTAGCTTCTAGTCCTTTGATTAGCTTCATTCTTCTTACTAGAAGTTGTTCGGATTTTTCTGACTCCTTATAACTCCCAGAACTGGATATAATACTCAAGATAAGATCTGACCAAAGCAGAACAGAGTAAAATAATTAATTTCCTTAATTAGGAAATAGTATTTCTGTTGCTGCAGCCTGCAACTATATTTGCCTTTTGGGTAGTCACATCACATGGCTAGCTCATATTCCATTGGGAATCAATTATAAAACATTATTCTACTTACACTTTTGAGTTATGAATTGGGAGGTTAGTTTACAGCATGCCACATATTTATTCGTTTGGACTTGTGAACAAAACAGATTTATGAACAGCCTCTCAGAATGCATCCCGTTCGTAAAAAGAGCATTGGCTATATTCCAATATTTTCCATAACTATTGCCAAGCCACACTATTTACTATTAATACCAAGCCATCTACAGATGTACATCTGATTTTTGTTTCAACTTTATCCTTGATTCTGTTAAACTCATTCTACCCTTTTCAACCCATTTCTCCAAACTATCAAGATTTCGAATGTAATTTATGTCTTCTGACCAGCCTTAATCACTGAGTATTTTGTTAATTGTTTTGTTGAAGATATACAGCACTTCCACAATTTATTATGGAAGTTACCCTATAGGGAAAAAAGAGGAAATTTATTTATTCAAGATAAACCCAATTAGCAATTATCACAATGCTTTGAAAGAGCCTACAGACAACTTCTTTATCTCCTACCCAGATACTGATGTCAGATTCACTGGGCTGTAGCACAAGGGATTTTCCTTTCCTCTCTTTTATCTTCCTCAACTCATCTGAACTTCATCTGTTCATCAGGATAACAGGCCAGTCAACTAGTTCCTTCAGCACCCTATGATGCAATTCATCTAGCCCAAAAGATTAAATCCCATTCAAAGTAAAGAGCTTTCCCCTGATCATGTTTCCATCAATCAGAAGCTTCAATCCTATTCTATTATTCTGGCTTCACAATTTCTTTGTTGTTGGAAGAATGAAACAAATTATGTAGCTTCAGTGGTTCTGCTTGTCACCTGTAAATACTTTCCCTTCTTTATTGATCAGCTGGTGTAGTGATTCTTTTCATTTTGAACTTATCTAACAAGTTTTTTGTTCTTCTTAGCATCTCCACTAACCTCTGTTCATTCTGAGGTTTCTTTCTTTTCTTTTCTTTTCTTTTTTTTCTTTTCTTTTCTTTTTAGGCTAAACAATTCCAGGTTTGTTGATTTGGCTTTATGGATAGGAATTGATTCTTTTTTTAACTGACAGTGCAACTGCTTCTCTTCTTAACAAAGAATGGTTTCCTCTTCAAATGCCACACTGCAGTCAAAGGAGTCAGACCACGTCATTTCTGTATCTTTAAATCATATTTACGCTTCGGTCCAAAGAGGAGCAAGCTCATCTTATTTTATACATTCTGAACATTAAAAGTAAAGAATATAATTCAAGCCCCCAGGGTTTGTTTTGTGATTTTCAGTATCTATGATGAAACATTCCAGTTGTCCTCTGCATTACTATGTGCAGTATTAATTCCCATATATATCAGCAGGAAGCAATTATTAGACTTGATATTTGTTGTATCTCATCCCCGATTCTTGCTCACAAATAGCATAATTCACAAGCAAAGCAGTGATGGGTTTCCAATTTTTTTTACTACTGGTTCACTCGTGCATGTGTGACACTTCTGTGCATGTGCAGAAGCTTCCAGGAGGGTGGGCAGAGCCTCCCGGCACTACCAGTTCACCTGATCCGAGCCGAACTGGGAGCAACCACCTCTGAAGCGAAGAGTTCTATCTGATATGTTTGTTTCAAAGCCTCATAGTAATGACTTACCAATTTCCATAACTCATATTTTTTTTACTTTTTGATACGCTACCCTGCCCTTCTTGGCTCCACTCTCCCATTTCTCATATATAGTCTCTCTCTTGCTTTCCTCCAAAGCTCAGAGCTGTTCATCTGCGTGAACCTGAAAGCTGCTTTGGAATTTCAGCAATGCAGCATATATTCTGTTACTCTTGCTTCTAGATGTCACTCTCATCCACCGTGTTTATCATATGACGGACAACTTTCAGGGTCTCTTTCCACTGTAGAGTTTCCTTTCTTTAAACCAGTGGTAGTCAACCTGTTTCCTACCACCCACTAGTGGGCGTTTGAGTTTTCATGGTAGGCAGTAGGGGTTTTGTCCGATACTAAAGACCTTCCTTTTCTTGAATTGACTTCCCTACTTTATAAATCACCATTACTGTGGAACTGGTGGGCAGTTAATTTTTTTTACTACTAACAGAGATACAAAACTGGGTGGTAGGTATAAAAAGGTTGACTATCCCTGCTTTAAACTAACAATTCCTTGTCTTTTCCCATCAACTGGAGTTTAGCTACTTGCTGCACCAATTTTTTTGCATTTTCTTCAGGCACTGCTCTAAGTAGATATTTTTGGGAAATTTACCCCAATGTTTTCAGGGGGAAGAAAAGACAGTCTGGTCCAGTGTTTAAGGTACCAGGCTAGAAACTACTGTAAGAAACAGTGAGTTCTAGTCCTACCTTAGGCATGAAATCCAGCTCGGTAACTTTGGGCCAGTCATTCTCTCAAAGCCCAACTCACCTCACTGGGTGGTTGTTGTTGGGAAAATAGGAGGAGGAATGAACATTGGGTATTTTTGCCCCATTAAGTTATTTATAAGAGCAATAATAGTGCATTCTCCCCCCCCCCCCTCCCTTTCGGTCTTCTAGATTAGCCAAGTACAAAACTTTGAAAGGAAAATGTACAGGACAAATTCCCAGCTAAATTCTGTAGCACTCATTTTCCACTTACCTTGTTGGAATCAAGTTATCTTATATTCCTTGTACTCTCTGGTTATTCAGCAGGAAGTAGTCATTCAATCATAGACACTCACTTCAACTTTGAGCTACAGATATTCTCCTTTATCAGTCACCCAATAATTTACAATGGGCAATAAGCCCTTCTGATAGTTAATTCAGGAGATGACCTTTTCAGCCTTTACAGTTCTGTACACAATCATTCAAAACATACATTTGGGTGGGTGGGTGTCATTTTTCTCTCTTTGAACTTCCCAGGAAAACATTTGTTAACCCTCCCTGTTTACATACCCATGCACAAGGAAATATAATATACACATTCTTTGGGATTTCTGATAGTCATTAGTTGGCCTCCTTTCACACCAAGCTGCTAATATCTCTGTCAGAATTTAACAAAGTGGACACTGTTTGGCAGACTGTTTTCCATTATGATATACAACTAAGCTAACCAGGACATTTGTTGTGCAGATAGTCCATGGTTAAACGGCACTTAATTCAGTAACTTATAACATTGATCAAAGGGGTATACATGACTGATTCAAAGTTCTGATCATCTGACCCTTGCTGTCACATGATTGCAATATGGGCACTTGGCAACAGCTTCACCCTTACAACAGCTGCAGCATACCACAGTCACTTGAAGCCAGACTGAAGCTGCAAGGTCACTTAATGATCTGTAGTAAGATTGCTATTGCTAAACGATGAGGTCACCTGATATTGCACTTTATGACCACATCACTTAGCAATAGAAATTCTAGTCCCAATTGCTGTTGCTAAGTAAAGACTCTGAATGATATAAAGGAAACATGAGCAGGGAGTTCAATATCCTATTTGCATACATACATATAGGTAGATCTGAACAAAAAGTCTTGATCAATGCAGAAAACCATGGCTCATCCATGTATGTAGCCAAGGGAAAAATATTTTGCAAAGAAATAGTACAAATTATCATATCCTTTAATGTAGTCTCAAAGATTGAGAATAGGTTCTCTACTTGAAGATGGATTTTGAAGACTGACCTACAATTTAAAAGAATGGAAACCTCTTGGAAGGGTGTACTTTTTTTTTAGCAGAATAGACAACTTACGGCCTCCCAGAAGTCAAACTCCAATTTCCATTAATTAAGTTTAGTGATAGCAACAGGACACCTATCTGTATTACGGCCTGCACAGATCTCATAATTAAAACATAAAACTTAACATGTATAAAGATGGCAACCAATATACAAAACATCAGAAAACCTAAATGAAACTTTGAATTTGAACCCGTACATCCATAACTTTTATTTATTGAAAACAAATATATCTTCCTCCCCACCCCCCAAAAATCTAAGCCTTACTTAAAATCTTTGCTATCAGCATCCATTCCATTTGGCAAGCCTCTGCCATTTATTTTGGTAACATCGTCATCATCAACTTGTTTAAGATCTCTGTTCTTGTCCTCCTCAAATGGAGAAACCTTGCCTTTCTGGTCTGCTTTCTCAGGTCCATCTGTTTCAGCTTCTCTAGTGCCCTAAGTAAAAAAACATGTTTGGTCTGAATCTAGCAGAGAATAAATGTAGCACCCACAAGGTATCATTATCAAAGCTAACTAATGTTGTAAGCTACCTTGATTGTCAGGTATCATTCTTAAATAAAATGTGTTGTACATATATAAAATAAAGCTAGCTTTCAGGATAAAACTGAAAAATCAACATTAGCTGAAGGTAAGTGTCCTACAAAGTGAGGATGGCTTTTCCAGTTGTGAGAGGTTTTGATGATCCAGAAGACTCTAACCCTGCACATAAGACAGTGAAAAGAGGCAGTTTTTGGTACTCCCTTCTTCCCTCTTACTCTGTCTAGAATGAAATACTATAAAACATATGAAATTAAAATGGTTTAAGTTCAAAGAAGCGGTTACAGACAGACAATCCAGGTAAAATTATCTTCATCAAGTCATGAAGAGTTGGAAGTCACTGATTGACTGAACAACATATAACCAAAATGCCATTTTATGCTTGGTGTGTCCTTTAACAAGACATCTTGCAATTTCACATAATGGAAAGTGCCTTTGGAATAAATACAGCTATTTCAAAGGATGTATTTTGAACAGAAAGCCTTTGAAAAATCTTTGAAAAGCATATGCAAGATCTATATACAACACTTCATGTTACAAGTATGATTTTGAAGCCATTTTCTCAACAGTAGCATGAAACAGTTGAGTATAGACAAATAAAATCTTGTTTAACATAAAGCACTGCTTTCTGGAGACCACAATAAAAACGTTAATAATTAATATACTTGCTGCTAAATTACATGGTAGCATGAGGGAAATCTAACAGGTAGTAATATTGTAGATTAGCCTACAATAACTTTTATTGACACAAACAAGTTACTTACAAAAGCTCCTTTCCTAAACCGGGAGTCCAATTTATCAGCTGGAGAAGAACTTAGCACATATTCGACCATGCTCACACCAAGGCCACCACTCTCTGATCGAGGAGATAAGACAGCGTTTACTTCACTTGTTCCATGAAAAACATGTCCAGGTTTTCTTTGAACCATAATAGGTTGTGACATGGAGTGGTCTATTTTAAATTTTAAAGAGAGATATTAAAATCAATATGCAAATTAATACAGCTTAAATTAATGTAGATTTTTCTATCACTGAACCTAGGAACAGTCTTTTCCCACTCTAAATTGTATAGTTTACATAATGACTTAAACAAGTATCACTTACGAGGTGTTGCCCAAGCAGTTTCTCTCCACTCATCACCAAGAAATATCCCTTTTTGTCCATCCTTTGCTGGATCATCTGGTTCCCAAAATTTTTTGGCAGGTAGCAGCTGTTATAAAAGGAACAGTTCAAATTTAATGATCATTCATTAACAAACTAATGCCCAAATGTATATTCAGAAATTATATTATAGAAAGGAATTTAGAGTTTCTGCATTTATCCCTTTTGATATAAATGTATTAATTAAACAAGAATGCCTTTAATAAACCAATAACGTACTTTATTATGAGCATGATGATAGGCAGGTATGGTAATGTTGGTGCAGTGGCTAGATTGACTTGTTAGATATAAAATTATTACCTCAGTTATGAATGTTGCTTTTACATTAAATCACTTTATAGTTTCTATTACTTTTATCTATCTTTAATTTTTTTATCCTGCCTTATTACTTTATAGGAAGTTGGTAAGCAAACCTAATACTCCTTCATCCTATTTTTCCTACAACCATCCTGTGATGTAGGTTGGGATGAGTGTGTGTGACTGACTCCCTCTTTTGGGGGGGGGGGGGATTGGTTTGCTATCCTTTTATTTATGAGCTGCCCAGAGTCTTGTATGGAGATTAACATCTATATACGTTTTATAAATAAATATGAACTTGAAATACAGTAGATGCTAAATGTTCCCCAACCAAATGATGGGGTTACAGTTTCAAGGATCATATACACTTCAACCAGGTCATATTCATACCAATTCCTTCTGGAAACTGGTTTTATTATAAAAATGTTTTCAGTATAAACAAGAGTTCACCTGTTATAAAATTGTAGAGTTGGAAGGGACCACAAGGATGATTTAGTCAAACTCTCTGTAGGCTACAGGAAAATAAATTAACCCATCTTCATGAGGGTTTACTCTAAATTTCTAAATACTGTTTATATATTTTAACATTTTATTGTATACCACCTGAGAGTCTCTCTCTGATGGAGTTGAGCAGGTCAAAACTGTGAGTGAATGAATGAACATTTGGCCTCTTAAAATAATCTCCACAGAGAGTCTATAATTTCCTTAGGCAGACTATTCTTCTCCTGTGCAGATCTTATTGTCAATTTTTTTTTCTTTAAACAGAATTTGGTAATTGCAACTTGCACTTATTATATCTGATTTTGTCTTATGCAGTAATAGATTCTAAATATCTTTTTCATGATACCCTTTTAAGGACCTGAACACTTGCATGTCTACCTTCAGTGTTTGTTTCAAGCTGGACATCTCAGGTTCTTCTAGCTTTTTATCACATACCATATTTTTCGGAGTATAAGACGCACCTTTTTTCCTCTAAAAAGAGGCCGAAAATCTGAGTCTTATACATCGAATACAGCATTTTTTTGTCTCCTGAAACCCCGCCCCTTCACCAAAATGGCCGTGCGCATACCCTTATGGAGGCTTCCAGAGAACTCCTGGGGGCTGGGGAGGGCAGAAATGAGCAAAACACAGTGTTTTTGCCCCCCCCCCCCAGCCCCCAGCAGCACTCTATAAGCCTCCATAAGGATATGCATGCTATTTTTTTACCAAAAAACAACCCATTTTCACGAAAAAATAATGGGCTGTTTTTCCTCATTTTGCCCCCCCCCCCCCCGGGAGCACTCTGCAAGCCCCACCATGGCTATTCATGCCTTTTATTTGAAAGAAAACGGGCCCATTTTTGCGAAAAATGGGCTGTTTGGGGGAGGTTTGCACAGTGCAAAAAGGGTTTTTTTCCCCTTTCAGAAAGCTGTTTTGTTAGAGTGATTGATGAGAATTACATTGGTCAAGTACTGTGCTTGCAGAAACAAAGATTTGTTCCAAAGGTGGTCAGTGATTTCCTTCTCCAGCACATGGGTAAATACACCTGGAAACCTACCTACCTACCTACTCTCTCTCTGTCTCCCTACCTATCTACTGTATTTCTCTCTATTTTTTTCTCTCTATTTTTTTCTCTGTTATCCTCTACCTACCTACCTATCTATACTCTCTCTCTCCCTACCTACCTATTGTATTTCTCTCTCTCTCCCCCTCTATCTACCTATCTACCTACTCTCTCTCCCCCTACCTACTGTATTTCTATTTCTCTCTATCCCTCTACCTACTTATCTATCTACACACAGTCTCCCTACTAAATTTCTCTCTCTCTCTCCCCCTCTACCTACCTACCTACCTACCTACTCACTCTCTCTCCCTACCTACCTACTGTATTTCTCTCTCTTTCTCTCCCTCTCTATCCCTCTATCTACCTACCTACTTTTTTAAAAAAATTGCCTCTTCAAAACCTGGGTGTGTCTTATACTCCGGTGCATCTTATACTCCAAAAAATACAGTAACCTTTGTGAAAAAATCTTTGTCAGTCTCTTAAGGGACCTTCAATATATTAATGGAAATGCTGAGTCCAGAACCATACACATCTGCAGAATTGGTTTTATCAATAGGGGAGAGAATAAGAATTTTTTTTTTAATTTATTGAAAAAGTTTTATTGAGTTTAAAATTTTTTTTACAAATAGGGTGAGGGTAAGGTGTGAGTAAAATATTGTGAGAACTTTCACGTCGAGATCGTCGGCCCCTTCCGAGGCTTCATAACAAAATATAGATAATACAAATTTTCAAAAATACTACAAAATGGAAAGAAGTGCTTACATCGTTGTAAAAACTGTGCTAGCAATCATATACAAACATCCAAACAAAAGTTATATTATATTAAAAAAGTCATTTTTGAGATCTAAGTCTCTTGGCAATTGTATCTTCTTGTCCTCCTCCCTGGCCCCCAGTGGGCGGGGCCGTGGCCCCCTCCGCTCTTCCATTTTCATCCTCCAGGATTGAAGAATGTTTTTTAAGAAAGGCTTCCGCCTCTGCAACTGTTTTAATCCTTACTCTCCCTCCTTCCCAGAACACCAACATCCCTTCTGGCATCACCCACTTAAACCAAATCCCGTTTAAATAATTTTTTAGATAAGAAAGAATATTTCCTCTCTAATCTTTTTCGGGATCTGCTTCAAGATAGCGACTTCTTTTTGCTGGTAAATTAGAGGACCGTCTCTCTGTGCCCTCAAAATCCCTTTTCCCTTGTCGACCTTCTAACAAATTTAATATGTATCTCTCTGGGTACTTCATTTATCCTGGCATATGCTGAATTTATTCTATAAACCAAATCAATGTCCCCCCTGATCTCCTCCTTGGGTTTATGTAAGTATTCTGCTAAAATTGTACTCATGAGATCAGGTAGGCTTTCCCCAGATTCTTCAGGAATATTCTGAAATCTTAAAAAATATGACATCCTTTCAAAATCCATCCTAGACATATGACCAGTTAAATCTCCAATTTCAGTATTAACACTTTTAAGCTCTCCCTTTGCCCCAGCCAACCCCACCACCAGCTCATCAGTCTTTTGTGTATTCTGCATTAATTTCTTCTGTGTCTCCAAAAGTTCTAACTTGGAACTGCAGTGGTCTTTCCTAAGTTCTTTAATTTCCATTACCAGAGTCTGTAATATTTCTTCCATAGCTGTTAATCTTGCATCTGTGTCCGATTTTTCTGCCTGCTTTTTTGAAGCCATGGTGAGTAATTTAAGTCAGTGTCAATAAGATGGCGTTTTCTGGGGTGCGGTCAGTGAGGCAAATCCAAGAGCAGGTTTCAGTAATCCAAATCAAACTTGTAAAGTCCAGAGAAAGAACCAAATTTTACAGTCAGGTATAAAAAAGAAGGCACTCCAGGGAAGGGATCAATTAATCAGTTAAATCAAATCCACCATTAAGAGAGAGAGGCAGTCCAAGTCACAAAGGGATGTCAGAAATTTTCCATGAAAAGTAAGTCTCCTAAGAACAAAGGAACGGCATCTTCCCCCGCCCAATCTGGAGGCCACCGGGAGCAAGCAGCAAAGGAAATAGTTTCATAGTTGCCAGACTTCGATACTAAGTATCTAGAATCAATCCACAAAGACTTTCACTTATTTAGCAGAGTTCGGATGTAGAATGTTTCGCATCCTCAAGCCTGAGGAGCCGTTTCCGATCGCCGCTTTCTTTCATCCCGAGGGGGGGTTACAAACTCCCCCCTCCATTATTCTTTAAAAGTCAATGCTGCTAGCAAAAATGAGACAAAGTCACTACAAACCATTCCACAGCCAGAGTCCCGGCGTTGCCATCCGACTCAACCGATTCAGCTCTCTCTGAGTAGATTATTTGCTCCGGTCCTCCATTGACGAAGAGAACCAAGCTCCCCGCAGCATGTCCTCTCGCTCCTAGGTCGAAGACAAGGACCGCCCCCCCGACTGCCGTCGGGACAGGAAAGGTCCCAGCAAGCCAACCTTACAGGGGGTCTCCTTTAAAAGAAGCACCCTGCCCCGTTTGGGGCCGCAAAAGCGACAAAACGGCGGACGAGTCCCAGGACTCGACCGTCGCCGCCGGCAGACCGGAAGGAAGTCCGAGAATAAGAATTTTTATAGCACAGCTCAGAGTTGCATTTGTGCTAGTAGCTACCTCACATTCAGCTGACTATCAATGATTGGGCCCAAGTCCTTTACTGACAATGCTTTCAAGCTATAAATCCTGCATCTTGTATATATACTCCTCTCTTTTCTAAAGGTAATACTTTATATTTTCCCTGCTGAAGAACATTTTGTTACTCTCCGGTGAGACGTCTAATCCTTCCAGATTAAGTTGTAGTCTCATTCAATCTTCCTGGATCTTGGCCAGACACCTGAATTTTGTACAAATTTGACAAACAACTCAACCCTAACATTAATAACATGTTGAATAATACTTGCCTTTTGCTTGATCCCAATAGTTACTGCTCTCTAGCTCAATGAAGTGCCATTTATGTTGAGTGTAATTTTGTCAGCCATTTATGGATCCACCTTACTGCGATCTAAATCAGCTTGCCAATGAGACTATCATGTAAAAAGCTTGCTTAAAAAAGCTGACATTGAGGCACTCATATCCAAACCCTTTTCCACTAGCTACCTTGTCAAAGCAGACAAGGTTAATCTCAGATGATTGCTATAGACATTGACATAAACAAAATAGGATATGAGTTCTTTTATATCCTCTGATATCTATGAAGATTTTTTCATTTGGAGTAAACAATGAGCCCAATGACTCATTTGTTTTCCTCCTTCTACTGTTATATTTAAACAAACCTTCCTTGCGGGTTTTGCCACTGATTAGATTTACCTAATTTTTCATTTTTCACACATTTATGAATTGAACCTTTGTAGATTTCCTTGGTCCTTAGTTCATTTCTATTTTTAAGAAGCATGTAGTCTCAAGCTGTAGATCTAACAGACTTGAATAAAGATCAATTTGTAATTTAATAATTAAATGCCGAAGAAACCTTTGATAGTACATGTAAACAGTGCAAGTTCACACTAGTAAATAGGTTCAGATTTCTTTTGAAATTCATAAAATGGACTATGATATGAATCATCCACAGGTGAAGTAAAGGTTCATGGCAAGTTATCTCCTAATTTCCCACTATTCAGAGGAATTAGAATAGGATGTCAACATTTACCTTTACTTTTTGATTATCTTCATGCAATCCTCAGCTTATGCTATTTGACAATGTAGGGAGATTTATGTAGTTAATAACCCGACTGGACACATTGGTTTTATTTGCAGATAACATTTTTTGTTTATTACTAAAGCTCATGATGCTATCCCAGTGTTGATGTAAGAGACAGATGCCTTTAGCAAAATAGCAGGATTACTCTATAAATTGGTCAAAATTGGAATTGATGCCAAAATTGGGTTACAAATTCATTTAAGGTACATTAATTCCATATTTGTACTAAATTCATTAAATATTTAGGTATGTGTATATCAAAGGATACAACTAAATGAGTAACATATCATATAAATAAAATATAGAGGTGTCTTCAGATATTGATACATGGGAGTTATTAAAACATACTCTCTTGGGAAAGGGGAATGCTTTCAAAATGAACATTATTCCCAAATTAATTCATATCGTGAGAGGAGTTTCCAATTTATATATCTGGAAAATATTTTCAAAAATGAATCATTGCAGTAGTTAAGTTAGTAACCTGGTTATTAAGTGAATCTGGCTTCCCCATTGACTTTTTTGTCAGAAGGTCGTAAAAGGGGATAGCATGACACAAGACACTGCAAATGTCATAAATATGAGCCAAATGCCAAGCATCCGAATTTTGATCACATGACCACGGGAATGTTGCAATCGCTATAAATGCTCATTTATACAAAATACAAAAGATAAGAATTTATCATCACATAAATGTGTTAGAAACGTACTGGTATATGTATATAAATAATAAAGTAAGTATTCATAGAAATATGGCTTTTTATCCTTTGCTTTATATTTTTGTATTAGTTCACTTACCATATTTGTTAAGGCACTTTTAATGTGTATTTATTTTTCTTCTCTTTGACAATGCATGCATATATCCCTATCAATATCATCTTTGCATTTTGCTTTTCTTGTTATCAAGTAATGGTTTATACTCCACTCTTTTTAATTATTTGTGTTTCCTTTGTTTTTTGTGAAAATAAAAAAGTTCCAGAACATTTCATCACTTCCCCTCTCAATCACGCGATAAGATTTTTGGACTCTCAGCAACCTGTCTGCATTAACAACCATTTCCAGTCACATGACCCCAATTCATGACATTTTTGCTGTAAATGTTATTTACTTCTGGTTTCCAGAAAAAACCTCCCATTGAGAACAATGGATTTGCTTAATTACCATAATGTTTGCTTAACTACTGCTACAAAAAGTTCATTAGATCAGGCAATCATGTGACGATCTGCTTAACCACTGGCAAGAATTACGACTGTAATTCTGGGCTCAATTACAGACATAAATTGAGGACTACATGTTACTTAGCTCCCCTTCTTTGTTGTTATCCCCTTATAGCTGTCTAATATTCTTACTCTAGTCCAAATCTTGATTTTTAATTTCTCTCTTGAGCTTTAGTTCTAGTGTAACTATCTATTTAGGTCCCAGAAACTACTAACTACCTCTTACTTGGCTGTCTTTATTGTTAGTCTAATTCCTGTTGCCAGCTGTTGAATCTGGGCTTAACCACTCTGAAGCTGGGATTGCTAACGGTGCATTGTCTGGACTGTTAGCTCTTCTTCTTTCAGCTGCCAAGTCCCTCTGAAGTCTTTAGCTGCCAATTTCTTCCCTCCTGCCCTTCAGGAGAGAAGAATTCTTCAATCACTCACTGTAATCCTTCCCAGATAAACCAAACACAAATAGATGAGCTACCGTAATTCTACTTTATTGCAAGGTCACATTAATCTTGCCAGTCCGAAGGTAGACTTCCTGCCACACTTTTTAACTGCTTCATCAATTAGATCAGATCCTAAGTTTCTTTTCCTGACCATAAGCCACTCGGAGGCTCCTCTCTCTCTTGTCCAATTGTTTCCTAGGCAGCATCTATTCGCCTTGTCCCTCAAGTTCATCCTTATTCAGAGTTTTCTTCTTTTTCCATCAACTTTTCAGCCTTCTGGCATTCAGCATCCATCCCATTCCTCCGATAACCTAAGTGAGTTCCTTCGTAAGCCATATTTGGGGGTTGAAATGACCATTTTTACTTCTGCTTCCTCTCACATTCTTTCCCAAATACATTAGGAAAAATTAAATACATTTAACTATAAGCAGAATTTACTAGTTCTTCTTATTTATGTAGTTTAACAAACTCACATTATTCAAACTATTTAATGGCAACAGCAGGAAATTATATTTTTCCTCCTTTTTCCCAGGCCACTTCCAACAATGTTGGTAAGTGGGTGATCAAGTCAGTGCCCCCCGCTTTATAGGAGCCCTGGGAGCTCTGCTTTCTACTTTCTGTTATTTAACATCTACTGGACACTACTGGAGGTCATCCACTGGCATGGGGCAAAGTATAGTATCATCAGTATGTAGATGACAACAAATACACTTATCTGTCCCAAGCCAACCAAGTCATGTTATCAAAATGTCCTCCAATGTCTGGAGGCTTTGGGAACCTGAATGGGAAAGAACAGGCTTAAGCAAAACCTAGTAAAAACAAGTGGCTATAGTTTTTGAGCCCTTTTCTGTTAGCCCCATTACTTAGACCAGACCAAAAAATGAACTCCACAGGAAGACTAAAATTATATTTTATTGAAATAGGCTATTATTGTGGTGGTCTGCCTTATGCACCAAATATAATCATTTTTTAATGGGGAAGCTCTACTTGTAGTAACTCAAAGCTTAGACCTCTCCTCCATCCCCATCTGGATTTTTGAATGTGTTCTACTTAAAGACTACCTTTAAAAAGCATTCAGAAGCTGTAACTGGCCCAGAATGAAGTGTAACAGGCAGTGTAGGGTGAACTACTAAATATCCACATGACATCTCTGCTTTGTGAGTTCAAGTGGCTTTCAATGGGCTTCAGGATGCAACTCAAGATTCTGGTTGCCACTTACAAAGCTCTACATGATATAGAGTTATTTTGGGACCATCTATGTTTCTGTTCTTCTCACCACAGTCAGCAAAAATAGATGCTCCAGATCCTCTCTATTAGGAAATTTCATATTGTAGGACTTACTTAAGAAGTTATACCTTTTCTGTCCAGGACTTGCACTATGGAGTAGTGTCCTGCTAGAAACACTGATGACCCCACCCCCCAAGCTTTTGATAAGGCATTAACAACATGGACGTTCCCTCAGACATTTGGGCTAGGAGATGAATCAGTCCTGTTGGCTGATTTATTTGTTTTGATCTATACTGATTGAAAATAGAATGTTTTCTAGACCGCAGGCATATATTACTATTATTTCAGATTATTTTTTGGTTATTTACATTGTATATTGTGCTTCTTTTAAAAAATAATCCTCTCTATACAATCTAAAGTAACTGATGTAAGATGAATGGCTATATAAGCAGCATGCATAAATAAAGCAATCCAAAGACAATATACATATCTCATGAAACTAATGTAGAAGCAAGACAATATAACCTATTTAACTATACCTTTATAGAATTTCTTTCTAATCTTTTGCTTCATTCATTGTTTTTCTCAAATTAGTGTAACACATCTTAGGGAAAACAATAATAGGTTTGTATACAGTTTTTCAGTCCAAAATAATTTAACCCTACTTTAATAAATGTTATTTACAACAATTTGAATATTTTATTTAACATCTTATTTTACACAAGAGCTTCTCAAATTATCTCGGGAAGACAAAACATTTTCCAAGTTATTTTTCTTACATTGGGAATAATTATTTTTATGGATGGGAGGGCAGGGATTCATCCTGCTATTGGTATTTATTATCACATTACTTGTAATAGTCACAGATGCTGTTGATAGAAAGCTAACTGGTTGAAGAAGTAAGCAATGAAAGAGACTGAAACAAAAGCTGGAGAGAGAGAAATGGCAGGTAGTGAACTGGAATGAATATGCTAGCCCTATCTTTCTCTTGTTGCAGAGAACATGTTTTAGAAGCAACTTAAAACAAGCTCATGAAAAGGGAGTGCAAATAATGAATCTCATGGCTAAAACTGAGGAGAGGACGAACATGTGAGATAAACATACTAACCCCTATTTTCCCCTTGTTCTCTTGCATATGTAAACAATGCACAATTTTTTCAGCGTTGAAATGTTTCTATTCAATAGAGACCCTCCATGTACATGAGGAAACAAGAAGATCAGGATCTTTACTGAATGGGGACTCTGTAAATAAAGAGGCTCTTCATTGACGTTTCTTGGTCGCAATGTGAGACAGGAATGAAAAGGGAGACAGGCCAGCATCCCAGCTGATAATACTAGGTCAGTGCTTCTCAATTATTTTGTGTCAGGTCCCCCCTAGGAAGAAGAAAACATTTCGCGCCCCCCCTTTTTTACTGTAAAAGCATTTTATTAAAATAAATTTGATAAAAATAAAAAAATCCGGTTTAAATTAAAAAAAATCCGATTTAATTTTTTAAAAAATCAGATTTTTAATTGTTTTTTTAAAAGCGCATCCCCTTCCTTATCCCCGCCGGCCAGTAGAGGGCGCGTACGCTTTCTGCCTCGTCCAGCCTAGCGGTGCTCAAGAGGCACGGCTTCCGGCCGCTCCTTCTCTGATGCCTTTCTCAGTCGCCTTCGGGCTTTACCTACAGCCGCCGCCGCCGCCGTGGAGCGGGCCTGGGATGCCAAGACAGCGGCGGTGGTGGTATCGGTCTTTCCGGGTGTGAGGCTCCTGACTATCGGCGATGCCAACGGGGAAATCCAGAGGCACCAAGAGCAGCAGGCGCAGCCGAGGTCAAACGCGCCCCCCTTTACAGAGCCTCGCGCCCCCCCCAGGGGGGCGTGCCCCACTATTTGAGAATCGCTGTACTAGGTCTAGATCAGGGGTCCCCAACGTTTTTGGCACCAAGGACCGGTTTCATTTTAAAGAAAATTCTGCGAACCGGTGGGCAGGGCTCGGACGGCGTAGAGGGGGAGCGGGTGGTGGAGGGGGAATAGGCAAAGCATGCACACGCGGGGGGGGTGAGTTGGGTCACTTGCCCCTCTCGCCCCCCCAACGGTGCGAGCGGCCGTGCCTGCGCTCTCCTGCCCCTGGCGTGCGCTCTGCCGAGGGGGCTGCCCCTTCCTCCTCTCCGGCCCTTTCTAAGAGTTGTGCATGGCTCAGCCGGTGTAGAGGTGGAGCGGGGGGGGGGGGGACAGGCGGAGCATGTGCACGTGGGGGTGTGAGTTGCACCGCTCACTGTGGCCCGGTTCCCATCAAGCCATGGACCGGCACCAGTCCGCGGCCCGGGGGTTGGGGACTCCTGGTTTAGATGACCTCTGAACACAATGGGTTTTATTGCAGTCAGCCTGCATGATTTTGTTAACCATCTTAAAGTTATTCTGCATGACTATATGTACTTGTGTGTTTGTGTAAGGAAGCATTATATATTAGAGAATGGTTTGAATATGTGTATGCATGTCGTGTTTGCATCTACGTGTGTTTACCGTGAGTATATCTATATATACAAGATACATGCTCCCATGGATGGGATTAATTTATGTAAATTAAATGAATTAAATTAAAGCACTTTTAAACAATAGTCAGTGTTTATTAATTCGATTTACATTTTGTTCTGTATTCTTTTTGGAGTGTACAAAACCATTTATGCATAAATCAAATGAATCACATATGCACCCATTGAAGAATTCATACTCAGGATTGGTTTCAGGGAGAGATGACAGGGAGAGATGACAGTTCTAGCTGGCAGCACAAGAAAGATTAGAAAAATGTAGAATTTTTGGCTAATGTATACCTTGTCTTATTTTATTTTTTTTAAAGGGATTCTCTTACATTCAAGGCAACGTTTCTTTTAGGTGAATATGGAATTTTTAAATGCCAGCAATAATTAACACTCTCAATGCACCAAAATGTTTTTTAAAACCTCGTTGTAACCCCATGCAGAATAAAATTTTTGCATGTAACAAATGTTAGTCTGTGTTATGATAAATACATCTATGATTTGCATACTCCAGGAAGCCTCTCTTCCTTGCACTTTCAGTTAAAGAATAAACATTAAGATCATTACTTTTCTGTATATTTAAAAACACAATTGAAAACTCTTGAGGAAATACCCTGCAATAATTAAACTTTTATTAACAAGCAAAAATATTTTTTTAATGAAAATTATATTAAAATCAATCTCATTTGTGCATATATTATTAAAATAATTATGTTTTGGAAGAATGATTATATATTCTAAATAGAGTAAAACTTCTAGGACTTAGAATTTGCAATTAACAAATAAATATAAATATTCTGTAAATTGCATTTTTAAATATTTACCTCTCCCATTCCCCGAGATTCTAATGCAAGAGCTTGAAACTCATGATTCATTTCATCCACAGAACAAACCTAAAAAAGAGACAGGAAAAATAAATCAAAACAGAATACTGATTGATTTTATATTAAATGGTATGCAATATCAGATTGCACAGAATTGTAGTATAGGATGATACAACTAAATTATTTTATTTAAAGATAGTTTTTAATTGTTTCCATTACCATTTAATTTCCTATAAATTTTTGTATTTGTCCTCAAAAAATATTAAAACTTTGTGAATAAATATTTGCTACATTCAAATGTTAAGATTTTTAAAAGTACAAACTACTAACATGGAACATTAAATGAATTTATATTGAGAAACTTCTACAAATATAAATACAGCACAATTGAAATATGAATCAACCATTCTAACAAATAACATTTCAAGGATATATACTCATTTTGAGACAACAAATGCAATTTCATTAAATGTTGTGTTTAAACTAAAGATGAAATCCTTATGCAGAAGGACTTTCTCCTGCCTCATGCACACTCCCCAATTCTGTTCCAGGTTTTTATCCAGTCCATGTTCCCCAGACAGGAAATAAAATTAGTCAAACAAGGAAGACACAGTTCTCTTCTTCAATGGTTCCACCCATTCTTTACTAATTATTTCGGGGAGGAGGGGGGATCAGGAAGAGGCAATCCCAGTCTGGCGTGGATGTACCTGACACCTCTCTGATCTTTTTAGTAACGTAAGCAATAGCACTTGGCCAACTTTTTGACTTGTAGGCATCTGACTTGAACAGCCTCTGGAACCTTTGTGCCAAAGTATGTTTCCATTTTCCCCATCACAAAGCTATTCTTTCCTGAGAAGCAGCCATTGGCCTAATTGATTTCCTAGACCTCACACTCATGCAGTATATCTGTGAGGAGCTTTCTTTTTCATTTAAGGAATTCAAAGTTGAGTTTGGATAAGAGCTTCTACTGTTGGTTGGTTCCTTTGCTATTTCTCTTACCTTTCCTAGAGGGACTCCTGTGAGTATTCAGTCATATTAAGACCACCTTAAGATCTTTAGATAAGAAAATTTTTTTATTTTATTTTTTTATTTTATTAAATTTATACCCCGCCCTTCTCCAAACGGACCCAGGGCGGCGCACAGGGATGTTAAAACACATATAAAACATATAAAATTTTAAAAAACTTATTCTAATAGACCCTGCGCTAAAAACCGAATTTAAAAAACCCAAATTTAAAACTATCTAAGAGTCAGTAATGGGGGTTATGCTAGGCCGGCTAGATGGAATAGGTGTGTCTTCAGACACTTGCGGAAGAGGCGGAGGTCAGAGATGGTGCGGAGTTCAGGGGGTAGGTCGTTCCAAAGGGCAGGGCCCGCCACAGAGAAGGCTCTTCCCCTGGGTGTCGCCAGTCGGCATTGTCCAGCCGACGGCACCCTGAGGAGGCCCTCTCTGTGGGAGCGTATCGGTCTGAGGGAAGTATGGGGCAGGAGGCGGTCTCGCATATAACTAGGCCCCGAGCCATGGAGCGCTTTAAAGATGGTCGTTAAAACCTTGAAGCGCACCCGAAAGACCACAGGGAGCCAGTGCAGCTCGCGCAGGATAGGTGTTATGTGGGAGTGTCTAGGCGCTCCCGTAATCACCCGCGCGGCTGCGTTCTGGACTAGCTGCAGCTTTCGGGTGCACCTCAAGGGGAGCCCCATGTAGAGAGCATTACAGTAGTCAAGTCGAGAGGTGACGAGTGCTTGAGTGACTGTGCGTAAGGCACCCCGGTCCAGTAAGGGGAGCAATTGGCGCATCAGGCGTACCTGATGGAATGCCCCCCTGGCCACGGCTGCCACATGATCATCCATAGACAGCCGGGAATCCAGGAGGACACCCAAATTGCGCGCCCTCTCCACGGGGGCCGGTGTTTCGCCCCCAATGGCCAGAGTTGGAATAATCTGGCTGAACCGGGGCGCCGGAAGCCACAGCCACTCAGTCTTGGACGGGTTGAGCCTGAGTTTGTTACCACCCATCCAGATCCGTACGGCCTCCAAACACCGGGACATAACCTCAGCGGCATCGTTGGGGTGGTTATGTACAACTGAGTATCATCAGCGTACAGATGGTATCCCACCCCAAAACCACGGATGATCTCACCCAGCGGCTTCATATATGTGTTGAACAGTAAGGGCGAGAGGACCGACCCCTGAGGAACCCCACATATGAGGGACCTCGAGGCCGACCTCTGCCCCCCTGCCAACACATATTGCGACCGACCAGAGAGGTAGGATGAGAACCACCGCAGAACGGTGCCTCCCAACCCCAACCTCCCCAGTCGGTGCAATAGGATACCATGGTCGATGGTATCAAAAGCCGCTGAGAGGTCTAATAGGACTAGGATAGAGGAATATCCTCTATCCCGCGCCCTCCAGAGATCATCAACCAACGCGACCAATGCCGTCTCGGTGCTGTGCCCGGGTCGGAAGCCGGACTGGCGCGGGTCTAGATAATCAACTTCCTCCAAGTGTCGCGGAAACTGTTGGGCCACCACACTCTCAACAACCTTCACTAAAAAGTGGAGGTTGGAGACGGGACGATAGTTCTCTAATAATGTTGGATCCAGGGACGGCTTCTTGAGGAGGGGCCTCACCACCGCCTCTTTCAGGACGGCAGGCAAGGACCCCTCACTCAAAGATGCGTTGACAATGCCCTGGAGCCAGCCTCGTGTCGTCTCCCAGGATGCCAGTACAAGCCAGGAGGGACACGGGTCCAATAAACATGTGGTAGCCCTAAGTCTCTTTGACAGCTTGTCCATATCCTCGGTGGTAACAAAATCAAACTCCTCCCAGGATGGTGTCACAAGAACAGCGTCGGCCTGCTCGACTGGACCACTGTCGATGGAGGGTAGCTCGTTCCGAATCCGAGTGATTTTCTCCTGCAGATAAATCCCAAATTCCTCTGCTCGACCCTGTAAAGGGGCTTCCCGCGGCCTCTGTTGAAGGAGGGAGCGGGTCACCCCAAACAGGGCGGCAGGGCGGTTATCTGCGGATGCAATAAGAGTGGCACAATACTCACGTTTGGCCACTTTTATCGCCACTAAGTAAGTCCTAATATGGTCTCTCACTAGTGTTCGGTCGGCTTCGGAGTGAGAAGATCTCCATCTGCTCTCTAGGCGTCTCTTGTGGCGCTTCATCTCCCTAAGCCCCTCGGTAAACCAAGGAACCCAGGTGGTTCGTCGCCGCAAGAGAGGCCGCAAGGGCGCAACTCGGTCCAAGGCCCCCGTGGCCGCACTTAACCATGCAGCCACTAGGTCCTCAGTCGAGTCGCGGGGCAAGTCCACAGGAATTGGCCCAAGCTCCCTCTGGAACCTTATCGGGTCCATCAGGAGCCTGGGGCGGAACCATATAGGAATGTCCGGTTCCGCCTCCCCGCAGTGAGGTGCAGCGATCGGAAAGTCGAGCCGAAGGAGAGCGTGATCTGTCCATGACAGGGGTGTGATGACTAAATCCCCTATTCCCAGATCACTACTCCACTGTCCCGAGACGAAGATGAGATCCAGGGTGTGTCCGCCCTCGTGAGTAGGGCCTAAAACTACCTGGGTCAGGTCCATGGCTGTCATGGAAGCCATGAACTCCCGAGCTGCACCAGAGGTTTCGCCTGCCGACGGCAGGTTAAAGTCCCCCATGACTAAAAGTCTGGGGGTCTCAACCGCTGCCTCGGCTATCACCTCTAGGAGCTCGGGCAGGGCTGTTGTTGCATAGCGAGGAGCCAGGTATACAACTAACACGCCCAACTGCCTCCCAAGGCCCCACTTCACAAGGAGGGACTCGCACCCGGTCGTCTGAGGGATCGTGGTCTCCTTTGGCTCAAGACCTTCCCTAACCATAATCGCCACCCCCCCACCCCTCCCTAGGGCCCTAGGCTGATGGAAGGCTCGGTATCCTGGTGGGCACATTTCTACGAGGGGATGTCCTCCCTCGTGGCCCAACCAGGTTTCCGTAATGCCTACCAGGTCCGGGTCCCCCTCTGACACAAGGTCATGGATGAGGGGGGCTTTTTGTACCACGGACCTGGCGTTGCATAGCATCAGCCTAGGGCCCCGGGTCTGTGGTTCTTGTGATGGCTGATGGCTCCTCAAACCTACATGAGCTCTGAACTGCTTTGGACCAGTCCAAGGAATGATTCAACAACAAAAACTCTACTGTTTTGCTTGATATTTGGGAGATTGAAGTTTGTATCCACCCAAGAGTCTGCCATTGACTCCACTGGGAACTGCTCTTTCCCATAATTCTCGGTCAATTAGACCTAACTAACCCCAGCTATAGCTGAGCCACATCCTCTGCAAGCACATCTCTAATTCAGTACTCTCAATACTTAAAGGAGGTGAGGGGACAGATGTCCTAATTTAGAAGCTGCAGAAGGCTTTCTGTTGCAGACAACTGGAATCTCTACCACCAGCCATTAGCCAGCACTGGATGGGAGATTTCCTGGGGACTGGATTTACATCTTTATCTGCCAGCTCCTGTAGGAGAGGGGAGAGCCATCAAAGGGCACCAAAACTGAAGCCAACTACGTTATTCAACTTCTCAAATTGCCTGTGCCTCTTTGCAATCAGTCCCAGTCCCAGGTGTATTGAGCCATGAGTCTCTATTGCTTGTGATGGGAGGGAAAGTAGACCTTCTACAGTTAGTGCTAGTCAATATATTTGACCCTTGCAGGAAGTTATCAGAGATGATACCAGACTAAACACACAAAAACTGGGAGGAGATATGAGGGACCTCTTGGCCCATTGCTGAATTAGGGATCAGAGAAGAACACCAATAGACTCTCTTGGCCAGATTGCAGCTAACACTGCTATTTTCCATTAACTAGCTCTCCATGACTGGAGAAAAAGAAGCAGAGGGTACTGATGCTGGAGCTGTTTGCTTGCCACTTCTTGCATTGTGCTTCCAAAAAGGATTTTCCTTCCTCCATCTTTTTTTTAAACCCCTAGGCCTAAAAATGGTACCAAAGAGCCTTTCTTGGTCTGCAAAAGATAGAACTAAGATTGAGAAGCAATTAGCTGTCACCAAATGCCAAAGAACATTAAGCACTGCCTTCTAACTAGAAAAGGTGAAGTCAAATCTTTCCTTTTGGCTCCTTCTTCTGGTAACTAAGAACAGCTTTATTTTCCTTAGAATTCTCTGATATAAGCCAGAATTCATGCTTCCCTCAAGCTGTTCAGATCCTAAGGCAGAAAAGTATCCCTAGTCCATGACACTATCACCTTCAAGCTTGAGAAGTGGTATGAAGTTCCCATCATATTCTCTGTGCAAATGAATTCTTTAAAATATTTTTTCTCCATATTATTTAATTGGAATGTCTTTTTTGAAATAATTTGAATATAGGTAGTCCTCGACTTACAGCAGTTCATTCAGTGATCGTTCAAAGTTACAATGGCACTGAAAAAGGTGACTTATGACCCATTCTTCACTTACGGCCTTTGCAGCAGCTACATGATCATGTCATGCTTAGCAACTGGTTCACATTTATTTATTTATTTTATTTTTTTATTTTTCAAATTTATATACCACCTTATTCTCCGTGGTAGGACTCAGGGCGGTGCACAGAAAAAGTAAATGACTGTTATGACTGTTGCTGTGTCCCAAAGTAATGTGATCACCTTTTGTGACCTTCTGACAAGCAAAGTCAATGGGGAAGCCAGATTCACTGAACAACTGGGTTACTAACTTATCAGCTGCAGTGATTCACTTAACAACTGAGGCAAGAAAGATAGTAAAATGGGCAAAACTCACTTAATGTCTCACTTAACAACATAAATTTGGGCTGAATTGTGATCCTACGTTTAGGACAATTCATTGACTTGTAAATATTCTGTAGCATACTTATTATACAAGTAATAAGTACTCCATTTTAAATTGTGTGATTCAACTCATACACCTTCTTAAAAAGAGTGCAATGAGAGCAGTGAAATAAAAAGGGGAGCATTATTTTTATATCATTCAACTATAGTTATCAGTTTGGGGAAAATATAACATGAAAGACTAAAATGGAAACTCAAATTTGGTACCAGGTCTCTATTAAACTACAGGGTAAAAACAATAAGATTAAGCTATAATTTATCCAAATTCCTTATCATGAAGATGGTGGAGAAGTAATATTTTAGCTTAAAGTGAAAAACTCATTAATGAAAATCTTTAACAATGATTTCCATTTATCACTATAACCTTGGTTGTGTCCTGCTATAACTAGCATGCCTCTCCAGCTATTCTTCTATTCATAATTAACCTTCCCAAAATAACAATGATTCAAATACTATGCTAAACAAATAGGCAAACAACCAAACAACATGTGGTGCATGCACATCTTGTTAATGTATTTCTATTGTAACAGTGGTCAGCAACAAGATACTTGCAACTTCTTAACATTAAAAAAGTTCTCAAATTTTAAAACGTTGGAATTGGTCATAACCTCATAAAATCACTGTCCTACAAAAATTTATGAGTGTGCAAGCTTAGGATAAAACAGTTCAAGTTTACAAAATTCTGTCAGAGGTGAATCCTTTCACAGTAGAATGAAAGATGAACCATTTAAAGTGTTTGTCCTAAGGCATAATGAGAACTTGAAACAAACCTTTGCTCCATCAATTTTTGTCAGAGGTTCACAAAAACATCACTTGGAACTCAGGCTCTCTGCACACTTCAGATGTTTGGGCTCCTGTGAGATTGCACATGGTTCAATCTGCCTGTCCCCTATTTTAAAAATATTCAACGAATTCTTAAAACTCTAGTATAGTCACCATATCTGAAAAATTCAAAGTATTCTTCACATTTATGAAATGTGGGAATGGATAAAAACAGCAGAGGTGCACCATAGATGAAATCTATGTCATATATTACAGTATTAAACATAGAATAGAGGACAAAATACATCCTTAGAATTGATCTGCCAATGAAAAGCTGAAACAACAGTACAGATATTCGCAGTATATCACAATTATGGTCCTATCTCTATTCTCCCAAAGTCTTCCATTTCAGTGGGATAACTTCAAACCAATGAATCTGCACAAGACAAATTCATGAATTCCATGGCTATGGAAAAAATGACAAAGTTACTGTCCCAATAGAAACAATACAAAATTCAGTAATTCAAGCGTAGAGCAGCCTGAAACATAACAGACCCTCCTCTAGACCAGGCTGTTCTTAAATATAGTTTATTGATTTCTGAAAATAAATTGTTTGAACCAGAAGTGAGTTGAAGTATCCCAAGGTTTCAGTTGAAGGGTTTACTTAAACAATTGCTTCACCTAGAACAGGGGTCTGCAAAGTCGGCTCTTTTAAGACTGGTGGACTTCAACTCCCAGAGTTCCCCAGCCAGCATAGCTGGCTGGGGAATTCTGGAAGTTGAAGTCCACCAGTCTTAAAAGAGCCGACTTTGCAGACCCCTGACCTAGAACAAGTGTTAAACTGGTGGCTGCAGGCCGGATGCGTCATGCCTAGGCCACACCCTCCAGCTTTGCAAATAGAAAAAAAACGTGAAACAGCACGTGACAGGAACATGACGCCATGGGTTTAACACCAATGATCTAGAATAAGCATCCAGAAGAGGGACAGAATATTTCAAAATTTTTGAGTATGTTGTTTTCTTTTATTAATGAGTTTCACACAACCCTATGCCCCAAATAATCAGGAACAGTGTAATTCAGCATCCAAGAACAATATACCATCAGTTCCTATTAAAAGCTAGACATGTAATCCACAATTCAGATAATATACAGACTGTTATTCTGGACTCATAGTCACTTATATAAAAGAAAATTCCACTAATGAAACCAATGGAATATACTTTGCAATAGACAAAATCTAAATTCAAAACATATGAAGGAACTGAACTACTGTGAAGTATTTTGAGGCTCTCTCTTCCTAAAATTCTAACTGCCAATCTTTGAGATTCCCTATATAGTTAGTCCTCTACTTACGACCAAACCTGAGCCCCAATTTTTTGTTGCTGAATGAGACAGTTGTTGAGTTTTGCCCCATTTTATGACCTTTCTTGCCACAGATATTGTGAATCAATGAAGTTGTTAAGTTGGTAAACCAGTTGTTAAGTGAAACTGGTTGTCTTTGCTTGACAGAAGGTCACAAAAGGTGATCATATGACACTGGGATACTGCAACCGTCATAAATAACAGATAGTTGCCAAGCGTCTGAATTTTGATCATGTGACCATGGGGATGCTGCAATGGTTATAAAGTGTGAAAAACTGCCATAAGTCACTTTTCTCAGTGTTGTTATAACTTTAAACGGTCACTAAATGAACTAACCAACTAACTAATAATCTACATTAGTGATGGTAAACCATTTTTCCCTTGGGTGTCAAAAGCATGCATGCGCTATCGCACGCACATGCCCACACCCATAATTTAATGCCCTCCCATGCTGTGCCTCTTGCTCATGCACGCATGATCCCCCCTGCTCCCCCGCGCATGTGCACATGGCTTTTTGGGGGCCTGGGGAGAGTGAAATCGGCCTCCCCCACCCCCACCAAGGCCCTTCAGAGGCTGGAAATAGCTCATTTCCTGATTTCTTGTGGGTCCGTTTTTCACCCTTCCCAGGCTCCTGAAGCTTTCTTGGAGCCTGGGGAGGTCGAAAACAGCCTTCCCCGCCCTTCAGAGGCTGAAAATATTCCTCCCAGACCCTCCACGCGAGCCCTGCACTTACCTCTTATCGTGTGGAGACTCCTGAGAAGGAAAGGGCAGCATGGGTGGGCCAGCTGAAAATCAGCTGGCCAGTGCATGCATACGCGCTGGAGCCGAGCTAGGACAACGGCTCACGTTCCCTCTGATATGACTCCATGTGCCACCTGTGGCACGTGTGCCACAGGTTTGCCATCACGGATCTACATTCTCTAATAAAGGATAGGGTGGGGGTGAGAGCAGAATGTTTGGGTCAAGAAGTAAGAAAATTAGAAAAAATAATGCTGTAAATATTTTAAAAAATGCTTTACAGATAGTCCTCGACTTACAACAGTTCGTTTAGTGATTGTTTGAGGTTACTAGCATTAAGAAAGTGATATGACCATTTTTCCCTCTGCAACCATCCCAGCATTCCCATGGTCATGTGATTTACATTTGGATGCTTGACAACTGACTCACATCTATGATGGTTGCAGTGTCTCAAAGTCATGTGAGCCCTTTTGTGACCTTCTGACAAGCAAAATCAATGGGGAAGCCAAATTCATTTAACAACTGGGTTATTAATTAAACAACTGCATTTATGCACTTAAGAACTGTGGCAAGAAAAGTAATAAAATGGGACAAAACTCACTTAACAAATGTCTCTCTTAGCAACATAAATGTTGAGCTCAATTGCGGTCCTAAGTTGAGGAGTGCCTGTAACTATCCCCTATTCTCAAGCCCTTCACCCATGTATGAATATCACCTTTTCTTGAAACATCTTCATAAGAAGAAATCATTACCATTCAACTACAAAAGATTCCTTTCAACATAGGTGGACTTTCTGGTGAAAAAAAAGTAATGTCTTCCGCTCTAATAATTATAGCTCCAGGCTCAACACTCATTGCACTTATTTTGCCTTGCAGCACCAAAACCAGGCCTGTAAGAAACAGACCAATCTATAATTTAATTGCACACCACTATCAGCTCTGTAAATATGAAAGCTACAGGTAATTCTTGATTTATAACCACAATTGAGCTCAAAATTTATGTTGCTAAACAAGACCATTAAGTGAATTTTGTCCCATTTTACAACCCTTCTTGGTACAGTTATTAATTGATTCATTGCGGTTAGGTTAGTAACATGGTTGTTCAGTGAATCTAGCTTCCTCATTGACTCTGCTTGTCAGACGGTCACAAAAGGTGATCACATGACCCTGGGACACTGCAACTGTCATGAATACATGCCAATTGCCAAGTGTTCAAATTTTGATCACAACGGTTGTTAAGTGTGATAAACAGTCATAGGTCATTTTTTCAGTACTATTGTAACTTCAAATGGCCACTTAGCACATGGTAGTAAATGAAGGACAGCCTTTACAGGATTTAAATACCATTGATGAATGTTGGTGACTTCATTCACTTCATTTACCTCTAGTTTCTTGACCAAAAAATAATCCACTGTTCATGCAACTGCTGAACAGTTCTTTCCTCAGTTTATATTCTGCTCTTCATAGACTGCTCTCCACAGTAACATGATCTACAGCCCACTTAGTTCCATGCAGAATTGAAAGACCCACTCTGTGATTAAGAAATTTCCAGAGAGGCTTCTTCTACAATTCACATGATTGTAGCAATATCTTTATCCTGAGCAACATATGCCTGGCATTTATATGTCTGACATGTTCAACCACATGAAACTGTCTCCTGATATTTACAGTATGGATTTTAATCCATCAGTTTGGTTATCTTTTGTCTCGTAACATCAATGATCCTGATCAAGCAAGTAAGATATTAAAATTGCTTGTCTTATGCAGTGTTCTTTGCCTATTCAAGTCCCCTATACGTCATAATTTTTTTTCTCTTCTGAACTGAGCAGGGACATGCATTTTCAATGTAGGAAATCCAACCAAAAAAAGCTATATGTGCACTATGATTTAAAAAAACCCAAAGCTATTAAGTGTATGTATGATACAAGAAGACATAATCTCATGTCCAATGTTTTTCTGGACTTTCTTGTAGGTTCAATCTTGGCTGAGTCACAGGCATTGTTATATCACTATGGGGGGGGGGGAAGGACCCCACTGCCACTAGAACACTATCTCTTTCTAGGCCTTGAATAATATAGAGACACAATGACTGCAAAGATGTGATTAATGTGAACTATAAGTGCATTATAGGTTGTGGGTTGGGATTTTTAAACATGCTTTCTCCCCTTAGGCTTAGTACATAGAAAATATCACAGCTATTGAAGCTCTGCCATTTTTTATCCCCATGAGTTGCATTAAGGAGTGTTTTTTGAAAAGTTTGTCAACACAGGCTGGAGTGCAAAATTATTGTGAATGTAGGTAGCACCCCCTTTCTAAATCTTCCTTCCGTTCCACCCAAGAAGTTGTTTTGAGTGAGACAACAGTCCGTAAATTTGATACGTAAATAAAATAAAAATAAGATTCCAGAACAGAATATTTGTTAGGAGGCATTAATTGGACAAATGCTACTCTACACAGAATTCTATGCAGCAAGTAGAGACTGACTCTCAGTATATGTTATTTCTAGATATAATCCATGGTGTTTTTGGTTTGTTTTTGTTAATGAATATTCAATTTTACTGGATCATGAAGAATCTCTTAAGTTATTCTTCATGATCCAGTAAAATGTTTTTTTGTCAGAGACAAACCGTATGGGTTTGTGTGTAAACGAATGTATGTTTATATATCCTGTCCTACTGGCTTGTACCTGCAACAATAATTTAGATTCTTCAATGAAATGTACAATATGTACTATTTAAACTAACCATTTTTAAACAATCTGAATTGCATTATTCAATATATACTGAAAGGGACATCAAGAATTCTGAATAAAGTTTTTCTCTGGTTGCAACATTAATTAAAACCAAATTTATTGTCATCTATACCATATATATCCTATAAAAATATTTACTATTCTAAAGACAAAAAAGGAAAATGATATCCAGAACTATATTTATCCAAACTTTTAAAACAAATGCTAGTTGCTTTATTCACACATCACTCAGATTTAAGTAATTTCAATTTAAAATTGCACAGTGAAACACATGCTTATCTGCCTTCCTTAAATCATGATTTTATGCTTCACAAATGTATTAGAATATCTTTTTTTAAACCAAGGCATAGTTTAAGGCCTTTTTAAAAAACTGAATATCTTGTTAGACCCTAAAAACCATAGTACACAATTTCCCCACATTATTTCCTGTTTGTTGACCTTTGTTATATCATTCATAATATCTGGTTGCACTTTTCAAAGATTCTCCCCACAGGCACCAAAACAAACTGTTCTTACACATTTCATTTAACATCAGCTTTTTAAAAATTCTGTAAGAATGGCATGTTCAACTACACCAAACACTACAATTAATATATTATAGTACAATATACTGAACTACAATTACCAGCTAATGTTTTAGCCTAATACATTCTGCGAACCTAACTCATGAAGTCATCTTAGAATGGAGCTAAGTAAATCACATCTACATTAACAGCTAAATTGTCCCTTTGAACAGTCTGTATTTTTTTTCTTCCCAAGGATCATTTATCCTATAAAGAAGCAGGTCCAAAGGAACGTTTAAATTTCAAAGTGGCAAACAAACCACATTATCTATTTGCAACTAGGATTACTACAACAGACCTTTAAAATACTTTCACAAAATTTTCAAGTAGAAGAAAATTCTAATGATTATTGTCTGCACTTCCAGCACTGCTTAGACTTAACATGCTTGACAAACCAAAATAAATAACTTTCCTTTCCTTGCATTCATTCACCCTTTCTCAGATTAACAACAGACTACTTATTATACTAGCAAGTGATCAGTTACCATTCCCTGGTAAAAGACCCATGCTAAGGTTTCTTGACATTTTAGCAAACCAACGTTAACGCTTGCAAGGGGGGGGGGGGCACCCGCGAGTACGCAGAGACAAATCCCGTCTCGGAAACAAAGACAGTAAGTACTTTATTCGCCACCGATCCAGGCTATATATCTTCAGAGACCTCGTTCCTCCCTCCCAGTCGTCGCTCGATTTCCCCCCCCCCCAGCAAAGAACAGGCCTTCAAGCACTCCTTTCTGCAAATGATGTCCGCTCGGTCAAACGCTGCCTCCCCCTCCCCCCTTCCCTCCGTTTACCCCACACATCCTCCTCAAGATTTGGTGGGGAGGGGAAAACCCTACCGTTAAGCGCCGTGAAGTCCAACCCCCCCAACGAAAACAACCCCTAGTCCCCCCCCCAAAACGACCCTTCCATTAAAAAATAAAAGAAGACCCGTCAGCCACTTCCACTATTCCTTTCCCCCCTCCTCCCTCCCCTTTCCCACCTCCCCATACCCGTTTATACGCAAGCCGCGGTCCGAGGCACCCACCTACCCCGTCTCCTCCGCGCCCGAAACGCAGCCATAATAACAATGAGAGAAAGAGCGAGAGAGAGACAGAGGAACGGAAATAAACCCACCCGGTCGAACGTTCCTACCACCACCATACTGGCTCCTTCCAACCACCACACCCACACGGACCGTCTCCTTTCTTCTCTCGGCTGCTGCACCCCCACCGCCTCCCCCTTTCACACAAGGCTTTCCTCCTCGCTTCGGCCAGCCCGGGCCTGCCTCACAGGCCTACTAGTTCCCCGCAACACAAAGGAGGAGGGAGGGAAGGAAGAAAGGAGGGGAGGGGAAAGGTTGGAGGCGAGGCTGCGACGTGCGCGAAACCACCAGCCCAAGGCCCCGGGCAGCTGCTGCAGCAGCAGCCGCTCTTTCCCCGGGAACGAAACAAAAGGAACGTGGGTGAACCGCCGGGGGGTGGGGGGTGGGGTGAATGGGAAGGTGCGCGCGGGTGGGGGGGGGGTGTTTACCCTTTTGCTCCTCCCTCGCGCGCTGCCCCTCCGTTCCATTCCCCCCCCCCCCCGCTTTTCCTCCTCCTCTGTCACGGCCGAATACTCACGAGCTGGGGTGAGCGGGCAGCGCTGTTTGTTGTAACGGACACGGAAAGGAGGGGGCTCCCTCTTCCTCCCGGAAGACTCTTGCCAACAACGATCCAATTGCCCCCTCCCTGCCACCCTTGCCTTCCTGCCACCGCCCCTCCCCCTCCTCCTCCACCACCACCTCCTCCACCACCTCTGCCGCCGCCACCGTCGTTGTCAACGGGAAGAAAGCTCACAACATGGCGAGTGAAAGACTGAAAGAGAGGGACGGACATACACGGCGGCGGCGGCGGCTGCCCACTAGTGCGCATGCGTGCCGCCGACCCATCGGCGAACGCCGGCACAAGGGAGGTACGATAGGATGGCTCGACTTGACAGCGCGCGCGCGCGCGCGCGTCCGGACGCGTGCGTCCCGGCGCATTTTCTCCGAAGCGTGCGGCGCTCGCTTGGCGTCCGCTTTTGCGCGTGCGTACGACGGACGCACCCAAACAAAGCCTGTACCCCGTTCAAGCAAAGAGTGCGAGTCGTCATAAGGTAGTAAGAAGACTTCCGGCCCTGGATTGCAGTCTGGTTTTAAAAGTGGGATGCCACTCCAAGGGAAAGGGCGTGAAAAGTCAAAGCTGCGCAAACGTAAAGGTGCCTTTTAATCGAGTGTTCTGGAATAATTGGACCTTTCCTCCGAATAGGCACGCAAAATTGCTACGTTATCTTGAACACCTGCGAAGAGCCACGCTTCATCAGCAGTCCACGGTCAAGGTCACCTGCAGCACACCGAGTGTTCTCGTCCCCCTCCCACCCCGTTTATTCCTGTGGCATGTTCATTTATTCCTCACTCCCATTTGAGAATCGTGGCATCTTAGCAATCATGTTCTCGATGCACTTTTTGAAGAGAAATGAAAATACAGAAGTAATTCAGAATCAGAATCAAAATAGAGCCAGAAGGGACCTTGGAGGTCTTCTGGTCCCCATCATTTCAGACAAGTGGCTGTCCAGCCTCTTCTTAAAAGCCCCCAGTGATGAAGCAACAACTTCTGAAGGCAAACTGTTCCACTGGTCAGTTGACCTCACTGTTAAGAAATTTCTCCTTAATCCCAGGTTGCTTCTCTCCTTGATTAGTTTCCATCCATTGTTTCTTGTCCTGTCCTCTGGTGCTTTGGAAAATAAATTGCCCCCCTCTCCTTTGTGGTATCCTCTCAAATACTGGAATACCACCATCATGTCATCTTCTTTTTTCTAGACTAGCCAAACCCAAATCGTGCAACCGTTCTTCATATGTTTTTGTTTCCAGGCTTTTAATCGTCTTAATGGGTTTTTTTTTTTGGCACTTTTTCCAAAGTCTCAATGTCTTTTTTTTGTAATGTTCACCAAAACTAGATGTTGTATTCCAAGTGTAGTTTTACTAAGGCTTTATAATGAGGTACTAATACTTCACTTGATTTTGATTCTGTCTCGGTTTATACAACCAAGGATTGTATTAGCTTTCTTGGCTGCTGCCACACATTCCTAGCTCATGTTTAAGTGATTGTCCATTAAGACTCCAAGGTCCCTTTCACACTGTTTTTGAGCCAGGTTTCACCTAATCTGTACTTGTACCTTTAGTTTTTCCTGCCCAGGTGTAAAACCTTGCTTTTCTCTACATCAGGGGTGTCAAACGCATGGCTCACAGGCTGGATGAGTCACAAGCTGACCACTCCCCACCCCCATTTTAGTGAAAGGGAAAAAGTGATACATCATATGACAATGTGACACCACGAGTCTGACACCCTCTACATTAAATTTCATTTTGTTGAATAGAGGCCATTGTTATAGTCCGTCAGTCATTAACTGTTTGATAGTTTGTCTGCTATCACTTATGTCAGGAGTATCAAAATGGCTGCCCATGGGCCAGATGCGTCATGCACAGGCCATTCCCAACCCCAGTTCCGTGAAGGGGAAAAATAGCAAAATGTCATGTGACAGCAATGTGATGCTGTGAGTTTGACTTATGTATACAGGTAGTACTTGACTTACAGCAGTTCATTGAGTGACCGTTCTAAATTACAACCATAGTGAAAAAAGTGACTTATGACCATATTCATATTTAACGACCATTGCAGCACTCCCATGGTAACGTCATCAAAATTCAGACACTTGGCAACTGACTCACATTTATGACAGTTTCAGGATCCTGAGGTCATGTGATCCCTTTTGCAATCTTCTGGCAAGCAAAGTCAATGGGAAAGTCAGGTTCACTTAACCGTATTACTAACTTAACAACTGTGGTGATTCATTTAACAACTGTGGCAAGAAAAGCCATAAAATGGTTCAAATGTCACTTAACAACTCTCACTTAAACAATAGAAATTTTGGGTTCAATAATGGTTGTACGTTGAGGACTACCTGTACCTTCTCCAGGATGATCTTGCCCTTCAGGACTTTCAACAATGCAACCATTGCTGCTGTAATGAAATCCATCCGCCTTGCTACAGGCCATCCTACCTTTTTTAGCATTCCACACTTCTCAAAAGAGCTAGATTCTTGCATGAGGTATACAGAATATGATCATTTGAGCCTGGTCATTCGTTCCCCAGATGAAAACTCTGGGTTGATTTGTTCAATGATCCATTTGTTTGTTTTCTTGGTATCCATGGTATTTTCATCATCTCCAACAACAAAGATGTTGGCAATACTTTTTTTGTCCTGCTTCTTGAAAGTCTAATTTTCACCTCCCAGGAAAATGACTATGCACAATTCTGATCTTGCCCTGTAGACATGTCATGATACCTGAATATTTTTTCCAACGCCTTCATTGCTGCTTTACCAAGTGCTAGTCTGTGATACATTTTAAAAATTCTGGTTCGTTATGATTATGTGACATGAGTATAATAAGCAATTATTAGTCGTATTGATTAATAGTTAATGGTAATTATTGATTATTATTATAATAATTAATGGACAAAATTCCCATCTGTCATTTGCAAAAGGTCACGCTGCTTGGAGCTGCATGTGCACTATGTATATGATGGTGAACCTATGATGTGTGCCACAGGTGACACAGCGCCCTCTGTGGGCATGCGAGCCATTGCCCTAGTTCAGCTCCATTGCGCATGCACATGCGCCTCCCGCCGGCCAGCTGCTTGTCAGGTCTCATGTGCATGTGTGGGTGTCGGGGAGCATCCAAGGGGCATGCACATGCGTGGGGTGTGTGGGGGTCTGTGCACATGTGCAGGGAAAGGTACACATTCAAGGTGCACATGCACAGGGTGTGAGGCGCATGCAGGGTGCCATGCGCGCATTGTATTTTGTGGGTTCAAGTGAGCACATTTACATGCACATGCACGCTTTGTACACACAGTCCGGAAAAGGTTAGCCATCACTGTACCATATCAATACATTACAACATCCTAGGACCTACGTTTTTGGGAAGAACCAATATGAGCTAAAGAACTGACAGCTCCGATATGTTGTGAACAGATAATAACGATTATATGTTTTACATTTTTAATATATTTATAATAATTTTATAAAGTGATATAATTTAAATATTTAATATATTTTATCATGTAATAATAATTATATGTTATATGCATAATAATAAACACAATAAGTGGAATAATAAGCCAGTTTGCTCTACTGGTTGAGGTACCAATCTTGAAAACAGAAGACTGCGGGTTCTAGTCCTGCCTTAGACAAAAGAGCAAGTCATTCTCAGCCCACCTACCTCACTGGGTTGTTGTGGGAAAATAAGGAGAAGGAAGGAATATTAGATAGGTTTGTCATTATAAAAAAAATAATAAAGAAAGGGTAATAATAAAGGAAACTGTTAAGGACGTTAAAAATATATTTTGTTCCCAATGTGGTCCTTTAGGTCTTTTAAAAGTGTGTCCATTGCTGATGTAATTGAGTCCATCCATCTTGATGACAGTGGTCCTCTTCTTCCCTTTTCTCTCTATAGACTATTATACACTTTGTCTATAGCAGGGGTGTCAAACTCAAGGCCTGGGGGCCAAATCTGGCCCACAAGGTGCTTAAATCTGGCCCATGGGGCTGTCCTGCAAACATCGAAAGACCAGCCTGCAGTGCCTCTGCCGGCAAAAACAGAGCTCGGGAGAGATGCTCCAAGGCCTCCTGCAGCATTCTGCCAGCGAAAAAGGAGTTTGGCCGTGTGCCCCCTTCCTGAGCTCTATTTTTGCTGGCAGACCACTGCAGGAGCCGTCGCAGCCGAAAACGGAGCTCGGGACTGTGTGGTCCTGGTGCCCTGGGAGCTTGAGGGCCAGGTTGGGTGCTTCCCCTCTGCTGCCTAGGGCTCTGGAAAGCCTGTGCCGCTGTCCGGGGTCCTCAGCGTGGCCTGAGAGGGACAGTGAGGCTTCTCTGGAGGACAGAGGTTTGGTGCTCTCCCTGGTCTCGCCTTCCTCCACTGGAGACAGTGGATTCTCCCAGCCCCACCCAGGCCACCACAGGTGCCCCTGACATGAGTGATGTTGAGCTGGCCACAACCACTCTGGCCACGCCTACCCTGGCTTCTGAGGTCAAAAACAACCCTTATGCGGCCCTCAGTGAAATTGAGTTTGACACCCCTGGTCTATAGAATTAAGTGTTTGTATTTGTGCTGACATCCTCCTATGTCATATTAAACGTTACCATTAATTCTTACCTGCTTAGTTAATTGTAAACTCTTTTGCCATTTTTTTTAAACTAGAAGTAGAATTTTTACAAATAAATAAATACAACAGCAGCTTTTGGAGGGATAAAGGAACTGCAATCCAAAAATTGGGAGGCACAGTGCCTATGTCAAAAATTATCTTGGTCACAGCCAACATAATAATTTATTTTTGTTTGCTTGGTGAAGTTATAGAGTTTCCATATGAAGCTCCCCTCACAGCATGTGAGTAACAATTTTTGGAAGTGTGGGACTCAAATTGTAATATTTATAATGGTAGGAAAACAGTTTATATTTATAAGTATTGCATTTTATTAGTTTAAAATCAAAATAAAGGGAAAGGAAGGGGAGGGAGGGAGGAGATGGAATATCCATTCATTTATTTCTAGGTCACCCAACCCAAATGATTATGAGCAAACAGCAGTGCAAGGAAGGATTGTCTGAATACTATAGCAAGCAAACCAGGGGTGGTTTCACTTACTTTCTACCGGTTTGCAAATGTGAGCACTCCCCATCTGCTTGCCTTCCGTACATGCACTTTGGCTTGAAAACGAAGGAACAAAGGAATGAAAGAAAGAAGGAAGGAAGTTTGGTTGGTCGGTCGGTCGGTTCATTGGTTGGTTGGCTGGATGTCTCCTGGTCTCCCATTGCTCCCTCCTGGTTACGTCCCAAAAAACATACCAAAGACCAGCTGTGCAGACCAGCTGTAGAGGAATTACTTTCAATTTATTCACAAGCAGAACCAAAGTTGTCAGGGCATTGCATGCCAGTGTTATGTCTAGTCTGTACATTATTATGCAATTTTACACTCTAAATATAACAGCTAATTCTTTCCAGTCTAAAATGAATAATTATGTAGCAGAAGTGGAAAGATATGCAATACAAATAATATTATATTTTCCAGACCAACAGTCTTCCCACCTCATTAAAATTGAAAAGAATCATTGTATCTTAAACCAACTCTCTGTTAAGCTCCTTTTTGCAGCAGTTATTTTGAGCATGTAATAAATTCTTGAATCTTCATATGTCTGTGCTGTAAGAGCTACTTGGAACAAGTTAAAGGAACGTCCATAATGAGCCTTTAAAAAAAAACCTGCAATAATTGTTTTAGCATCTTTTGAGATTATCTTATTAACTAACAGTATCATAATTGGTTTTATTTCCCTATTATAAGTATAGGACTCAGACCCCTACTTTATATGCCATTATTGATGCAAAAGCATTCAAAATTTTCTTTAATTACAAGTTATGCTCTTTACAGTAATTTTATTTTCTTAAATGTTACCATTTACTAGTTTGAACAGTTGCAACTACCTTAGTAGCTATAGGTCTGCTTAATGCAACAAAGGTCTAACATGTTAGGCTATAAGAATAGCAATAGCACTTAGACTTATATATTGCTTCATAGTGCTTTACAACCCTCCCTAAGCAGTTTACAGAGTCAGTCTATTGCCCCCAACAATCTGGGTCTTCATTTTACCCACCTCGGAAGGCTGGAAGGCTGAGTCAACCGTAAGCCTGGTGAGAGTCACACTGCCAATCTGCTGGCAGCCAGCAGAAATAGCCTGCAGTACTGCTTTCTAACCACTGTGCTACCGCGGCTACCGTTATGAAGTAACACCATTGGAATTACTTTAAAAAACTGAAAAAAAATAAGGACCCGTTCAATGTTGGGAAGTATTCATTCTTTTCCCAGAATACAGGTAGTCCTCAACTTACAATAGTTCATTTAGAAACTGTTCAAAGTTACAACAGCACTGAAAAAAATGATTTATTTTTCATACTTAGGATCTTTGCAGTATCCCTGCAGCCATGTGATCAAAATTTGGATGCTTGGCAATAGACTCAATTTTTTTGCGACTTTCTGACAAGCAAAGTCAATGGAGAAGCCGGATTCACTTAACAACCTTGTTACTAACTTAACAACTGCAATGATTAATTTAACAACTGGCAAGAAAGGTCATAAAATGGGGCAAAATTCACTTAACCAATGTCTCAACAACAGAAATTTTGGGATCAATTGTGGTCATAAGTCGAGAAATAGTTCGTTAAAATGCAGCCCTTTTATCTTTGAGTCAGGAAAAAATAGTACTTTTGTTGTCTCCACTATCAACTTCTAGCCTACCTGTTGAAAAAACCAGAGTTTAATTCATCAATTTTTGGGGTGTTAACGTATTGCTTGTAATGCTTCATCCAGCATTACAAGTGCCCACTTTTTGAATAGCTCATAGCTACAGATACTCCCCACTTGCCAACTGCCTTGTGGTGACTGTTCAAAGTTATGAGAGTTGAAGAAAGAGTTTGCGATCAGTCCTTTCATTTAAAGCCATCTGTACCCCACCGTCATCTGATTGCCATTCATTCAACTGATACACATTCCCAACCATTGCAGCCTCCTGTGGTCACCTGATTGCCGTTTGTGAGCTTGCCAAGAGGCTTCCCACAAGCAGAATTAATGAGAACACAGAAATGAAACTGCCAGTTGTAGTCACATGGTGTCTCACTTAATGACCATGGTGATTCATTTAATGATGGAAGCAGAAGTCTGGTGCGGTCAGGCAAATTTTTTTTTTTTTTTGCTTAGCAACTCAGTTACCAATGATGTTGGTAAGTGAGGATTGTGTGTACAGACTCCTCTGATACTGAGGCTGTCACACACCCATGAGTTGGCGGTTGATTCAGATAGTAAGGAGTCAATCCCTGACCTTGGGAGAGTGCCAAGCCATAAATCATATCACAAGCTAAAGAGGGCCAAACAGCAGAGATCATTCTCTTCAAGAGAATGGAAGGTATTAATTCCTTTAATTATGTGAAGTTAAAATCTCTAGTTTATGAGAAAACATTCCAGCCTCCTTCCTGTGCTGGAAACAATTCCCTGCCTGACTGGTTTCCTTTTGGTTTCTTGTCAGTTGGTCTCTGAATTTACTGGCAGTTCACTTTTGCAACAGTTTTTAGAAATGTCTCTGATTTTTGGCCCCATAACTTGTTTTCAGATGAGCTGGCTTTTCGGCCTGCAATTACTTCCAGTGAGCGTGCACTATTGATATATTGAACTTCTAATTTTTATTTTTAATATTTTTATTCATGTATGTATTATAATCTGCTTCCACTGATTAGTGCTATCTGAGTACATTTTTTAATTACCGCTGCTGCGTAGAGCTGTTTTGGGTAAAGCAGCATAGAGTTTTCAGTAATAAATAAATACGAACAAATAAACAATATGCATGGGAAAAACTCTGGTTTTCACTTTTTGAAAGCTTTATCGAATTTGAGTAAGGATAAAAGAGAGAGAAAAAACAAAAGTGATACATTGTGGAAGTTTATTTGTAAGACACCTGGGTAGAAGAAGATGCAGATGAAGTCTTTCAAAGAAATATGCAGCTTCCTGAAATCTGTTAAACTCTTAACTTTGTCAAGAGTCAGCAATCCCACAGACTCTTGTCTTTTCTCACTTCATTTATAAGAAAGTGGAAGAAAAATAGGGGATCTGCTGTACTGGATCTAGGCCTTACCAAAAGATGGGAAATAGTTGGTAGAAGAATACTGGCATCTTGGTGGAAAGTAACCATGTTATGCTTGAATATATGATATCCCGAGGAGAAAGAACTGGAAAGAGTCTGACGAACACGTAAGAGTTTAGGATAGCCCGTTCTGATGAATTTTTGAAATAAAATAGGTTTGGATCCAGTGGCTTGAAGCCCTAAAGAACAAAAATGACCAGGACGGATGGGAAATTCTGCAGAATTACATACTAAAGATGCATCACAAACAATCCCCACAAGAAAAAAAAACCCAGAAGAAATCAAAGAAATTAGTAGGAATATATGCAGAATTCTTAAATGCCCAAGAAAAAAGGCATTTTTGAGAAATAGAAAAAGAAGAAATTTGTAACTAAATACAAATATAAGAAAGTCTCTAATAACTAATGCAAGTCATCAGAAAACTTAAAAGTTTTTGGGTACTCAAGGAAGATTGGTGAGGTCTCAGAAGAATGAAGGAAAAGAATATCCTCACCTTCAAAGGGGGATTAAGAAGGACCCAGACAATACAGATTTACAAGTTTAATATATCTATTGAATGGATGACCAGGTAGCATATTTGTAAGCATTTGGTTGGCGTGCTTCAATTAGTAACATATGGCAAACTAACCATACCTCCTTGTTTGAGTCACTAAGGTATTCGATCGGGACTCCCATCAGCTTCGTATATTTGTGAAACCTTTCATAAAGTGCCTCATAATAACAACCTTCATAAAATGTTAAAACATAGGCTAGACAGACTTAGGTAAACTCACATTTTATGGAATGACACCATCCAAAGGGCTCCTTAGAGCAGGGGTGTCAAATTCATGTCCTCACGGTGGCATCATATGTTGTATAGGGACATTCCCCCTTCGCTAAACTGGGCATGGCCAGCACGACGCATCTGACCCGCGACCTGGGAGTTTGACAGCCCTGCCTTAGAGGCTCCATTTCAAAATGGAGGAAAGTATTGAATGAACTGCCTCAGACCTGGGTCCTGGCTCTTCAACATTTTTTTTAATAAGTTGGATGAGGGACACTAAAGTTTAGAGGGGTGACTAATACTTAAGAAGAAAGAAGAAATATTGAGAAAGAATTGAGCTGTGGGTGGAAGGAAGGTCAAGCAGCTTCCTCACTATGGAAGCTATGAGCAAAAGAGGCTCCCGTTCAACAGAATGAGTTCTGTTTTACTAAAATTTTCAATCAGAGGCTGGATTCTTATCTGCCAGTCATACGCTGAACCCCTAGCCCAAAGAGTTGGACTAAATGATCTCTATGGTTCCATCTCTCAGATTCTACTAGCCTGCTCTTATTTTTGACTTGCATCTATTGAAAGATTTACAACTGAGCAGATGAAGCTCATGAAATCAACTGCTTTGCTTTTTGTTTGCCCTAATTCTAAGGCTTATGTAGCACATTAATACTGCAAAAGAACTCTACTGTAGGAAGCAGGTGATTGCTGTAGCTAGAAGATATGATTTATAAATGTTTGTAATCACCATATGTACAGCAAGGAACATCTGCTTTTAATAAAAATGCTACCTGGGCTATCCATGGTGCAAATTTCACAACTTTATTAATAATCCCTTCATTTTTATTTTCTGCGAACAAGTAAAGACAGTGTACTTTTACTTACTGATTCTATAGTGAGTGGAGAAGCTTTGTAGCTAAGTCAAAAGATGGATTCTGTGGTTCAGGCTGTAGTCATGAATTTTTCATCACTGATACCACATACTAGCTTGTCCCTTGCATCTCTGTCAGAGTTATGTTCTAATTATAGTTCTGAGAGGTCTGGCTTATACTTGCCTATGTCTTCCAAGGCATTATTTATAAATTCAGTTTGAAATACTTCTACTGTTTCTTTCTGGCATTAATACAGTAGGCCCCTCATTAAGCTTTACCATATGTAGAAACCTCTGTAATCCTAGAAATGCTTTAATGTAGAACTGTCGTCCCCCCCTCCCCCCAGCAAACCTTGGGCAGTAAAGCCATGACTAAGCATTTCATAGGCTCCCTCCCAGCATGCTGGTATTGAGGGAACTGTGAAAGAATTCCACGTATGGCTACCATTATTTAGGAGTGCCATTATTGAGCTAGATTACAAATGTAAACGTTCCTTTCTTCCTGGTTTGCAAAGATTATGTGGAAGCAGAGAAGGCAAAAGTAAAAAACTTTCAGAGCAGAAGCTTCTGCCAATACTGTTTAGACATGTCACTACACTTGCTCTAAGTAGAAAAGTTGTTGCAGATGTAGAGAAGCCTTCCTAACCTGACACCACCAGGTGCTTTGGTCCATAACCCCAACAACACCTGGTATGGGCAGGCTGTACTGATTGGCAAGAATGAATGTTCTAGTGCAGAGGTGTCAAACTCGCAGCCTGCGGGCTAGATGCACCCCTGCCTAGTTTAGGAAAGGGGGGGAAGAATATGTCACATGATGCCACCGTGATGACGGGTGTTTGACACCCCTGCTCTAGTGCATCATTTATAGAAGAAATCAGTCTGTGGAGAATGGCAATTCAGATGAAGACAGAAAGTAAACACAAACAAATGTTTAGATATAAGATGTATGTATTAGGAGTGATGTGGTTCGCGCCAGTTCGCCCCAGTTTGGCCAACTCTGTTGTTAATTTTTTGCCTAGATTGGCGAACCGATTGTTTCCAGCATTGGCTGGCCCCACCCCACCCTATCCCGCCCACCAGGATTCCCATTCAGGATGGGGAGGCTGCCGGGGCATAATAGGGAGTCACACTGCTCAGCTGGGAAGTGGCAATGCACCTGCTGAGCTGATCAGCTGGGAAGTTGATCAGTCAATTCAGTCAGACCTTCCAACTTCGTGATATCCATTTTTCCCCGAGAAGTTGAAAGGTTTGACTGAACTTTTTTTTAAAACTGGTAGTCACATGGTATTCTTTTGTTGCCCGGCATGCAGGGTAATGGAGCTGGAAAGCAGGTTAATGAGGGAATGGTGGTTGCTCTGGAATGGGGTGGAAATGAGAATTTTATATTATGATGGCTCTGGAATGGGGTGGAAGTGAGGATTTTGTATTATGATTGCTTATAAATAAGTAAGAACTAGTAAAAGAGAAATGGAAAAATCCCTATCTGTAGATCTGCGTTTTCAGTCTTGACAAGTTTAAGATGGGCAAACTTCCTGCTTGGGAATTCTGGGAATTGAAATCCATGCACCTTAAAGTTACCAAAGTTGAGAAGCATGGGTCTACACTAGACTTAGGATTTTCCATTCCTGTTTTATTTAGAGTTTGGTGCAATTAAATAAATCAGATGTGGTTTCCTTAACAAATAGTGATTAAAGCGATATGAACCATTACTGGACTTTTTGTGAGAAACTGAAATTAAAAGTTGATCTGGGCTTTGATTATTAGATATGGGATTGTGGAAATAATGTAGACAAATGTTAATCTTAGAGTAAGGTTTTGATATATTTTTCACTTACTGTATATCTGTACCAAAGAAAGTTAAAAGTTGTTCTTTTTCAGTTTTCCTTCTCTTACACTTTCACTCTTTTTCTTTCTTGAGCCTTTTCTTTTTTCAAATCTGTTTTTATTTGTTTATCCCTTAGCTTTGTACTTTTTGATGGATCAAATACTCAGCCATTCCAATTCTACATTCCTTATTTACAGAAATCATATCAAAATGTATAATGAAATCCACTGGGAGCCATCTCATATAAGGCAGGCTTGGAATTCCTCTAAGCAAAAGGTGTTTACCAATAGAAGACAATATTTGTAGCTCAGGGTTGAACTGTGGGGTCCTTGGTGTTCTCTGCACCCCTTTTTCAAATGTTCTTTAAAATACAGAGTTTCCTCCAACATGCAAACTCTGGTTACTCATCGCAAAATAAATCCACTTTACCTGGAGCTTCAAAATTTGCTGTTTGCTAGGAAGATGTGTAGCTAAAAGTTAGTTTACAATACAATACAATACAATAGCAGAGTTGGAAGGGACCTTGTAGGTCTTCTAGTCCAACCCCCTGCATGGGCAGGAACCTTATACCATTTCAGACAAATGGCTGTCTAACATCTTTTTAAAGACTTCCAGGGTTGGGGCATTCACAACTGCTGGAGGCAAGCTGTTCCAGAGGTTAATTGTTCTAACTGTCAGGAAATTTCTCCTTAGTTCTAAGTTGCTTCTCTCCTTGATTAGTTTCCACCCATTGCTCCTTGTCCTGCCCCCAGGTGCCTTGGAGAATAGTTGACTCCCTCTTCTTTGTGGCACCCTCTGAGATATCGGAACACTGCTATCATGTCTCCCCTGGTCCTTCTCTTCATCAAACTAGACATACCCAGCTCCTGCAGCCGTTCTTCATATGTCTTAGTCTCCAGTCCTCTAATCATCTTGGTTGCTCTTCTTTGCACTCTTTCCAGAGTCTCCACGTCTTTTCTACATCGTGGCGACCAAAACTGTATGCAGTATTCCAAGTGTGGCCTTACCAAGGCACTATACAGTGGCATTAACACTTCACGCGATCTAGATTCTATCCCTCTGTTGATGCAGCCTAGAACTGTGTTGGCTTTTTTGGCAGCTGCTGCACACTGCTGGCTCATATTTAAATGGTTGTCCACTAGGATTCCGAGATCCCTCTCACAGTTGCTACTATTGAGCAAGGTACCACCTATACTGTACTTGTGCATTTGGTTTTTCTTGCCTATATGTAGGACCTTACTTTTTTCACAATTGAATTTCATTTTATTAGACAGTGCCCAATGTTCAAGTTTGTCTAGATCCTTCTGTATCTTAAGCCTATCTTCTGGAGTGTTGGCTATTCCTGCCAGCTTGGTGTCGTCTGCGAATTTGATGAGTTCCCCATTTATCCCCTCATCCAAATCGTTGATGAAGATGTTAAAGAGTACTGGGCCTAAAATGCACCTATTTACATTTAGTTTACATTTAGTGTACATCTGATTTTGGCGGTATTTCTTCATAACCAAACAAAAGTATATTTTCTGTGCAGTTCACACCCCTTGCTTGCTGGATCTGGATGTCACAAAGCAAAGCCCACATTTTGTAATTAACCCCTGTACACTGTTTTGACTGGCAGAGTGCTGCAGGAGGCTGAATGCTGTTATGCCCCTTGATCATCCCTACCCAGCCACACTCACCTGGTTCTTAGGGCAGAGAACTGATTGTTAAATTATTTGAATCCCACCAGTGTATTAGTTAAGTTTCATTTTTTGTGAAGCCTCCTGGAGAAATCATCTCTTAGTTTGGGATGAGATATCAGTATTTTGATGGTACTCTGATATACCTCTCTAACACATGCTGAGCAGTGATGCATTAGAAACCTTCAGCTGGTGCTTTAAGGATTGGCCAGTGGAGAAACAAGATGAAGTTCCAAGAAGACTGAGTTGCTATTTTGCTCAGAATCCAACTAGCTCTCTCTTGGCTCCAGCAATGACTTTGGATGGCAATAAAAAAATAAAGTTAAAAGTAAGTAAGTAAGTAAGTAAGTAAGTAAGTAAGTAAGTAAGTAAGTAAGTAAGTAAGTAAGTAAATAAATAAATAAATGTAAATGAAATGAAACATAATAGGTCTCATTGCGAATTCATGTAGAATGGCTGGAGTGAAAAGCAAAAGCCCATTGTGTTTAGGCTAAGAGAGGGTGATTGTCTTCCTCACAATCCTGTGAAAATCAGAATGAAGAGCAATTATGTAATGTGCTCTGTGGTCTTTAGAGCAAGAGTGGAATTAAAGAACTATTTAATATAAGCATGAACCATATTTATCTTCATAGATACACAGAATGGACCTGCAACCGTGTTGTTGGAGTTCCCCACTGGCCTTCTCAGCCATTCAAAGGTACAAGTATCCCATAAATACCAAACAGCATTTAATACTTGAATTGGAGACCACTGCTAAAGACAAAACATCATGGAAACGGTCAAACCACTTCCATGGAAATGCCAAGAAAACAACAGAGATGTGTCCACGGCATTGCTAGGGATCAAGCTTGACTGGAGGAAGTTTCACTGCCTGTTTTTCCAGTGTTCTTCTGCATCCATATATTTTCTTAAGCTGGAACTACTGGATACAGAAAAGGCAATCAATAGATATATTAACTGGGTTCACATATTACAATACTAAGCCATGATTTGCTTAGCCACGGTTTATTCAATAAGTCACAATTCATAAGTCATTAGTCAATTAAAGTCTTCACTGAGCTGTTTTTACTAGATCTTCCATCTTGTATTGTTTAGTTTTAATTTGTTTCCTTAATTTTTTACTTCTGTAAAATGTAGGGTTTCCACCTGTCTTCTAATGATCGCTCTCATTGTATAAAGATTTTATAATTTTGTGATAGGGTTCTTCATTGGCACAATTCTCCTTTGAACAAGAAGTTTTCCATTACTGCCTTCATCAGCTATAAAAAAGCACTTAACAACGTCTTGTCCTTTTGTGATAATTTAAATCAGCTTTTTAAGGTAGCGGTCTTTCTCTGCCCAATGGTAAAATGCAATCCTTTGTGGTTTAGTCTCCTTCTCTGTAAAGTACCAATCCTGCAGAATATATGGAAGCAGTTTCTAAGTGCTATGTGGAACCTGCAGACATTTCATAAAATAAAGCTTTTGCTATTTAAAGGCCAGTAGATGGCAATAGGGGTTCATTTAAAAAAAGAAGTTAGATGTAGAAATCCAGTTCCAGAAACACTACAGAATGTACCCATCTGGTTTCCAGAATTAGCTGTACTAGAAGTGGGAGTTACTCTCCTGCCTGTGTTTCTGTTGTGCCTTTATTAAGAATCACTAAAGGTCAGATGCCACCCACTGTCTTCATTAAAGAGTTATGTCATGGGATATATCCATTCTCTTCTAAAGCATAGCTGCTTAGCTCATCTTACTTCTACTCTGTATCAAGATGATAGGCCCGCTCACAATTGTCCCTAAAAATGGCATTGATATGTATGTACCAATCAGACTTTTCTAAAGCAAAACTTTCCTTGCTTAGATTCCTTTATATCAAGGCTTCATGATCTTTTTGTTTGTTTGCATTATTCATTTTCCTTATTGCTGATTAGTGTAGACTTGTAACCCTTTACAGAAAAAGGCTTTCATGCTAAGTGTCTTGTCTGGTTTATAAAACTTTAACCTTGTAATTACCTTGTCATGTAAAGTCAACAATGGTGACTTATTGAATAAACCTTGGCTAAGCAAATCATGGCTTAATAGTGTAATATATGAACCCAGTTAATATATCTATTGATTGCCTTTTCTGTATCCAGTAGTTCCAGCTTTTAAGGAGGATAACATTATACATTCATTTGTTCAAATATAAGGCAATTTATTTCAGAATTTACAGCAATCTATTCAGTGAAGAACAAAATAGAAAAGAAGGCAGGCACTGAATGTTATTGACCTCTACTATAACTTTGAGAATATTTCAAGTACCCATAAGAAACAAAAATAATGTATTGTGTTAACCCAACACTTTTCAGAAAGTTCTTTTATCAAGAGTATGGTGCTTGCTAGCTAATACATTTTGGGTAGACGTTGCCAATATAGTGATTTTGATAAAACTATTTTCTGAAATAAGTAGGGTTTCTGTGTAGTAATGAACAAGAACACTGAATGACAAGTCTATATAACCACAGCTAGATATTTGTTTCAATTTTATTTGTTTTAAAAAGGAATCCACCATATTCAGGAAAAAAAATCTGTACCAATATAGATTAGCCATGACACTGCTACAAAATTTTACAAGTGCTTCTTAGCTCTGAAAGGGTTAAGCCAACAAAGGAGAATATTTGTCCTTGAAATATGGGGTCCTTGGCGCTCTCTGAGCGTGGTTGGGGTTTTTTTTGGCAGACGTTTCATTACCCAAACTAGGTAACATCATCAGTGCTCACTTGTTGGTAAATTTCAGCCAAGCTGGTAAAAAAGACTTGAAATCCAATTTGGCCCTAGAAATTAGGCTAGGCAAAAAGAACACATATTTTCATAGCCAAATATAGAGAAATGCATATAACTGTGTAGAGTGCGTGATGAAACAGCCCATAGCAGAGGAACATTATTTCAGCAGGGCTAATCCCTTCAAACCACACAAGTCAGGACTTAGCCAGTCCTCACAGCAATTTTTTTCTCAAGTAAATGACAACTAAGGGTTTTCTGAGGTATAGTTCAGTATAAGAAGATTTGTATGAACCTTTCATATCCATAGTTTATCTCTGATGAATCTTCCATTTTATTTTCAGGACTTCCAGAACAGTACACCAGCCCTGGGCAGTTTTAATGGGAAAAAGATATAAGCTGGCAGTCCCTTTTAGCCTACTGGCTAGAGATACGTATATTTAATTTAATTAAATTATTAGACTTATAAACCGCCCCCTCTCCCCGAAGGGACTCGGGGCGGTGTACAGGAAAAAATTAAAAACCATTTAAAACATACAATATATGCAAAGTTAAAAAAGAATTAAATTAACCTGTACTAAAATTTAAGAACATTAAAATACAACCCACCTGAGCTAAAATTCCCTAAATCTATCTAATATCCATATACGTATTTGGCAGATGTTATGTTATGAGAGTCAAAACTGTTTACGCAAGACCAGCTTGTTGAAATAAATATGTTTTAAGTGAGCGGCGAAAGAGGGGAAGGTCCGTGATATTCTTTATCTTCCATGCTTAGAAGTGAGAACCATTGTTATATAATTCAGTGGCACTACCCATACTATTTACAGCCAAATAAGATAAGAGCCACAAAGCAACACACATTTTCCATGTCAGCTTAAAGGGAAAAATATCAAAAACCCAGAACCTAAAAATCCAAAAAGCCCAAGTAAGACTGCTTATTTGCAGCAACCCTGGAAATCTAGCTGGCTGCCAGAAGAAATGAAAACAAAATAGTCAAGAAAAAGAATATCTTAGAGGATGACATGGCTGATTGGCTGGAACACTGGATAACTTCACACCATATTGTAAACTTGCTTTCCCGATCCCTGGAATGCCAAAAATGAGTTTAAATATTAATCTGCTTTATATTCCTGTAATATAGCCCAGGCAAATATATCCAGGATGTTGAAGGAATACTGGAAGAGAAACTTGGCCTTTCACAGAAGCTTCTCATTTGGCCATATAAATACTTTACAATTCTTGGCCAATCATTGCAAAAGATAGCTTCAAAAGATAGCTTCGTCTTGAAGTTCTGTATAGCAAGACTATCATTCTGTGAGACTCACTGTACTCTTATATTTCCACAAACATTAATAAGATTAGGCTGGGTAAGGAAAGTAAGATATAGATCAACCACCAATTTTGGTTAGCTTGTTTGGAGTAGCTTTCCAGTATCACTGATATAACTTCTGCTTATGGTACCTAATCCGTTACCTTCAAATGCCAGAATGAAACCAAGTTTTTTGTTTTGCTGTGAAGCATTCCCTTTGACCCACATCATGGTCTCTTCCATCAACACGTGACTGGGTTGCCTTTGCAAGCAAGGAACCACAGCCAAAAAGTGGTTCACCTGATTTTGGCTTAATGTGATATCTATATATTTCTTGAACTGATTGTATAACACGAATGGTCCAATTAGCATTTAGTGGTTCTAGCAGGGATGCATGTGTAAAAATAACCAGCTTGAAGGCACTAAATACAAGGTTCCTAGTATCCTATGAACTCTTGCTAAAAGAAAATGCTGGCAAAGTTTCATGATACCACCAATCTCTTTCTATTAGACTAAGCAAGCAGCCATAGCTATGAAAAAGAGAGAAAATGAGAGTAAAAAGAAAAGGTTACCAAAAACAGTATTGCAAGCACTGATTCAAAAGTTGGCTTAGAATCCTTATTCACTCCTCCTGCCCCTTCCTTTCTAAATTCATAATTCCTTTCCAACTTAAATCTTTCTATTAGCTGAACAAAAGGAAATCAATGGCGTGTAAAGCCTTCCAAAATCTTCTCTCGTTTTTTTTTTAAGTTATGCACTCCTTGAGAAAAATTCAGCAAGTCATTTTTCTTTAGCTATCATTTCCCTTCTAAAATGGATTTGGGGGCTGCCAAACATAAAATAATTTTAGGAAGCAATTTTGCCTTATAACTCTTCCAAATTCTCAATATGGCATATCTGATGAAATGATTTTTTAAAATCTACATTCACAGGAAAGATCTCAAATAGCGAGCGGTTGATTTAGAACTGCAAGTAGACTTCCCAGCCTACCCAGAAATACCTTCTTGAGCTGCTCTAAACATCCTCTCCAATCATTTGGATATCTCAATGGCATAATAATCCCAACATTCAGCTGGGCCGTCTCCTTAGTCAGATTTGATGCCCTCCCAATAGCTGCTACTAAAGGAAGATACCAAAAAATCCCCTTTGAAAAGAGGCTGTGTCTTATGTAGTGGAGGAATAATTGAATCAATGGAACATGCTATTCTCTATTGGCCTCTCCATGCAGGTGCTTGTTAACAATTATTATTTTCACTCTTTATTAAATACCCTGAACAGTCCAATCTGTTTTATCTCAAGATGCTATTATTGCATCAATCTGATTTTATTTCTTTGACCATAGTCAAGTACTGTTCCGTAATCTGCACAGTACATCATAGCATTAACCCTAACCCGTTTTAGATATTTTAGAATAACTACATTTTTCTTGTGTCTTAATTGACTTTTGCATTTTATTTGCTGGTCTATGACTGAATATTGAATACTGAATACAACTGAGATTTGATTGAGTCATATTTTAAACCAACATCTTTTTGTAATCTAGTCCTTTAACTTAAAACCTGCTGGAACAACAAAACATTTCAGTTTTTTCATCAAAGAATCAATTCCTTTCAGGCGATCCTATAAAATCAAAACCAAATCATCAGCAAATGCTCCCAATTTAAAGGTCTTATTTTTTTTTTAAGCCCATTATCTTCTCATCTTGTCTAATATCTCTATTCAAAGCTTTACAAACCAAAATAAACAACAAAGGGGACAGAGGACAACCTTGTCTTGTCTCTCTTCTGAATATCACATGGTTTAATCAATTCACTGTTAACTATAATTTGAGCCTTTGGGGATGTCCATATCATTGATTTGATTCTGTGAAGAGGTTCTCACTGAAATCTGATGTGATTTTATGCAATAAGACCTTGTCCAACTGTCCCACCATCTGTTCCTCTTCCCAGCTCAACAAATCAACTAATGCCTGAATAAACATTGTTCTTATGTTTTCAAAAGGGTTCTGGTTAGAATAACCCTAAACCTCAGAGTTCCTTCTCTCTGAGTTCCAACAGAGCCAAATTTGCCCTGCCAAATTGTCCAGTCCTCTCCTCAGATCCCTACTTTCTGATTTTTTCTCTCTAAAAGTTTCATCCTGTCCAGTGGTGGGATTCAATTTTTTTTACTACCAGTTCTGTGGGTGTGCCTTGGCATGGCTTGGTGGATGTGGCAGAGGAAGGATACTTTAAAATCTCCATTCCCTCCCTACTCCAGGGGAAGGATACTGCAAAATTCCCATTCCCTCCAGATCAGCTGGGACTCGGGAGGCAAAGAATAGATGGGGGTGGGGCCAGTCAGAAGTGGTATTACCCGTTCTCCGAACTACTCAAAACGTCCGCTACTGGCTCTCCAGAACTGATCGGAACCATCTGAATACCACTTCTGAATCTGTCATTAAATGGTTTAATTTCCACTGAAATTTTATCCAGTCTTTAAAAAAAGGTTTTCAAAGTCTTAAACTAAAATTCTAAAGATTGTGCTAATGTTGTACCCAAGAGATCAAATGATCATATTCATAAGGGACAATGGAAGCTTCTGCTCATCTCTAAATCTTGATCTTGATACCCCTATGTGGTGCCATGGTCTATCTCATACACTGCTAGCAAAAGATTTATTAACAGCCTTTAATTCAAAGGAGGCTGTCCTTGTTTATAAATCCAGCCAAATGATAGGAAGAACAAGCAGAGGAATTTGATGCTCCAAGCTGAAGAACATAGATTCATCAAATAATACTCTTTTTTTAAAAAAATCAACTTAATTCTGTTTAGATGCTCTGAGTCTCTTTTCCAGGTTTTGCAACTCAGACAAATATAAGAAAAAATTCTTAGCACTTCAATATAAATATAGCTCTGGAAATAAAGTCTCTAAACAGAAGTATTCATTTGTTCCACAGAAAGATTCTCTTTAACTACAATGATGAATACATCAAAAAAGTGATTTAGAAATGAATTAGGTCTGTTCTAGGGCTCATAAAGTTGGCTATATTGCAGCTGTAAATTTGATGGAAACCCTTGCACATGGGGAGGGAGGGAGGGAATGAGAGAGAGAGCCCTGACATTCATCTCAAATTTTTGTTCCTACAATATACTTGCAAGGAGTGACAGTCAAGGCTTCCGGTTTTCTCTTTAAATTCAAAGGAAGAGACAGGGCACCTTTGCTGTGCAGGGAGAAAAACAAGCTGTGCCATCATCTCCAAGATTAGAACACTGGAGGGATCTAAGCTGCCATTTTCATCACCGGAAGCTGTTTGCTTAGGCATTTTTTCCTAGACAACGGAACCAACTAACATTAGCATCAACGAGTCCGCCATAAGAAGACTTTTTCCAGTGTGAATCGGAACCTCAAAAATAAGGTGTTACAAGAACTGGAACCCTTTGCATAAGACACCCTTGAAATACACATTTTTCTCCCCCACAGCCTGGAACGCTATCCTGTAGTAGCATTCCCTATTATCTACACTGTGGTGGCACACATCCCTGATATAAGGAAGCAGGTGTGGGAGGAATCTATCCCCTTCTACCACCAAGGTATATCTTCACTCCCTAAGTCTTAAATAACTTCCCTTTTGCTATCCATTTTATGACAGTCCTAATACTCATATAGTAGTACATAAACCATCTAACAGAAAATGATACGTATTTTTTAAACCATAACAGATATCGTACTGGAGTAAAAATAGGTAATATTGAAAGCTACCTTCTACAGGGTCAAAGCTATTTGCAACTCAGAGACAGCCAGATTATCTTGATGACTTGCTGTTAAACTAAAGCAGATATTTTGGAGGTGATCTGGCTGAATATTGTGGTGAACATTCCAAAAAGCAACACTTTCCCACTCACCAATAGCTAAACTTCATCCCTGGAAGTCACCAGTACTAGCCAAATGTGGGAAGACACTCAGAACCTGCAATCATTAACTTAACTCAAAGTGTGAATTCTAATTTATTCCTTGCAGTGGATGGACCTGCTCCACTCTACTGAAGAAACAAGCATGGCAAGTCCTACCATAGGGAAGAGCAGAAGCAACCTCCCAAATTCAGTTGCTCAGCCGAGTGAGATGTCAGAGAACTTGACCTTGAAGCGAGAAATTGGCTTAACCAGTGCTATCTCACTCGTAGCTGGAACTATGATTGGATCAGGAATTTTTATGTCACCAGAATGGGTACTACATAATATCGGGAGCCCTGGTGGTAGTCTCATTATTTGGGCAGCTTGTGGTTTGGTGGTCATCTTTGGAGCTCTGTCCTATGCTGAGTTGGGAATTTTAATCAAAGAATCTGGGGGTGACTACATTTACATCCTGAGGACTTTTGGATCCCTTCCAGCTTTCCTTTTTGCATTCACCTCAATCATTGTGGTAAGGCCTGCTGGTGTGGCAGCAGTCTCACTGACCTTTGCAGAGTATGTTCTGGTGCCATTTTATTCTGGCTGCTCCCCTCCGCAGGTCATAATCAAATGCACTGCTATAAGCTGCATCCTCTTCCTGACATTGGTCAACTGCCTCAGTGTCAGGTTAGCGACGTCCATGATGAACATATTTACGGCTGCTAAGTTCTTGGCGCTATTGGTCATCGCAGTGGGAGGACTAGTGCTGCTTGCTCAGGGGCAAACCCAGAGTTTCCAAGATGCGTTTCAAAACACCCATATGGAGGCTGGCGCTATTGGAATTGCATTTTATCAAGGTCTCTGGTCTTTTGATGGATGGAATGTCTTGAACTCGGTGACTGAAGAAATTATAAAACCTGACGTGAGTGACGACTGCTTTTAATTTTTTTAATAGATTAATACACTAACATGTGGATGATACCTGCATTGTGATTTTATTTTGACATTTTATAGATAGTTGGTTTAGATCTGCAGATTAGACACTCCGGGTGATCATATGACCCAATTTTCTGGAAATTGTCTGTACAGGTGATTTCTGCCAGTTTGGCTTAGATTCCCAGCTTTCATTAAAGAAACTAAAAAGTAGAAGCTACTGACTAGTAGAGCTAGTGGCAGGGTATTGTTCTAATAAGGCTTGGGTAGGAAAAGACGAGACTTAACAATGTCACTATCTTAAATGAGAATTCCTAGGCTTCTTTCTGTTGGAGATTTGTGTCCAACAGGAATGCGTGTTAGAAAATATGCTCCTGAGCGTATCATGTTTCCCTGAAAATAACCCGGGGTCTTACTTTCTTTTGACCTCCAAAATAAGCACTTGAGCTTATTTTCAGGGAGGTCTTATTATTTTTTAGGTACAGGAGGTGGCGAACATGGTCACCTCATGGCTGCTGCTGTGTTGCAATATTTTCAGGGGAGGGCTTATTTTCGCACATGCGCTCAAAAGCCCTATTGGGCTTATTATCCAGAGACGTCTTATTTTTGAGGAAACAGGATATATAGAATGGTAAAAGAATCCTAAGTTATTAGGTGGTATCATGTTTCATTTATAAGCAAATACTTTTAATATAATTGTCTTGGATGCAAAGTATAGTCTTCATCTAGATATTACTGTAGCTCTATAAACTAGCATTTCTAAATCAGTGGAGGTTTAATGGGAAACCCTGTTCTCTGCATCCAATAAATGTTGCCTTGATGAATTGACCAAAGTATCACATTCGCATCGCATCAGAACACATGAAATACAATGCACGTAACATTAGGTCACTCAGCTTTATGGAACTGGCACGTGGTAATCCTGTTTCTTCTTCTATGTTAGCACAATTTAATGCTGGAAAATACAAATTTTGAAAGAGGCTTTCCTAGGCTTTTAACTAGAATTGGGAGGGGGGGGAGGTGTATCTCTGTATTTAGGGCGGAACAAATATTCAAGCATGGCATTCTTTCAAAAGCTCATCCATTTTTAGGCTTGCATGAGATCTAAAAAAAAGACAGGACTGCTTTAATGAATTAAATGCCACTTGTTAAAGTTGAAGCCATCAAATGGCCAACAGCTTAAACTTTGTGAATTGTAATATCAGGTACATAGAAAAATGGCTGCAGTTATGTTGCACACAGTTGCCTTTTAATTTTCTTTTGCATTAATATAAATGTAATTAGTGTAAAGTTCTGTTCAGATTAATAAGCCGTCCAGCAGCATCCATGGGGAGATTTAAAAAAAACATCCTCAAGATGGCTGTTATAGCATCTAATTGTAGAAGAGCAGGTGGAGCTGGGGACAGAGTTAAACATGTCATAAGCTTAGAGTACATATGTTGCCACAAGTGATCCAAGTCTAAGTCCCCTTGAATTCCTTTGACCATTATCTAATGCCAATTTAATGCTGGCCATTAATTGACTAGATTCTTGTGTATAATCTTGAAGAAATTTTCTGGACTTCAGCTTAACATATTTTTCCGAACCTTTGTATCTGACAGCAATTGAAACCTATTTGTAAATATGTGACACTGCTGTAAATCAAATAACCTTTTTACAGCTTTTAGACATGAAATATGTTGACTCTACAATTTTGCATATACAATTGTCAATTAGATTTTCCTTTCCTGTCTATCTAGACTCACGCCAGTCCGATTTCCGACCCGGGTACAGCACAGAGACGGCATTGGTCGCATTGGTAGATGATCTCTGGAGGGCTCGGGATAGGGGTTGTTCCTCTATCCTAGTCCTATTAGACCTCTCAGCGGGTTTTGATACCATTGACCATGGTATCTTATTGCACCGGCTGGAGGGGCTGGGACTGGGAGGCACCGTTCTGCGGTGGTTCTCTTCCTACCTCTCTGGCCGGTTGCAATTCGCGTTGGCAGGAGGGCAGAGGTCGACCTCAAGGCCCCTTATATGTGGGGTGCCTCAGGGGTCGGTCCTCTCACCCCTCCTGTTTAACACCTATATGAAGCCGCTGGGTGGGATCATCCGTGGTTTTGGGGTAGAATTCCATCAGTACGCTGATGATACTCAGCTGTACTTCTCTACCCCAGACCACCCCAACGATGCCGTCGAAGTGATGTCCCGGTGTTTGGAGGCCGTGCGGGTCTGGATGGGGAGTAACAAGCTTCGACTCAACCCGTCCAAGACCGAGTGGCTGTGGTTTCCGGCGTCCCGCTGAACAATTTAGGACTGGTCTGCGAAGTTGCAGCCATTGCAGCATTCCCATGGTCATGTTATCTTGATTCAAGCACTTGGGCACCTGTTTACAATTATGACAGTTGCACTATTCCCATAGTTGATATCTGTGACTTTCTCTGATGGCTTCCTACAAGAAAAGTCAATGGGAAAGTTAGTAGGAAGTTGCAAGTCACTCCTGCTGCTTTATTGCCTGTCCATCCCTGTGCTCTTAAGTGCCTGGCCCTAGCACCCAACCACCTGCCCATGTGCCATAGTGCCCATCTGTGACACCCATCCGTAGCTCTGCCTATTTCTCTGGGACTCTACCACGGTGGCGCAGTGGTTCGAGTGCAGTACTGCAGACTACTTCTGTTGACTGCCGGCTGCCTGTAATTTGGCAGTTTGAAATCTCACCAGGCTCAAGGTTGACTCAGCCTTCCATTCATTTGAGGTTGGTAAAATGAGGACTCAGATTTTTCGGAGAAATATGCTGACTCTGTAAACCGCTTAGAGAGCTGTAAAGCCCTGTAAAGCATTATATAAGTGCTATTGCTATTGCTACCTCATCCCGTATTATTCCTCATACACAAGGTCCTCACTTAACACAATGACAACTGGGATTGCCATTGGTAAGCAATGCTTTCCATGTGACATCATGGTTTATGACCACATCACTTAACAATAGACATTCTGGTCCCAATTGCCATGGTAATGTGAAGAACCCTGTAGATACCTCTAAACAAAAAAAAAAAAAATGAACTGATGAGGAGGCTGCTTTCTTAAACTTTCATTTCATTTCATTTCATTTATTTGAATTTATACCCCGCCCTTCTCCTTGTTAGGACCCAGGGCGGCGCACAGGCATTATTTTAAACCACAATAAATGCAATATACATCATTAAAATATATTAAATTATTCAACCCGTGCTAAAACCCATTTAAAAACCCTGCCAAATTATAATTTAAGTATAAAAAGTCAGAAACGGGGGGCTATCCTAGGCCGGCTTGTTGGAATAAATGCGTCTTAAGACATTGGCGGAAGAGGCGGAGGTCCGAGGTAGTGCGAAGGTCGGGGGGGTAGGTCGTTCCAGAGGGCCGGGCCCGCCACAGAGAAGGCCCTTCCCCTGGGTGTCGCCAACCGGCATTGCCCAGCCGACGGCACCCAGAGAAGACCCTCTCTGGGAGCGGATCGGACGAAGGGATGTATGGGGCAGGAGGCGGTCTCGTATATAGTTAGGCCCCGAGCCATGGAGCGATTTAAAGATGGTCGTCAACACCTTGAAGCGCACTCGAAAGGCCACAGGCAGCCAGTGCAGCTCGCGCAGGAGAGGTGTTATGTGGGCTTGCCTTGAGGCACCCATAATTACCCGCGCGGCCGCATTCTGTACTAACTGTAGCCTTCGAGTGCACCTCAAGGGGAGCCCCATGTAGAGAGCGTTACAGTAATCCAGCCGGGATGTCACAAGCACTTGATGTGAGAAACGTCTGGATGTGTGCTCTGTTTGGAAATATGAAAATAATGTTGGTGCCATTTTAATGAATAGAATTACATAACCTTTAGCAATTACTAAAAATAGGTGATGTGTTTGGTCAAAGACTGAAGCATTTCTTCTGAGGCATTTTTGAAATTTCCACAACCCTAATATGAACATAGAGAAGCTAATGAAATAAAGTGAAGAGAGTAAGGAACAATTCTGTTCCAAGACATATATAACAATAGCACATATACCGCTTCATAGCACTTTTACAGCCTCTCTAAGCAGCCTTTTATAGCCTCTCTAAGCAGTTTAGAGTCAGCATATTGCCCCGAACAATCTGGGTCCTATATGCTTGAATTATATCTAAAAATGAAGAATACTAAGGTCTCTAGGAATAGATAATTATACTAAATCAAAATCCTATGAAACAAACGTGGTAATATTTTAGATATTCAAGAAAGGAACACAACTAACTGAATGGAATAAAATCTGGGTGTTATTTTGTGAGAGAACTCTGGAAAATATATAATTGGATTAAAAAATATTTAGTCTCTAGAAGAAAGTTGAGAATTTGGGAAGCAAATATTTTGCCCTGTCAACTTTGGAGAAACATAAGATATGTTGAGGCATATAGAAATGACTTTTTCTGTTTTAATCGCAATAATAGACATACAAACAATTGCTTTAAACTCAATGTGAATCATTCTAAACATGACTGTAAAAATATGATTTTTGTAATAGAGTTATCAAAGTCTGGAATGCTCTACCTGATTCATTGTCTCAGCTACAAATTTTCAAAGTTTTAGTCACAAATTAACTTTTGCGAACCTCACTCATACTTAAGAGGTCTGTAGAGGGGGCGTGCACAAGTGCCTCTCGCCCAGTCAATATTATTAAATTATTTTTATTTTTATTTCTGTTTGAGAAATTGCTATCTATCTATCTATCTATCTATCTATCTATCTATCTATCTATCTATCTATCTATCTATCTATCTATCTATCTATCTATCATCATCTATCATCTATCATCTATCATCATCTATCATCTATCATCTATCATCTATCTATCTATCCCACAGGTTGCCCACCCCTGTACAGGTGGTCCTAAAACCTATAACTGTTCCTTTAGTGACCGTTCAAAGTTACAACATCACTGAAAAATGTGACTTATGACCATTTTTCACACTTACAATTGTTGTAGCATCCCCATGGTCACGTGATTTACATTTGGATGCTTAACAACTGACTCACATATATGACAGTTGCATTCTCAAGGAGTCACGTGATCACCTTTCGCAACCTTCTGACAAGCAGCCACTGCGGAAACCAGATTCACTTAACAAGCCATGTTATTAATTTAACAACTGCAATGATTCACTTAACAAATGTAGCAAGAAAAGTCATAAATTGGGGCAAAAGTCACTTAACAATATAAATTTTGGGTTCAGTTGTGATCGTAAGTTGAGGACTACCTGTAGTAACTTAGTAAGGAGAAATGGCTTTAGTATGGATGATCCCAAAGACTTGCAAATACTTCCAAGTTGTTACTTTGTGAGTTAAAAATGCTAATCAACAAATAACTTCCTGTGTTTTCCCGAAAATATTAATTTTTGCTCCAAAAGATGCATTAGGACTTATATTCTGGTTAGGTCTAATTTTCAGGGAAATATAGTGTCCATCTGGTTGACAATCTTAACTTGGGCTTATTTGGGGGGGGGGAGCAGGGCTTATATTACTAACATCCTGAAAAATCATGCTAGGGTTTATTTTCTGGTTAGGTCTTATTTTCAGGGAACCACGGTATACATATTTAAGATTAAGAAACAATGTTTTTGAAAGAAAGTTAATAATATATTTAAAAACTATGTCTACTGAAAATAGCAAAAAGAGAATTGAAAAATGTGCCCCATGGATGCAAAAATGAGTGGTTTGTTATTTTCTTAATTGTTTTTCCCTGAGATTATTTGAGTCATAAATATTTTTTCTTTGCTTTATTGCTATAAGATAACTAAATAATGGAGGGTCCTTAATGCTGTCTGAGCTTGGTTGTTTTCTTGCAGACCTTTCATTATTCAAACTAGGTAATATCATCAGTTGTAGTCCTAAGTAATTGAGTAATGAAATATCTGCAAGAAAACAACCAAGCTCCGAGACAAACAAGGACCTCTCATTTCAACCCTGAGCCATTAAAATTTTCCTTTATTGGTACTAAATAATTCCACATGGAAACAAATTTGAAAAGAGCTCATCAATCTGTGCTGAAAGATTTCATCAAATGCATAGTAGATCAATGTTCCAAGTTCTAATCTGATAGTTGTCCTTAATGTGAGCCTTTCTGATGGTATATTTAAAAAAATAATTCTATATTGATATTCAAAGAAAATAAAAAAAGTACCATACTTGTGGTTCATATAATGTTCCATATATTTATATTTATATATTTTTTATTTTTTATTTTAATTAAATTTATATCCCGCCCTTCTCCATGAAGGACTCAGGGTGGCGCACAGGAATTTAAAAACATATAAAACAATAATATACAGAATTTAAAAACATATTAAATTACGTAACAGTCCTATGCTAAAATCCAAATTAAAATCCCCAATTTAAAACTATCTAATATAGCCCTAACGGGAGGTTAGGCTAGGCCAGCTTGCTGAAAGAGGTGTGTCTTTAGACACTGGCGGAAGAAGCGGAGGTCCGAGATGGTGCGAAGTTCAGGGGGAAGGTCGTTCCAAAGGGCAGGGCCTGCCACAGAGAAGGCTCTTCCCCTAGGTGTTGCCAGTCGGCATTGCCCGGCTGACGGCACCCTGAGAAGGCCCTCTCTGTGGGAGCGGATCGGCTGGAGGGATGTATGGGGCAGGAGACGGTCTCGCATATAACTAGGCCCCGAGCCATGGAGCGCTTTAAAGATGGTCGTCAGAACCTTGAAGCGCACCCGAAAGACCACAGGAAGCCAGTGCAGCTCGCGCAGGATCAGTGTTACATGGGAGTATTTCGGAGCTCCCGTAATCACCCGCGCGGCTGCATTCTGGACTAACTGTAGTTTTCGAGTGCACCTCAAGGGAAGTGCACCTCAAGCATTATTTTAATGCTACTAATTACTACCACATAACTCAAATATGGAATAAATAACGATGCCTAAGAAGTAATATGTAAAATCTTGGATTTCTAAATGCATTAGTTTGTTAAGAGTAAGCAAATATTTTTACAAGTTCCCATATTTAATGAATTATTCCATTTACAATTGTTCAGAAACTCTTGACTTAATTCTGAGATTGAAGTTTGTTATTCAGTGGACTTTCTCCCCATTTTTCTCCGCATTCTTTAGCTAATGTTTCATTAGATATTAACAAATTGTTGCATAATTTACTGCTTAGAAACAGCAAGAGTAGGTCCATGCCAAAAACAGAAGTATGTTTGCTGCAGGTCATGGGAAGCAGAACATATAATACAGTTCATACATTGATCTGCTTTCTACATCATCATCATAAACGTTACTGTCAGTTCTGGCACTGGTTTCCTCGTGGCTAATTCTTAGAGCAATCATCCATTTTAAATAGGGCAACCTAACAGCAAGGCATTTATTACAAAATCATTGGCTATGAAGATTATTTTTAAACTACAGAGTTAGAAAACATAATGTAGAGATCTTATAGAGGGACTATTGAACGTATCGTTGCTGATCTGCACCAGGGCATTGTGCAGTCACCAGACACCCATTTATAATATATTAATGATGTTCTTTCTTTCTTTTTTTTCTTGGTTGAATTACAAAGATGTCTGGAGAGAAGGAGGGAGTGGCAGGGGAGCTGCTCCCCTCCGTCCTCTTTTTGCTCTCCAGAGAACTGTCAAGGCAGAAGTTGATTCCACACCTTCAGGCACAGCAGCGTTGCCTTTCGCCTCTTGCTTTCCCTGGCCAGCCTCACACACACCCCTGTGCATCTCCCCTACCAGTGCCACGCATTCCTTCTCTCCAAAGATCTGTCAAGACAGACGTTGGACTCAGGGGAAACTGCTTCCTGTAACCTTTTCGCTCCATGCTTCTATGCGCAGCAGTGTTGCCCTCCACCTCCTGCTTTGCTGAGGGGGGGGGGGGGGAAGGCACCAGATAGTGAAACACTTGAATGTCTAGGATTGGGAGAACAACATCTCTTTTGATGTGCTGCATTTACACACATACATACAACATTCCAAGTTTGGAGACTTTAATCCACATCTGGGCTAGTAAGCTGCCAATCATGCCTGGGCTTGGGGAGAAGAACCTCAACTTCCTCTGTGGATAAAAGTCCCCAAACTCGGAATGGTGTATGTGCGTGTGTTTGTGCCCGCATACGCACTTGAGCTGGGCCAACTGCTCACTGGCACTACCGGTTCACTAGAATTGGTGTGATCCAGTACAATACCACCACTGGCCTGTACACTTACCCAGCCACACCCATCTGGCCACTGTGAGTCCCGATAGACCCCTCTGAAGCCATGTTGAGAGACTGACTTTATTTGCTGAACTTCTGGGAAAAGGCCAATAAAATTGAGACCAACTTGCAGCAAGGTTAGACAGAAGGAAACATTTTTGTTGAAAGCCACATAAAATCTTCTTCGGCAATTTTGGCTCCCTTTTATCTGTGGGTGTCTGCAGCTTGTATGCAGGTTTTGCCAGATCTAGTTGTTCCTGTGAAAAACAGTGGGCAACTTGCCTCTCTTGCAGGAAGTCCGAAATATGAGGAACTGCAGATGCAAGAGCTCTGGAGGGCAATGTACAGGCATAGAAGCCATAATTTGCATGAAAAGGAGACATTCCGATGTAGGAATGTATTGAGTTTTGTGGGCAAATTCTACAAGTGACAGAAGCTAAATTTAATCGTGCTGCTGATAAGAGACATAGCATCTTAGATGCTCTTATAATATTTGGTTCAATCTCTCAGCTTCTCCACATGATTCCAGATGGTGAGAAGATGACAAATAGCTGTTAATGTCTAATAAAGGACTTGACGGTAAACTGAGATCTGCAATTTGAGATTACATGCTTGTGTAGGCCTGCATACCTAAAAACGTGGTCTAAAAAAGCTGCCCCATTTCCTGGGCTAAGGCCCTTGTAGGCAATGGATCATCTTTGTAAACAAATTGTAAACAAACCCACCACTGCAAGAATGGCAATAGCAATTAGTCTTATATACCACTTCATAGTGCTTTTACAGCCCTCTCTAAGCAGTTTACAGAGTCAGCATATTGCCCCCAACAATTTTGGGTCCTCATTTTACTCACCTTGGAAGGATAGAAGGCTGAGTCAACCTTGAGCCTGGTAAGATTTGAACTGCCAAATTGCAGTCAGCAGAAGTAGCCTGTAATACTGCATTCTAACCACTGTGCCACTGTGGCTCAGAATACATTTATTTCCCTAAATTTTTATAGCCACCCATCTTACTTGCAAGATTTTGAGTGGCGTACAAGTTAAAACAGCAAAAAAAATCTTGTCGAAATAAACACTACATTAAAAACATGCTGGCATACCCCTATACCAGGTGGAGATCAGTAATAAAATCTATTGATAATGTGTCACAAAGGTGAATTTGATTTGCTGCAAGCAGCTGGCTTTTGATTGATAGATTTTGCCTGTCATCCCATGACCGGATGAAACATGATCCCCAATATCTGCCCTTATCTTTAGGCACCAAGCTCTCTAAACACCTAATACTGGATTTTAAGCAGTCTCCCATAGCCAGCCATTTATTGTCCTGACACAGTCATAACAATTATTCCCTATAAGGAAGGGGAAAATATAAACAGCCATTGTGAAACAGTTATCCTTCTTCAGACATGAAAGTTGATAGCTCATCCTGTGGGCCTTCCTGTAGGTCATTCATGTAAGTCCTAGAATAAACAATGTGTTGTTACTGCTCTTTAATTTGAGCCAGCAAATTAACAGTTTGTGTCCCTGCCCTCAGCCTTTCTAACTGGCCTAACCTTGATGGAGAGTCTCCCTTCGGGGAGAGGGAGCGGTTTAGAAATTTTATAAATTATTATTATTATGGAGAGATGAAATTGCTTAACTGCAGAATTGTGACATTTGGAGCAGTATAAAGAAGGCATGGGCAGGGCATCAGGAAACTTGTTCTGGAAGCTTGATATACCATATTTTTCAGAGTATAAGACACTCCAGAGTATAAGATGCACCTTAGTTTTTGGGGGGGAAATGAGAAAAAAAATATCTGTCTCTGCCTACCAGCATCCATCGGTATTAATATGGCTAGTGTCCTTGCAGCAAAGAGCAAATGGCCTGGTCAGCTTCAGCACATTATTGCAGCCTCCTTCAACACGAGCAGCTGATTGGCGGGTGGATTGGCCTCCCAGAATACCTCCAATCAGCTGTTCCAGGTTGCAGGGATTGCCACAGACCATCGCCACCGCCGTGCCTTGCATTTTTGGCATCTGTGCCTCGCAATTTCAGCTTCCAAATGCTTCATTTCTGACCCATTCAAGGCTGTGGGGATCGCCACAATACATCGCCGCCAATTGCTGTCTCGGTGCATTGCATTTTTGGCCTCCTCACGTTCCATTTTTAGCATCTTTTTGTCACATTTTCGGGCAGTTCCAGGCAGTGGGAAGTGCTGCTGCCATTGGATCCCCGCTGCCTGGAACCACCCGAAAGCATGACACACAGAGGCTGAAAATGTGATGTGCGGAGGCGGTGATTAGCAGCGATGTGCTGTAGCGATCCCCGCTAGAATGGAGCGTTCATCTTATACTGTGAAAAATATGGTATATAGGAGAAATATAAAAATTAAAATGGGTGAAAAACTGTGCTCACCTGACCTGCCAAGGCAAGAAAGTCTGTGTTTTCTGCAGAGTTTCTGTGAGCAGTTTGGTCCTGGAACAGCTGAGATGTCCGTCCTATAGGGTGTCTCCGTTGCTGTGTAGGAAGCCCCATCCCATCCTAGAGGAATGAGATATTTTGGGAAATATTAAAAAGGCAGGTTAGAGTATTTCCCCTAAATGAGATATGGAAAAATCTTAAGGGAGGCAGAAACCAGCCCCCGTTTCCCTGCCCCAAGCAGAAACTAAGGAGGCCAGCTTTTAGAAATGCAGATTTGGTAATCCATTCAGAAAGAACAGAACAGTCAAAACAGAGACTCAGATAAGCAACAAAAGGTTGACAATGTTAGCTCAGACAAACACCTAGGATTTGCATTTCCCCTTTTGCCTATAGAGCCAACCATGACTCCTACATGGCCCCATAGAAATCCAGAAGGTATAAAAACCCACCCACTCTAAACTCCATTTTGTCAGCTGTCCCAGAATCACATGTGGTTTTGCTTCATCAATCATCTTTCCAATCAGCCTCCAGCCTCCATTTTATTTCCAACGCCTTTCTCCCAGCTTGGAACTGGACCTGGAGTTTTTCTTCCAACAGTTGGAAAGCCACCTTTACAATAAATAATTCTATGAAAATGCCATAATTTCCTTTGGCTGGATCAAGCAACCTAGAATAAAATACATAAGGAGAACAATCCAACATTCCCCACCGACAGCCTGGAGTCCAAATGATCCAACCACCACATTGGATGCATTGGTTGGTACCACCAATGGGTGGACAGGTGTAGGGTGCTTGAGAAGTGCCTGTGAAGAGAAACAACTCCTAAAATGCTGCCTGTTGTTGAGTAGTGAATTTTCATCCTTTGTGAATTTTTATCCTTTTTTAAAAAAAGTTCAGTTAGTGGCTATATGTGGTCTTCCAAATTAGGTATGAACTTCTGCTAGAAATTAGTAAATTCCCAGAAAACTCTTGTACTCTGGTCTCATCTATGAAATTGTTTGTCATTCCTAAGTCTGCAAGAGTAGAGAGTTGTATTTTCTGCCCTCAGTCAAAACAACGAGTAACAGGAATCAACAGGAAAATGTCCTTGTCTGCTTTTGCAATCTGAATGTTCCATTATGGTCTGAATGTTTCATTATGGTGAGTTACGGCCGGCATGTCCCAGTATGGCAGTGCTTCTCAAATAGTGGGGCGTGCCCCCCAGGGGGGGCGCGAGGCTCTGTAAAGGGGGGCGCATTTGACCTCGGCAAACACTGTCATAACAAGCCAAGCCCCGTGTTTATGTCTCTGTATCCAGTCAGATGCTGACAAGGACCTTCTCCTGTGAAACATAACGCTGCCCCAATTAATCAAACTTGCTAAAGAAATCGGGCTACCGCTGCTGACATTTGCATCGATAGTGAGCATTAAGCCAGTACATGTGACTGCGCATGTTCCTCCCTTTCGAGGAGAACAGACCCGATTGGATAGACATGATGCTCTATCCTGATTAGCCAAACCCGCCCGTGTGACTTTTAGACCCGGATGATACTATTTACAGTCGCGCGGGGGACGTGAAATGTTTTCTTCTTCCTAGGGGGGCATGACAGAAAATAATTGAGAAGCACTGCAGTATGGGCATACTGATGCCTGCTGGGAGCACCAGGTACTGTTCCGGTACGGTGCTTCGGAGGGCCCACTTGCCCGCCTGCCCTCCTTACCTCTATTTGACCCAACCAGGCCATTTGTGCATGCACACAGAGCGTATGGCACCTCTGCAATGCTCCACCAAGCAGCTGGAGTGTCACGGGTGGTGAGTGCTCATACGCGCACCACACATGCACATGGTGGACGCCAGGCCGCGTCGCAGCATACCGGTTGTGACGGGATCCAGAACCCACCACTGGTCTGAGGGTCCCTTTTTAGAGCTCTTGTAAAAAGGGCCTGCAGAGTTTCCCAAAACCAAGATCCTGGAGCAATTCAGGCAGATGTTTATTATATGGTCAACTTTATGTTCAAAATATTAATATTAATTTTGTTTTATAGCCCTCCACTATTGCTTTTATATGTAACAGCATTTCATTTAACCTTCATCTGAAAGGTTGAATGAATCTTTAAAAACCTTTAAAAACCAAACGCACTGGATTATGATTATGAAAAGGGTATTGGTAGTCAAATTAGTAGGCAGGTTCTTCAAAATCTAAATGATGTGTCTTTTCAAAAAAAGGTTTTTGTTTTCCAGAAAAATAACTATATTCTCTTGAATTGTCATTGAACTGAATTGTTTATATCTCCATGCACAAGGGTGGTTTGCTGCCAGTTCAACTACGTTTCACAATCCACGCATGCCTGATGCGCACTGTGTGCAACTGGCACACACTGCATGCGCCTGACGCACATTGCATGCACATGCACTGCTCAATGTAAATAGTTTTGCATGCATATGCAGAACAATTTACAGTGAACTGCGCAAGCGCAGTCACTGAAATCCACAATGGCAGCAGCCCAGTGGCCACAAGGGAACCAGTTTGGGGGCATCGCAGACCTGGGTAACTGCCAGTTCTGCAACCCAGGCCTGACTTTCACAGTTCTGCAACCCAGGCCTGACTTCCACTGGTTCAGCCCAGTTCGTCTGAACTGGGCTGAACCAGCAGCAACCCACCTCTGCCCATGCATCAACAAGCTGTAACTTCCTCATCAAATTTAAAAAAAGAAGTAATTTTAATATGTTTTTCAGAATTTGTCTCTATTTGTAAGGAGATCATTCCATTTCTATCTCCAATTAGGCACTAATTTTCAAAAGAGAAGCTCATTTGTTTGTCCATAACTTCTTTATAGAAAATTGCTTTATCTTCATTTGTGATATAAATTCCCAATTTTGGAGTCTTAACACCATGCAAGTTAATTTCCATCCCAACATACTGGTAGCTACCATGCTCATTAGTCAATATGAATTACATTTGCAGCTGTATGTTTATATCCAAAGCAACTCCTTTTCTTTTGATTTGGTCCTGTTATGATAAATTCTTCACCTTTGTAAGTAAATTATATCTTGTGGTTTTTTTTTCAAATAATGATTTACTTTTCCTCTACTGAGGCGCATGTATTCCATTTATATTCCACGGATGCAATTATAATTCATACTCAAGCCAAATATTTAGAAATGTCAATACCTACAATACCTAATTATTATTGCTGTGACTTTCCTGTTAAATCTGAAAAGACTTTTGGATAGTATCTATCTATCTATCTATCTATCTATCTATCTATCTATCTATCTATCTATCTATCTATCTATCTATCTATCTATCTATCATCTATCTATCTATCTATCTATCTATCTATCTATCTATCTATCTATCTATCTATCTATCTATATCATCCATCCATCCATCCATCCATCCATCCATCCATCCATCTGTGTTGTGTCCAGATCTTTTTTCTAGAACTTTTCTCAGTTTCAGCACAGAACACAATCAAAACCTCTACTATTTGAAAATAAAAATAACTCCTACGAGCTTGTCCAATTGAAATGGAATCCTTTTCTGTTTAAGTCATTCAAAAAATACACCTTTCTCTTATAGAATATTCTGATTGGAGTTACTTTGAGCACCCTTAGATTTGTATTATCAATCTTTAATCTTGTATTAAAATGCTGCAAAACCTGGTCTCCTGTTTTGTTCCTGACAAAGTTTCCCAGGATGTGTTTATTTATTTATTCAATTTTTATGTGATTCATCTGCCCATTAGGCAATTCTGGGAGGCTTACAGATGTCCTTGGAACTTTTGCAAATGTTGTATTTAGTCTCTAAACTTCGTCATTTTCTGCACCTGTATGTTCTTCATTCTATTCAAAAAAAAATTGATAAAAGCTTTATTTTTTCTATAATGTCTTCACTAGATCCCCTGAATCTCACAGGATTTGCTCTAAATCTAAAACAAAATTCATTTTCTTTCAAGATTATGTTATCAGGCATCTCACTTGACAGCATAGTACCACTGGGTAGAAATATGTCCTGAGGTCTTCAATGAGTTCAGTATGTTTAGGACTGCAGCCATCATAAAAAACATAAATGTTGTTTTACATCATACTATATAATAGTGAAGGTATTGGAATTCACCCAAAGGAACCCACTGTCAAATTCTTATTTACAAAGCAAATGTGTTGATTTAGAGCAGGGGTCTTCAAACTTTTTAAACAGGGGGCCTAGTCACGGTCCCGCAGACTGTTGGGGGACCAGACCGGCTGGATGGGCTTGGCTAGGTGGTCATGTGACTTGATGGGCATGGCTATGTCATGTGACTAAGTGGGTGTGACCAATTTAACAGTCCATTAAGCAATGCACACAAATTAAGCTTTGTTTTGCTCCTGAGGGTGCTTTTGTTTGCATGTTGCTCTTTTGGTTGAGTTTTCTTTTTACTAGATCATTTTTCAGTTGTTTAGGAGTCTAATGGTCCACTTCAGGAAACTCAGTTTTGCAGCACTTCTTCTCAGCCCCAAGGAACTTACAATTGACAAGCCTCCCTCCCTCTCTCTCTCTCTCTCTCTCTCTCTCTCTCTCTATCTATCTATCTATCTATCTATCTATCTATCTTTAACAGATTAACAGAGTTGGAAGGGACCTTGCAGGTCATCTAGTCCAACCCCCTGCCCAAGCAGGAGATCATGGGATGTGCGTCTACCTAGAATCAAACTCACAACCTCCTGCTTGTGAGGCAAGAGCTCTACCTATAGGTCACAGCAACTTCCCCTTCTATCTATCTATCTATCTATCTATCTATCTATCTATCTATCTATCTATCTATCTATCTATCTATCTATCTATCTATCTATCTATCTATCTATCTATCTTCTGGAGGTGGAGGAGGTGAAAAACAGGCCCATTTTTGGCCTCCCGGAGCATCCACATGCCCCATTTTTCACTTCTTCTGCCTCCAGAATGTGGCCAAAAGTGGCCTTACCTTTCAGTTCCAGCCCATGGGGCTCATGAAGGTAAGTCCAGTGCTCAGCCGAAGGGTGGGCGAGGTAGCCTCGTGGTGCTGTGCGATTAAATAGCTTCGGCGGGCCACATCCGATCCCCAGGATGTAGTTTGAGGACCCAAGATTTAGAGCCATTTGTTTCCTCTCATCTTGATTACCTCACAGAGTAACTGGTGGGTGGGATGAGGAGGGTGGAGTGTTTCCTCATGCATGCTTCTAGTAGAAGAAAGTTAGTACTTAAAAGTAGCAGTACATCTCAGAAATGTTCAGATATGTGGATTTCCTGTGTGCATGTTGGCTGGTGCATTTGGGGCACTGAAATCCACAATCTGAAAGTTGCTGAGGTGAGAAGCACTGATTTAAAGATTAAAATACAATACTATGACCTTTCAGCAGATGAAGGAACATAAGAAATATTTTATATACAGTACAACCTCTGGTCATGACCATAATTCATTTCATATCTTTGGTTGCTACCCAATTTGGTCGTGATCCAAATCTAATTTTGAAAATTTGGTGCTTACAAAAAGAATGGCGTGAAAAGGGAAATCGGCCGCAAAAAAAACCAGAATTGTGAATTTGTTTGGTCAGAACTTGACTTGGTCATGGTTAGAAGCATTCATGACCAAAGGTTCTACTGTGCTAAGTTCCTTTTACTCTTATTTTGTTTTCATAGCTGCACATTTGTTGTTTGGTGTTGCGTTTGCATGTAGAACTACAGCGGTTTCTGTTTTATGAAATCTTTGTATTTTCTGCCCTTCACCTTTGCTTTTTGACTATGTGAGAAATATCTGAAATTCTATTTATATATTTAGAACTCAGTATCAAAAAAGTTATGCAGTGCCACACCTATATGTCTACATAGTTCATCACTGTGCATCTTATTTTCTTCTCTCTCCAGGTGACTCTGCCAAGGGCGTTGATGATTGCTATTCCTCTGGTGACCTGCTTTTATTTGCTAGTAAACGTCAGCTATTTTGCAGCCATGACTCCTGTTGACTTTCTGACTCCGGGTGCTATTGCTATTACCTGGGGGTGAGCAATGTTAAACACTAAAGCTTTAGCAGCCTGTTCAACATAGGTGGCTACATTTTCTTTGGTATTCATGCACCTGCCCTCAAAAACACTTTCCATCTCCAATATGTGTCAAAAGTTTCAGCTTCGCAAAACATTAGAAACCTACAGCATTTCTGTACAACCTTTTTGCGGGAGGAAAAGGAAAGGAATTCCTGAAGTATTGAACTAACGATGGTGACTTCAGTCATATTGTCGGAATGTGACAGGGAGCTTGAGAAAAATCTTTAGTATTATCATTTCCTCCTCTCCCTTTATGACACAATCTCATTATAAGTGGCACTGTTTTGTAACTACGTTAGTTTGCTGGCCAGGTTTAGTGGTTGATTTGTCTTATGATCCTCTGTGGGTATGTGTTCCACTAATGCAGATTGGGGAAATATGGCCCCTTTATGACTTGTGGACCTCAACTCCCAGAATTCTGGGAATTGAAGTCCACAGGTCATAAAAGGGCCATAGTTCCCCACCGAACAGAAATACATTAATCCCAGATGGTATTCAGCAGGTTCTGATCAGTTCTGGAGAACCAGTAGCGGAAATTATGAGTAGTTCTTGGAACTGGTAAATACCTCTGTTGACTGGCCCCGCCCCCATCTATTCTCTGCCTCCCGAGTCCCAGCTGATTGGGAGGAAATGGGGATTTTGCAGTAACCTTCCCCTGGAGTGGGGTGGAAATGGAGCAGCGGTGGGTTTCAATTTATTTTACTACTGGTTCGCTAGTGTGCCCCGCATGATGCTTCTGTGTATGGTGAGCTTCCTTCCACCGTCACTACTGGTTCCCCCGATTCAGGGTGAACCAGCAGAAACCCACCTCTGGAATAGAGATTTTACAGTATCCTTCCCCTGGAGTGGGGAGGCAATGGAAATTTTATAGTCTCCTTCCCCTGCCACGCCCACCAAACCATGCCATGCCCACCAAGCCACATCCACAGAACTGGTAGTAAAAAAAAATTGAATCCCACCACTGATTAATCCCTTACTACTTTACTTCCATTGTCAGCAATCAGCTCCCTGTGTTCTGAAAGACACATCATTATTCCTTGTGGACAATCTGCTCTGTTTACACAACACTGTGCCCACCTATCTTTCTGAAATTAACAACCAGTGTTTACATTTGAATCTAACCTTGCCAGATTTCAGAAATGTATGCTCCAAAAATATTTGAACACTTAAGAAATATTTCTTCTCTAAAACACATTGAGGAAAAAAACTGACATTTTTTATGAAATTAATTGAAGCCCCACTAACTTTAAAGGCACATGTTTGTAGTGGTACAATATTTTGCTGTCTAAGAGAAACATAAGAGGACTCAGCTTAATGTAAAAGGTGATGCCTGCTTTATTACAGACTTATATTAGAAACCCAATCAACAGCTATGGTAAATCTGGGGAAAGTCTACTTTGAACAAGTACAATATACGAAGCAAAATTTGGGGGAATTTGAGGAGAAAGCTAAACAGTTAGTTGCCTGTCAGATGAAACATCGACAAGAATTGAATATTTTCCCTCAAATTAAGGCCAGAGGTGGCCAGTTGTTTAGTACAGGTAGTTCTCAACTTACAACAGCTCATTTAGTGACTGTTCAAAGTTACAGCACTGAAAAAAGTAACACATGACCGTTTTCACACTTATGACCACAGCAGCCCCATAGTCACGTGATCAAAAGGTGGATGCTTGTTAATTGGTTCATATTTATTATTGTTTGCCATGTCCTGGGGTCAAATGAGCCCATTTTGTGACCTTCTGACCAACAAAGTCAATGAAGAAACCAGATTCACTTAACAACCACTTGACTAATTTAACGATTACAGTGATTCACCTATTAACTGTGGCAAGAAAGATTGTAAAATGGGACAAGATTCACTTAACAAATGTCTCACTTAGCAACCTAAATTCTGGGCTCAATTGGGCTTGAAAGTCGAGGATCACTTGTAATATGGAATATATTAACTGTCAGGGTTTTTATTTGTACTATTATGGTCAGTGATACAAATTAGATTTTACAACCAAACAACAACAGATTAATATGGGTAAACCTACTGAAATGGAAGAGCTTTCCCCAAAACATATAAATAATTTGATGCTATCACTGATGCTACAAGAAATTAGAAAGACAGTTAAATCTATGGCAGTGTTCTCTATGGAGGCAGCCTTAGGCTCAGATGGATTTTCAATTGGATGGTATAGAACTTTCATAGCTCAATTGGCACTTTTAATTTATTTATCAGATTTATACCCCGGCAAAATCACAAAAGACTCTCAGCAGCTCCCAATACTAACAGAGCACAATAATATTAAACACAGTTATCTTAAAATACATTTTAAACAACCACAACACAATACATGGTTGCAGACCCCCCAAAGCTCCCACCCATTAAACTTTTTTCTAGGTCAAACAGCTGGATACAAACAACTGTCCATTCCAGAGGGGCAACCCCATCATTGGGTTAATCTGAGTACAACAAAGAACAAATGATATCGCCCACACCCAGACAGCACAACTGCTTGGAGGTGAACACCAAGTTTAATGGGTGCTGTAGTTTTATTCCCCCCCAACCCAACTCTTAACCCCAATTTACCTAAATCTGACCTATTCAGGCACCAATATCCCATCCCTTACCTTCCCCCATGCTTCCTCACTCCACTCAGCTGTACTACAAGGGTCAGCAATCTGTTCAAGACCATTCACAACAACCATGCCACCATCTATAAATCAGAACCCACAAAACCCAAAGCAGACAATATATAACAATACAAATTACAGCAGAATATACAATCCATGCAGACGCAATGCTCAAAGATATTCCCTTTACCTTGAACATTGCAACTTCTTCTTGGCCAGTACTCTACCTGTTGGCCAGGTGAACCTAACCTCTTCCCCCAGTCTTTCACTTGTCCCAACACAGGTAAACCAAATCAATTAACTCTCCCCCTACAACCCCAATAAAGCCGTCACGAAGAAGGAGGCAAAATACAGAGGAGTCCTGCAATGCCACATCAGGCACTAATGTTGCAAGAGTCCTCTCCAGGGGAAAAATGTGATTAGCCAGAGCCCTGGTTAATATTATTAGAGAACTCTAAAGAGTCATTCAATCTCACTACATCCCACTCTTCATTTTATGAGACTTATTACCATATTAAAACCAGGGAAAGACTCTGCCAGATGTGCAAGTAATGAGCTGGTATCATTGCTTAACTTAAATGCAAAGATATTACATTGGAAAAGAGATTATTGTACAAACACAGTGTCATCTCTAATTCATCCAACTCACTTTATCCAATTCAGCCAGGATTAATAAAAACAAACAGACAGACTGGCATCTATAATATTCATTAGTGATGTACATTTTGGAAATAGCCACAGACAATTGGACTCATCTGTTTTAATTTTGCTGGATATTGAGAAGGCTTTGGGTATGATTCATATTAAATTTCTGGGTTATGAATTTAAAAAAGTTTTAGATTAGATTTTTTAATGATGGGGGGAATAGGGGATCAAGAACTCACCAGGATGTGCAATAATATTACAAGTAGGGATTCTTGATTATCTGAGGACAAGAACAATAGACTTTTTAAAGTCACTTCTTTTCCTTATTCAAGAAAAAAAATAATTTTACACACAAGGTGAGAATCTGCTTGACAATCAGATCTTTTGCTGTCGGGGCTCAGTTTTGATGGTTTTTCACACACACACACACACACACACACACACACACACACAATTTGGCAACAGCACTCTTGCATGCTGTCTATCCTGAAGATTGAACAAAACTAAGCAATTATTGATTCAACTAAGAGCTAGAACATATATAGGTAGTCCTTGTCTTACAACAGTTCCTTTAGTGGCCATTTGAAGTTATAACGGCACTGGAAAAAGTGACTTATGGCCATTTTTCACACTTATGACCACTGCAACATCCCCATGGTCACATGATTTACATTCAGATGTTTGCCAACTGTTCATATTTATAACAGTTGCACTGCCCTAATGGGGCAAAACTCACTTAGAGTTTAGAGTTTATTAGTTTTTTATACTGCCCTACTCCCGAAGGACTCAGGGCGGTGTACAGCCTGAATAAAAACAAATATATAAAAGTTAAAAGAAGGCTTTTAAAAGACATAATTAAACTATTGGCCGAAACATGGGGAAAAAACCAAACTAACCCTGATTAAAATAATAAAAATTTAAATTTAAAAATCATGTTTTATGCCAGCCCAGCTTGTTGGAAGAAAAAGGTTTTGAGACCACGGCAGAAGGTGCATAAGTCAGGGATAGTTCTTAATTCCGGGGACAATTCGTTCCAGAGGGCAGGTGCTCCGATGGAGAAGGCTCTCCCCCTGGGTGTCGCCAGTCGACATTGTCTAGCCGACGGCACCATGAGGAGACCCTCTATGGGAGCGTATGGGCCGGTGGGAGGTTCTCGGTGGCAGAAGGCGATCTTGTAAGTACCCAGGTCCTAAGCCATGGAGCGCTTTAAAGATAGTAACCAACACCTTGAATCGCACCCGGAAAACCACCGGAAGCCAGCGCAGCTCACGCAGGAGGGGTGTTACATGGGAGTGTCGCGTCACCCCCATAATTACCCATGCGGCCGCATTCTGGACCAGTGAAGCCTCCGGGTGCTCTTCAAGGGGAGCCCCATGTAAAAAGCATTGCAGTAGTCCAGACGGGAAGAGACAAGTGTGTGAGTGACTGTGCGCAGGGCATCCCGATCTAGGCAGGGACGCAACTGGTAAGTCAGGCGAACTTAACAAATTTCACACTTAATAACATAAATTCTGGGCTCAATTTTGGACGTAAGTCAAGGACTACCTGTATGCACTATGTCTAATGAATTAATGTAGAGCTTTCAAACCTGGGCTGCAAAAATCCCTGCGAGTTACTCAATGTCATCAAAGACAGCAAGGTAATTGTCTGGGCTATTAGTGGTCTTTTGTGTTTATTCAGTTGAGATTTGATAGTCCTTCTTAATGGAACTGTATAAATCCTCTAATTCTGAGGCAAGGATATCGTTTTTGAAATCTTCCCTTCCAAATCTTGATTGGACTGATGGGAATTATACTTCAAAATAATCGACGGGGCATGTATTTCTCTCTTGGACGTCAAGCAGTGTTTTAATTATTGAAGCTTCTATACCAGGGATGGCTAATCTTTTCGTTGCTGTGTGTTGAAAATGCGTGTGTGACAGGGCGCAACAGCGCACACCTGCACCCATAATACAATGCACACACAATCTCCCGCGTGCTCTGCCTCCCTGGTGCATGCACGCATGCACCCCCCTGAACTCCCCACCACCACTGCATGCATGGCAGAGAGCCAAAAAGCAGCTTGCCGGTGGGAGGCGCATTCACATGCACTGTGGAGCTGAGCTGGGGTGCGGCTCGCATGCCTGCAGTGAGGGCTCTGCATGCCACCTGTGGCATGCATGCCATAGGTTCGCCATCACAGTTCTATACCGTTAAATATATTCCTTCCAAAAGTGGCATAATCAGCAATTCTGGTTAACTGTGAAACCAATGTTTTACCATACTTTAACATTTTTAATTAGTGTTTATTGAAAGTGATAGCTACTATTGATTTGAAACTTGGAGACTTACAGCATGGAAAAACCAATTTGACTAAAAAGTGGTGAAGAACAGAGGTACCTGGCATACAGATTTCTTTCTACCAACGTATTATGAAAATCAAGTCAAAATGTAAACTGACAGGATGAAATCTGAGCTTGAGTTGAGGTCTTCTTGGTCCTTAACCAACATTCTAGCCAATCCACTATGGCTCCTTTTGGGTAACATTTTATTTTATTTCCTTCTAAAGAAATGAAGTCCTGGGCAACTGGGTATGGCTGATGTCGCTGGCAGTTGCCCTTTCTTGCTTTGGATCGGTTAATGGAACCTTCTTCTGCGGAAGCCGGGTGTGCTACACTGCAGCAAGAGAAGGCCATATGGTAAGGAATGAGCATACTGCTTTTTTCCATTATATTCATGGATATATTATTATTTAATTAATCATTTTCTTGTTAGAATCTTTTACTGTTATTCCATGTCAACTTGGGTGCTTTGTGGATTTGTGCGTCTGTCTTCTAGTCAGCAGTTGCATCTTGTTAGAGGTGTACAATAGTGGTGGGCTTCAAAAATTTCAGCAACAGGTTCTCTGCTCAGTTGCTGGGTGGGTGTGGCCACAGTGGACATGGCCTAATCAGCTTCCTGCACCATGGTGGGGGCCATTTTCACTTTCCCAAGGTTCTGGAGGCTTTCCTTGAGCCTCTGGAAAGACAAAAACTGCTTCCCTGCGCTCCGGAGGCCTTCCGGGAGGCCCATTTCCTCCACGTGGGCCCTGCACTTACTTCACATCCAAAACGGGCCGTGTAGAGACCCCTGGAAGGGCTGGGGTGGCAGGGGTGGGCGGGGCGGGGCCTCCCAGGGGTGGGATTTGGAGGTATCCATAACATTAGCTACAGGTTCTCCCGAACCTGAGCGAACCCGTAGCAGCCCACCTCTGGTGTGCAACCCATAGGACAATATATAAATAAAATAAAATGCACTGGCAGGATGGGGGACTGAAAGACACAGTGCTTCACATGCCATAAATTCCTTGTATAACTTACATTCTCTATTAAGGTTTGACACTTTTAATTACCTGTAACTCACTTGAGCCAATTTGACAATTTAAATTCTGTAATTTAAACCAACTAATGGTCCTGAACTCATTTAAAACTAAGACTGTTTACTTAGCTGTCAGCTATATTAGGCTACTCAATTTTTGGAAATACATAAAATTGAATCCAGATTTAGGATGTAAAACTATACTTATGTACCCAGAAGTAAATCCAATTAAATTATTTTTGAGCAGGCATGTGCATCAATGTATAAATTAATTGTATATAAAACTTATTGGAATTAATAGGACAAGGTAATTACTACAGTAGTTATCTTTTATCTTAATGGGAATTGAGAACAATATATTTACTTTGGTTCTAATGTCTTAAGTTTTAATCTATTTGTATATAGATAACACTAAAGAATAAATGAAAAACAAGTGAGGCTTCTGGAAATTTGTTGTAACTTCCTGATCACAATTCTGCATGCCTCTCTTGTTCAATGAAAAATGGATATTAATTTTTATCAGCAGAAACCATACACCCAATTCTTCTTTATGTTAATAGCATGCTATACCCTCCTACACAAGAATGTAGCAGAAATGCAATTGCAATTATTACTCTATTCAATCATTAATAAATGTTACAGTACTATGCTATAAATTAATTATTTTGTGATTGATACCCACGTTTTATCAATCTGATGATTATTATTCTCCTCACTTCTCTACTCTAGAGTAGCTTATAAAATTCTAGCTCTGGAGTCCAACAGCTGGCTGGGAACATTGTAAACAGCTATAGTGGCGGGCCCAGCCCTCTGGAACGACCTTCCCCCCAACATCATAACAACCACGGACTTCCGCTCCTTCCGTCTGAAATTAAAAACTCATCTTTTCCGTTTGGCCGGCCTTGGGTAGCCTCTCTCTACAGGGTCTAGCTGTTTTAATTGGGTATTTTAGCATGTTAAGGGGATTTTAGCACAGGCCCAGATTTAATTTGTTCTTAATTATATTTGTATATTTATTGTATTGTGGTTTTTAGTTTTCCCTGTGCACCGCTCCGAGTCCCTACGGGGAGAGGAGCGGTCTATAAATTAAATTATTCTATTCTATTCTATTCTATTCTATAGTGTGTAGGTGTCAGTTTGGGCCTGGTTGGTTTATATTCTTCCAGAAGAGCTGTAAATTTTGAACTTCCTAACACTACAGGAACTTAGTGTGCAAGTACTCAACAAAAGGAAAGCAGAAGGGTATTCTGTCCTGAATACAACTGTAGAGAGGCATCCTGCCCTGATGTCCCCCTGAAAACCAGTAGCACACGCGCTCGTCTGGGCCACAACCTGGAAGACGAGCTGCCCAGGGCGCATGAACATGCCTGAAAATGAGCTTCCACTTTCAGCTAGTCTTCCAGTTTCTGGCATGCATGCGCGCATGACGATCAGCTGGCTGGCGTGCATGCTCACACAGGAAAATGGAAGACCAGGTCTTCCAGTTTCCAGCATCACCACACACATGAAGGCCAGCTGATCATTGTGCACACATGCGTGCCAGAAACTCAGAAGAGGAACGGGTGATGCTGCGCGTGCCAGGTGACATGGCTCCGTGTGCCACTTCAGGCACGCGTGCCATAGGTTCGCCATCACAGTTCTAGATAAATTAACATGCAAGAAATATGTTTGGTGGGCTGCTAACAGAGAGACCATTACAGCTGTGAAATTCCAAATGACATGAGTGCCGTAAAATGAACTTACTGTGGCTCATGAGATTTCAAATCATTTCAAATTGTTGCTGGCCTAGCACAGTTTTTATGATAGTCCCAATTATAAATATAATTTTAATTGTTTTAAATATAAGTTTTAGCACAGACCCATTGTATTTAATGTATTTTTAACTTTTATATTATCATTGTATTTATTACTTTTTATTCTTTCTGTGCACCGCCCTGAGTCCCTTTCGGGAGATAGGGCGGTATCAAAATCCGATTAAAGTTTAAAAGTTTAACGTTCCCACAGCATAACCTCCTGTTCATTCATTTACTCATTAAAACTTTGGAGAGTTGGAATAGAAGGTGAAGGAGCAAAGCAAACCTCTCAGCATAGTTAGTTATGGTCTTTTGTTTTCATGTCTTCTTTTTCAGCCCGACTTTCTATCGATGGTTCACATACGTTATTTTACACCTTTTCCTGCTCTCATATTTACTTCTGTGGTGTCGATAATAATGGTAATTCCTGCAAGTTTCAACAAGATAGTGAATCTTTTCAGGTGGGTATTACTAGCTACTCACAATTACTCAATGAAATTGATCTCTCATCCTCTTTTTGATTTTTTAAAAATATATGAAAGTGATATTGCCTAGACTTCAGAGAGAGGAAGGGAGCATGGTACAGTAATCCCTCGTTTTTCGCGGCTAATTGGGACCGCACCCGTCCGCGAAAACCGGATATCCGCAAAGTAGGATTCGCTAGGAAACTTGAATTGGTGGACATGTTTAAAGCAACCACTAGGGGGCGCTTGCCTCCTACCAATGCATTTTTTCCCTGTATTTTTTACAACTCCGCGAAGCACTGAAGCCGCGGAAAACGAAGCCGCGAAAAACGAGGGATTACTGTATTATTTAGTTCTTTCTGTTACTTAATTATTTCTTTCATCCAAACTTTTTCGTCCTGCTTGCCATGCAATACAGCTCTAGGCTGGGCACAGAATTTTAAATAAAGGCAGTACAATTGTAGAGGTGAACAAAAGATTTTGAATGACCATTATAAAAAACGCCACTATTTTATTTGTATAACAATGTAAAAATTGAACTAAAATTAATTTTCATCATCTTCATGGCTGGCCAAATGTAATTGTGTTTGTAGCATTCACCGAAAGTCTAGCACACTTTATTTGGAGTGGAGGTCCTTTTAGAAAATTAGTTTAAAACCATAAAGGCGTGTCCTCCATTCTTAGGTGTCCTCCATTCTTAGGTCACTTCTAAGGTGACCTCAAATAGTGATCTTCAGTATGTGCTATCATCAGGACCATAGTCAACGAAGAAAACTCTATGGAAAAAGGTGCTTCTTCAGCAGTCTAGTCTGCTTTGAGTTTTATAAGTTAACTACAGTTGCTGATAACCCGGCATTGCCTAGGTATTTATTTATAGGGAGAAAATGTCCGGACCAAACGTAATTTCTAATGTTGGATTTCCCCCCTTACCAGAGGGAACCTCCTTGTGGAATACAATGCAACCTTTACCATGGCAACTCTACTGCCCTGTACAGTAGAAGCCATTTTAAGGCACAACAGGCTGTATCTTAACAGAACACACACCACGAGGAGTGTTAGGGGTATCTTATTCCCACAGTATTTGTCTCCAGAGAGTAAGTCATCTGTGTACCACATTTAGCTGAAATTTCTTGAGGTGTTCCAAAGTTATGCTGGAACATATACACATAGAGCCATTTATATATATATATTTATATAGTGAGAGAGATGCCAAAATCTTAACCTTAGTCCCATAGTAAATCAATAAGCAATGCAATTGCTATAAGTGTATCAGAGGTTGTATTCTGCAGTTTCACCCCAGTCTGGGCGAACTGGTAATGGCAGCGGCAGGAGGCTCCTGCATGCGCAGAACGACTGCGTGTGAGTATGCTCCCGGTTCCGAACCGGTAGCAAAAATAAGAGGATTTCATGTCTGAACTGTATATAGTGCAGTGGCCAGGTTCACTATTTACTGACTGCCCACATTATTTATCATCCAAACCAGGATGTATGGTTAGCCAAGAGAAAGGGAGCAGGAAGAAAGGAAAAATCTGGCTGCTGGAGAGCCATGGAGAAGTCAGTCATGGCCTGTGAACCTCAAAAGGGAAGTGTGGCACACATAGACAGAGGTTAATCAGATGAGACCCTGGAACAATAGGCATAAACCAGGATTAATGGCCAGTCTAATTATATAGCATTTATGTTTTGAACTGTAGCTTCCAGTCCATACAGAAGGGCAGTCCAATTAGAGTACCTTTCAATAATCAAACTGTGCAGTTCCAGTTCATGTTTTACCCTGGCTACATTATTTCCTATCTAAGAGTAGCCGTTGCATTTGTATTTCTTTGTAGCTCTTGTATCATTAAAATATGTCATTTATTGCTGCAGTCACTTGTGCCTTGTGCCTATAATATTTTTTTTTAAATATCCCAGGCTATTTAGTTGCTCCTCCCATGAAATTCTCTTCAGGATAATCAAGTTACCAATTTCCCCAGAAAGGAATTCATTTATCTACTGGATCTTGATTTTAACATGCTTCAGAGTCTTATATCTAGGGATTACTTTCCCTAATTCAGGTATAAAAGAGAAGCAGAGCTAGGTATCATCAGAGTATGGATATCAGGCAGGGGTGGGTTCCAGCTTCTTCTACTGCCGGTTTGGTCAGGGATGCTCTTTGGGCGCGCACGTGCTATGCGTCCATGCACAGTAGGTAAAAAATGCTTCTGCGCATGGACCGAAACAAAAAACAATATGGCGCCACCTATAGAATCAGTTCAGTGTCATGGTCGGCTGAGTTACTACCTACTCAGCCAAACCGGTAGGAACCCACCTCTGATATCAGGTCTCCTGACTTAGGCAAGGAAATCCCAAACCTCCAGATAATTAATGGCTTAGCTCCATACCTCATCTGGGCTGAAAATTCTCAGATGTGGCTCAGTGAAATTAGCATCTCCATTGGTAGCAAGAAGGAAGTCCTGGAGAACAGCTAGCTGTCTATTGCAGAACAAAGGAAGAAGAGATATATTGCCTAGGATTAAAAAACGGCATTCCAAATAAGTGTAAAAATATCACGTGTATGTGATGTCACTGCTCATACTGCAAATTGAAAAATTGTATTCATTTCTTTATTCAATTTCTGTATCTGCCCATCTCTGTCAATGACACCTAACAGTTACGTTATTTGTGTCATTTGCGTGACTCTATTTGCCCCTCCTCTATGGATGTCCATAAGTTAGTCTCCTAGATGAAAATAGAGATAATAATGTACTTCAACATCTATGGTTAATTGGAGGTGTATTGTCAAACTGTGGAAAGTGAATGTGATCTTTAGTACTATATTGTGTATATTCTTCTGATATTTAAGTAGTATGTGTATATGCTGGGGGGGAGGTATCTGGGTGTGTATTTTTAAGAGCAGCAGAAATTGCATGATTGAATATGGAACGGCTGCTACTAAATATTACTTTATATAGCTTTACAGCTTGGATTTTCAACGGGATAAGTGTTGCAAGTCTCCTCTATTTAAAGATTAAGAAACCAGAACTCCCAAGATCTTACAAGGTTAGTATTGTATAAAAACGTGAAAATCCTTTTTTTCTCTTCCTTTTCCTTTTTTTTTCTTTAGTTGCACAAGACAATGGTCATAACCTGAATTTGCTTCTCCCCCCCCCCTCCCCGGCAAATTGGCATTCTCTAGATCAGGGGTTCCCAAACTTGGCAACTTTAAGACTTGTGGACTTTAACTCCCAGAATTCTCCAGCCAGCTATGCTGGCTGGAGAATTCTGGGAGTTGAAGTCCACAAGTCTTAAAGTTGCCAAGTTTGGGAACCCCTGCTCTAGATGGATAGGACTACAAATGTTCTATTAACTTTCTACAAACATATAGGAGTTGTAGTTCTACAGATCTGAATGCCAAAACTGGGGAAGACCACTATATTTTCTGAGCGTCCATAATTTCCTGGCTACCTCTTGTGCTGTTCTGTATTCAGGGTTGGCCCATAGGAACTGCACAGTTAACAGATACAGTAGAACCTCTGGTCATGAACGCTTCTGACTATGACCAAATCGGATTCCTACCAAAAAATTCACAATTCCACTCCCCCCACCCCGCTGCCGATTTCTCCTTCCGCACCATTATTTTTGTAAGCGCCAAATTTCCAAAATTAAGTTCGGGTCACGACCAAATCGGGTTGCAACCAAAGTTATGGAATGAATTATGGTCATCACCAGAGGTTCTACTGTACCCCTTTCAGTCTTCCTTGTCAAATCAACCACTTGTTCCAAATGCTTCAGTCTGAGAATGTTGAGAAACTATTGGAAGAGCGATAGCCTTTCATCTTTTTGCTTGATCTTTGTCCCATGGCATTCTAGCAGAAGAGACTGGCCATCTGACCTGATAGCCAGGATGTGTCAACCATTAGACATGATTAGGCAGGTTTTGTGAACAGGAACGCCTTTACTGCGAGAGGATGGTGGTTAGGGAAATTTAGATCAGGACCAAAGTAGGAGGAAAGAGGAATTTAATCCCCTTCTCATATCGTACTCTGGATTAAACTGTTGAATAACTGTGAACTATCTCACAGGGTGAAATAATAATAATAATAATAATAATAATAATAATAATAATAATAATAATAATAATAATAATAATAATAATAATAATAATAATAATAATTTATTAAATTTATAGACCGCCCCCTCTCCCCGAAGGGACTCAGGGCGGTGTACAGGAAAAATTAAAAACATCTAAAAACATTACAATACATACATAATTAAAATCAAATTAAATAACCCTGTACTAAAATTTGTAAACATTAAAAATTGTATCCCATTAAAACCAAATAAACAATTTAAATTACAGACAGAAATGCATACTGTAAGTCTGATATGGATTAATGCAGAGGTGGTGTTCGGCAGGTTCTGGAGAACCGGCAGCGGAAATTTTGAGTAGTTCAGAGAACCGGTAAATACCACCTCTGGCTGGTCCCACCCCCATCTATTCTCTGCCTCCTGAGTCCCAGCTGATTGGGAGGAAATGGGGATTTTGCAGTAAGCTTCCCCTACCACACCCACCAAGCCACGCCGCCCACCAAGCCACACTGCCCACCAAGCCACGCCCACAGAACTGTAGTAAAAAAATTTGAATCCCACCACTGGATTAATGATACTGAGAGTCATCACTTTGAATATATATAAGTAGTCCTCATTTAAGAACCCATATTTGGGGGTAGCAACTTAATTTTTAGGTGTAGCTGTCCTTAAATGAAACCATGACTGTGCTTATGATCATACTTCAGCTTTCCTTTGCTTTACTGACTTGCAAAAGTTCTAAACATGAGAAATGGTCACAAAGTTACTATTTTTATCATCGTTGTAACTGTGAATGGTTGCTAAACAAGGCAGTCACTAAACAAGGGCTATCTCACTATTTTTTAAAATCATCATGAATTGTTAGTTTCCTTGCAATCATGTGACCCAATGCTGATATTCTAATGCAAAATTTATCTGAAGGCACTTCCTGTTTCATATCATCAAAACACTGCTCTAGCTGGACTAATTTGGATATTAGGAGGGCAGTTTTTAATGACCGAGGGATATCATCAGCCTATAAGATAAATTCCAGACAATGTGATGCTTGTTATTTTTGTCCATTTTAGCATCCCCATATATCTCAGAAAAAAATTGTTTAAAATGCCTATCTAACAGTTATTCCCCCACCCCAATTCACTTATCTGTAGGAACATTGAAAAATAAAACAGGGAATACATGCTGTTCTATACTTCATAAATCCAGACATCCTATAAAATACAAGAAATTGAAATGTAAGAAATGTTAGCTTTGTAATAAAGTATACCAAACTACATACCGGTAAATAACAACTGGGAGTATAAAGATGGCAACTTATAACAGACAAGCTGGTGCCATCCAATTATTCTCAGCTTCAGTCACTGGCAGAAAACTATAGGATTTACAGTCAGTACTATTTGAAAAACTGTACTTTCACCTTCTAGGGAAAACCATTAGTAGAAGAACCTTTCTGCCTTCTTTTAGCTGTTACTCTTGGCAAAAATCAATGCTCCGTCTTATGACTTTTTGACTTTATTTTTTGACTTATTTTTAATTATTTCTACCTGTTCTTGAAGCTTGAGGAGGAGACTGGAGTGTTGTGGGTTTTTTTTTAAGCCCCTTGGTTTAAAACTTTAGTGAACTTTACTTCACTCAAACTGCGTGGTTGTGCTTTTTCTATTTCTATCTCCATTGTCGAATATCATGTAGCTGAAATAGTATCATGCATATCATTAGCAGGCTTGGGGACATCCCAAAGTTCACAGGAGTGCCAGAAAATTTAAAAGAGAGGAATAAGAGTGGTGGGGGCAAAACATCCAACCTTAGTTCAACGGAAACTGAGTTTGTTCAGTGGCTATGCCATGTAGGCCGATTATTGGAGGACACCTGGAAAATTTAAGGAGCATCCTTCAAACAATCATGGCTAGTTGGTTGATGAGCTATCTGGCTAATATGACTTTTGACACGAGGTACTTCTTATTTCATCTACTGTGAACAATGAAGCTGTGCTGCTTTTCTCCCTGAGTACAAGATGCCAATGGTGGCATCTTTGTCAGATGCCACCATTGTCTTCCTGGAAAACTTGCCCAAACAAATTATACAGCAACCATAAACATGTATCTTCTTATTGCAGGTACCAATCATCATACCAATCATTTTTCTGATGATATCGATCTACCTGGTACTGACACCCATCATTGACCAGCCACAGGTTGAGTTCTTCTATGTTATACTCTTCATCCTCAGTGGTATCCTATTTTACTTCCCCTTGGTTCATTACAAGTATTGCCCTGCATGCCTACGGAAATTAACTATTTATATGCAGCTGTTAATGGAAGTTGCAGCAACTGAAAAGGACACGAAGTGAATTAATATTCATAAAATCGCTTTGGCAAATGTTCTAATTATCCGTACAGTTCTGATCTGTACAGAGATGAGGGTACAGCTTTTCCTGATCATATTTCAGAAACATTTTGAAACTGGATCACAATTGTTCCTACCCCTATCTAGGTAGTAATTGGGGTGGCGGGGGGGGGGGGGGAGAAAGAGAGGAAGCTACCAGAATGCCCTTTTTATATTTATTGTCTGTTTTGTTTTTTAAATTTCTCTTTCTCATTTTTTTTTATACATACACATTTTTTTCCTTTTGCTTTTGTGGTTTCAATATCTTACTTTAACCAATAAAAAAGAAGAGAGATTTTTAAAAAAACCAATAGATTTTTAGCTTGCTTTCTTTTCTACAAGAAATAATATTGCATTTATGTTGCTGGAGATGCAGTGAAACTATCGCTTTATTTAAACATTCCATCTTGTTCCATTTTGGTAAGAACCGATTACATATATTAACTCTGCTTGAGATTTATCTTTGTCGGCCCAAATTGACTTTGGGCAGGCAAAATGAACACAAAATCCAATGACATTGTTCAGCATTGGAACGCAAATATATCAGTCCATCTATTTAGCAGTTTGCAACATTAATTAATACAGCTAGCACATGGATGATTGTAATGAATCATGGTTTCAATGTATTAATATATGTATGTCCGCAAATATGTATTTTGTATTTTGCTTCCTTTTTAAAAAGTTTTTTCTCTTTTTATAATTTGGTGTATTTTTTGTATTTTTTTTTGTCTTTAGCTAATAATAGTAAATTAAAAAATTTTTAAACCACTGTTTTTCTTGCCTTCATCTTCCTCCAAACAGAGAATTATGGATGAATTAGTCAGTGATTCTTCCAAACACAGGGCGACAACAGGGCGAACTAAAGTAATCCTTGCCCCTTTCCATCCATCTTTTGGTTCCTTTTGCACTGGTTTCCTTAGCAACTTCAAAACAATGAGATTGGTACCTGTGGGAAGAAACTTTCAAAACAGCCATCTACTAATTTAAAAAGTAGAACAAAATAGCTGCATAGTCCTTTGGTCTTGACAAGGAGTTCATTTTTACTGTAAAGCTATAGTAACAGAACCTTGCAAGTCTGAATGTGCTTCTTCTCTCCCTCCCTTTATCTTTGTGTGAACTGGGGAAGGGATGGTCTGAGATGTTTACTCACATTACTTTTCTGGCCCTGGCTCAGACTCACTTTTATCTGAAGCAGGGGTGGCACAGTGGTTAGAAAGTAGTATTACAGGCTAATTCAGCTCACTGCCAGGAGTTCAATCCTCACCAGCTCAAGATTGACTCAATCTTCCATCCTTCTGAGATGGGTAAATTGAGGAGCCAGATTGTTGGGGACAACAGTCTGACTCTGTAAACTGCTTAGAGATGGCTGTGAAGCACTGTGAAGTGGGACATAAGTCTAAGTTCTATTGCTATTGCCATCCGACTGTTGTCTTCGCAGAAGCTCTTCCTCCTGTTCTTCAAGGCCCTTCTCTCTTCCCTATACAAGAACAAGGCCAAGAGTTTTTGCCATTGGAAAAATTCACCTCAAAGCATCCTGAAAATCTTTCTTCAGTGGTTTTAAGCATATCATAGTAATGAAAACAATAGCAGGTAATTATAAAATTGTGGGGCCATTCCTAGTGTAGTTTAAATGCTGCCTGTTACACAAACCTAATATAAAAAAAAAACCTCAGAGATTTAATTTTTCTGGTAACTGAATATTTTGAAAGTACTTTTTTCAAACACCTAGAATGAATGTTATATATAAATGTACTACAAATATGACCATTGGCATTCAATAAAGCTCTAACCCAGGAAGACATTTATATAGTGCTAGCTGAAATCCAGGATCAGAGAGAGATTTGTAGTAAAATATAATTGTGCTGTATTTTTTTCTATTAAGGAAGATTAATGTATCGCCATAGAAATGGGATGTCTTCAATCTCTTCAAGAGCTTGGAGCATTTCATACAAAAATAATGAAATGTGTGTGTGTGTGAGGTTTTTGAGTTGATAAATAAATAAGCATTTAGTATATATATATATATATATATATATATATATATATATATATATATATATATATATATATATATATATATATATATATATATATATATATATATATATATATATGCTGGCATAGCTGGCCTTGGGGATTTTCCCGTGTATAAGGCATAGAAATGTTATTGCAACGTTTCGACAAGATCTCACTTGTCATCATCAGGCAGGCTTCTGTCTGACACAGACAGAAGCCTGCCTGATGATGACAAGTGAGATCTTGTCGAAACGTTGCAATAACATTTCTATGCCTTATACACGGGAAAATCCCCGAGGCCAGCTATGCCAGCATACCTACACCCGTGAAAATCTACGAAAACAAACAAATATATATATATATATATATATATATATATATATAGATAGATAGATAGATAGATAGATAGATAGATAGATAGATAGATAGATAGATAGATAGATAGATAGATAGATAGATAGATTTTGGTTTATTCGGGTCTTTTCCCGTGTAAAATTAAAGGTGTTTTTGCAACGTTTCGATGGGATCACCCCCATCATCATCAGGCCTGGGCCTTTGCTTTTTTGCGAATATATATATATATATGCTCAAATATATATATATATGCTCAAAAACGTAACACACATATTAAAAAAAAATTACACAACGGAATTAATGGCTTTCTGTCTAGATAGTCTCTGGTGATAAGCCGAAAGGCAGAAAAGGAAACAGTATGCTTCCTCCCTTAATTGGGGCCTAACAAGGTGTCGTGGAAACAGTTATATATATAATTGTCAGAACTTTTAAAATATTTATATAAGAAAGAGTACATAAGAGTCAATTAAAAATAATGTTTTAAGTGGATATTAGCAGTAGAGGATTTTGAATGAATGTGTAAGAGCTTTATTTATTTTATTTTTTTATTTTATTAAATTTATACTCCGCCCTTCTCCAAACGGACCCAGGGCGGCGCACAGGAATTTTAAAATACATACAAAATCAATAAAAAATTTAAAAAACTTATTTAATAACCATCCTGTGCTAAAACCAAATTAAAATCCCGAAAAACTGTCTAAAATAGTCAAGTGCAGAGGTTACGCTAGGCCGGCTAGATGAAAAAAATGTGTCTTTAGACACTGGCGGAAGAGGCGGAGGTCGGAGATGGTGTGAAGTTCAGGGGGAAGGTCGTTCCAAAGGGCTGGGCCTGCCACAGAGAAGGCCCTTCCCCTGGGTGTCGCCAGACGGCATTGTCCGGCTGACGGCACCCTGAGAAGGCCCTCTCTGTGGGAGTGTATCGGCCTAGGGGAGCATCCTGTAGCTACCACTGGAGAGAGAGAACCAGCTGAATTCCACCTCTGGATAGTACCTTTTCAGATTAACAAATTTTAATGAAAAGCGTAAGTTCCCATGAACAACAGCTCACTTCATGCAATGGAGCAATCAGCCTGATGTAGAATTTAAACTGAAATGTGACCAGCAAGGAGAGGAAGACAAGGAGTTATGCATGAGAGACAGATTATAACTAGTTTACCTGTTAAAAGAACTTGCACTAATAGGTTAAATATCTATTGTCTTTGTTCAGACTTGATTTTGATTTTTGATTTTATTCAATTTGTATCCCGCCCTTCTCCAAAAGGACCCAGGGCGACGCACAGGAATTTAAAATAACATACAAAAATAATATAAAATACACAAATTTAAAAACCTATTAAATAACAAAAACCTGCGCTAAAACCAATTAAAACCCCCCATTTTAAAACTATCTAATACTAGTCACAGCGGAGGCTATGTTAGGCCGGCTTGAAAAAACAGGTGTGTTTTTAAACACTGGCGGAAGAGGCGGAGGTCGGTGATGGTACGTAGTTCAGGGGGTAGGTCGTTCCACAGGGCAGGGCCCACCACAGAGAAGGCCCTTCCCCTGGGTGTCGCCAGTCGGCATTGTCCGGCCGACGGCACCCTGAGAAGGCCCTCTCTGTGGGAGCGTATTGGTCTGAGGGATGTATGGGGCAGGAGACGGTCTCGCATGTAACTAGGTCCCGATCCATGGAGCGCTTTGAAGTTGGTCGTCAAAACCTTGAAGCGCACCCGAAAGACCACAGGAAGCCAGTGCAGCTCGCGCAGGATCGGTGTTATATGGGAGCATCTAGATGCTCCCATAATCACCTGCGCGGCTGCATTCTGCACTAACTGTAGCTTTCGAGTGCACCTCAAGGGAAGCCCCATGTAGAGAGCATTGCAGTAGTCGAGTCGGGATGTCACGAGGGCCTGAGTGACTGTGCGAAGGGCAGCCCGGTCCAGTAAGGGGCGCAATTGGCGCATCAGGCGTACCTGATGAAACGCCCCCCTGGCCATGGCCGCCACATGATCTTCCATGGACAGCCGGGAATCCAGGAGGACACCCAAATTGCGTGCCCTCTCCACGGAGGCCGGTGTTTCACCCCCAATGGCCAGAGTTGGAGTAATCTGGCTGAACCGGGGTGCCAGAAACCACAGCCACTCAGTCTTGGACGGGTTGAGCTTGAGTTTGAGTTTGAGACTTCTGGAGATTACTTTGATGCACCTATGTTCTGCCATCTCTTGCTCAACTGTGCTAGCAAAATTTGTGAGAATAAACTTCAAATGGGTCTGCATGTAAATACGCTGTAGGCCTGCCACTCAAGAGTGTGAGAAAATGCAATGTCATTGCCAAATATGGGTTATAGCTAAAGGTGTGCTGAAGCTGGCTTTTACTGGCTTGCAAAAGCTAATTGTTAAATGTTTGGAAATTTTGTGAGCCGGTTGTCAGTAGAAGTAAGCTCCGACATCTAGTGGTGTGGCAGTGCCAATGGAGCCAGCAGAACCAGCTGTGAAACATTTACCAGCACACTACTGGTTGTAGCTTATTAATAATGCATTAAAGTGGCTTGAGCTGTAAACTACAGAGGGCAACCAGTGGTGTTGTATTTTCCGCTTCTTCTTACAACATGTCCTGCAGTGGTGGAATTCAAATAATAATTAACAACCGGTTCTCTGTGCTAATGACTAGCTAGATCGGCCTGGCTGGCTGGTCATGTGACTGGGTGAGCTTAGCCAAGTTGACATCACTCACATTGAGGGGCACTTCGCCTCGCCTGGCCTCTTGTGACCATGGGGATGCTGCAACAATCCTAAGTGTGAAAAACAGTCATACCAATGAAGTTGGTATGATCTCGCTTAAGACAGTTGAAGCCCACTGGCCTAGGACTCTGTCAGTCAGCTCTGTATTAATCCAGTTAAGAGATTAGTAAATACAGAGCACCCTGGAGACACTTGAATAAAGTGGAAGGATAGGTAAAAGCAAAAACAGGTGGCCTCACCACTCCTACTCCTAATACGTAACTGTTGCCTTTTGTCCTCTTAGGAAATGTAGGTCACAATTTCCAAAACCCTGGAGCTCTCTAGTTGATCACCCTGAAGGAGCCCAGGGAAGTGAGATGAAGGGGAAGTGTTCCAGCTAACCTGAGACTGCCAGCCCTTTTGAAGTCCTATCCTGAACAGAAGTTGGACTGAATGATTTCTTCCAACCGTATAATTTTGTGATTAGGGAAATTGGAAAAATATGTACATTAAACACAGAGGTGGTATTCAGCAGGTTCTGACCAGTTCTGGAGAACCAGTAGCAGAAATTTTGAGCAGTTCTGAGAACCTGTAAATACCACCTTTGACTGACCCCGCTGCCACCTATTCTCTGCCTTTTGAGTCCCAGCTGATTGGGAGAAAATTGGGATTTTGTAGTAACCTTCCCCTGGAGTGGAAGGAAATGGAGATTTTACAGTATCCTTCCCTTGTCATGCCCACCAAGACATGCCACACCCACCAAGACACGCCCACGAACCGGTAGTAAAAAAAGTTGAATCTCACCACTGATTAAACATCAGAATAGACATCTTCACAAAGACCCTCATCAGTTCCTTTTCATACTTGGAGACAAATCATTTCTGTTTGTTATACTGCCATAATATAACTTTATAAAAAAGCATGACAGCACTTCCGAGGATGATACATAATTTGGCTTCAGCCGCTGCCTACTCACAAGCACCTGTTATTAAAAAAATCATCATCATCTGCATTTTTTTCTTTGTAAACTATCATGACATGAACATATGCGAGAAGCACAGGCTTATGCATGTATGGTAATAGAAGGTTTTATTTTCTAGGCAAAACATATGGTCCTCTTAAACCATGAGAAAGAAAGGAGAGCCGAGAAAGGAGATAGGTGTGTGGGTGGGCAAAGTTGGGAGTGTGTTTTGAAAACATTCTAGGACTTTGACCGACCATGAATGACAAGCAAACAAGGGCTGAGAATCAAACGATGGAGAACGTGGGCTGCTGCCAAAGAAAATATCATAGCATATGATTAATTTCTGCAACATGTTTTGAAATATCAAACAGATAAGAGGACTACATGGACACAAAGAGGAGGTGGCTAAAAAAGCCACTGTTATTACACACAGATAAATATGGCATATGACCGGGGTGTCAAACTCGATTTCATTGAGGACTGCATCAGGGTTGTGTTTGACCTCGGGGGATAGGTGGACGTGGCCAGCGTAGGGGTGGCCAGCTCAATGTCATTCATGTCAGGGGCCCCTGTGGTGGCCCGAGTGCTTTGTCAGTGAAAACAGAGCTCAGGAGGGCCTTTCACAGTCCTCTGAGCTCCATTTTTGCTGGCAGATGCACCACGGGCCAGTCCTTCGCTGTTTCCACAGCAGCCCTGAGGGCCAGATCTAAACACCCGATGGGCCGGATTCAGCCACAGGCCTTGAGTTTGACACCCCTGGCATATGTAATTTGGTGGGCAAAACTTGAGTCCCTCAAGTCAATTAAATCCCACTAATACAGAGAAAAAGACTTGCTAATAATAGCGGCAGGATAAGAGATATCCTAGAAACAGGATAACTGCTGCAGCAGGGGCAGCATATTTTACCTCAGGATGCTGCCCAATCCATAATTAATTTTCAGCTGTGATTTATTTAAACATCTGCACAAAATATCAATGTCATTATATATTCATAAATAAATGTATTTTGGATATTTATTCCAAATATGCGTCCCTAACTTACATCAAAGTATGTACATTCTGGGGTTTAAAATGCACCTAAGTTGGGGGGAGGAGGGAGCCCCAAACTGCTCTAGAATATATGGGAAGGGTACTCTGATGCGACTGATTACCATGTCTCACTTCATGTATTGGAATGCGTGGATGACCTTGGCGAAGGAGAAGAAGAAATGCTGCTTAGGAAACGACGAGACAAGAGAGGCGGGATGATTATTTCCTAGGCAGCCTCTCTACCCCTCATTCCCAAAGGTCATCCACACATTGCATTACACATTTCATAAGCACATTTATGGTTTGGTGCATCCCAGAATTAGCATGTGTACTTCAATCTGTTTAGGAATTGCTTTTCTACTGGAATTTTTTATGTTGATGTTGATGTATGACTGTAATAAACAATACTTTCATAAATGTACTTCTGATATATATTTTTTTAAAAATACACCATTTAAAAAGAGCTTCCCATTTATCTTGATAATCCATGTTTTGTTGTTAAAATATTAAAATGCAAAGAAAATAAAAGCAAGGTAAAACCAACATTACTATACTTTAAAAAGCGTAGCGTAAGCAAAGAAAAATTGCTTTTAGTGATACATTTTCCTTTTCCCTTCCATTTCATTCAATTATTAGTCAGAATTTAAATATTTAAATTTTGCATCTACCATTACAGTTGTTAATTTCTATCCAAGTCCTAAAAAGCACACGCCAGATATTTAAATTTGTCTTGCTGTATGATATATTGTATATACTGTAAGGGACTCATTCTTGCTTCAATTTGGTTAAACTTCTACGTGGATATATACTGCCATCAATTTTATCTACTACAATACAGTCTCCCATCTTAGTCTCCCAGATTGTTACAAAAGGCAAGCTATCTCTTTTCTAATGTTGTGCTAAATTGAAAGCAAAAACACTCATCTTGATTTTATAGAAGCAACAATTTATCGTGCTACATTTCCTCTTTAAAATACACATTTCAAGGGTTTAGAGCTATTTAGCAACTAGAGGTCTGTGAAGAATGGAGGGTGTTTCCCTTTTGTTGATTAGAAGTATTTGCTAAATCTAACAAAATAAAGAGGACACTAAAATTCAGGATGCGTGGATACAATATTCTCCTTTAGAAAATGTTCCCAGCTAATCTTTAGCAAATATTATTGGATGGATGAACAAAGCATGGCTAACAATTAAGAGTGGAGAGCTAAAGGCTGTGGATTCTTCACTTGCTTACAGAATACTCTAAAACCAAGAATATTTTTTCTTCCACTTTTCCACTACCTTTGTTTCTCTCCCAATAATTTAGAGACAGAGATGTGTAGGCCAAGCTTTCATATAGCATGCCACATTTTATAAATTTTATTTTCTGAACCTGATGCTGTCAGGTAATCAGGAAGACAAGCTTATATCCTGTACTTATTATGAATTTTGCCAGATTGTGATACCTATATTAAGATTATAATCCCATGCACACACACACACACATATTCACTTTATTGCGGTCATGGACCAGAGATCTAGACAAACAAATCATACAGAAATATACAGCCGAGCCCCATTGAAAAGTGGGGGGCAATAGGCAAAATAGATGATAAAGACCATTCTGTCGACCATAGCATCTATCCGTTGTGGAAATTTAAAGCTATGCTTTGAGGACTATGGTCAGTTAAATTTGTGCATAAATGGTAGATACTATATAAGATTTTACGTGGCATCTGCGTATCGGCACCTTATGCAACCACCAAGTGGTACACTGCAAACAGTCAGTATGATTGGCCTCAGCCAGTGGGGCCAGCCCGACTCTTCCCACGGTTCATATATGCCAGGACTGCAGCAAAAAAATTTAGTATGATCTTAGAGTCACTGTCCTGGAGTAAAAGACAAAGACTAAGATTTCCGGTTAGTCCAGGAAATCTTTGGCAGATGGGGGAAATAAGTTGTAGTCTTTCCTCCGGGTAGTAGGGGCATGTAAATACAATGTGAACTAATGATTCCGGGGATCGGCCATCACATGAACAATGGGTGGGCTTTACACCCCCCGAAAGTCTGCTACCTAGGGCATTTGAGGGGATCACATTAAAGCGTGCCTTTAGAAATGCCAGCCTGTATTTAATGAAGGATAGCTCAGAAAGATATTTAGAGGGGTGCATCAGGAGAGTAATACCAAGAGAAAATGGGGAACAAATTCCTGCACCAAGTGCCAAATTCTGTTGTCTTTCAGCATCATCCAGACGTTGGGATATCAACGATTTAGAAGCATCAGGGCCAAGTATAAAGTCTTCAATGGGGGAGATGCCTATCTTCATAAGTTTGGCATGGATATTGCGGGCCCAGGAGCTGTGGAAGTCGTCCCGCCATAAGCACTGTCCTAAATAATAGTCTGGAAGTCTGGCCCACAGGGCCAGCCAGTAGCCAATTGCGTGTTTCCACACAACAGTATCGAGCGATGGTATGCCCAATTCCAGGCGGATTTCAGCATTACTCACACACGGGGGGACTCCCATTAAATGATGTAAGAACTGGCTTTGAACAGACTTGAAACGGGAAATATTTGCTGGAACTGAAAGGGGAGCGCCATATGTAATGGCAGCTCTCACCTTTGCCCTATATACTTTTAATACTGAGGGAATCTGATGGGCTCCCTCCGAGTAGAAAAAATGCAGGAGAGCATGCAAGGAGATCTTGGCCTTGTTGCGAAGGGACTTGACCTGTGCAAGCCATTTGGTATTGGATTGGGGGGAAATGCCTAGATATTGAAATCTGTGGACCTGTTCCACTGGTATGCCGTCAAGTTCCATTGATAGAGTTTCCTGCTTCTTGAAAAGATCGTAATCTTGGACTTAGAATGGTTAATATACAAATGGTTGTTGCTACAAGAGTTGGATAGAATTTTAAGGGCCCTAAGCAAGCCCACCTGGGAGAAAGAAAGGATCGCCACGTCATCGGCATAAAGCAAAAGCGGGCACCTATAGTCAGTTAGTCTAGGGGCATGAATCCCATGCACATATTTGGGAGTAAGCTTCCTGGAATCCAGCGGGTCTTATTTTGGAATACACATGAACAACTTTGTTATAGGGACAATTTATGATGTATATCGTCTAGATTAGTGTCATCAGGAGGATAAAGAAAGGTAAAGTGTCCCTGAAAGTAATGTTGAAGTTTGAACATGCTCACACAAAGGTAAAATAGCATTGCCCTTGATTTGCTGAGAATGTAATAAAAGAGGTATATACACCTTTGGCATGGGGGATGAGGTGGTGGTGGTTGGTCCAATTTTCCTTTATTACTAGTGAGTGGGATCATCTTAAATGAAGAGACTTACGTTTTTGGATAAATAGAGTAAAAGCCAATAACCAAGATGCTGAAACTTATTCACACACCAATTATTAGGGTTGGAAGGGACCTTCTAGTTCATCTAGTCCAACCCACCCCCTGCCGTCCAAGCAAGACACCCTGCACTATTTCTGACAAATGGCAGTCCAATCTTTTTTTGAAAGTCTCAAGTGATGAAGCTCCCACAGCTTCCAAAGGCAATTTCTGTTCCATTGGTTGATTGTTCTTATTGTCAGCAAATTTCTCCTTATTTCCAGGTTAACAGATTAACAAGAGTAGGAAGGAACCTACCTTGCAGGTCATGCAAGGTATTAATTATCATCTTTAAAGCGCTCCATGGCTCGGGACCTAACTATCTGCGGGATCGGATCCTGCCTCATACATCCTCACGGCCGATTCGCTCCCACAGAGAGGGACTTCTCCGGGTGCCGTCCACTAGACTCTGTCAGCGGGCGACACCCAGGGGAAGGGCTCTCTCTGTGGCGGGCCCAGCCTTCTGGAACGACCTCCCCCCCGACATTAGGACCACCACGGACCTCCGCTCCTTCCGTCTTAAACTAAAAACACACTTCTTCTGCCTTGCCGGCCTGGGATAGTTATTCCTCTGTTTTTGAGTTTATTGGGGAATTTTTAGTTTAGTTAGTTTTAACGGGTATTTTAGCACAGGTACTGTTTAATCTATTTTTAATATGAAATGTTGTATATAGTCATTGTTTTTATTCTTCCTGTGCACCGCCCCGAGTCCCTGTGGGGAGAGGGTGCGGTCTATAAGTATTAAATTATTATTATTATTATTATTATTATCTAGTCCAACCCCCTGCCCAAGCAGGAGATCTTACATCTGCCTCTACCTAGGATTGAACTCACAACCTCCTGATTGTGAAGCGAGAGATCCACCTCTAGGCCACAGCAGCAGGTTAAATCTCTCCTTGTTCAGTTTCCATCCATTCCTTTTTTGGCCTTCAGATGATTTGGAAAATAACTTGACTCCTTCCTCTCTGTGGCAGTCCCTCAAATATTGGAAGACTGCTATCATATCTCGTCTGGTCCTTCTCTTCACTAGCCATGCCCAACTCCTGTAACCATTCTTCATGTTTTTTTAGACTACAATTGTATGAATGGACTGGGGGGGGGTCAAATTTTTAAAGATATCCCAAGAAAAATACTGTTGGTTACTCCAAGTCTTTCTCTCTGATGTGCTTGCCTGCCATTCAGAGCAAATTCTTCCAGAACCATGGCAGTCTGGCCTGAAGACAACTACAGATGCTGAAATATCACCATCCAGAAGCTTTGCATCATACGTTCTGAATTATGTGTGGGCAAAGTTGAGATTTTTATTTTTTAAAAATGTATCAGGACCGGATTTTTCTCTTGCATTTCAAGAAATGACCCAGCGGGAGGGAAGGCAGAGCAGAACGATCAATATAAATCTTCACATTCTTATCTGCATAATGAATGCATTCCATGGAAATGAAGCCAAAGGTTCAGAAAGCTGTAGAACAAGTTGGAGAGTTGTGGGGGAAATGAAGTCATTAGACCTCACCAGACAAAAGGCCTAACCACTAGAAGTGGGGGATGGGGACCTGGGCTTAACTAGATTGTTTTAGCTAGGGAGAAAAGAATGCGTCAAAGAAGACTTAATCAGATTTTATGGTTGAGGATGGCAGGGACATTTGGAGCGAACAAAGAACCTCAGCACTGTTATAATCTTCTGCAGAAAGGCTGAGGGCTGGGAGTGCAACATCTGGAATGCCATGAGCTGTTTATCCTGCTCTACCTCCTCTAAAACCATCTCACACAAAGAAACATGTTGGCTAGTCATGTCTTTATTTGTGTAGCTTTGAGTCTTAGGGGAAAGAATCCTCTTTAAGGCCTGCTAGGAAACAGGGTGGCTAAAAGAGATGCACTGTATTTATCTGATTTATATCTATCCTTTCTTCCTGGATTGAAGATCATTTTTCCCACATTAATAATTTGGTAAGATAGTTTGGGTTAAGACAGAGATTCTCAGTCTTTCTTGTGTTTTGGTTTTTTGCTCATGGCCTCCTCCTTAGCTAGCAAAGTACCTTTTCTTCCGGCTCACAGTAACTATGGGGTATGTCACAGAGGTACTTTATCATCTGCTCTTCTTTATTAACCTAAGCTGTATCACATACTGTATTTTTCAGAGTATAAGATGCACTCTCCCCCCCTCAAAAGAAGCTAAATTTTTTGGTGTGCCTTATACTCTGAATGTAGCTTTTTCACAGCTTTTTTCAGCCCAAATGAGGCGCTAACAAGTTAAGTGATCTTCCGTGATCTTCCATGCTTTGCCTGCTTTTCTCATTGCTTCACTCTCCAACAATCAGCTGTGCTTTAGAAGCTGTTTTTTATCCCCAAACCAGGGGATAAAAAGCGTGTGTGCGCACGCTAAAAACCAGCAAACCTATGTGCTGAAGCTGACCAGACTAAGGATGCTAGCCAGATAAATACCTGGTAGGCAGAATTCTTTTCTCCTATTTTACTCCCCAAAAACTAAGGTGCGTCTTATACTCCGGTGCATCTTATACTCTGAAAAATATGGTAACTGTTCTTATAATATAGAAACCAAGTATTTGGAATGACATTGTCCCCGGGACACATATGGCTGAATTGAAAGCCGTTGAATTAAGAGATGGTGAAAGATCTAAAGTCCCAATAAATGAGAATATTTGTAGCTCAGGATTGAAATGAGAGGTTCTTTGGCGTTCTATGAGCTTGGTTTCATTACCCAAATTAGGTAACATCTTCAGTTGCTGGTCTCTGATGATGTTATCTAGTTTGGGTAATGAAATGTCTTCAAGAAAACAACCAGGCTCAGAGAGCACCAAGGACCCCTTAGATTTAAACTCATCTAGTGTGTTTCCAAGGATGGGGTTAGACTCAACTCTGTGTCTCCTTAATCGGAATTCAGTAGTCTAAGTGTGGTACATTGAAATAGCTACAATAGAAAGGGCAAAGAGAGAGGAAGGCCACGGAGGGCGTTGTCAAGCTGAGCCACAATATTTCAAAAGTTGTTTCTCTGACATGGGGGCGAAAAAGAGTTTAACACAGTTGTTGCTAGGCAACACTTTTTGCTTTTGCGGCATTGGCCTAGGAAGTATTGCTAACTGGCATGCTACTGTAGGCGTTACTAGATTAACTTTTGGTATATATAACCCAGGGGAATGATTAAAACATTAGTTCAGTGCCAGCCTAAACATAAAATCAAGGTGAAAATAAAATGTCTGTTAAAAGACCCAATTAGCTGAAGGATAATTTGTATGGATAGATAGATATTTTACTGGTGAGGCCGAAGTGAACGTGCCATATCATATAGGCCTTTTGCACATACGAGGAGAATACCATGATCATACCTTCGTGAATATTCAATAAAGGATCCATTATTAAGCTAATGTTATCTGAGATTTGCTCCCCTTTTATGAAACAAGGTTGTGCAAGATTGACAATCAAGTGAGTATTATTTATAAGTCTCCATGTCTAGATTGCTGTCAAAAAGTTGCCATCAACATTTAATGAGCTAGTGCAAACTCTTGTCCATTCAGAAGAATCTTTACTTCAAAATTATATAAGCTTTATTAAAATAGGAAAAAACTATTGTAAAAACCACCATTCAAACCTCCAATAACTGATAAAGAAAACAATCAGTATACCTCTTATGTTACTCAGAGTAGTCATCCAAGCCAAGAGCTATATCTTCATATCAGTTCAGTTCAGTTAAGCAATCTTCAGAAAAGCTACGTATATTATTGTTGTTGTTGTTGCTATTGTTGCTGTTGTATGGTTGGTCATGCCATTAACCAAGTGCTTTGGCATTTGGATCTGGCATTTTTATTCACCCGTTGAGTCCTTTCCAAGGACTTGGGATAGACAGATGTTGTTGTTTGACAGCAGAGGTGGTATTCTGCCGGTTCATTCCAGTTCAGGCGAACTGGTAGCGGCAGTGGTGGGAAGCTCCGCCCACCCCAGACATCATCACAGACACTCTGCACATGTTCGGAATGTTCTGCGTGCGTGCAGAAGGTTCTGCACATGTGCAGAAGTGCTGTGCACGCATGTGCTCCCAGTTCCAAGCCAGTAACGAAGATAAGAGAAAACCATTACTGTTTGACAGCGTTAAATAAATTGTCACAGGATAATGTTAACAGACAACAATGTGCAATCACAGCTACCAGTTCTTTAGCTGGTGTTGGACTTCAAACACATTGAACTTGGGGTGTTGTAGTGTATTCGTGTAGCAAGTTTTTGTATTTGTATTTGTTATATTATATCTACAATTAGATTCACAGTCTAAAACTGGAGGAATTATTAAGGTAGCATCTAAGAATATAGGTAGTCCCAGCAGGGTAGTTTTTTAGGGTGTTCAGGTGTGTGTGTGTGTGCCTGTGTGCACAAGCATACATGCATATCCCTTTGGCAGCCAAATTTCAACTATATTTTAGTAACCATTGACAAAGTGCATGATCTCAAGAATAAAACAATACACTTTCTAAAACATGATCTTTTTTTCAAATTCAGTAGAAAATATTCCAGACTTTTAATAAACATTAAAAAGTCCCTTTACACAAAGACCCGAGCTTAAAATCTCCACAAACCAGGTAATGGTGTCATGTGGTAATCTTCTAAGAACATTTTTAAAATTTATTTGCCTCTTTTTTCTCCATATGCTGGCTAATAAGCATTTTATTTATGCTTTCCATTTAAATGTCTAGGGGGAAAAAAGGAACATTTCCATTCATGCTAACATTTTGAATAAGATTTCTACAGGATTCAATATTTGATAGTCCTGTGAAGGATAAAATGGCCAGAAATACCTAAACTAGCATAGATATCTGTGAATTAAGATCTCCAAGTGACATCCTTCAAAGGAGGGTGGCGGGGATTTGGTTGCAATTCTCTAAAAATAATAATTATTCAACAAATCAGACCAACAACTAAAAAAAGAGAGAGAGACAGAAAAGAAAGGAATAAAATAAGTGTCAGCTTTCCAACAAAAAGGGGAAAGCTGTGTTACAGATGTTCTTGGCTTAGTTATGCAAAACCTATACAGGAATATTTTATTTGAGCAGCTATCTACAGATTGGTAATCAACTTTTTGGGGGGATGACGACACCAAATACTGTAAGTGGTTAATGTAGAAATAAATAATAAGATAACGACCCAGATGAATTCAGTCAAGCTAATTGTAAGGAGGGTTATCCAATTAGTGTCAGGGCACATCTCTAAGCTTGGTCATTATGATGAGTCCAGAATGATACAGGGCAGTGGTTCTCAACCTTCCCAATGCCACAACACTTTAATACAGTTCCTCATGTTGTGGTGACCCCCAACCATAAAATTGGTGTCTCGGTTCCTAAGACCATCGAAAATATGTGTTTTCCGATGGTCTTAGGCAACCCCTGTGAAAGGGTCGTTCGACCCCCAAAGGGCTCCTGACCCACAGGTTGAGAACCACTGATACAGGGACTCATGCCTGAACATGGGGGTTGGACTAGAAGACTTCCAAGGTTCCTCCCAACTCTGTTTTTATGTTTTCTGTGTTCAGTTGTAATTTCAAAATTATCCCTCATATCTCAATGCTGGAAAACTTTCTATCACAAGTTTCTCAATGCCTCTTAAGATTCCAAACAAAAGAACAGGAACCAATCTCAGATAAGGACTTGCTAAAGGATTTCTCTTGAAATTACCAGCTCTACATTACACCTTAATCAGGCCACAGCTGAGTATATAGTTGCTACTGAAATTAGAAGTTTTAACCATATCTTTTGTGTGTGTGCTGATAAGTAAATAGAATCACTTGTTTTATGCCTCTTGCATATAGAGTCCCATGTAGCCCAAGATTAATGGCTGGTTCCTTTTTTCCCCATAGCCTTACCAGGAGACAGGAAAGACCATATTTAAATTTTCCTTCTTGCAAAGCAGATGTTCTGCTACTGAGTAAAGCCCTCCCAGAAATGCAAGTTATTGGTGAAATTGGAATAGTTTGAAGCTAGATTGTAAAAATACAACTGAGCATTGCCTTTACTACAGGAAGTAATTGACCACAATCGGGACCTGAATTTTGGTCATTGTGTAAAGTTGTCAGCAAGAGGTCTGGTGACTGTCCACATAACAGCTGCTTCACTCTGCCACCACAATCCTCCACCACTACAATCCAATTGTGGTTGTTAACATCCATGAAGACCATTAAGCAGAGTCCAAGGGTGCCTTGGGGAAAGGGGGAGGCCAAGAGAGGCCTTGGATTCTACTGGTACATGGGTCTCTGCTGTAGGCCAGGAAGCGTTGGCTGGCTCCAGGAGTTACCAGCTAAATGTTCTTCCCACCCAGCCACCCAGCAATGCCTGGGAGTCTTCAACCAGGTCCAGGGCCTAGCGGCACACATGAAACTGCTTAGGTCTGAGGGTGGCCTTTGGCCTTCTCCCCATCTGCACCCAGCAGTTTGCAGGAATCCTTGGCCAGCTCCAGGGCTTACACAATTTACTTTTCCATTTTTCTGCAGCTTCTTACAGACACAGCCAGTCAATGCTTTATGCCTGCCAGCTGAGGGCTCTCCTCCATCCCCTTGGCTTGCAACCTTCCCTGCCGGCTTCCCCATTAACTTTCTGGGGAAGCCGGCAGAGAAGATTTTAAATGATGATTACATGACCGCAAGGTGCTTTGCCATGACTACTCAATGCAAATGGGTTGCCAAGCACCCAAGATGTAATCGTGTGAGGGTGGAGTAGAAGCAGTGGGATGTTTTACAACAGCTAGGAGTGCTTTACCCGCCATAAAGCACCCCTTCCAAGACTCTCCTAATGACAAATGGTTGTTAAATGCCTATTTGTAAATCAAGGATTACCTGAGGGTGCAAAACTTCATCAGGCTAATTTTTTTTTTAATGGGATAGTCAAAGAAACAGGCAAGTTAAAACATCTGACGAAATGTTGTGTCTACATGGAAAATGGACATGGAGACTGCATGCTGAATGAGTCACAATTTGGTGTTCCATGTATCAGATGATACTCATTTTCTTGGACAAAGAAGCAGTGAATGGCACATGGGCTGCATCTATCTGGCATCTTAAGACAAATCCAAAGACAAAACCACAGTTTTGCCTGCAGCGTGATTGCATAATACAAGCCAGCTGCTTAGATTCACAGAATCTAATGGGATTGAGAGCATATAAACAAAGTAAGTAAAAACAAAAATCTGACTTACTTAGCAAACCGTGCTAGAAATAACCCTGGCTTAGCGCCCTATGCAAACAGTTCGTGCACACACGTTTTTGGAAAGTGCATTTTAGACGGCTTCTCTTGAGAGCAAGCCAGTTCCTGAGTATGCAAGGGGAAAAAAAGTATTGTTGTATTTGTTCAATAAGATTTAAGTGAGTTTAGCTTCAGGAGAGCTATTATTTCAGATCCATAAAGTACTGTAATTACCTGCTCATTTTCCACCGACAAAAATCTCCTCCTGTGCCCCCCTCCCAACTCTCACCACCACACCTTGCATCAGATCATACAGATGACCACCAGAGGGCAGTAAAGCCCAACTCAATTCTTCTGTTTGAGTTTGTTTTTCAATCTCTATTGTTTGTCTCCCTTTCAGCCAGTGACTTACTTGGGCAGACCTTGTCTGGGTTCAGAAATGGAGCAGGAAGAGCTCTAGCTAATACTTGCCAGCACAGAATTACCAAGGTTATACCTTGCATTCTTGGGGAAGAAAACATTGCCCTGGAAGATGGTCAAGGTGAACAGCACAGACCAGCAGAGACATGTTAAAAAAAAATATATATCACAGGAGTAAATCCAGTCTTGAAAGAGAATTATTTAGCCTGTGGCATGAAGTAATTATTGAGTAATGGCTTTGCTGTATTATGTAAAGGAGAATAAGGAGTGTGTTCCTGTAAACCGAGCCCAGCAACAGATTTTTCTCTGAAAATGAAACACGGTTGTGCTTGCCATAATAATCTATGGCAATAAAGCATGCAAATATCCTACAGATGGATTGGCAGATTTCTTGAGCAATAAAACATATTTATGGGTATGTTCATCAAATTTTAATACCAGCCCTCCCCAGATGTTCCTTTATTTGCATCATAATACATCAGCATTAAGTAGGCTTAGCTTTTCTTACCCTGACATGAAGGGTATTGTTTACTGCATGTTTTCAGGGTTGTGTTAGGCTTAATACGGTGTATAGCATAATATAGGCTTAGTATATTATGCAATTCTGCAGGTCAAATTGTGATGAAGTTAAGGCAAAACATTTGCCGGCAGATAATTCCAGATTCAACCTTGGCAATGTAATGTATCATCTGAACCTAGACAGGGTGGAGAGAGAGGCATGTTCACTCCCTGTTTTGTCCTCCAAACAATAGAGATGGGAGAAAGGTGTGGCTCATGTTAGTGCTGATTCAGTCTCTCTGTTTTTTCCCAGCTCTAGTTTCTCTCCATGCAAATCTGAAGCTTGTGCTTATGGAAAGCGGCACCAATGTGGTAAGAAGAGATTCATTCAGGCTTTCCTTATCACGGGCGTTGATGAAGGCATCGATTCCAATCAGGATATTAGAGGGTTTTTTTAAAAAGAAAAGGAAAACATTAAAAAGGAGGGGGGGAAACTTGCTGGCCAGCCACTTTAGAGACGGTTCGGTGAGAGTTAGGGAACTGTCAAACTTTTGACGGAAGCAGTTGTCAGTTAAGATTGTGGTCCTTTTTTAGAGCAACCTCAAAGTTATTCTAAGATAGACCTTGGCAACTTTACGACTTGGGGACTTCAAATGGCTGGCTGGAGAATTAAAGTTGCCATGGTTGAACACTCTTGCTCTAAAACCATGATGGTGAACCTATGGCATGTGTGCCAGAGGTGGCACGTAGAGCCCTCTTGGTGGGCACGTGCACCAGCCAGCTGGTCTTCGCATGTGCCAGAGTGCCAGATGTGCACCAGCCACCTAGTCTCTGGGTTTTCGGCACTGCAGCATGCACGAAGACCAACTGGCCAGTGCTCTGGTGCTGTGGCACACGCATGTTTCAGTTTGGGCACTCAGTGCTGAAAAGGTTCACCAGCACTGCTCTAAAACAACCCCAATCTTCCTTTGTGGACACATGGATTCTGGCCTCAGCTTGCATTAGGACCATGATCTGAAGCCTTTTGATTGATATTGTCTTCCAAAATAAAAAAAAGTTGAACTTCTTCATCTGACATCCCCCCTTCATCACAGCTTCAAGATATATAAAATCAATGTTTCACCAACCATTATTTCACACGGTCAAGTTGTTTGTTTTGGTGTCACCTAGCCATATTGGGTTGGTTTAGGCAAGCACCTCTTTTCCAGTTATCTTCCATTGACATGTATCTTCCATCTTTGTCACTCCAAAGATATATTCTTGATATAATTTGGAATGTTCTATCACAGGAAAAAGGAAGCTTTGCCAAGTGCTCGTAGCAAGGTATTCTCCTCTTAGCTTTGCACCTGATCTCCAGTGCATGATCTCCCCTGCTCCTAAGCCCAAATATCTCTTGTAATAGTGAGTTTCCCAGCTGTTATTTTCAGCAGGTTATGTCAACAACCAGCTGCAAGCTTTTTCCTTATCAGTAATAAGATCTGCCTGTTGACAGTTCATAAAAAAGGTTATTAGAAAGAAAGAAAACTCTCTACCTTAATGTAATAAAATATTATTTATCTGATTTATATCCCACCTAAGTGGATGTGTTTAATACTCCCTTCTTTTTGCCACAATAAGTATCCTACTAGTTAGTGTGGGCTAAGAGTGACTGTGTTGTCCCCAAGCTTCTGTAGTTGAGTGTGGATATGAACCCAAGTCTCCCTATTCCTAATCCAACACTTAATTACTCTCATCCTAATAAATCTTGCTAAAGAAGTCTATGAAAACCTCGCTTAGGAAAAAAAAACACCAAACTACCTCCAGTTTAAGACAACTTCCAAGTGGTTCTTAATTATGAAGTCAAGTATATAGCAGTTAAAAGTCACCAAGAGGAACTGCATAATTCTGCAACATCTTCACCAGTTGGTGCCATCACCCATATAATGAGGTACATCAGAAAAAAGAAGAGAAACACTATTTTAGCATCAGATTACTCATGACATTAGTCACCCTTGAATAATGTTTAGTATAGTACCTTCAAGCTGCTGAAGAGCTTACAAATAAGGTCACTGCAAGAGTGAAGGAGCAAGGAAGAGAAAGGTAAAGTAAGAGATTAAGAAGACCAAACATAGAAGACATTTTATAAGATAACTCAATTTCAATTTTAGATCAGGATTTAGTAATATGCAATCTTCTAAATATTGTCAACCATGTTCTGGTAACTCCTGCGACGCAGCTGGAACCATTCGTATCAGCTCTGCTGTTCCATTGGACTATTTCAGCGACGTGGAGACGGGGGATCTGCTGATTGGGTAACAGTCTATCCTCCATATTAATCTACCCAGGCCTCGTGCTTTGGAGAGGACACTCCAGCTTTACTTCTTTCCAGAGCACGATACCATATAGTCTTTTGAGACTGAAGAATGCCAATGCAATGTAGAACGACAATTCCCAGCAACTTTCACACCTGTCCACGCTGCTTAGAACTGCTGATTGGTGATTCAGCAGCAACTGGCAGACTTTCATCTGTTTGTTTGCTTATAAGTTAGATTCTTTTTCAGGTTGCTCAACTCATCAAAGAGTCCACACAATACAATAAAAAGCAAAAAAAAAGTAATAAAAAAAAAGATGGGTCTCATAATGCATCACTGATGGAACATGCAAGATCAGTCCGAGTTAGTACACTTGGACAGATACATTCAAATAATGGTATGTATCAGGACCCAGGAAGCATGCCTTATTTTTTGTTGGGTCCCTCCCTGGCTCTATGGCGGTCTCACCCTGATGATGTTCCTGAATCTTTAAAAACTTGGCTGATCTCCTAAGGCAGGGCTATCAGAGTCCCCGTCTACAGGCTGGATGCGTCACACACGGCCCACGCCTAGACCTGCTTTAACAAAGGGGAAAAAATATGTCATGTGACACCACCTTGACGACGTGAGTTTGACACCCCTGCCCTAAGCCTTGCATAGGATAGTAGTGTAGCCCACTGGGTGCAACTTATGGTATATGGGGTGTGGTTTGTCCTAACGTTTGTGGGTTTTAAAAAAAATTGTTTTCTATCTTTTTAAGTGTAAATCACCCATAGTCATTTACAGTTGGGCAGCCTCTAAGTTTAATTAATAAATAAACGGAAGGTCCATGCCTCAGCAACAATGGGGCTCAGACCAGTAATGCAGTTGCTGCTGTCCAGCCTCCTCACCACTGCATCTGTGACCCTCTTTCTCTGTCAAGACGACTGGCATGCTCTGCCCCATCAGTTTCTCAGCCCCTCCTGGTCATCCACACTCTTCAAAATTGCAAATCCTTAAATAGATCTCTTCCACACCAATGTTAAAAGGAACGGTCTGAACTAGAGTAGGGTCATTATCCCAGTTTTCGTTTCCCTGGAACCAGAAGGCCATTGCCCTTTTGTTAATAGAGAGAGCATAGAGCAGTGTTACTCAACCATGGTAGCTTGAAGATCTGTAGACTTTGACTCCCAGAATTCCCCAGGAGCATGCTGACGGAGGAATTCTGGGAATTGAAGTCGACACATCTTCACGTTGCCAAGGTTGAGAAACCCTGACATAAAGAAGGGCCTTAAAGGAAAATAGGAAGATCTGTTTATCAAAGCAACAATGAAGCAAGAGCTGCTGAAGTCAAGTCCAAGAAACTAATTTGGGGGAGGGGCGGGACAGACGACACCTCAAGATGGCTGCTCTTTACTTCACACAAAGATTAAGTGAGGAAGGAGGGAAGCACATTCAGACTTGCAGGATTCTGTTTTTATACCTGTTCTAATTAAAGTCATTTTAGGCCTCTATGCATGGGTCCTCAGTCTGATCTACTCTATAGGGCAGAGGAACAGAACTATGGCCCTTCTATGACTTGTGGACTTTAACTCCCAGAATTCTTCAGCCAGCAGTGCTGGCTCAGTAATTCTGGGACTTGAAGTCCACAAGTCATAAAGAGGCCATAGTTACTCACCTCTGCTATAGCATGACAGTTAATATCTCCCTACAATTAGTGCCCTGTTCCAATACTGCCAGAGCCCATGTAGAGCTGTCCAGTAAGATCCCTCCAAATTACCACAACCATCAAGCCAGCTATGTATTTCCAGACCCAAACCCACCAATTAAACATCTCTCATAAGTCCATCTCCAAAAATCATTCTCACCAGATGCAATCTTGGTTATATTGTTTTGTTCTGAGCAATCTTGAATAGGATTTTGGCTAGAAAGGTGGGATATCAGTATTAATGCTCATACCAGTGGTGGGTTTCTGCAGGCTCGCACCTACTCGCGAGAGCCGGTTGGTGAAATTTAGAGAACCGGTGAGAGGGGGTTCCACTGGCATACCTGGAAGTAAATCTGGCCCGCCGCTGCCAGTGACCCAACGGGAAGGAAAGGAAAGGAAGGAAAGGAAGGAAAGGAAGGAAGGAAAGGAAGGAAGGAAGGAAGAAAGAAAGAAAGAAAGAAAGAAAGAAAGAAAGAAAGAAAGAAAGAAAGAAAGAAAGAAAGAAAGAAAGAAAGAATTTATCATCACAATTGAGTCCAAAATTTTGGTTGCTAAGCAAGAGCGTTGTTAAATGAGTTTCACATTTTAAAAGGTGGCCACTCCTACCCTGTCACATGACTGCCAAGCCACGCCCACAAAATAGGCCACACCTACAAAGTAGGTTTTAAAAAATTTGAAACCCACCACTGGCTCATAGCCACCTATGTCACCTTGACTCAATGGACTAAGGAGAAAACATTGAGCTTGGAGCTTGGAGCTATAACTGATGGAAAAAACAACGGGTCGGTAGAGAATCTAGTGAGACTAGTATATTGAGACAAGTCAAACATTATTTCTTTAGGATGATTTTAAAAGATTATTTGCTGTGTCCATGTGTGATCACAAGGAAGGCTGGATGAATATCATACCTACTGACAATGATATTAGTTCAGTAGTATTAATAAGTTCTCTCACTCCCTCTGTCTCTCTCACAATTCTAGGACATTCACAATTAGCGTAATGAAGGGCTAAAATCCAGCTTTCCAAGCTGGTTGCTTGGAAAAAACAAAAGAAGAAAGAAAGAGGAAAGAAGAACTTGGATGGGAGGAGGAAATGGGTCCACTGTAATTCAGTGGAAAACAGCTCATCATTGGGGAAGTAGAAGTTGGTTGGGTCAGAGGGTGGAAAGTTACAAAAGGTTAAGGAGAACTATGGGGAAGAAGTCAGAGTGGGCTGATGTGGGAGTGAGGGTGGAGGTTGATTAACCTCTCCTTAAAGAGAAAATAATTACTGGGAAGAATTGCTATGTCGTCACGACTATGACTGGGAACGTCAGTCAAGTAATTGGCAAGCTGTGATTGGTTCAGACGCAACTGTAGTCTGGCAGGAAGATTCCAGGCTTCCCATTGGTTAACTGTTTGACAGCTCGACTATATAAGAGTTGTCAAGTTAAAAGTTGTTCGTTCAGTTAGTGTTGAATAAAACGTTGTGGTAAAACTGTCCCTGCGCTTTATCTCAGCGCTCCATCTATAATACAAATACTTTCTGCAAGTCCTTTAAACAGTAGAAAAGTGTAAATGGAATATTGCCCACTGCCAAGCTTTGTTCAACAGAGTAATAAGACCAATAATAATAATAATAATAATAATAATAATAATAATAATAATAATAATAATAATAATAATAATAATAATAATAATGGTGCTACTTTATTTACGAGTGTGGGTCACATTTAGGAAAGAGATTAATAGATTTCTCCAGCCTTGTTTCTGTTTTTATTAAGCTTCACCTGCCACTGGAGGGGGGGGGGGATTCAACCACTCTCCCTAATATGGAGCGGGATAGGGCAATGTTTAGACAGTTACTTAGATTATGAGTTTAGCCACCTGTCCAATTGCCTGGCCTAGTGACATGAGAGGGAATGCTCCCTTTACTTCTACTCAGCAAACCCCCTCTCTTCCATGCCTATTGTTAGTCAGTTTGGCAAAAATTAGTCTGATAACAGGGGCATAGACTGAAGTAGGATGGAGTGGTTTATATCTAGAAAGACAGGAAGATCGCTTTGATGGACATATACAAGATGCATTGTCAGGGTTATGAGAGGTAAAACATATTTTCGGTTTACAATCCACTGTGTGTGTGTGTGTGTGTGTACACACGTATGTATGTATGTATGTATGTATGTATGTATGTATGTACCGTATTAGCCGGCGTATAAGACGACTTTTTGGCCCCGAAAAACATGCCTCCAAATGGGGGGGTCGTCTTATACGCCGGGTCATCCGCGAGGTCCCCTTCACGTTCCTCGTCTCCCTGGATGCCGTCCAGAGCCCCGCAGAGACTTGCCGCTTTTCCATGCATGCCTATCTTTTGCATGTCAACCAGTCGGGGCATCTGAGGTCCATACTCAACTGGAGGGTGCCGCGTTGGGGAAGCGCCTCCCCCAGCCCCGGGGCTTCCCCCTCCCTTCTTTCCCTCGCCTCCTTCCGAGCCAAGGATATCTATTCTCCATGGTGCCGCCGTTCCCTTCTCCGCATGGCCCGGGCGCCTGTTCCTTACTGCGATGGTCTCAGCAGCTCCCAGCGCGCCGCCCGGCTCGCCCGCTCACGGCTCTTGCCCGCTCTCCGCCTCGAAAGCCGCGAGGGAAGCCGGGAGGGAAGCGGCATGGAAAAGCGCTTTTCCCCGCGGCTTTTCTTGCCCGCTCTCCGCCTCGGAAGCCGGGAGGGAAGCCGGGAGGGAAGCCGGGAGGGAAGCGGCATGGAAAAGCGCTTTTCCCCGCGGCTTTTCTTGCCCGCGGGGAAAAGCTTCCCTCCCGGCTTTCGAGGTGGAGAGCGGGCAAGAAAAGCCGCGGGGAAAAGCGCTTTTCCATGCCGCTTCCCTCCCGGCTTCCCTCCCGGCTTTCGAGGCGGAGAGCGGGCAAGAAAAGCCACGGGGAAAAGCGCTTTTCCATGCCGCTTCCCTCCCGGCTTCCCTCCCGGCTTTCGAGGTGGAGAGCGGGCAAGAAAAGCCGCGGTGAAAAGCGCTTTTCCATGCCGCTTCCCTCCCGGCTTTCCTCCCGGCTTTCGAGGCGGAGAGTGCGCAAGAGCCGTGAGCGGGCGAGCCGGGCGGCGCGCTGGCAGCTGCTGAGATCATCGCAGTAAGGAACAGGCACTCGGGCCATGCGGAGAAGGGAACGGCGGCACCATGGAAAATAGATATCCTTGGCTCGGAAGGAGGCGAGGGAAAGAAGGGAGGGGGAAGCCCCGGGGCTGGGGGGGGGCGCTTCCCCAACGCGGCGCCCTCCAGTTGAGTATGGACCTCAGATGCCCCGACTGGTTGACGTGCAAAAGATAGGCATGCATGGAAAAGCGGCAAGTCTCCGCGCGGCTGTGGAGGGTTTCCTCTTTCCCCCTCTGTCTCTTCCCCCTCTGTGTGTCTGTTAGACTCTGATTCCCTCCCCCCCCGTCTTTCTACAGACACACAGAGGGAGAAGAGAGAGGGGAAAGAAGGAAACCCTCCACAGCCGCGCAGAGACTCCGGTGCCGGCAGCGGGCGGGCGGGATAACCTTCCCAGTCGACATGCTGGCCCCTCCTCCTCGCCTGCACTAGCCGCAGCTTGGGTCTTCTGTCCGCTCGCTGCGGGATAACCTCCGCAACTGACATGCTGCTTCCCCGGGTGGAGGGAGGGAGAGAGGCAGACTTAGAGAGACAGAAAGAGAGAGGGGGGGAAACAGACACACACCCAGACACACACACACACACACACAGAGTGACAGATGGGTGGGGGGGGGGAGGAGAGAGAGAGAGAGAAACAGAGAAGGAGAAAGAAAGAAAAATAGGAAAAAAGATGAATGGAGGGTGGGAGGGAGGGAGTGAAAGAAAGAAGGGGGAGGGAGGAGGAAGGGAGCAGTGAAAGAAGGAAGGAAGGAAAGAAAGAAAGAAAAAGAAAGAGGGATGGAGGGTAAGAGGGAAGGAAGGAAAGAAGGGAGGGAGGGGGAGGGAGGCAATGGAAGGAAGGAAAGGAAAGGAATGGAGAGGAATGGAAAGGACGCCTCCTTCCGACGGCCACCTCAGCGCCCTGCACCTTCTGGGGCTTCCTGGAGGGGCAGCATCTCGACTGGGGAGGTTATCCCGCAGCGGGCGGGCGAAGGACCCAAGCTGCGTGCCGCCAAAGCCATCCGGGCGCCGCACGCCCAGCCCCGGACGGCTTCGGCAGCACGCAGCTTGGGTCCTTCGCCCGCCCGCCCGCTGCGGGATAACCTTCCCAGTCGACATGCTGGCCCCTCCTCCTCGCCTGCACTAGCCGCAGCTTGGGTCTTCTGTCCGCTCGCTGCGGGATAACCTCCGCAACTGACATGCTGCTTCCCCGGGTGGAGGGAGGGAGAGAATGGCAGACTTAGAGAGACAGAAAGAGAGAGAGGGGGAAACAGACACACACCCAGACACACACACACACACACACACAGAGTGACAGATGGGTGGGGGGGGGAGGAGAGAGAGAGAGAGAAACAGAGAAGGAGAAAGAAAGAAAAAGAAAGAGGGATGGAGGGTAAGAGGGAAGGAAGGAAAGAAGGGAGGGAGGGGGAAGGAGGCAATGGAAGGAAGGAAAGGAAAGGAATGGAGAGGAATGGAAAGGAAAGGAAGGGAATCCAGAAGTGGAGGGCCTGGTTGCCAAGGGGAACGGGGAAGCATCCCTCCTCCCCCCCCCCGCCCGGCACCAGCAGCGTGGGAGCTGGACAGTAAGCAGGCAAGCGATCTTGTCGCTGTCGTGCCCAAGCAGGTGCCTCTGCTGCTGCTGCTCCCCTCTCCGCCTCACCCCTTGCCAAACCCTGGTAATATGGTGGAAGAGGGGGGGAGGGAAAGGAGGAAGGGTGGGTGAGTTGCTTTCCCGGGAAGCTGGTGGCAGGGGCTTTTCCTATGTGGCCTTGGATCGCTCTTTTCCACCCACCCCCCTCCTCACCGTTTCTCTGCCTGCTCTGCACCTTTTCCCCAAGAAATCGGTAGAATCAGGGTGATGTAGCCTGTGGAGAGATTAATTTGCCGGGAGTTTGAAGTATTGGGTGATGAGGGACGGATTGAAACAAATTTCAGTCATTGTATTGTTGATATTTGTCCAGCAGTCAAACGTTTTATTTGGTGTGTGGAAGGTGTGCAGAAGAGGGGGTAGTCTTATACGGGGAGTATATAACAAACTCTATATTTTGAGTGGAAATGATGGGGGGTCGTCTTATACGCCCAGTCGTCTTATACGCCGGCAAATACGGTATGTATGTATGTATGTATGTATGTATATTTCAACCAAACTTGGAAAACAGATGATTTAATCTCTGGAAACAAATATTGTGGGGGTAACACACCCCTAAAACCCTTCGGAGTGTGTGTTCTGTTGAGTTACAGCCTGTTGTGCTTTAAAATGGTTTCTACTGTACTGCTGTAAAATGGCTTCTACTTTACAGTGCAGTGGAGTTGCCATGGTAACAATTTCACAGTACTCCATAAGGTAAGGGGGTGAAATCCAACATTAGAAATTACGTTTGGTCCGGACATTTCCCCCCTATACATAAATATGCAGACGACGGGTTATCGGCTAGTAGACAGATAATATTTGGAAGCGACTCTGTCAGACGCCTCCCTAATTCACTAAGGAGGAGGAGACTGTAAGAATGATATGAGCCCCCTTAGGTAGATCAGACTAACAAATCAAAATCAACTCCGCAGGAAAGTTGAAAGTATTTTTGATTTAAATTGGCTATAACAACCATCAAGGATAAGCTGAAGCTGCTTATGTCCCCTAAAATATGTCCTCTAAATAAAATTACTCAGGCCTCACCATTGGGAGCCAACAGGTTACACAGAACTGCTGTGAGTTGAACTCAAATGCCCACCAATCCTTTGCCAACTCATTATTCTGTGACTGACACTTAATCTGAAGTAATTTTGCTGGACTTTACAGCCAAGAGGGTTGTTACAATCGGCTTCTGAATTGCAAAAGCCACCTTACTTGATTCCGCATGACACGCAGTATTGTTAGTACATTGACTTACTAGAGTTGCAGCTCTTTGGATTTTTTTTCATTTTTTGCAAACATTTTGGTACCATCAACTATTGAAGAAAAGCAAAAACTCTGTTTTAAAACTAAACTGAGAATTTCTTATTTCAAATCAGTTCTAAATACTTCCCAAGGAACTGAATCTCATTACTTTCCCCCCCCCCCCCACTTTAATTTCTCTACTATGGTGTGGCTACATTTTATGGTAGTGGTATAATGGTGTGCCATCAAGCGGTTGCTGACTCTTAAGGACCACATAGGTAGGTTTTCTCCATTATCCTAAGGAATACAGTAGGGTTGTTGTTTTTTTTAATGTTTTATTTTATCATGTTGGAAGAAATGTCCTCCTGGGTTCAGTTCTAAGTGGGGAAAAATACACTGAAAACATGGAGGGTGCTTGGAAAGATGGTTTAATGGTGGACAGGACCACATGGCTTGCCGTCTTGGGGGGGAAAGGTAACTGCATGTCTCAAAGATGTTGAAGAAGAAAAAATGGCTGGCTTGCTGAGAGTCCCTGTGTTTTATGTCCTCTATTGCAGGGGTCCCCAACCTTTGCAACTAAGTCTGAAGGACTTCAGACTTAAAGTTGCAAAGGTTGGGGACCCCTGCTCTATTGGGCCCCACCCTGGAGTCTCCCATTCCTGTGCAAGAAATGCACTCTGGCTGCCAGACTCCCATGGGGCCATGCAGGGTCAACTCTGTAGGCTGTGCTTTGAGTCCAAGTTTGGTTGAGCCTTGCTGGGCAGTGATGCAATGAAAGGGCTTTGGGATTCCTATTATGGCTCTTCCTGTAGATCTTTGTTATGTAGGATAGACTGGCTCAGGCCTTAATGGTCCATTGACAAAGACAGCGGCGATGACTTTCTTCCTGCCTTTTAGGGGGAAACATTCTGCCCTTTTAATATTTCTCAAAATATTTCATCTTCTAGTAGAGGGATGGGTATTAACATCCTACAATCATACATGCAGAATGTCAGCATGGACTTTTCTTTTTACGTGATTTGACACTTACTATTACGTAAACAACAGCCTGATAGGCCCCTGGCTTCGTACTGCAAAATATTACTTCCATTTGAGGAGAGGTTGACCATAACAATTAATCAAATTATACAGATCATATTCATTGAGATGATAATTTGAACAGATAGTCCAGGGTACTTTTATCACCTCCTCTTAAACCACCCAGGGGTGAAATTCAGCAGGTAGCAGAAATTTTGAGTAGCTTGGAGAACAGACAAATACCACCTCTGGTAAGGTGGGAATGGAGATTTTGCAATATCCTTTCCCTGCCACGCCCGCCAAGCCACGCCCACAGAACCGTTAGTAAAAAAAATGAATTTCACCACTGAAACCACCCCAATTTAAATTGGGAGGGTTGATTCGAATTGAATCCAGTGAACGCAGCAACAAGTGACCAAGTGCATCTTGTCGAGTCTACAAACAAAGCAGTACCGTATAGAAAAGCTCTAAAATAAAAATAAAAAATATGCAGAGCCTTTTAAAGCCATCTTTTGTGGTTCTTCCTATCGTTTATACAAGGGGAGGGGGGTTGAGAAGCGAGAGCGAGACGGGAAGGCTAAAGAGAATTTTTTTTTCTTTCTTTACCTTGGACGAAACTTTTTAAAAAAACAAAACCTCTCCAGATCGGAGCAGGGAAATTGGAAGAACCTGAAAGCGGATCCATCGGGAGGCGGAAGAGGTGGGGGCAGATCAAAATTTTAAGGCTTTTTGCTTCGGATCCTTCCAAAAAGAAAAAAAGAAAGAAAGAAATCTCAGCTTCTCGCGAAATAGCAGAAAAGACCCCTCCCTCTTTTCATGATCGACTGTCACTCACTTCCTGCTTTCCCCCCACCCCGCGCCCAGCGCCTGCAATGCTCTCCACCAATCACCCGCCTCCTCCAAACCGATGACCTCATCCTTTGCCTTCCCATTGGCCAGCTATATTAAGAAAGTAGCCGGCCCCTTTAAATAGCAGCGTCCGACGGTCGCCCTGCTATGGCATTAAAGTACGGACGGCTCGGTCGGCTCTTGGACAAAAAAGAAAGAAAAGCCGGGCCACAAAACTTGCAGGAAAAAACCCCAAAACTGCAGCCATTTCCTTCAGAGCTCCGGTGCTTTCGGTTCCTCCCGCCTTTTGCCTCCGTGTCCCCTGGAAAAGGCAAGCCGAGGAGCCGAGGTCCTTTCCCCATGCAAGCAGGCAGAGGGCATCAGAGGAGCCAGCCAAGAACAGAAGCGAGGCCCGGGCGAAGTGGGCGGCTCCCCATTTACTAAGCCGCGCGGAAGAGCCCTTATCGCTCCCCGGAGAAGAAGAGAGCCACGCTGCCCTGTGGGAAAGGCGAAGAGGCCGGAGTAAGAGCGACCAGGCGCGGGGAAGGGAGCGCTTCGGTCTCCCTGCTGGAGCACCCGAGCAGGGCGGGGTTGGCGACCCTGGCTATGGCGGCGATCCGCAAGAAGCTGGTGGTGGTCGGCGACGGGGCGTGCGGGAAGACGTGCCTGCTGATCGTCTTCAGCAAAGACGAGTTCCCCGAAGTCTACGTGCCCACCGTCTTCGAGAACTACGTGGCCGACATCGAGGTGGACGGCAAGCAGGTGGAGCTGGCCCTTTGGGACACGGCCGGCCAGGAAGACTACGACCGCTTGCGCCCTCTCTCCTACCCGGACACCGACGTCATCCTCATGTGCTTCTCGGTCGACAGCCCGGACTCCCTGGAGAACATCCCGGAGAAGTGGGTGCCCGAGGTGAAGCACTTCTGCCCCAACGTGCCCATCATCCTGGTGGCCAACAAGAAAGACCTGCGCAACGACGAGCACGTCCGCAACGAGCTGGCCCGCATGAAGCAGGAGCCCGTCCGCACCGAAGACGGCCGGGCCATGGCCATCCGCATCCAAGCCTACGATTACCTCGAGTGCTCGGCCAAGACCAAGGAAGGCGTGCGGGAGGTTTTCGAGACGGCCACCCGAGCGGCTTTGCAGAAGCGTTACGGCACCCAGAACGGTTGCATCAATTGTTGCAAGGTGCTATAATGCCCTGGACGCCCGCGGGGTGGCAAGGGGCGGGAGGCTAGGCGTCGAGGGACTCGGGGCTGACTCCTCAAGCCCGTCGGAGAACAAAACAAAAAACCCGGGGAGGGGTCGGATCCGCGCACTCTTCAGGGGAGGGGGGAGAGCAAAGCACCGCGCCCGCTTGGACGTGGGGAAGCGCCGATTTTCCACGAAGGGGCCCCCGCCCGTTGATGCAAGCTCCCGTTCATTGATCTGGGCTTTCTAATGCCTGTGGTTCTCCTTCGCGAAGGACAGTCGCGGGACTTGCGCGAACCGAACGCGCCCCTCTTTTTTTGCCTTGCTGGAGGAAAGGAACTGGACTTTGCCTATTGGTGCGCCGCGCCTTAGACCTCCCGTGGAAAAAAAAACGGCAGGGGGAGATGGGAAGACTGTAGCTGCGCCGCTCCCGCCTTGCTCTTCCCTTGGTGGACGGGATCTGCCTAGATCGGAATCCTCAAACCGACCCCCTTGCACTGAATCGGGGTTTTCCTTTCCACCTGGGAAGAGAGTTTTCCTGCATTGAGAAACGCGGGGGGAGGGAGGGAGGGGCATCTGCTGGGTGTACATATGCAATTGTTTGAATTTTGGGGGCAAGAAAAGGATGGGGCTTGTTTAACACTGGACTGAGACCTTGCTCTCTTTGAGACTGATTCTAAGGGGTTTTCTTGTTTTCTTTTTGGAGGCCTGGGGTATTGAGTGGTTTGGGCTTCCTCCTCCTTAGCCCCCTCCACAATGAAAAGATTTTTTTTCCCCTTCTTGAGATAACCATTTCTCACAGAAGAATGGTATCATTTGTTCCCCTTGGGTTGCTGGGGATGCAGAGAATTCCCAAGCTTCTCAGAGTCTGGTGCCTGCTGTCCTTGATATGGTTTGGATGCCCCTCCCCCCTCTTTCTGTCTTTTGACCCCTCCCCCCCCCCGCCCTTCCCCCATCTGAGTTCTATTGCAAAAGAACCTATTTTGCACAATGATGATGGTGTTTCTTTGGACACCTTAACGCACTTGTGATGTGCAGTGTTGCACTGTACCATTGCAAAAAAATAAATAAACCCCTTGCGTCAGAACCTCATTTGGAGCACAGTCTAGCTAAGCACTTTCCAGGGGAAACACTTTTTAACACCCCTCCTCCCCTTGAAGTTGAGCCTTTGAAGAACTTTTCACCAGAGAGCCATCAATGGGACTTTCAAATGCTTCATTTTTTTTTTGACTGGGTTGTGCGCCTTTGTTTCTGTATAACTGATGTAAAGCCACTGTAATATATTCTTGGGGTTGTCGTTGCATCAAGAAATGAGTGGAAACACTGACTTTTTTTTTTAAAGAAAAAGAATGTGACATTTTTTGTCATTTTTTTGTTTTGTTTTACTTTTTTAGCACTAAGTGCCATCTCTGGGCCCATTTCAAACAATAGTACACTTATTTTCACTAGCCAAATTCAAATGGTGTGTGAGAATAACCTGTGCTTCTCTGTTTCAGAGAGTTGATTGATTTAATCCCCTTCCCCACTGACCATTTTTAACAGTGGTACTAAGAGTTTTATTATTTAAAACAAAACACACAAAACACTATATTGATTTGGTTACAGAAAAGACATGTGAAGTTTACTTAAAATCATCTAAGCTGTATATGCAGGACCTTTTTTGGTAAAGTATTAAAAAGTTCTATGACTACATTCATGAAATACTCTGCTTCTTTGTTGTGCCTGATTGAATGAACTTCTGTCTGTTGGTTCTGAAAAAAAAATGTAAGCATTTTCCTTTGAACTACAGCTGCTGGAAACATTAGTGTGTTGAACATCCTGGAACCTTACTGGCCTGACTAAAAATTACTTCACGCAGGCCTACAATACTGTAACAGGACCCCCCCTTAGAAGCATACATAAGCTCTCAGTGGCATAGTAGATTAAAATCGGGTGCCATTTTTCCATCTTGGTTTTTTTAAAATTGCATTGATTAAGTGGATTTCAACATCCCAAGTGCATACAGGACTACAATTCTAGAGGTAAAGAGCTTCACTTAAAGATATATTTTTATAACAGGAGGAAAGGGATTGCTACTTAAAACAAGATTTTGAGAATAGGTCCTAGATCCTTAGGAAACAGCTGTGCAGTATATATTTTTTTAAAAGCCTTTGTCCTACTTGAATGAGGTCAATGCCCTTTGCTCTGAGTCTTCAGGGTCCCAGAGCCCATTATTTACATGGAGATAATAAATTGTAGATCTGTCTTAATGGGATGAAATAGTATTTCTGTACTGATGCCAACTAAGCAAAATTCTGAATATTTCTACTTATCTGCACCAATTTTTACCATCTCACCTATGATTTGGAGTTCTGATCCAAGCATTGTCTCATTCACACATTGTCCTAGCTATGTTAACACATACTTTAAAATGGTTAAAGATAACCCATAGCTTATTGAAAACAGTTGTCTAGGTTCATACTGATTAAGCATGGTTTTTCAATTATTACAATTAGATTCCCAGTCATAACATACTAGATCAAACATATAGCTTTGTAATCTGAACTCAGCCATTTCTCAAAGAAATGGATTAATATTTTGTCCTTTTTAATATATACAATAAATCAAAATTACTTTCAGTGATAGTTGATTATGTGCCATCGTTAGTGTACATTTGGTGACCACATGTATTGATTTTCCCCTGATTGGTGCTAGTTACCTGAATATTAATCTACTCATTTATCTTTGCTCTCAGATTAGCATGAGCAAGAAGAAAAATGAGCAAGAAGAAAAATACCAGGCTATTCCACTAGAAATTTCATCCAACCATCCAAACAATTGGTTTCAATTAGTGATGATAAAATAAGTCACTTTAAGTGTACTTTCACTTCACTTAAATTACAGTATTAATTTAGTTGGTTATAATTTGAAGCTGGAGGACAGAGCTATCTTGTAACATTATAAAGTTTCAATTTAAGTTAGCAAATAGACTTTGGCGAGATTGCTTTGAAATTAAGTGTAATTTGAAAAAGACCCAACTATGCACAGTAGGCGGGTGGGGGGGTGCAGTTGCTAAAATGAATTAATAGTTTACTAAATTGAAGCACTTACAGCTTTTCACATGATGCTGAAGTGCAGTGTTTTCATTTTTGAATTTACTGATTGCTGGGAGTTGTAGTTCAGTATCTGGAGGCCATAGATTCCTATTTCTTAATCAGTTCAGAGTGACTGTCTGCTCAAGGCAGAAAGATTGACATTTAGAAGGTAAGGGAGCTGGCTGAGGAGCTTGAAAAGTGCAAGGGTGGGGAATGGTGAAAGCATTTACTTGCAATAATTGTGCAAGTAAAAAGACTGTGCTTTTTATTCTATTTTCTTTTGTCCATAACCTGAATAAATACCTCCTAAGATTGCTATTTGTGTTAGATTGGATCTAAATGCCAAGCATATTTGTTAAATACGTATATAAAATACAGCCCACCTATTCCAGTGCCAGAATAGATATATGAAATGCTTGTTCTTTCATTATAACCTCTGTTAAACTTGTTCTTAATAATGTTTATTTTAATTACTGGGTTTTAGTTTTGCTTTTTTTGCCTGTAGTCCTAATGAATACACCAGTGATGATGGCATGCTGGAGTTGTGGTTTTGTCTAATTTACATTTCACTGCATTCAGTGAAATCTATTTCTTTTGCTTAGAGTCAGACAGCATGTGCACCCTAGGCTATTATTTCATTCCACCTCATTTGTCAGGTTGAGACCCATAGTAAAACCATTACTTATGAACAATGGGATATGGTTGGCAGTATCACCTCCAGGTTCCCTTAGGAATTACCTCTTAAATCTATTGGTCACTTTATTTTGCCATTATTTGGCGGTGGTTTCCTGACCCAACTTAAGTTGGGGTATTTTTACTTTGCTTTAACCCTTTAAGATAAGAACCCCATTTTTTTTAACTTCACCTCCCATTTCATCAATATACCCATAGCTGTGTAAAGGGCGTATATGGGATCAGATATGCATTATATGTCCTAAATCTCCAGTATTGTAAGCCATGTGATTGGTCCTTTGCAAGGTGTTCTGGAAACCTCCTCAAGATCCTCTGAGACAATTGGCTGGAATTCAAATCCACTAAGAATTGTGCATCTTCGTTAATTTATGAAATCTTTGGATATCAACCAAGGATGATTTGAAGGATGGATACATCAGAAATCTACCACTGTAGGGTAAACTGAAAAAAAAAAATCAAACAAAGAAATCAATATGAGTAATATGTTGTTTGATCTGCCACTTCTAGGACTTCAATTCCCATTAGGTAAGTTTTAGTTCATAAGTATTTTAACAGTAATTCTGAATAGACTTTTCCTTGTCTTTCAGCTGGAAACTAGAAGTGATTTGATTTGTTTTCCTAGTCTTGCTTATGTGTTGGATCACTGTATATGCACTTCACTATGGATCTATAAAGATAAAAGGAAGTTCTGAAATTCATCTTGTAAGCTAATATAAATGAAGAACATCTGCAGTTTTATATGTGTTTTATAATAACAATGCTCTGGCACAGCCTGTGATACAGGCGCATCTCCTTTTATTACCACAATTTTTTTTCCTTGAGGTAAATAGAAGCCAGTTGGTGAACATTAGAACAGAGCTGGTGAAGTGAATATTGCTACTCAGTGTGGGAGAGATCATCAAGTTGGCAGATTTTCAGACCACCACAGGCAGGCCTCATTCCTCTTAATTAAACATGTCTTTCAAAATTGCTTCAAGGATGAGAATTATTAAAGTGCTTTAGAATCAGAAAAATGCTACAGAAACTACAGAACTGAACAGCTATGGATATTTCATATTCTCTTCAGTTTAAATGTGTGCTTTTTTTCTTTTAAATGAAATAAAAATATGGTGGTAGTTCAATCGCAGTCAAAAGCTGAAGTCTAATGCACGCTAATCCATAACAAACACAATGGACATGGTCCTATCTGGGTGCTCTTTGTTCAGAACAAAAATGTATCTTGATAGGACAGTGTTCTCCAGCAGGGTAGGCCATAATTTCACATGAATCCAGTCCTTTCTTATTTATAGTTTGATAAAGTGTGGTGCATAGTTGATGGAGCCAATTGGGTGTAGCAGTTAAGATGCTGATCTAGAAACCAGATGGTGAGTTCTAGTCTTGCTTTAGGCAGGAAAGCTGACTTTCTCAGTTCAACCTACCTCACAGTATGGTTGTTGGGGAGAAAAAAGAGGGGTATTATGTATGTTTGCCCCTTTGAGTTATTCCTAAAATAATAAAAGCAGGATAAAAATCAAATAAGTACATAAGCTAAAGGTAAAGGTCCCCCTCGTACATATGTGCTACTCGTTCCCAACTCTAGGGTGCGATGTTCATCTCTGTTACAAAGCCGAAGAGCCAGCACTGTCCAAAGATGTCTCGGTGGTCACGTGGTCATGACTAAATGCTGAAGGTGCATGGAATGCTATTACTTTCCCACCAAAGTGGTCCCTATTTTTCTACTTGCATTTTTACATGCTTTCACACTGCTAGGCTGGCAGAAGCTGAGACAAGTAACGGGAGCTCAATCCATTATGCAGCGCTAGGGATTCAAATCGCCACACTGCCAACATTTCTGATCTACAAGCTCAGTATCTTAACCACTGAGCCACCGCGTATATAGCAGAATCTAAAATATCCACATAGTTTTTGTTGTCATGGTGCTTTTCTATTTTGGAAAGGTAAAGGTTTCCCCTGACCAGTTGTATCCAACTCTAGGGGGTGATCAATCAATCAAATCAAATTAAGATTTATTAACCGCACCCTCTCCCCACAGGGACCCGGGGCGGTGCACAGGCATAATTAAAAACAATATACAAAATACAAACATTACTTAAAATAAAATTAAATAAATCTACCCATGCTAAAAATATATAATTAAAACCCATTAAATTTGTAATTAAAAGACAGAGAGAACTATTCAAGGCCGGCCAGTCGAAAGAGATGGGTCTTCAATTTTACCCGGAAGGAGCGGAGGTCGGTGGTCGTTCTAATATCAGGGGGAAGGTCGTTCCAGAGGGCCGGGCCCGCCACAGAGAGCGCCCTTCCCCTGGGCGTCGCCCGCTGACAAAGTCTAGTGGACGGCACCCGGAGAAGCCCCTCTCTGTGGGAGCGAATCGGTCGTGAGGATGTGTGGGGCAGGATCCGATCTCGCAGATAGCTAGGTCCCGAGCCATGGAGCGCTTTGAAGATGATAACTAACACCTTGAAGCGCACCCGGAAGACGACAGGTAGCCAGTGCAGCTCGCGCAGGAGCGGTGTTACATGGGCAAACCTGGAGGTGCCCATAATTGCTCGCGCGGCCGCATTCTGAACTAACTGAAGCCTCCGGGTGCACCTCAAGGGGAGCCCCATGTAGAGAGAGTTGCAATAGTCCAGTCGGGATGTCACGAGGGCATGGGTGACTGTGCGAAGGGCGTCCCGATCCAATAGGGGGCGCAATTGGCGAACCAGGCGAACCTGGTAAAACGCCCTCCTGGCCACGGCTGTCACTTGCTCTTCCATAGACAGCCGGGTATCCAGGAGGACACCCAAATTGCGCGCCCCATCCACAGGGGCAAGATGTTCGCCCCCTATGGCCAGCGTTGGAGAAAGCTGGTTGAATCGGGCAGCCGGAAACCACAGCCACTCGGTCTTGGTCGGGTTGAGCCTAAGTCCGTTACTTCCCATCCAGATCCGCACGGCTTCCAGGCACTGGCACATCACCGCTACGGCATCGTTGGGGTGGTCTGGGGTAGATATGTACAGCTGGGTGTCATCAGCGTACAGGTGGTACTCTACCCCAAAACCACGGATGATCTCACCCAGCGGCTTCATGTATGCATTAAACAGGAGAGGCGAGAGGACCGACCCCTGAGGCACCCCGCATGTGAGGGGTCTCGGGGTCGACCTCTGCTCTCCTGCCCGCACAAATTGCGATCGGCCAGAGAGGTAGGAGGAGAACCACCGCAAAACGGTGCCTCCCACCCCCAACCCCCCCAGCCGATGCAATAGGATACCATGGTCGATGGTATCGAAAGCCGCCGAGAGGTCTAATAGGACCAGGATGGAGGAACATCCCCCATCTCTGGCCCTCCAGAGATCATCTACCAACGCGACCAATGCCGTCTCGGTGCTATGCCCGGGCCGAAAGCCGGACTGGCGCGGATCTAGATAGTCAACTTCCTCCAGGTGACGGGGAAACTGTTGTGCCACCACACTCTCAACAACCTTCGCCAAGAAGGGAAGGTTGGAGACTGGACGGTAGTTGTTCAAAAGAGCTGGGTCCAAAGAGGGCTTCTTGAGGAGGGGCCTCACCATAGCCTCTTTTAGGGAGGCAGGCAAGGAACCCTCACTCAAGGATGCGTTGATAACCTCTTGGAGCCAGCCTCGTGTCACCTCCCAGGATGCCAGTACAAGCCAGGAGGGGCACGGGTCCAATGAACATGTGGTGGCTCGCAGTCGCCCACGTAGCCTGTCCATATCCTCGGAAGTAACGGGGTCAAACTCCTCCCAAACAAGATCTCTCTCGTGGCATCCCACTGGGCCATGAATGGGGGCTAGCTCACTCTGTATCTGGGCGGTTTTCTCCTGCAGAAAAATCACAAATTCCTCTGCTCTACCCTGTAGCGGGGCTTCCCGCTCCCTCTGATGAAGGAGAGAACGGGTCATCCTAAACAGGGCGGCAGGGCGGTTTTCTGCGGATGCTATGAGGGTAGCACAATGATGACGTTTGGCCACCCTCAGCGCCACAATGTAAGTCCGTAAATGGGCTCTTACCTGTGTCCGGTCAGATTCAGAGCGGCTAGCCCTCCACCTTCTCTCTAGGCATCTCTTGCGGCGTTTCATCACCCGCAGCCCCTCAGTAAACCAAGGAGCCAGGGTGGTTCGCCGCCGCGAGAGAGGCCGCAAGGGCGCGACCCGATCTAAGGCTCCCACGGCCGCATTATTCCATGCGGCCGTGAGGTCCTCCATCGGGGCGCGGGTCAGGGATACAGGAAATGGCCCAAGCGCTGTCTGGAACCCGTCCGGGTCCATCAAGCGCCTGGGGCGGTACCAGATTGGTAACTCTGGTTCCGCCTCCCCGCGGAGGGGAGCAGCGGTCGGAAAGTCGAGACGGAGAAGTGAGTGGTCTGACCATGACAAGGGTGTGATGACTATATCCCCTGTACCCAGATCACTCTTCCATTGGCCCGAGACAAAGATGAGGTCCGGCGTATGTCCACCCTCATGGGTGGGGCCTTGAATTACTTGGGTCAGGTCCATGGCCGTCATGGAAGCCATGAACTCCCGAGCTGCCACGGATGATTCGCCCAACGATGGCAGATTAAAGTCCCCCATGACTATAAGTCTGGGGGTCTCCACTGCCACCGTAGCGATCACCTCGAGGAGCTCGGGCAGGGCTGCTGCTACATAGCGGGGAGCCAGGTATACAACCAGCAAGCCCAACTGCCTCCCTAGGCCCCACTTCATGCAGAGGGACTCACAGCCGGAGGTCTGAGGCACAATGGTCTCTCTCGGCTCCAGGCCTTCCTTAATAATGACCGCTACCCCACCACCCCTGCCTAGGGCCCGCGGCTGATGAAATGCGCGGTAGCCTGGTGGGCACATTTCAACGAGGGGATGACCTCCCTCGGGGCCCAACCAGGTCTCCGCAATTCCTACCAGGTCCGGCTCCCCCTCTGACACAAGGTCACTAATGAGGGGGGCTTTGTTGACAACGGACCTGGCGTTGCAGAACATCAGCCGCAGACCCTGGCTCTGTATTCCCTGGCCACCTAGCCTGCGGGGGTTGTGGCACCCGACCGTTTGTAACCAACGGCTGCGTGCCACCAACCGGGAGGATGAGAATTGTCTCCCCTCGGTCCTGCCCCTCCCCACGACCCTCTGAATTGGTATGCCCTCCTGAGGAACGACTCGGGTATCCCCCTTCCTTTCGCCTTCCGCTTCCCGCCGTCGACTGCTATCCTGGCCCTTACTATTGATCGTTGCTTCCGTCTCCATCTGTCTATATCTTTTTTTAAACCCCTCCCCCACCCCAGAACCCCTTAAAAGCCTAATTAAAAATTTATTTAAAAACCCCCTGAGCTTGCGTTTTTTCCACCTCTCTGGATTAATTAACCCATCCTTGAGGTGGGCCCGAGATAGACTAAGGGGCCAAACCTGCGAGAGGGGGGACTCTCGCAGATCAAGGAGGTCGGACCTTGAATAAAAAACCATCCCGTGGCTCCATTGCTGGCTTTAAGGGAGGAAACGCCAAGATAAAGTGCAAATGCAAGTCAAATCAACAGGGGAAATAGATCATAAGAGTCAGTCAGTTCTTCCTCGGGTAGAGGCTTTCCACGGGGTGGCTGGAGCTGTTTTTCCTTTGGGCTGGCCTTGCTTCACTCTCACCCCCCCTCCCCGTAGATGTTTTATCGGGGAGTCCTGGGGGGGGGGGGGAGGAAAATTCCCTCCACTGTTCTATCAGGCCTCCACAGGGCCTCACCGCGTCGCAGGCTCGCCACCCCACACCAGGGCCTCAGCCAGGGCCTCCACCACTCCAATAGGCCTCTGTTGGGGCCTCCAGCGCTCCATCGGTCCGCCGCACCTCCCGTCCCTCTGCGGCCGCCAACCTCACCAGCCATCCCCTGTGGAGGCCTTCACCCGGCCTCGCTGCTCCACGGGGGCCTCCACCGGATTTGAGATGGTCCGCGCAGCTCTGCCACTGCTCCGCCGCCGCTCCGCCTTTCCACCCGGCGTTCCGGCGCTCCCTCCAGCGCTCCGCTGCCACTCAGCCCCTCCGCCGGGGGCCACCAGCCTCCGCCAACCTCCGCTGGGGCCTCCGGCCTTTTGGCGCTCTCCGCCGCCGCTCCGCCAGGGCCTCCGGCCTCCACCAGCCTCCGCCAGGGCCTCAGGATCTTCCGGCGCTCTCCACCGCCGCTCCATTCCGTCTGAGGCCTCCGGCCTCCACCGGCTTCTGCCAGGGCCTCCGGCCTTCCGGCGCTCCCTCTGCCGCCGCTCTAACGGTCTACCAGAGCCTCCAGCCTTTGCTTGGCCTCCGCTAGGGCCTCCGACTTTCCGGCCTCCCGGCGTTTTTTTTTCCGGCGTTTCCTCCGGGCTCCCCCCCCGCGCCTCCCGTCTCAGCCGTCACACTCACCGGCGTTGGAAAGGCCTTAGTGTGACGGCTGGGTCTTCAACTTGCTGGGCCGGCCCTTACCGATCACCCCAAAGGGGCCGGCCGCGTCCCCCGAAGCCAAATGGGCCTCCGGTCAGCATCGCCTCAAAGCTCCGCCGCCATTCCTTCGCGCATGCTCAGTCTTCGTGATGCTCGTCTCCATTTCTTAACTGAGAGAGCCAGCATTGTCCAAAGACATTTCCGTGGTCCTCTGGCCAGCATATTTATACACTGAGGTGCACGGAACCTTCCCACTGAAGTGGTACCTATTTATCTACTTGCATTTTGCATGCTTTCGACCTGCTTAGGTGGGCAGGATACATTATAAAAATATGACCCCACCCAAATGACTGATTCAGAGTAGAAGTGGGGTGTGCCCACATAGAATCCTCTTTCTGCTAATTAAAAAAAAAAATCCCACCCAGAGCCTCAATGTGCCCATCCCCAGGAGTGTTTCCGTGATGAGGTGGAAGCTGCAAGAGGGTCTGCAATGCTAATTTGTGTGCATCACCATGTATCACTTCAGCACACTCATTGCATTTTCCTTGTGGATGTTCTGAGTACTTAGAGACACATTCCATGACATTTAGAAGGTGGCATAAATCAAGAGAACATCTTGGTTTTATTAATGCCGAAGAAGTCTCATGCAAGAAGCATCATTAGCTTTGACTTTATTTTGACAGATTGGTATTATTTTAGAGAACAAGGCAGGAAAAAAACAGCTGTACAAACACAACACTCCCAAGTCTTCCCCAGACTGGCAGAATGAACTACAGTGTTGGGGAGAGAGAGAAAGAGAGAGAGAGAGAGAAAGGCAGGATCCAGGGAAAGAGGTTGCCTCTGAATTTATTGCGTTCCTGAACCTCCTGCTTAATACTGCAGGAGAGCCAGAGAAAATATGGCTTGCAGGCATGACGGCCAGTTTGGTGTAGTGCAGGGGTGTCAAACTCGGGGTGCCACATCACCATGTGACATATCGCGACTTTCCTCCTTTGCTAAATGGGATGGGCGTGGCCAGCGCTTGACATATCTGGGCTGTGGGCCATAAATAAATAAATAAATAAATAATTTAATTTATAACCCGCTCTCTCTCCCCAAAGGGACTCGAGGCGGGGCATAGGGAAATTAAAAGTACATATAAAACCACAAACAATACAGTGTTAAAAAGAATTAAACTAAACCCTGCGCTAAAATCCCATGTTAAAACTAAGACACCCCTAAAAAACCCTAAAAACAGTTAAGTTATCCCAAGCTGGCCAAGCAAAAGAAATGTGTTTTTAATTTTTGACGGAAGGAGCGGAGGTCCATGGTTGTTCTGATTTCGGGGGGAAGGTCGTTCCAGAGGGTCGGGCTCGCCACAGAAAAGGCCCTTCCCCTGGGCGTCGCCCGCTGGCATAGCCTGGTGGACGGCACCCGGAGAAGTCCCTCTCTGTGGGAGCGGATCGGCCGCAGGGATGTATGGGGCAGGATGCGATCCCGCAGATAGCTAGGTCCCGTGCCATGAGCTTCACACCTTTGGTTAAGGCATCAGTCTAGAACAGCGGTTACCAACCCATAGTCCGCAAGAAAATTTTGGTGGGCCGCAGAAAAGTTATTTGCATTTTTTATATTGCATTAAATACTGTTTTATGTTTTTGAAAAATTCATATTAGTGGTCTGTGGGATTTAAAATTATGAATTTAGTGGTTTCTAAGGTCTGAAAGGTTGGCGACCCTGGTCTAGAAAAGTGGAGATCGGGAGTTCTAATCCTGCCTTAGCCATAAAAGCCAGCTGGGACACTCTCCCTCAGCCAAACTCATCTCACAGGGTTGTTGTTGTGGGCAAAATAGGAGGAGGTATGCTGGATACATTCACTGCCTTGAGTTGTTTGTGAAACTAATAAAGGTGGGATACAAATAAATAAAAATAAATTCCGTGAGCACAAGAGAATGAGAAGAAAGCAACTGTTCTAATGTGCCAAGTCTGTGGCTATAAGAAACAGAAAGCTGGGGAAATGGGCAAAGGCCAAAATGATGTATTACCTCCTTATTTAATATTAGCAACCGTATTTCAGAGATGACAAAGATCCTGGCCAGTTAAAATGGTCACCTAGCAAGCACTTGCAAATCCCCTCTTTTGGAGATCAAAACCCATTCATTTGCAGCCGTAATCTCAAGAAATATTTGGGGAAAGTGCTTTCGTTAAATTTGTATGTTTCCCATAAGTGGCGTAAACTCACCGTAGGGGGCCTAGACGGTAGGAGGAGCTAGTCCTAATGAGCAATGACCCATTTTTGACCTGGTCTAATGTTAGCCACCATGCATTAGAAGGATACTTTTGATCTAAAAAGCCTTTTGTGGCACGGCATCTATTTTCAGGGAGGACTGTAGTGGTGTTGCCATTAGTGCTGGTACCCAAGAATCCCGCTTGACATTAGTTGCTGGAGGTTCTTAAGGAAGATCTGCTATTAGGACTGATACCTCCTGAAAAAGAAGCCTGCCTCTTCCCCTAACTAACCCTCTTACTGTCTTGCAAGGCCTGATCGGCTTATCCTTATTTCACTAAATATTTTTCTTTTGATCATTTACAAAAAAGAGGTTGCCTCTGAATTTATTGCATTCCTGAACCTCCTGCTTAATACTTAAGATCATTTACAAATCTTCAAAAAAGGTAAAAAAAATAGATCCCGTAAACTACAGACCAATCAACATGACCTCAATATCAGGAAAGATTCTGGAAAAGATAATCAAGAAACGAATTAGCGAACACCTAGAAGTAAACAAAGTAATAGCCAAAAGCCAACATGGGTTCACCAAAAACAGATCATGCCAGACCAATCTTATTGCATTCTTTGACAAAGTGACCAAACTAGTGGACCAGAGGAATGCCCTCGATATAGTTTACTTGGACTTCAGTAAGGCATTTGATAAGGTAGACCATAATCTACTACTAGATAAAGTAGAAGAATGTGGGTTAGATAGCATCACCACCAGATGGATTCGTAACTGGCTGACCAACCACACTCAACGTGTAGTCCTCAATGGAACTGCATCTACATGGAAGGAAGTATGCAGTGGAGACCCCAAGGCTCTGGTTTAGGCCCAGTACTCATCAATGATTTGGATGAGGGAATAAATGGGGAACTCATCAAATTTGCAGATGACCCCAAGCTGGCAGGAATAGCCAACACTCCAGAAGATAGGCTTAAGATACAGAAGGATCTTGACAAACTTGAACATTGGGCACTGTCTAACAAAATGAAATTCAATGGCGAAGAAAGTAAGGTTCTACATTTAGGCAAGAAAAACCAAATGCACAGGTACATTATAGGTGGTACCTTGCTCAATAGTAGTAACTGTGAGAGGGATCTTGGAGTCCTAGTGGACAACCATTTAAATATGAGCCAGCAATGTACAGCAGCTGCCAAAAAAGCCAACACAGTTCTACGCTGCATAAACAGAGGGATAGAATCAAGATCACGTGAAGTGTTAATACCACTTTATATTGCCTTGGTAAGGCCACACTTGCAATACTGCATACAGTTTTGGTCGCCAAGATGTAGAAAAGATGTGGAGACTCTGGAAAGCAGCAAAGATGATTAGGGGACTGGAGACTTCATAAAACCTATGAAGAATAGGAACTGGGTATGTCTAGTTTAATGAAAAGAAGGACCAGGGGAGACTTGATAGCAGTGTTCCAATATCTCAGGGGTTGCCACAAAGAAGAGGGAGTCAAACTATTCTCCAAAGCACCTGAGTGTAGAACAAGAAGCAATGGTTGGAAACTAATCAAGGAGAGAAGCAACTTAGAACTGAGGAGAAATTTCCTGACAGTTAGAACAATTAATCAGTGGAACAGCTTGCCTCCAGAAGTGAATGCCCCAACACTGGAAGTCTTTAAGAAGATGTTGGATAGCCATTTGTCTGAAATGGCATAGGGCTCCTGCCTGGGGCAGGGGGTTGGACTAGAAGACCTCCGAGGTCCCTTCCAACTCTCTATTGTATACTTGTATACATATCTGTGTCTGTTAGAGGTTGTCCATTCTTGTCAATACAAGCAACGTCTCCCAGAATAGTGATTGCAGCTTCTGATGCATCCTAATCCCTGCTTGCATAGATGGGACAAGGGGCTGCACCAATCCCAGATCCCTGTGTATGAGGACAGTTCCTGGAGAGTCTTCTCAAAGGGAAGCCTCTCAAGCCATGATGGTGGCAATAACCGACACTAATGGTTAATGGCTAGAGAAATGTCCCAAAGGCCACACTGACACAAATCGCATGAACGCAAGTCACCTTGTGGACTGAGCATTGTCCCTTGACCTGCCAACCCCAGAAACAGGTGTGCAGAGATCCATCAAGTCGTCATAATAACCTGGAAGAATCAGTGCTATGGAATACCCACGGTTGCCTGCTTTTCTGACAGCAGCCTGCACATTTTGTGCAGATAGTCTTTCACTTACAGCAGTTTGTTTAGTGACCATAGGAAGTTACAACGGCAGCGATAAAAGTGACATGACCATTTTTCGCATTTACAAAGTGTGAAGCATCCCCATGGTCATGTGATCCAAATTTAGACACTTGTTAACGGTAGCTAGTGCATTGATAAAAGGCGACCATCACCTTTTGTGACCTTCTGATAAGAAATGTCAACGGGGAAGCAAGATTCTCTTAACAACTGTGTTAGTAACTGCAGATATTCACTTAATAACAGTGGCAAGAAAGTTTGTAATATGGGGCAAAACTCACTTAACAAAGGTTTCACTTAGCAACATAAATTTTGGGCTCATAAGCCGAAGACTATCTGCGCTGAATGGAAATATGTGTGTGTGTGTGTGTCTGTGTGTCTGTCTCTCTGTGTGTGTGTCTGTTATTTGTGTTATACTTTTCAATTATCCATTTGTAGAGCATATACGAATAGAGGGCAGAGATCCATTTTTAATTGTGTGTGGTAACTAAATATGGTAACAACTGACGTTGCCGATGGCTATAGATGTTTGGGTCCTGTTTGTTTCCATTTGGTTGGAGATGATTCAAAAGGAACTCTGAATGGCTCCATTCTTTGCAAATGCCTCTAATTTAAAACATATTCATATTTAACCCAGGCAGGATCACCAATAGAGTCCCCATTTTTATTGCCTGTGGCAAGTTTTTGTCCTTCAGTTAAAGAACCCCTGAGAATATGGTCAGGCCACTCCTTCACCCCTAATAAATCATCTTTGGTTTATTGTACAAGTTGTATGAATACAACTATGTATTCATACATAGATGAATACAGGGCAGCATTTCAGTTTCCGTAATTAAATGCTATGGTTCTTCTCAAAAAGATTTTGAAAAGAATATAGTTGTTTTCATTCCCATAAAATGTTAGTTATTGGAGCATCCTAGAGGTCCTACCTCTTGCAATGGTTTAGAGCAGTGGTAGTCAACCTGGTCCCTACCGAATACTAGTGGACGTTCCAGCTTTCATGGTGGACAGTTGGGGTTTTGTCTGATACTGAAGCACTTTCCTTTTTTTAATTTAATTGACTTCCCCACTTTATAAATCACCATTACTGTGGAACCGGTGGGCGGTTAGAAACTTTTACTACTAACAGAGATACAAAAGTGGGCGGTAGGTATAAAAAGGTTGACTACCTCTGGTTTAGAGGAGCACAGGAGTTAAAACTTTCCTTTCTGGAAGGGATTGTAAGTGGACTGAAATGATGTGTCTGGTCAGCTTTGCAGAGCTAAAATGTGAAAGGCAGGTTTGTGGCCGGAAACCCACGGGGCAGTGGTGAGAACATCAAGTTGGCACGTAAAAAAGGGCAGGATTTTGATTGTATAATCACAGCAGCCTTCCTGATTTTTAAACACTCCCCCCTCCCCCCATGAAGATGTCCCTGGTTGTAGCAATCTCTGCCATCAGCTTCTGGGCAGGTGGGGAGGCAGATTTCAGCAATTCAGGTTACCAGATCTGGCCCATAAATACTTAGATGATTATTTGATGGTGTGAAAGAAATACAGAAAACTTTTATCTAGTGGTCATACAGATTTTTACAGTTCAGACCTTGGAGAGCTAGGTTGTTTTTTTAAAAAGATTGTTTTTCTGTGCAATAACCGTATGGTCTACTGAATTTGTTGAGAGAAATAAAGCACATACATAGCAGTACAATGAACAATTATATGGGTGTACAGCATTCTTTGAAAATCTGAATGCTCATTTGCGGGGATTCCCAAAAGCAGTTTTCTACTCAGACACAATAAGAACAAAGGAATAGTCTACTGAATCAGACCGAGGCCCATGTTAGTCTAATGTGTTGTTACTTAATACGGCCAATCAAATGTCCTTAGGCTCTTTGGAAGCGGGAGATGGAGACATACACTCCACCCCATCCCCATTGCTGTCCTGAAACTATAATTTGGAGGTATGCTGCACCCAACTCCAAGGTTACACAGTCTTCAAAACCAATAGCTCTTGATAAACCTGTTCTCCAGTAATTTAACCAATCCGTTTTTGTGGTATCTTGAAGGGGTGTGTGTGGAAGCGATCAAGGAAAGCATATGAACATGATGCCAGGTGATATGACAACATCACACTCATATACAAAACAGGCATCATTTGCTTTGCAATAGCATGACACTGCTTTTGTCATTCTGTCAAAACTTCTCCAGGATTTTTAAATTGTCTAAAAGATTTTACAATGGTTGATGCTCCAAGTAGCGAATGTCTACTTCCATCTTTGCTCTTCATTTAGATCATGGATGTCAAACGTGCCGTGTCACGTTGCCATCATGCAACATATCGGAATATTTTTCCCTTTGCAGAGCTGGGGTGGGCGTGGCCTGCGCGTGACGCATCTGGCCCGTGGACTGCCAGTTTGACACCCCTGATTTAGATGATAAAGTGAAACTAGTAGATATCTCTAGCCTTATGCCCTCAGAGACAATTCTATGTTCAGGATGCATAAGAGGGTCAACTAAGATGAGCACATCCTTAGAGAAGCCTTTGAACTCCAGTCATTCATAACTGACACATTTTGAAATTGTTTTCAAATCCACCCAGTGAAGATACATTGAAGCATGATGAATTCTTGATCAGATCCTGCAAACAGATCTCAGTTCAGTCTCGATCTAAAAACACAAAGCAATCAGCACATGTCAAAGTACTGGTTTAATAAGGACTGCCTAAAGGCAAAAAGGGAACCACGGGTTGTCTGTATATTGGGTCAAATTGAATTTGATTTAGGATACAAAAACTGTAAATAAATTACTTTTTAAAAGAAGAAATGACACATCAAATTATATTTCAGTAAATTTTACTTAGCTTTTTTAACAACTGAAATTGGAATGACTTTATATTCATTTTTGTTGTTCTATCCATTTTTGGGAATGCAACACAATTCTGGAGGAAAAGGCAGACAAATTTTCAGCTAGAAAAAAGTTCTGGAAAAAAGATTACATATGCTATTTCCAATCAATGCTAATAACACTGTATCATATGCCTGTTTGTTCATAGTGTAGCTACCAGGTAGCATTGTTGCTTGAAAAAAACAAGAGTTTACTACTTGTATTCTCCTCTTACTTCTCTTACATACAACAGAATTACACATCCTCAATTTACTGCTCCTTATTTAGCAATGGCTTGAAGTCACAGCAATACTGAAAAAAGTGTCATGGTTAATCTTCACACTTAAAGACCATGCAGTGTTCCCAAAATCACGTGATCAAAATTTGAGTGCTTGGCAACCAGCATGTATTTACTATGGGTGCAGCATCTCAGATTCAAGTGATCACCATGTGTGGCCTTCCCAAATGGCTTATGACAAGCAAAGTCAATGGGGGAAGTTGGATTTGCTTAATGACTGCATGATGTTGTGGCCCATCAGCAGCCAGCGGAACTGGTAGCAGATTCGGGCAGTGAGGAGGTTGGGGAGGAACATGGGCCAGTCCTGGACTCTGGGGAAGGCTCTGATGAGGGCTCTGTGTTGGAGGCAGAGAGAGGGCCAGAGCCATATGCCAGTTATCAGCTGACTTCAGACATCAGTGCGGCAGACGAACAGCTGGAGCCTGTTCACAGTGTGCACATGCGCATGTGCAAATTTGACAGAGAAAGAGAACAGCTAAAGAATAGGGGTCGACTTGGAAGTAAGGCCACAGGTGATGATTAATGGCCCTTCCCAGAGGAAAGGAAAGAGGAGCGAAAGGGGAGTGGAGTTTGCAGGAGACAATTAGTTCGCTTAATTGGCTCGTGACTCTCAGAGACTCCTTGCCAAGTTTTGCAGATATTGACCTGGCAGCTCTCTATGCCAGATAAGGTCTGTGACTGTAAATCCTCCCTTGAAAGACTTAGCTGTGTGGTTCTAATTGCAGTCATAAATTGAGGATTACCTGACTTCTAGATTGTTAGGGTGAAGCCAGGGGCATGAAACTTTATTCAGTTTCAACAAGAGAGCAGAGTCACAGGACAAGAAGTAAGTCAAGCCACTACAAAAACTATACATTCAATTTGAACCAAGTGATTAATGTTAATTGCACCCAGTTACAATATAATCATTTTTATGTATTCATTATTTCTACTATCCGTCACATGCAAAGGAGCAATTCACTAGCACTTTCTAGAAGTGCTCCAGAGGCCACACTCTGGAGATTCAAACAGTGCCTTTTAATGAAAAATAATCAATAGTTAACTGCTCTTATTTACTTTTTCATCTTGCTTTCCTATAAGGCTTAAGCCAGCAATGGTGAACCAATGATACACATGTTAAAGGGGACCACGACACAATCTTTAGGGTGACGAGCCAGCATTCACCAGCATTATTCTTGACAGCACATCCTGTTCTTGTGTGCATTTCGGAGACCATGCAAGAATCAGGTGTGCTCTTAGGTAGCCTCCAGATCCTGTAGAATTTGCCAGGGCCAGGCTCCTATGTGGCCTGTGGAGCCTTGGAAAATTACACAAGAAAGAGGCGGTGCTTTCACATGGTTTTTGTAGGCTGCAGAGGTTGTGGAAGAGCCTTCTTCCAAGCTGTTTCTAGAATGAAGGCCTTGTGTGACTCAGAGGAGACTTGGGTAGGATGCAGGGGTCTGTCAATAGAAAGACAACATCACCTGAAGGTAAGCGGTGCGTGGCAGATCTTGGTGAGGGGCAACTGTGCCACTCCCCAAGGTCCATGTACCTTGGAAAATGGTACAAAATATGCTTTTTGAGTGGCAGCAATGGTGTTAGGATGGAAGCTAAGGGCTGTGCACAGTGTTGGGATTCAGCCAGTTCGCGCCTATTCGGGAGAACCAGTTATTAACTTTCTAAGCAGTTTGGAGAACCGGTTGTTGGAAGAAATCTCCTTTTTTTTTTCCACTTTAGAAGGCTAATCCTGTAAGGAAGGCAGGAAGGAAACATTCTGGTGTTGTTTCTAGTTTAATCTTTATTGCCCTACTTACAGAAACTGCCTCTCCAGTTAACCCTTATTACATTCTAGCAGCTAAGGCGCAGCACCCATCGATGTGAGTGATGTTGAATTGGCCACACCCACCCAGTCACATGACCACCGAGCCATGCCTACCCAGCTGGTCATTAGGGCAGAGAACTGGTTGTTAAATTATTTGAATCCCTCCACTGCCTGGGGCCACTACTTCAAGCCCAGCCTCAGTGCTGCCATTGAGTGCCACTGTTCAGGGTGGCCTAGATGGGGGATGGGTGGGGATGGAGATATAGAGAATTATCTCTTGTGTTTTGGGTATGTGTGTTTGTGTGCGTAGGAGACACACCAGCAAAATCAAATTAAGACCAAATTCCACCTTTTTGACATACCAAGCCCAAAGGGTTTGGCGTCAGTGGCCCAAGCAGACCCTTCTGGCTTAGGAACTGTGGAAAATGCAGTTCAAACCATCTGGAAGTGATCCTATTGTGGTGGGTTGAACCATGGAAGGGATTTTCAAACTTTTTCAGACCGCAGAACCTGTTAGTTAAAAATAACCAAGAATCAAAGCTCTAGTGATAGAAACTTGGCTGCCTTTAAGTAGACTTACTGTATTTTTTAAAACTTAGTCTCTCATGCCCACTGGGTTCTCATAATATCCTACAACTCCGCACAACTCTGCATGATACAGCGTGGAAACCCCAGATCTATAGAACTGAACAGGGAGGAGATGTATAGCCTCCAAAATGGCTGTTGGCTGCTCACCTCATTTCAACTTTACTTATAATGCTTTATACATTTCCGTGGGTCAGAGGCTGAGTTTGCTGAAAAGATTTCAAAGAAGAGAGAGAAATAGTAATTTCTCTCTAAAGAAGACAGATGCCTCCTCCTTTTTTTCCTCCTGGGAAATTACTTCCTTATAAGTCTTCATTTTTGCTGACATTCCAATTTGCAGCTTTGGTGATACCGCAAGAAAGATTCTGCATTTTAGCTCCTGTTAATGAAACCCAGGCTGAGAAAAGTACAAAAAAAAGGGGGGTTAGGGATGAAAATAATTAGGAACCACAAAGAGCTTCTTTTTGCTCTGCTATAACTTCAAAGTGCAAATTAAAGGCTTGACTCAAATGGATATTGCCTCTTCGAAAGGCAAATGCTCCCTGATGAAAACTGGCAGGCATGAATGCATGCTGGGTGACAGAAAATATGATGGAGCTGAAGGGTAGAAAACATTATATTAGATTATTGCACTAACTACAGATTTCCATCAGCACCATTTCACACTTTCAAATTCACCATTGTGTTTCATTAGCAAGAATTGGTGGGAGCAATCAATGCCATTGAAGTTAAGGCAGACTCTAGTCTCATGGTGGCAAACCTATGGCACTCATGCCACAAGTGGCATGCGGGGCCATTTGTTAGGGCATGTGAGGCGTTGCCCTGTCAGTTCCAGCACGCATGCGTGCAGTGGCCAGCTGACTTCGCCCTTAATTGTAGGCCATTTTTCGCCCTCTGGAGGCTTCAGGGGATCTTCCTCCAGAGGGCCTCGGGAGTGGGGGGGAAGGCCATTTTTGCCCTCCCCAGACTCCAAGAAAGTCTCTGGAGCCTGGGAAGTGGAAAACAGGTCCATCGCGAACCAAAAGTGGGGGAGGGAGAGCGGTGGTCATGTGTGCATAGAATTATGGTGTGGGCACGCCCGCGCATGATCTTCCTGCGCTCCCCCCACTTTTGGCATGCGATGGGAAAAGGGTTAGCCATCACTGCACTACTGGGATGTTGAAGTGGGATCATGTTGAAGTGGACAAAACGTAAATGGCCCTACAGGTCAAAAATACCAGCACAACAAGTGTGAGTAAATAGCCATTCATTGCCATGTTTCAAATGTAACCCCAAATCTGCCACACGCGTACATAGAGGGTTTCCAACAGAGTCCTAGAAGTTTGGGCAACCTGCAGAAACAGGACAGAAACCGGAGATTGAGTTTTTCTTTTCTTTTGCTGAATTAATTTTGTTGGTGGGATGTTATTGCTTTGCCTGATGAAATAGGCCTATTCAAAGCAACCCAGAGGCAATTTGAACCGTGCCATTTGCTTTGGAAAGCAAAGAAGCCATCCAGTTCAAGTAACCTTGAACTGCTTAAAAAGTGCCAAGGAAGAAAGCTTCTCAGTAGGGACCAAAGTGCTTCCAGACTGCCTATCATGTGTACCTGAGCTTCCCATCTTGGTGGCATTTCGCTATGGGCTCCAGGCTGCCCACCTCCTATGTGCACTGCAAGAAATTTTGCAGCAAACACTAGAGTTGTCTCAAAGGGCCACGGGACTCTGGTTTTTCTTTGAAGATGTTTCGCTTCTCATCCAAGAAGCCTCTTGAAGAAGCACCTTTGGGACAACCATGATCTGGATGATTGAGAATCTCCATAGACAAACACTAGACTTGCTAACCAGGATGTTCTTGCTACATGATAGAAATTAAGCAGATAGCAGCTTTTGGACCTACCATTTGCTTACTCCAGGGCACTGTCCAAAGCCATTGGCAAATGGTCTAAAGTGACTCTTAGGATTCTTCCAACTTATTATCAATGTAGTGAGAAGGCAGGTAGAAAGAAGTGCTCACCAGAGTCCAGAGGAGGGCCCAGCTTCAGGTCTGACAGCTTCAACCAAAAATAGGTTCAAAGAGGACAGGGATCTTATTGAAGTTTTGTTAAACTATTGTTTTTTTCGGAGTATAAGACGCACCAAGGTTTTGAAGAGGCAAATTACAAAAAAAAGTAGGCAGGTAGATAGAGGGAGAGAGAGGGAGAGAAAGAAAAAGAAATACAGTAGGTAGGTAGGTAGGTAGGAAGAGAGAGAGAGAGAGTAGGTAGGTAGGTAGATAAAGGGATAGAAAGAGAGAGGAATAGAGAGAGAGAAATACAGTAGGTAGGTAGGGAGAGAGAGAGAGTGTGTGTAGGTAGGTAGAAGGATAGAGAGAGAAATAGAAAGAGAGAGAGAGAAATACAGTAGGTAGGTAGGGAGAGTGTGTGTGTGTAGGTAGGTAGGTAGAAGGACAGAGAGAGAGAAATAGAGAGAGAAATACAGTAGGGAGAGAGAGAGAGAGAGAGAGAGAGAGAGAGAGAGAAGGTAGGTAGGTTGATGTTTCCAGGTGTATTTATCCATGTCCTGGAGAAGGAAATCGCTGACAAATCTTAAAACTTTGTTTCTCTTGTCACAGAAACAGTTAAAGAGCCTTTCAAAAGAGCTTTCTGAAAGTGTTCTAACTCAGGGGTTCCCAAACGTGGCAATTTTAAGACTTGTGGACTTCAATTCCCAGAATTCTCCAGCCAGCTATGTCCACAAGCTATGCTTGCTGGAGAATTCTGGGAGTTGAAGTCCAAAGTCTTAAAGTTGCCAAGTAACTAAACAGCCTTCCGAAAGGGGGAAAAGGGGTGGTTTTTTTACACTTTGCATACTTCTCCCAAACTGCTCTTTCTCCGCGAAAACGTGGTCGTTTTTCTTCAAACAAAGAGCATGACTAGCCTTGGGGGGGGGGGCTTGCAGAGTGCTCCGTGGGGGTGGGTGAAAAATGAGCAAAAAACCGCCCCATTTATTGCAAAAACGGGCCATTTTTGTGTCAAATAAATTGAATGCATAGCCTTATGGAGGCTTATAGAGTGTTGCTGGGGGCTGTGGGGGCAAAAACGCCCTGATTTAGGCTAATTTCTGCCCTCCCCAGTCCCCAGGAGCTCTCTGGAAGCCTCCATAAGGCTAGGCACAGCCATTTTGGTGAAGGGGGCGGGGTTTCGGGAGGCAACAATTGCTGTATTCGCACCCCGAGTTTCAGTATAAGGTGCATCTTATACTCTGAAAAATACGGTAAACCCAGGGGTGGGATTCTACTGGTTCAGCCTGGTTCAGGCATTCCGGTAGCTCCGAAGATTTGCTGAGAGTGAACCGGTTCACTCCAACCTTCATGTGGGCCTGCCCGTTCGCACCCGTGTTATACTTACCTATATTTCCTTGTGTTTTTAGCCCAGCTGATCAGCGCAGCAGAGTGGATTGTTGCGCCCCAGCTGTTTTCCCGTGAACTGTGCATGTGCACACAGCGCGTGCCAGACGCGCAAGCGAGTGAAGTGGTTGTTAAACCGGTCGGATGCCACCCCTGACTAAGCCTCATTCCAGAACTTGACTTCACCATTTAGTTAAGATGAAAGAACCACGGTTACTCAGTCAGTTTTAAAATATATAAGTTACCTTAATTGGTTTGGATATTGATCAGTTTGCTATAGGCTACTTCACGCAACCACGCTAATGACTCACCTTGTAACTATTTATCACATGGTAATTTGAATAGCTGTCACATGGTGGTTGGTTCCCTCCTTAGTATATAAAGAACTAAAATGTGTAAATGAAACAAATGGGCTAATTTGAGAATTAAAGATAAAAAAAAGTAAGAAGCCAAGACCAGATTCTACTACATTCATTTGAAAATCAGTCAAGATGCCAATTGTACTTGTTCTTGGCATATTTTAAACCCTACCCATGGATGCAACGTTACCCACATATGTAGGCAAGTTTTGCAAATAGTAAACTTGGTTACTGGAAGCCATGCACTGTCTGCATTCATAAAGCATCCTAGGTTAATCTAAAATGCGGTTGCGGCATTTGTGGTTTAGTGTCTTATTTGAAGCCTGCCGTTGCATGAATTCAACCATCAAGTTAGGTCACAATGCTGTTTCTTTGCTTCATACTTCAGACTTAGCAAGTGTGTTAGGTTAACCCACTTTTAGTTCTTAGTTTATTGTGTGAACTCAGCCACTGCAAGAACATATTACTTGCAATTCTTTAATATGCTTCAGTTCTCATTCAAACAAAAGATTCCTCAAGACCAGGGGTCCTCAAACTTTTTAAACAGGGGGCCAATTCACGATCGGGGGTGTGGCAGACCTGGGTCGTTGCCCGGTTCCAGTGACCCAGGCCACCAAACTACTATTGGTTTGGCTGAACTGGTCTGAAACAGTAGGAACCCACAACTGCCCCCCCCTCCACTTCTAGAAGCATTCTGCAGGCCAAAAACAGGCAAAAACAACTCATTTCTTTGGCCAAAAGCGGGCCATTTACATCCGTTTTTTGGCCTCCTGGGGCTTTTATACACCCTGTTTTTCACCCCCCCCCCACCTCCAGAACGTCACTGTAGGTAGGCCGAATTTGTTGGCCTTTCCTTTCAGTTCTAGCGTGCGGGGCTCGCAAAGGTAAGTACTTCAGCTCTCGGCTGAAGGTGGGTGGGGTGATGTGGGCGAGGCTGGATTAATGGCTTTGAGGATCCATGCTGTAGTTTGAAAACCCATGCTCAAGACAGTTAAACTGGACTGCAGAGAAAGGAGGAATCTGTCCTTTTAAGAGTTGAAAGACCAGTTTGAATTCCCTTTAAATGACTCATTCAAAATGTGACCTCTGCCTCCACCAGCAAAAGACCCAAAGTTATGACACAGGAAATGGAAGAGATGTCCTTGAAAAGATGGGATCATAGAAGCCACAAATTCTTTAGCTTCAGATTCTGCACAAGTTTTCACATTCTTCTCTGTCCCATTAGAAAACCTTTGGGTAGCTTCTCGCAAACATTTTATTGCACTTTTTAAAATGCCAGAAATGCGCAGGAGCACTCGTCATATGACCCCACAATTCAGAGAGAAATCCCTTACCCAGCGTCAGAGTTCTCATCACGGTACAAAAATTGTCTCCCCACCCCCCACTCTGAGGGACAAGGAATACTTGCTTGTCACCTAGCTCCAAGAGGAGAACAGATGGATATTTCACAGTTGAGAAGTTGTTTTTCTTCTTCCTGCAATCATTACTCTAGGTTGATTTCTAAATAGAAGCAATCCATTTCATCTTTCTTTTAGCCTTAGGACTTAAGCCAGAACTGCAAATTATAATGGAAGCATAAACTATGAAGCTCCTCTTTAATGTCTAGGCTAGCACAATACATTAAGCCACAATGTTTAACTACAGTTTGTTGAACAAATCATGTATCATGTGATTTTGTAAATTGGGGTTTACACACTAAGTGGAGGACAGTACCGGTGGAATACAATGGCAGAAAATAGTTTCAAGCTACTATAGTAGTACATTTATTTTTCAGACCTATCCTAGGAATGTACTGGTGTAAAAAAATGAACATAATATCTAAATCATTTTCAAACTAACAAACCATTTTGGTTCTTTGAATGGATAGCTTGTTACTCAGAGCTTAATGCCTCTTATGCAAAGACCATCAAGATGCCTACAACATTATCTTACCATATTATCTGGAAGCTACACAATCTTTTGGACCCTAAAAAATGGGTTGAATGCCCTGCAAGAAGATCTCTGGCTAATATTTGGGTCTGATCTGCAGAGAAACTTTGAAAAACCAGAGGATCTGGATCTTTGTCCACATAGATTCAGATCTAGGCATGGGACAAACCCTGCATTGGTCACTGCTATGGATCACCTGGAATTGAATCAACCTGGAGCAAGTACTGTTCTTTTGGCTCTATTATAACCCTCAATGATTATTTTTTTTAACATCATAGGGCTGGCTGCAAGAGCTGGGGTTTGGAGCCCCCTTTGACAGTAGCTTTACTTTTTTCCAAGTGGGTAGTTCCAAGCAAGAGTGATGAAGAACAAAGCTCCAGCCACTCCTATATCCGGTGTTCCAGGACTTAGTCCTTTCCCCTTAACTTCTAAATGAAGCTGTTGCTTGCTGATAAGGAATGAAGATAGGCCTTAGATTGGATTTTGAAAATGGAAAGAGATGCAGATACAGATTTGACATAAAGGAAAGAGTTTTGGGAACTCCCATGAAGACCACATCAAGATAACAGAAGATTTGGGCGAATAGAAGCTGAGCAATGGAGAAACTGGCTGGCAGTAATAGTTATAATGCTAAAATAGACTAGGCACCTGTCACAGCTGTTGAAGGCAGTTTATTGAACTATTAGTTTTTACCTAGAATAAGTTTCGCTGGTAAGCTAAAATGGGATAACTAGTTGACACTAACTACAATTTAAGGGGTGCTGGGTGAGACCAGGACAAGACTAACCAAAGTACGTGAGAACATGCCTTAGGGACATAAATGCTGAAGAGGAACAGCATTATGGGGACAATTGACTTGAAGACTCTAGGACCAATCATCTTCAGCCTGGAGTGAATGATATGCCAATCAATCGTATAAGCCTTTTCCTAAGACCTACAAGGCTAAACAGGAGTAGAACTAAGAGCTAGGGTCCTTGGGATGTTTGTGTATATTGGGAACACATTTATTATTGTGTTAAGCTCTGTTTACTTAGAATGCTTTTGAGTACAAAGCTAAGTCTAATACTTATTAAATTAGTAATTTGCTGTAGTCTGGGAAATGGGAAACTGCTAAAGAATGCAAAACAATTAACCGTACTAAAGCTGAAAACTGATAGGGCTTGGCTTATACCCAAACTGCATGCTTGTAGTTTGAAACTTGAATAAAAGAGACACCTTGGGAAACAATGTCGTCTAGCCATGTCCCACTCCGTTCCTGAAGTGGGATATTGTTTGTACAACTCCAGTGACCATAACATAAGTTTGTACAATAACAAAATATGCTTAGTGAGCAAGATTTTACTACTTGAGGTGTGGCTTTCGCTTAGTGGTTGGCTCCTGATCTTGTCCAGTTTCAAACTAACAGCCATTGCACATCCAAGGCCACATTCCTTCAAGTGTTTAGTGGGTTGCCTTGCTTTATTCCTTTATTATTATTTCAGGCCATTGCCAATTTTTTATTTATTTATTTTATTTTATTTATATTTATATCCCGCCCTTCTCCACAGAGGACCCAGGGCGGCGCACAGGAATTAAAAAAACATATAAACAATAAATACATAATTTAAAAACATATTAAATTAATCTAATCCTATGCTAAAACCAATTTTAAAATTCCCAATCTAAAACTCTCTAAAATAGTCCCCATGGGAGGTTAAGCTAGGCCGGCTTGCTGGAAAAGATGTGTCTTTAGATACTGGCGGAAGAAGCGGAGGTAGGTGATGGTGCGCAATTCAGGGGGTAGGTCGTTCCAAAGGACAGGGCCCGCCACAGAGAAGGCTCTTCCCCTGGGTGTCGCCAGACGGCATTGCCCGGCCGACGGCACCCTGAGAAGACCCTCTCTGTGGGAGCGGATCGGCCGAAGGGATGTATGGGGCAGAAGGTGGTCTCGCATATAACTAGGCCCCGAGCCATGGAGCGCTTTAAAGATGGTCGTCAAAACCGTGAAGCGCACCCGAAAGACCACAGGAAGCCAGTGCAGCTTGCGCAGGATTGGTGTTATGTGGGAGCATCTAGTAGCTCCTATGTGCCATGCTTCTAAATTCAGACAGAGTTCATACATTTTACCACATGGGAGAGGTTGGTAAGGGGTTGGAGTTTTCTGTAGATTCTCTGTTGCCTATCTAGTAAGATAAGTAATGATAAGTAATGGTAACATAAGTAATGGTTATCCTTTGCTGGCTGGAGAAGTCTGGGAGCTGAAGTCCTTCAGACTTAAAGTTGCAAAGGTTGGAGACCCCTGCTGTAATGGTAATGGTTATCCTAATGGTTGGATAACCATTTATCTGAAATCGAATTGGGTTTTCTGTCTAGGCAGGGGGTTGGACTAGAAGACCGCCAAGGTCCCTCCTATCCTATCCTATCCTATCCTATCCTATCCTATCCTATCCTATCCTATCCTATCCTATCCTATCCTATCTATAATGTAATCTCTAATCAAAGGGTTAGAAATCACTGTCACTTATATACCAAGGAGTAACCCTTTCTTTCTCTTCCCATTGGATTCCAAGAATGCTTTACAAGATCTTTAATCCAGGTTTATATCAGTAATGGACTGGATGAGGAGAAGCAGATGGATACTTGATGAAGACAAGGATACTCTTGGATACCTGAACCACAAACTGGGAAAATGTTCCATTGTGAGTATTTTATATAGTATTTAATATATATCAGCACTTGACTCTGAATAGGGCTATAATGATACAGCCATTGTTAATGCACCAATTATATCTATTGCTAAGGGGAAGCTCCTGTGGTGGTTCGGTGGCTAAGACGCTGAGGTTGTTAATCAGAAAGGCCGGCTGTTCGAATCCCTAGCATTGCGTAACAGAGTGAGCTTCCGTTATTTGTCCCAGCTTCTGCCAAACTAGCGGTTCGAAAGCATGTAAAAATGTAAGTAGAAAAATAGGAACTACCTTTGGTGGGAAAGTAACAGCGTTCCATGAGCCTTTGGCATTGAGTCATGCCAGCCACATGACCACGGAGACGTCTTCAGACAGCGCTGGCTGTTCAGCTTTGAAACAGAGATGAGCATCGCCCCCTAGAGTCAGGAACAAATAGCACATATGTGCAAAGGGAACCTTTACCTAATGGGAAGTTCTATATGGCTGTAGTAACCAACGTATTACTAACATTTCACTTCGACCACTGGGATATATTTAAAAAGTGGTTGGAAACATCAGTTGATCCAGAATCTGTTTCTTTGCTGATTCAGTTATAGGGAATGATTTTAGAAAGCCTAATCTAATTTGGAACTAGACCACCTGAAAGAGTAAATTCTTCATGATAAGGTTTTCTGTGGCTTTATGGTCTATAGAAGACCCTTCCTGGCCAATTAGGTTCAATGAACTATTTTCATTCTCTAGGTTACCTTTAGTCAAACATAAGAGCCATGCTCTTCTTTCTGGATTGCATTTTTAGAGAGCTACTTTTGGCTCTCCTCTGGCTCTTTAGGTCTGGTCCTCATGAACAATTGGAACCACAAGAGGAATATCCCGAATTGGGGGGGGGGGGGGAGATCAAAACAGGAAGGGCCTTCAAGCCACATGTATTTGTTTATCTTTGTGGATTTCCTGAAAGTTACAATCAGGTTTAAAACCCAAAAATAGAACCAAGAGAAGTTAGTTAAAAACATTCCTTTGATGATTGTGAGCGAAAAATAGCAGTTTTTTTAAACCAGTCATTTAAAATAAAATGTACCAAGGCAACAATCCTAATGTTTTACCGGACTAGCAGCTAACATCTGGGGTTGGGGGAGAGATTCACAAGGAATTTTATATGGGATTATTTATTTATTTTAGTTATTGCGGGGCAGAAGGTGAATTGTCTTTTAAATTTTATGTATCCCTTTTTATCTTCTTTCACAGAATATTATTTGGGGAAAATTGGAGGCAGGATGATTAGGTGTCTTCAGCACCTTGCTTTGACCAAACATAAAGATGGAATACAAATATAGTAATAAAAACAGAAGTGGGTTTTCACATAATTGTACAACCGTTTTGCCATGCACAAAAAATGTGAGCGTGCCGCCCTGGGTCCTTTTAGGAGAAGGTGCGGGGTATAAATCTAAATAAAATAAAATAAAATGTGCCTTCTGTGCGTGTGTGCAACCTTCTGCACATGAGATTTGCTTGTGCAACCAGCTTGCATGCATGTATGCAGCTTAGAAAACGTGGCTAAATAGGATGGCATAGTGCTGAGGCAGGTGGGTTCAGGTCGCCACTACTGGTTTGCCCGAACCGGTCTGAACTGGCTGAATGCCACCACAATAAAAATCATCAAATGATTCAAGCTGTAGATTGTGCAAAGAAGTGGAAGAAACAGCTAATCACTTTATTTACTTATTTAATTTTATCCCGCCATTCATATTTTTATGAATAACTCACATGTTCAACAACACCTTCATGCTACCATTTTCCCCACAACAATTCTGTGAGGTGGGTTGGGCTACAAGAATGTGACTAGCCCAAGGTCACTCAGCTGACTTTCATAGCTAAGGTAGGACTTGAACTCATGGTTTCTTGTTTCCTGCCCTGATGTCTTAACCACTAAATCAAACTGACTCTCCTTGATCATACTTTTCTCCCAGAAAAATGAAATATCCTAGGAAATATTGAACAGACAGAATATGACATTCCCCCTGGATGTGAAAAAGGGAGGAACATGTTTTAAAGACAGAATAGCTCCCTGCAGCTTCCTGCCCCCACCCCCTTTGTCAATGAGCCATTAAAGCCTGAGCTAGACTGTTAGATCAGACAAAGGATTCCGATTCAGGCATGGTCAAAACAACAGGAACGTTTATTCACACTATTTACAACACACACAAGATTCAACTGGCAAGGTTTCTTCTCTGGCAACCTCTTATATAGAGTTACCAGGCAGGAAACTCCTAGCAATGCACTTGCAACATTGTAACTCCTTTCCAGACAGATTCCAGACAGCTTGTCTCTGTTAATCACTGCAGCTGCTGACTCAGCTCCGGAATGCGGTGACTCATAGGTTACCAGACGAGCTGTCTGGGACATAGGCTTGGGGACTCAACACTCCTTCCCCCATAGTCAGTGCGCATGTGTCTAGGTTCTCTGTCCAACACAGTACATGCGCACGCGTAGTCGTTCAGATAGGCGGGGCGGTGTCGGGTCCGCCCTGACCGCCTTAGTTCTTGAGGAGGCTCCTCCCTGTGGGACACGGAGCCTTCGCCTACGTCATCGCGGCCTGCCCTCGGAGGTGGAGTCGCCGTAGGCGGCAATGGCGACCCTAGCAAGTCCGGGTGAGGGGGCGTGGCGACCGGGCTTGAGGTAGTTGGCATTTGCTGGCGAGTATTATTCTGGTAGGGTGGTTCCCCGATGGGCGAGGCCCCCAGCTGAGAGTCAGATTGGGCTGTGAGGTCCTGGCGGTCTCCCCGTGCTGTTCCCGCCGATACGAGGTCTGGACCGGCTAGGGACTCCGGGGTTCCAAACAACTGCTCGGCTTGAGCAGAGAACAACGGCCCAACGGGGGCCAACGGGCAGGAACGGCCTGGCATGGTGACTGCTGTTTCGGGCAGGTGGCGCCTCAGTTGATCCAGGTGGCGCCGCCACTCGGATCCATCCTGAAGGCCGACTCTGTAAGAACAGGGTCCGGTTACGTCCAAAATGGTTGCGGCAATCCATCGCGGCTCCCCTGAAAAGTTCCTTGCCCAAACCAGGTCCCCAATTTCAAATAAACGAGGAGTGGGAATCTGCAGGTTGCCCCTCTGCAACCCGTCGTAATCGGGGTGCAGTCTGTCCAGAGTGGTCCGCAAGCGTCGGCCCATCAAGAGCTCCGCGGGGCTTTTCCCTGTGGCTGGGCAAGGTGTGACATGCTGTCCCAAAAGGTACGCGGCCACCCTTGCCTGCCAGTCCCCTTTATCCAAACGGGCCAAGGCTTCCTTGGCTGAGCGCACGGCTCGTTCCGCGCGTCCATTAGACGCCGGGTGATAAGGGGCGACCGGCGCGTGGCGGATCCCTTGGGTGGCCAGAAAGTCCAAGAAGGTGGAGGATTGAAATTGGGGTCCGTTGTCGGACACAACGACGTCCGGCAACCCGTGGGTCGCGAACAGACGGCGCAAGGCACGCACCGTGCTCTCCGCTGTGGTGGAAGCCATGAGAATCACCTCCACCCAGCGTGAGAACGCATCCACCACCACGAGGAAATTCTGACCATGGAAGGGACCCGCGAAATCCAAGTGGAGCCTGGACCATGGGCACCTGGGGGCGTCCCACTCCCTCGGCGGGGAGACCGGCGGGGCCGGCCGGGACGATTGGCAGGAGGAGCAGGCGGCCACCCATTCCGCCACTTCAGCGTCCATGCCGGGCCACCAGACATAGCTCCGGGCCAATGCCTTCATACGGACGATGCCTGGGTGGTTGGCATGGAGCGACTGAAGAACCATGTGCCGGAGAGGGGAAGGAACGATGACCCGATCTCCCCAACACAAGCATCCGCAATGGAGCGAGAGCTCCAGCTGGCGTGACTTGTAAGGCCGAATGTTTTCAGCCACACTGCCCGAAGGCCAGCCCCTCAGCACCCATCGGCAGACCTGGGCGAGGACGGGGTCTGCGCGGGTGTGAGCGGCAACGGCGGAAGAGGACAGGGGCAAGTCCGACTCCGCGACCATCAGGACAGAGAGAGCAGGCACAGGGGCCGGATCCGGCCCCGGGAGAGGGCAGCGGCTTAGGGCATCAGCATGCCCTATCTGCTTGCCAGGACGGTATAGCAGCGTATAGTCATACGCTGCCAGGAATTCCGTCCAGCGGGTCATCCTGGGCGACAGGATGGGGGGTGTCGGACGGTCACCGGCCAATAGCCCAAGGAGCGGCTTATGGTCCGTGACAACAGAAAAGGTCCGCCCATAGAGGTAATTGTGGAACTTCTTAATCCCGGACACTACAGCCAAAGCCTCCTTGTCGATTTGGCTGTAGTTTCTCTCCGTTTGAGACATTGTCCGGGAGTAAAAAGCAATGGGGGCTTCCGAGCCGTCTGGAAAGACGTGGCTAAGGACAGCCCCCAGGCCAAAAGGGGAGGCATCGCACGCAAGCGTCAGAGGAAGCCTGTCATGGTACTGGACTAGTACCGCATCTGACGTGAGCATGGCTTTGACAGCCGCGAACGCGTGTGCTTCGCGGCTGCCCCAGTGCCAGGCCGCGGATCGGTCGAGCAACCGATGCAGCGGCTCGGCTAGCGATGCCTTATGGGGAATAAACGGCGCGTAGAAATTCAAAAGGCCGAGGAATGCCTGCAGCTCCGTTTTGGAGGCAGGAGTGGGGGCCTTTTGGATGGCCTCGACCTTGGAGGGGGTTGGGTGAATTCCTTGGGCGTCAATCATGAAACCCAGGAATTCCACCCTAGGCGCAGCAAACGTACATTTGCTGCGTTTCAACTTTAAACCCGCGCCCCTGAAAACTCTGAGGACCTTCCGTAACGTTTTGGCGAGTTCTGATATGCTGGAAGCAGCAATCAGGACGTCGTCAAAATACGGTACAACGCCAGGGAGTCCATGGAGCAGTCGCTCCATGAGGCTCTGGAAGATCCCCGGGGCTACGGACACGCCGAATTGGAGACGGCGACAGCGGAAAGCCCCACGGTGGGTCACGATGGTCTGCGCTTCCGCAGCCTCGTCATCCACCGGGAGCTGTTGGTAGGCCTGCGCCATATCCAGTTTCGTGAACACTCGACCTCGTCCCAATGAGTGGAGTAGGTCTTGCACCACCGGAACCGGGTATGGGTTCGCCTGAAGCCCGAGGTTGATCGTCGACTTATAGTCGGCGCAGATCCTCACGGACCCGTCGGGCTTAATGGGGACCACAATTGGGGTCTCCCATTTCGCCTGATCGACGGGTTCGAGCACGCCCTGCGCCACCAATCGATCCAATTCCGCTTCAACCTTGGGCTTCAGCGCGAACGGCAGCCTGCGGGCCTTCAAGCGGACTGGAGCAACCTGGGGGTCCAAATTTAGGGAAACTGGAGTGCCTTTGTACGTTCCTAAGCTGCCATCAAAGACGTCGTTGAACTCTCTGATTACTTCGTCTACCGGAGAACTGGCTGGCACGCTGTGTACTCCTTGGACTGACAGTCCCAAGGCTGGAAACCAGTCCAATCCGATCAAGGCAGCTAGGGGTTTGGCCACTACCAGGATGGGAAGGGATCCGTGGAAGGGGCCGTAGTCTACTCTCACTCTGTGCAGACCTAGAATGGGAATTTGTGAGCCCTGGTAATCTTTCAGGATCGTCGCTGTGGGGCCGAGATCCCGCTTCCTGAGCTTGGGGCAAAGCTTAACTAAATGCGCCCAGGACATGAGTGATCTAGAGGACCCTGAATCTATTTCCATTTTTACCCCCACCCCCTCTAAGCAAACCACTGTTGACAGTCTCCTACTCTCTGCCTGGTCGTAGCTTAGAGCTGGGGGCATCTCCGCCAGCGCGAAGCAGTCGGTCGGCTGTGGCTGGTAGCGTCCTGAACACTTCTGCGACCCTCGTTGTCCTGGTGAAACGGTTCTGGAGGCGGCAGCTGGCGTTGTCGCTGGAGTGGCAGCACGGCACACAGCTGCTAGGTGTCCTTTCCTGCCACATCTGCGGCACACCGATGCCTTGAATGGGCACTCTGGTCTCTGGTGGGCCCTTCCGCAGCCTAGGCAGTTCCCGGACTTCTGCTGCGGTGTGAATGCGCGATTCAGCACGCGCCCGGTCACCCTCATGCAGTCCCCACGGTCTTCCTCCTCCAGCTCATCCAGCGGCGCTATTTCGTCTACCAGACACGCTCGCGGAGTGGGGAAAAGAGGAGGGCGCGCGCGGCCCATGTCGGATGTGGAGATCTCCGACAATTCTGTCGCGCGTGCTTCTTCCACCGCTTGCTCGAGAGTCAGGACAGTTTTTGAAAGCAAGCGGCGCTTTAGGCGGATGTCTCTTACGCTGCATACAAACTGCTCCAGTAGGGATTCCTCCAGGAAGCCAGCAGGGAACTCGCAGGGGATTGCGGTCGCTCTCAATTTCTGCAGGAACTCGGCTACCGACTGTTGCGGCTGTTGCACACATTGCCTGAATGCATAGCGATGCGCTATGCGGGAAGGTGCCGGCGCGTAGTGTGCTCTCAGGCGGCCCAGGAGATCGTCCCACGGCACTTCGTGCACCGCTGCGGGTGCTGCTATGGTTCGGGCGGTAGCAAACAATTCAGGGCCGCCGCACTGGAGGAATAGGCTCAGCTTCCTGGCAGGCGCGAGTTCGCCGTAGTCGCTGGCTATCAAGAAGCACTCGAACCGGGCTAAGAAGGAAGCCCATTGTTCCTTCATCGGGTCGAACGGTGCAAACGGAGGCATTGTCGCCGTAGCCATGGTGAGGCTGTGCGTCGCGCTGCGCTCTGTTGTTGAAGTATTCGTTACCCGTTGCGTTCTAAGGCCCTTCCTCGGCCCTTCTCTTCTTCTCCACTAACATTGAAGCATGTGATCACCTTTTCTGTTCAGGACTCAAGCCATGTGGTCCTGGCCACCATTAAACCATCTTTCCAAGCAGCCTCATGTCTCCAGTGTCTTTTTCCCCACTTGGAGCCAAACCCAGAACGACATTTCTTTCAACAATACAAAAAGATCTCACAAACAATGAGAGGCTGAAATGATTCATTGGAATATCTGTGAATAGTATCATGTGCCACTAATGAAAAATTAGTGGAAACATAGAGTTGAAAAAGTACTTGAAGATGAGAGATCAAAATATTGTGAGATTTCTGACTATAAACTGATTCAGTCTTTATTTATTTTATTTAAAACATATAGTCCATCTCCTAACAAACTTTGAGCTGCTGATAGCACACTAGATTTAACTGTGGTTGAAAAGAAGAAACTGTGGATAATTGATGTGGCAATTACCAGGAAATAGTAGAATAGAAGACAAAAAAGATCATAAATATCAAGATCAAAATTGGACTTGAAAGATGATGGCATTAACCGGCGGTGGTAGTCTATTATTGGCACACTGGGTGCCATACCAAAAAATCTTGGATAGCAGGTATCCAAGAAAATCTTTGCTTTGACAAAATTTCCATCTGTCAATTACAAAAGATCACACTGCTTTGATCTGAACATATGCCAATACATTATGACATCATAAGTTACTTGGAAAGATCTTTATGTGAATGATGGCCAACAGACTCTAAAGAATTGGTAGCTTTGATTTATAATAATAATACTGAAGATATACCAAAAAGAGTTTGTACTCATGTATCACACTTTCTTCCCAGTGGTGTATTAATCATTAAGTAGAATAAGCCCCTCCTTAGAGCACCAGGCCGAAAGGGGGCACCACAAAGTTGAGAGAGAGAAAAAAACCATATGTAGATTTGTACAGTGTGTACAAGAAGAGGCACAAAGATTTGTCAGTGCTTAGGGCACCAGTGAGCCTTAATCTGCCACTGTTTCTTCCCATATATAGTGATAGGTCAAGAAACTTGTATCTTTCAACTTTACTGAATTACAACTTTTAGCATTCCTCATAATTGATCATGTTGTATTTATAGTGAAATATGGAACTCTGCAGGTTTTCCAATCTGGGCTTATAGGTACTGTACTGTAGAAGCTTCTACCTTACAGTACCTATACGGTACTGTATAGTTTCTTCTATGGTAGGAGCAATGAAACAATACTGATGTCTTGTTCAAAAGGCAGACATTTATAAAATTACGCATGGTGACTAATATATAAAGAAACATTTTTCTCTTTTATAATATCTGAACTTTATTGGAATCTTCGGTTTAAGGCAAATGGTAGGAAATTCTAGGATGATAAAGGAAATATAGCTGAATGATAGAGTCCATTACAAGACGATGTAGTGTTGTCAATGTTGAATGGTTTCAAGATGGAAGTAGTTCAATTCATAGAGGATAAGATTATCAGTGACCACTATTGTCATAATATGCATACATTTATGATTGGTGGTGTTATTCTTACAACTACCAGTTGCTGGGGAACACAAGTAGAAAGCCCTCTTGTGCTCCTATTTTACTTGTGATTTCATCAGTATCTGTTTAGCCATTGTGGAGAGCAAATATAGGATAAATACAGAAAAGTTTTGTCTGATCCAGTTAGGCTCTTCCATTGCTCCGTTATTGTAATAATAACCAAAAAAATGCTCATAAGATCTTACTATGAGCAGGATGGTTATACATTGGTCCCATTTCCTTAAATAGGTAGTCTGTAAATAGATAGATGATAGATAGATAGATAGATAGATAGATAGATAGATAGATATAGGTAATTGTTTCACAACAACCTGTTATTAGGCCCCAATTAAGGGAGGAGACATACTGTTTCCTTTCCTGCCTTTTGGCTCATCACCAGAGACCATCTAGACAGCAAGCCAAGAATTACGTTGTGTAATTTTTTAGATATGAGTGTTCGTTTTATGAGCTGATCAATACATTAAATTAGAGAGAGACCAGGATAGATCTATTTCGAGCTTATTAGCTCTCATCAGCTGGCCATACCCTTTACTGGGATTCGAACCGGGGCTGTGTTGCATGCCAGGCAAGGGGTCTAGCACTTAAGCCAAGCCGGTTCCCCTTATTGCATCAGCTGAGACAGGGTATATTAGTATAGGTCAGGGGTGTCCAAACTTGGGAACGTTAAGACGTGTGGACTTCAACTCCCAGCATTCCCCAGCCAACATGGCTGGCTGGGGAATGCTGGGAATTGAAGTCCACACGTCTTAACGTTCCCAAGTTTAGACACTCCTGGTATAGGTAATTGTTTCACAACAACCAGTTATTAGGCCCCAATTAATTGAGAGCTAATAATATGAAATATATCTATCCTGGTCTCTATCTAATTTAATTTATTGATCAGCTCACAAAACTAACACACATATCTAAAAAATATCTAAAAATGGTCTCTAGTGATGAGCCGATAGGCAATAAGGGAAACAGTATGTCTCCTCCCTTAATTGGGGCCTAATAATAACAGGTTGTTGTGAAACAATTACCTATACTAATATACCCTGTCTAAGCTGATGCAATAAGGAGAACTGGCTTGGCTCAAGTGCTAGGCTTCTTGCCTTGCATGCAACATAGCGCCGGTTCGAATCCCAGTAAGGGGTATGGCCAGCTGATGAGAGCTAATAAGCTCGAAATTATCCTGGTCTCTCTCTAATTTAATTTATTGATCAGCTCATAAAACTAACACACATATCTAAAATATTATACAACGTAATTCTTGGCTTGCTGTCTGGATGGTCTCTAGTGATGAGCCGATAGGCAGTAAGGGAAACAGTATGTCTCCTCCCTTAATTGGGGCCTAATAATAACAGGTTGTTGTGAAACAATTACCTATACTAATATACCCTGTCTAAGCTGATGCAATAAGGGGAACTGGCTTGGCTCAAGTGCTAGGCTTCTTGCATTGCATGCAACATAGCCCCGGTTCGAATCCCAGTAAGGGGTATGGCCAGCTGATGAGAGCTAATAAGCTCGAAATAGATCTATCCTGGTCTCTCTCTAATTTAATTTATTGATCAGCTCATAAAACTCACACACACACACACACACACACACACACACACACACATATATGGTGCTATATATATATGGTGCTTCCTCCTGGAAGCACCAAGTCGGAAGCACCAGCCTGAAGATGATGAATGAGACTTCATCGAAACGTCGTTAAGATACTTCCAATTCTCTCATATATATATATTTTTATAGTTCCTGTTTTTAGGCCCATTTAAGGGAGGAGACAAACTGTCATCCTTCTCTGCCCTTCGACTCAACCTAGAGATCATCCAGAGAGAGACCCATTAAGATTGTTGCTGTTTTTTAGGTATGTGTTAGATTTTTAAGGGCTGATTTAATAATTAAGAGACCAGGATAGATCTATTTCAGGCTTTTTAGCCTTCTTCAGCTGGCCATACTTCATCTACTGGGATTTGAACCGGCACTTTCCAGCATTTCAGGCAAGCCTTCCTATGCCTTGAGCTAACCGGCTTTCTCTTCTAATTTAATTTATCGATCAACTCATAAAACTAACACACACACACATATATATATATATATACATACATACATACATACATACATACATACATACATACATACATACATACATACATATATATATATGTTTCACAACACCCTGTTAGAGCCCCAATTAAGGGAGGAAGCACACTGTTTCCTTTTCTGCCTTTCGGCTCATCACCAGAGACCATCTAGACAAAAAGCCATGAGTTCCGTTGTGTTAATTTTTTAATATGTGTGTTAGTTTTTTATGAGCTGATCAATAAATAAATCATCTATCCTAGTCTCTCTGATTTATTTATTGATCAGCTCATAAAAAACTAACACATATCTATATCTATCTATCTATCTATCTATCTATCTATCTATCTATCTATCTATCTATCTATCTATCTATCTATATCTATATCTATATCTATATCTATATCTATATCTATATCTATATCTATATATATATATATATATATATATATATATATATATATATATATATATATATATATAAATTATCTAATGGGTGATGCAAGAGTATGTGCTGCTTTCAAAGTGATCTCATTTGGCCCATTCAGTTCTTGGGGTTTCAGGCCGACATCCTCTCTGTCTGAACCTATTCTGTCAACAGAGTGATAGCGACAGCAAATGTTAAACAGAACAGGAAGCGCTGTTGACACTGACCCTAAAGAAATTTCATCATGGTTTAAATTTAGTTGGCCGGAACAATTTACTCTGTTAGGGAAATGAGAGCCAAGGCAAGAACATAAAATGAAATGGCCAGAGAGCTTGAATGGTTGGGCAGATAAAGTATCATGGGGGTAATCCTACAAGAATCATCTAATAGGGGAGATGGTCAGCACAAATATTTAATAAATCAAAAAATAAGATATTTTTTAAAATAAGCATCATTGATTTGAGATTCCATGTCTCGATAGAATTAGGGTTAGGGTTAGAGATAAGGTTGCAGTATTAGCCTGTAATCCTATCCTTCCCCTCCAATTTAAGATTGAAACACACTAAACATGTATAAGCTTTTATCACTCAGAGCTGCAATTCTAATAAAAGAGGGAAATGTTTGCCTATTGCAGAATGCTTAGTTTGGTAAAATTCCACTTCTAGTTGAAAAGGTTAAACTGAGCCCATACTTCAGTCCGTGTAAAATTAAATCTGACTGGAGGAGGACTTGAGAACTTAAGAAAAATGATTTTTCAAAGTGATTTTAGGGGGTGTAGAATAGCATAAAATTCAGTGCTAGACAACAAGACAGGACCTCTCTCCCTTCATAGTTCTACAGGAGAGGGAGGCTCTACCTTGGTTTTCTCCTGGTCATCTTCATCCATATAAAATGTTTCCATAGGAGGTTATTAAAGAAATAAATAAAGATCTGTTTAGTATGTAGAGCGATGATCCAGGAATTCCAAAGCTATAAATTAGATTGGGAAGTTGGAAAAACTTCCCAACCAAAAATCTATGATCTTGGCAAGTTGCTTCCATATTCCCGTCAAGAAAGCTGCATGGACCTCACCTCCATTAAGTCACCAGGAATGGAGCGGGACTTTGTCCATCACTGTTATCATTACTTTAGTCAATCCAGCATATCCACCTTCCTATTTTAAAACCAAACCACAATCCAGACTTTTCCAGGAATCCTTGATTCTTTCCGAAGTACCTGCAAAGATATCTTGGTTTGGGTTCAACACAGAGGTGGGTTGCTGCCAATTCGGCCCAGATCGGGTGAACAGGTAGTAGTGGTAGCGGGAGGCTTCGCCCACCCGCCCGGACACTCCTGCACATGCACAGAAGCATCGCGTGCAAGTGCATGCGGAAGCGCACCCAAAGGTAGTAAAAAATTTGGCAACCCAACACTGGTTCAACAAGAACTTTTTCAGGGCTGCACATTGCTGCAGAAGGGGCCTTAGGAACAATAGCATCACTTTGATTACAGCTGAAGAAGAGCAAAAGCTAATAGAGGCACAGATTACTGAATGAGTTGTGACAGAGGACAGAAATGTTTGTGGGGGAACTTTTGTGTGGGAGCACCTCAGTCCACAGCTGGTCACTACAGCAACTTTGCACAACCTAATGCACTCTTCATGCGTTGGGCTATGACTTTAATTCTTTCCCGTGCCTTTCCTTCAGGAAAAACAACAACAACCAAAGAAAGACATGAAAGATCTTTAGCCAGCCTTTAAGCAACAGAAAAACAGGAAGCCAATAAAATAGAGGAAAAGTGCCAGACATACTATGCCTTTTTAGCTTCCAGGAAGAGATAACGTTGTTACCATTCAGTCAGCTTGCAGCCTGGTTTGCTTGCTTCTTATAAGTGAGTCAGAGAGTCTGAAATGATGTTGTGAACAAGAATTCTGTAAACATAGCTGTGACTATTTAATAGCAGGAAGAACAAGTCAGCTCTTCCTTTTGCTGCCTCTCAGCCTCACCACCTCACTCCATAAACAATTTCCCCCTGCTTTTCCCAAATCTTCCCTCAATAGTCTGCTGCCAAACTTAATGCGCTAGGAATGTACATCATTTGAACAAAATGGCATGTAAATCAATTAAGATGATTCACTAACCCCTGATGCACTTCAGTGAATCCTATAAGTTGGCCAAGTAGGCTCTGCTTTCCTTGAGTAAACAGGAGAGGTGGTATTCAGCAGGTTCTGACCAGATCTGGAAAACCGACAGCAGCAATTTTGAGTAGTTCAGAGAACTGATAAACACCACCTCTGTCTGGCCCTGCCCCCATCTATTCCCTGCTTCATGAGTCCCAGGAAGGAATTGCAATAACCTTCCCATGTCACGCCCATCAACCACACCTACCAAGTCATGCCATGCGACGCCCACCAAGCCATGCCCACAGAACCAGTTGTAAAAAAAATTGAATCTCACCACTGGTAAACAGGACTTTGGAGGAGGGTTGATGCTAGAGACTAGAATTAGTGGAAGAAGTGCCAGTAAATATAAGCAAAGTGCTGAAAGAATTTTAAATAAATTGCCGATTAATTGACTGTTTATATGTCATCATGTTGTTGTTAACTGCTGTTCCATGGTTAGCTATTGCATATTTAAAATGAATAGATTGTCCACAAACAAGAGTTTAAAAATATTTATAATCTCTATTCCTGGCCTTTTCAATTTGGTAGGATTACATCTCCTGTTATCTCCAACCAGAATGGCCAATCACCATGTAGTAGAAAATTAGTGGAACTGTTATCAATTTTTTTTAGGGGACCCCAATCTCAGAAACTTGCTCTGTATGTTCCACTGAACAGCACCTGTAGAAATGAAGCACATGCAGTTTGTAAAATGATAAGCATGTGAAAATATAATTTTTGTAGAATTGAAGTCGCATGCAAAGGCCGGCCTGGCTTAGTTTTAATGGATATAGTTTTAATTGATTTTAACCCTTTTTAATCTAAATTTTAGCACAGACCTTAATTTAATTGATTTTTAACTGTTTTGTACTGTATTGTTTTATATTTTTATATTTCTGTGCACCACCCTGAGTCCCCTAGGGCGGGGGTCCCCAACCTTTGCAACTTTAAGTCTGAAGGACTTCAGCTCCCAGAATTCTCCAGCCAGCTTTGCTGGCTGGAGAAGTCTGGGAGCTGAAGTCCTTCAGACTTAAAGTTGCAAAGGTTGGGGACCCCTGCCCTAGGGGAGATAGGGCTGTATACAAATTTGAAAAATAAATAAATAAAAGTGTGAAACACCTCCAACTTTCCCAAGAAGTCCAGAAAATACTTAACTGTTGGCACAGCTGAAATTTTCAGCTGAATCTTCTAGTTCTGATTTGTCTGATAAATTCTGAAAAAATGGCTGCCCTATAGTAATTGCTTGAGTTGTTTAAAAAAAAAACCGGAATTACACAAACTACAGTTCTGAAGAGTATACTAAGAAGCCTCGCCATTATGGCAGGAAAATGTTAACAGAGGAAGCAATATAGCATTACATTAATTTGAAGCGCAGGCAGACTCTGACTGACATAGGTCTATGGATACTTTGCGAAAAGGTGGAAGTCTAGCAGACGTACCCCTGTTTTACCTTTTATTTCATTTTTAAAATGCAAAAAACCACAATCGATCAACCAAAACACACCTCCAAACCCACACATTACCGAAACCCTTCATTTTGACACTGAATTCTACAGCACAAGAGTTTCTGTGTGATGAAACTTGAATTTGGACTGTTATGGGTGACCCATCTTTGTTAAAGCCATCCTTTGTTATTTATCCACCCTACCATTAAGTTTTGGAAGATTTTTACGTCATTCGTATTTATCAGCCATTGAACACTCTTGGAGAGAACTAAGGCATCTTTGAGATTTGACCAGGGGTGAGCTGCTACGGGTTCGTCCGGGTTTGGGAGAACCCACAGCTAATGTTACGGCCTATTCAGAGAACTTCCAAATCCAACCCCTGGCTGGCCCTACCCACCCTCTCCTCCCAGGAGTCTCCACACAGCCCATTCTGGATGTGAGGTCAGTGCAGGGTCGTGGATGGGAGGGGAGGGGGCGGGAAATGGACTTCTCGGAGCCCGGAGGCAATTTTCGCCCTCCCAGAGGCTTGAGGAAAGCCTCCATAGCCTGGGGAAGGCGAAAAAGGCCCCCTCGCTGTGGTGCAGAAGTCTGACTAGGCCAATGCCACTATGGCTATGCCCACCCAGAAACTGGGCAGAAAACCTGTTGCTGAATTATTTGAAGCCCGCCCCTGGACCTGACCCCTTTGCACAGAAGCGATATCTAAAAAGTGCCTCCAATAATAGTAATATCTAAGTTTCTAATTGCCCCTGAAGAAGATTCCTTCAAACTAATTTTTTTTTTAATTTACTCATTGGCTCTGTAATGAAACCGAGATTCAGATTTATCCACTCTTTTTCCCCACTCTCCATTGCAACCTGGCAGACCAGTAAGTTTCATTGGACAGACCTTGTCCTCTGAGCTCCATTGTTCTCCTCAGACTAATAGCCTTAAATTTAATTGGAGAGCTAAGAAATCGAGTGGAGATTCCTGGGGGATCATTAAAAGGCAGGTATGTAAGCCAAGACATTAGCTCTAGCAGTTAATCCAAACAGTTATTAATTAAATGTCTGAATGATGTAGTTCTTCAAGAGATGACTTGGCCAGGATTTATAAGCATTAAGACCAAATAATAACTTAGGGAGAAGTAAGTGAGGCCTCATATAAATGCATCCTTTGAAATAGGCTGCCTGTTTTACAGAGAAGCATATTAGAAGGCATAGCACAAGCACTGAAAACTGACATTTTCATGGCACAACATTGCTTAGCGTTTTGAACAAAACAAAGACAGGCAGGAAGCAAGGCACAGCAGGAAAGACTGTATTGTGCTTGTGCATAATTATAAAAATAGGGAAAAGAGAATAAGAAGAAGATATGAAGAACTGTGTATTGCTACATAAGTGTAAAGATAAAAATGGGAATAAAGATATTTTTTTCAGAGATATGACACAGTCACAGGAGACTATACACTGCTTCAAACATGAATATTTTATTCTAGAAGCTATGAAAGTCCAAGATTGAAGATCTTAATTCTTAAAACCGTTTACATGTGCACATATGCACATAGATAGTCCTCGCTTACCAACTCCTTCAGCAGCTGTTTGAAGTTATGATGGCATTGAAAGGATACTTACTTGTAGCTGTCAAAGACTCCTCATGGTCACACGATTGCAATGTGTGTGCTTCGCAGCTGGTGGATGTTTACGATGATCACACCATCCTGTGGTCATGCGACTGCCATTTGTGACTTCACAGCCACTTTCCGAGCAACGTCAATGGAGAAGCCAGCAGGAAGTTGCAAGAGGTGATCACATGATGTAACACTTATGGACCGCAAGTGAGCGATTCATTTCATAACTGGAAGCAGAACATGTCAAAGTCGGCATGGTCGCTTATTGTTTCACTTAATGACCATGTTACTTAGTTATGGCAATGTCAGATCCAATTGCAGTCAATGAAGACCACCTGCATTGCAAAAAGCAAAAATGGCTTAGTTAATTTATGAATCCTCTAATAACACAGATATTATTCTGTACCATATTGCTGTGGGGTGCGGCACTATTTATTTTTAGAACACAATCTAAGAAATGTTGAGAAAATGGAAGCTGTGTTGTATAGGTGAATAATAAGTATAATGCCATGCAATTTTTGGAATGTAGAAAAGCAACCTTTGATTTCACAGAACACATTTTCATTGTTTTTGCAAAGTCAAATAGTTATCTTCTTGTGCGCTAAAACCATCTGTTACATTTATGAAAGTTTTAATAAAGTTCACCCAGGCCCAAAGTTCATCCAAATGGCTATGTTGCCTAAAACATACATGGGAGAGACTGTATAGCTATACACTCATACATGGGAGATGCGTTAAAATCACTGGTACTCCTAAGTATACACACATACAGGGTTGCTAACCTAATACTCTTAAAAGGGCTTACTTGCTCCATAAGATGGCTCCTTCAATCAAACAACCTTGTAGCAAAGTTCTCTTAGAAGATGGTTGGCTTCACCTGGACCAGCACTAGAACTATAGAACTAGATCCTTCCAATACAGTTTTATTTTAGCTACTAGCTGTTAACCCAGTGTTGGCAGGGTATTTTTTTTTACCCCAATCCTGTATTAGACATTCACAAATGTCTGGACCAAACATAATTTCTAATGTTGGATTTTGCCCCTTACCAGAGGGAGCCTGCTTGTGGAATACTGTGAAGCCGTTACCATGGCAACTCCACTGTGCTGTATAGTAGAACCCATTTTAAGGCAGTACAGTAGAAGCCATTTTAAGGCACAACAGGCTTTATCCTAACAGAACACACACCCTGAGGGGTCTTAGGGGTGTCTTATCCCCACAGTATTTCTTTTCAGAGAGTAAGTCACCTCTTTACCAAGTTTGGTTAAAATTGCTTGATGTGTTCCAGAATTGTGCTGGAATACACACATGTGCATACGCACGCACACACACACAGAGCCATTTTTAAACATATAGATTATAAAGCAGTGGTACAAGGCCCACACTATGTCCCAGCACCTGCAAACTCCTACCTGTATGTCATAAGAGATAGAAGACATGGTTCAACACCCCTGTGCATTGTTACTCTGACAGATTAATCTGGTCTTGGGCTCTTTGCTTTGGATCTTCCCTAGTTTAGCCTGCAGCAGAGAACATTCAGTGAAAAGAAATCTGAGATTTATTTAAGCAACCAATTGTGTTTTTTAAGCCTCCCCACCCCCATCCCAGACTCCTCCTTCAAAGATGTCACTGTACTACTGCTACATTCTCTGCTGCCCTCAAAGGCTGTTTCTTCTTCTTCTTTTAAGTGCCCAGCCAGCCAGAGAAGAATTACTACTAGTCTGATTCAGAGGAAGTCAAGTTCCTAAGATCCAGCAGGATAATTAATTTCCAAATGCTTACATATAAGTATTTGTTCCTCAATTGCCTTGCCTTGCTCAAAATATATCAATCGTTCGCTGAAAGGGAAGCAGTTCTTAAAACTCTAGTCAGGGAGGTCTACCCAGGGTGGCAGTGGTATGGATATTCAACAGTGTCAAAATGGCAGATGCCCTCTATTAACATATAATGCAATGCATGTAATTACCTATTGAACATGGATAGAATTCGGCTCGTTAGAGCATGCTCCCTTTTTTTTTAACACCATAGACCTCCTGATGACAGCCTTTTTACTGCTTCAGCCCCATGCCTATTAACTGCAACTTCCTACTGCTTGTAGTCTTTGGTGTGTTGGACATGTCAGCTCTATTATTGCTGCCTGCTGATATTGAACCCATATCTAGCACTGATGATGTTACCTAGTTTTGGGTAATGAAACATCTGCAAGAAAACAAGAAAGCTCAGAGAGCACCAAGGACCACTCATTTTAACCCTGAGCTACAGACATTCTCTTTTATTTGTATGCATACCTTCAAAGAAATAAGTGCTAATTACTCAGGGGGAGAGAACAGCCTTAGGATGCCATGTAGTTCTTCAGTCATTCCATTTGACTCCCTCACCCCACCACTTGCTTGCCTTGGGGGGCAGAGAAGAAGCATAAACGCCATAGTTAATCCTACATCCTCCTAAATTATCCTGCTATCATCATATGCAATGGTTAGGGAAGGGACATTCCTGTTTTCCCTGTAGAAAAAGGAACTTAGTTGACTCTGAGTTGTCATTTCACCTTCAAAAGCAATTTTCAGAGATACTGTATTCCATGGGTGAAGAAACAGAGATTTGTTGAAAGTAGGCAGGAGGAGGGGAAATAACCTTCATCTTGCAACTCTGCTATCCAGCCATCCTGCTAAAGGCTGTACTGGGCAAGATCAAGCAGTGGTGGGCATTCACAGCACATTGATGGCAGCTGGACACCCCCAAGTATGTCATGTTGAAGACAGCTTGTGGCCTACCGATTATCCATATGTTCTTAAAGCTTGCTAAATTGCCAGTTCCATCCAAGTGCTTTTAACAATTTTAGGTTCAAAAATTAGGCACTCAAATTGCTTCTCTTGGGGCCTTCAAAAGTTTTACTTCCTGAATCCTGAAACTCAGATAACCGATCCCAGTCATGGGTAACCCTTGACTGTTATTGGACAATGCTCCAACAGAGATATTGTAGTTACTACTGGACTTTTTACCCTTTTTCTTAGAAGTCTCATATTTCAAAAAAGATAGGAGTGTTAAAAAGCTACCAAAGCAGTTTCTTGTGGGCTAGTGATTTCCACATTACAATTCCAGGAATTCCAAGGGAGCCCAACTAATGGGAGAGGAAGTAGGAGGAACCATGCACCAACTTACTACAATACTCTACCTTTGCTATTTGCTTTAATAACTTTTTCCTACACTGCTCTTCAAAAGCATCTCAGGCAGGTGGGATAGGCTTAGCCAATTAACTAGCCAGGAGGAAAGGAAGCAAGGTCGGGAGTGGGAGGCTAAGAAGAGTGGACCTGGAGTTCCTTACTCATTTAATTTTGTCAGTCTATGTCAGGCGCAAATAACCAGAAGCATTTGTAAAGTTCAAAGCACAGAAGAGTTCATTATTGCTACTACCTCTATACAAGAATATAGTCAACTAATGGTCAGAGCTAAATTAGCTCTTGTTAGTTGCGAAGTCGTGTCTGACCCATCGTGACCCCATGGACAACACTGTTAATCTATGAAAGGGAAACTGGCTTTAGATAAGGGTTAACGGAATTCATGGGGAGGGGTTGGACTTGGGTCACTTGTGACAATGTAATGACTCTAAACTGATGACATATTTAACTCCACCTTCCAGCTCAACCTGCTCTTCTCCTATGGTCTACTGCAGTGATGGCTAACCTTTTTGTCATCGCGCGCTGAAAGCACCCACCCGCACCCATAATGCAAAGTGTGTGGCATATATCCCAACCTCTCACCCATTTTTGGCTTCCAGGTTGATGCAGGAGGACTTCCAGGCCCAAAACAGAGTGCAGGGGTGCTGTGTGAGGCCCCAAAATGCAATGTGATCACTCCCTGTGCCTGCGCCCTGCCCCACCCCCCAGCACATGTGCGGCAGAGACCCAAAGACCAGCTGGCTAGCGGGAGGCACGCACATATGCATGAAGGAGTTGAGCCAGGGCGATAGCTGGCATGCTTGCGAAGCGGGCTCTGCGTGCCACCTGTGGCACACATGCCATAGGTTCACCATTACGAGTCTACTGAGATAAGTTTCAGAAGAAACATTTTTAACCCTCCAAAATTCGATCTGGTGCCAAACAAATTAGAATTGCTTCATGAACTCCTTCTGTCAATTTACCTTGCCTAATCACCTGATTTGGGGTGATATTTTTTTTCCCTCTGGCTATATTTTATCTGAACAAGTACCATAACTGGAAATATTAGACCTCCCCGCCCCACCCCAAATTAGATGGGAAAGATTTAACACCAGCCAATTTAATTCTATCATCTTACATCCAAGGACTTAAATGTAATCAGTTTGTGGATCAGGTTCTATATTTGGCCATTTGGAGCAGCTGGTGGTTTACAGAAAACATCCTTCCAACCACTGTTTAAAGAAGCCATTTCAAACAAAAGATAACTCATAAAGAGGCTCAGTTAATTTTTCAAACGATATGCATGATGAGGAATAAGCTGCCTTTTGAATTATTCATTTTAACGGAGACTGGTTATTCATTCACCTGGCTCCAGCCACTGATATAAACACACAGCTCCCTTGCACTCTGTAATATTTATTGTATTTAAACAAGCCTGGAGGTCATTGAACAGGCTGTACCGTCTGAGCTGCCGCCTCACAGAGAGCCGAAGAACTTGAGAGAGGGGTAGGCAGCCGGCAATGTCCCTTGATACAAATCTGATCTGGGGATGGATTAGCTGCAAAGCCTCGTCTTGAGACAGTTGGGAGATATTTAATCCCTTAATTCCACTTGCTGTCTTTGACTTGGGCCCCTTTCTTGGCATAATCTTTTAAGAGGGACAAATGCAGATTGCAACAAAGAGAGAGGGGCCAGGAAGGCAATCAGGAATACGGAAAGCCTATGAGGAAAGTTGGAATGGACAGGATTTGTGGTTTAATCTAGTAAGAAAGGAGGCTTTCGGGCGCGCGCCAATGTGCCAGGGAAGCTAGATTATGTCAGAGACCGAGTCCTTGGGGAGGGGAGGTAGCACTAATCCAATTGGGGGGAATGGCTTGCAGGCAGAGGTTAAGGCACAGAGAGCAGGGCCTGCCACTGCATTGGCATCTATCATAGGCAACAAAAGGGTCAGAGAGCATCGGATGCTGCTTGTGCTGCCCGGCTACAGCACCGTGGATGCCAATTATCCTGCATGAAATTGAAGGTGCTAATTAGTTCTTGAAAGGTAGCTATATTTGTTACCTTTTTAGACCATCTCTTCCGGAAGACTTTGAGGGGAAAGTGACATGGGTTTGACAGGTCTTTCAAGGGTATCCCACAGGACTGTGTCAAAATGGCAATTATGACCACTCAACAAAACCCCCAATCATGTGTGTGTGTGTGTGTGTGTGTGTCTGTCTGTCTGTGTGTCTGTCTGTCTGTGTGTCTGTGTCTTCCACACACATAAAAATGTGGCAGGGCTTCAGTCATATGGTTGCAGATATCATCTTAACAACGCATACAACCCACACTCTCATACCAAGGACAAGACAGCCCCGCTGCTAATCTCTCTGCCAATTTGTTTAGAAAAGTTAAACAGCAGCGTATGGACAAATAGGGAATATTGGGGAGCTAAATTCCAAGCGAAGTTTCATAGGAACTTGAAACCCTTGATAGGAAATCCATGGATCTCATGTCACTCAGAAATCATTATTGCTCAGCGACCATATTTCCTAGAACCAAACCCGCATTATGGTAAAGGTGACCTGGTCATTGTAAGGTGGCATCTTTTTTTCAGGGAATTCACCTGATTCCTTTATTATTTTCTTTCGGTGCCAAGTATACTGACACTGAATTTATTTTATATTGGACTGTAATTTAATTGCTAGTTTTGGTTTACCAGGTGGGGAGAACGACAAGAATACACTTATATAGCCCAGAGCAGGGGTCAGCAACCCGTGGCTCTGGAGCTGCATGTGGCTCTTTTATCCCTTTGCTGTGGCTCACTGTCGCTGGTTGGCTCCACAAGTTATAGGTTTTTTTGTTAGGACAGATAGAGGAAAAAGGATGCCACACTAGAAGGAAACTCTATGGTGGGTGAACCTGACTTTCGGTCAGCTCCAGACTTTAATAGGGGGCTCCCCGTTAAGACCTGTGTGTCTCTTTGAGTGTTTAAGGTTGCCGACCCCTGGCCCAGAATATGAACAAACAAAATGGAGTGACATTAGCCAACATGATACAGCAAGTGGAATGGCAAAGTCTGATTGTTTTTGCTGTTACTGTATGATTTTGAACCCCATCACTCTATCTTAATCTGCATTTCCATAAATGGTGCCATGAGGATAAAAATTTGGAAATAAAAATTAGGGGGAGACCTGATTATGTGAAAAGTGGCCCATTGGAGCGCTTCCTATTTGTAATTGCTGGTACATGGGATGACACGTGAACTTCTCCTCCCCATGGCTAATCCATTGTCCCCATATATCTGGGAATTAGTTTGTGATTTTTGTTGAGTAAAAAAGGTGTGGGTGTGTGTTGCTGTCTTTCCATTGCATGTATCAAACTGTTGCAGAAGACAGTCTCACCAGGCTCAAGGTTGACTCAGCCTTGCATCCTTCCAAGGTAGGTAAAATGAGGACCCAGATTGTTGGGGGCAATAGGCTGACTCTGTAAACCGCTTAGAGAGGGCTGTAAAAGCACTATGAAGCAGTATATAAGCCTACGTGCTATTGCTAACTCTAGTGGCTAAAATTATTTTTGCCTTAAAGTCTCGTTGCTTAATTTGTCCTCTAGCCACTACTCAGTTTCATCAGCTTCAGGGCCTCCTCTCTGATTCCCACTGCTTCTTCAGCTTTTCGATGTTATAATATCTTTATCTTTGCCAGCTAAACCCCCCTGTCTGACTCCAAAGTGGGTTAACTATGAAGATATCATGCTGTATGTTTCATCGGATGGAAATCAGGCCTAGTGATTACAATGAACTTTTTATAATCTCAGAAATTATTTAAAAAATTATATATGTGTAGATGAATGGATGGGGGGAAATCATTTGTCTGAGTGGACTAATATCTGGCACTCAGTTTCTTCTTTCCTATATAAATGGATCACTATCTTTGAAGAAATTTATTTTTATTTATTTAGTTTGTCAAACATGTACAAGATAACAGGTATAAGTATCAACATGGACATGAACAAAGGAAATGAGTACAAATAAATGGGGATAATAGGACAGAGATGGTAGGCATGCTGGTGCACTTATGCACACCTCATTTACGGACCTCTTAGGAATGGGGTGAGGTCCACGGTAGACAATTTAAGGTTGAAGCTGTGGGGGGATTGAGGATGTAACAACGGAGTTAGGTAGAGCATGCCAGCCACTGACCACTCTGTTGCTGAAGTCATATTTTCTGCAATCAAGTTTGGAGAGATTTACCTTGAGTTTCTATCTATTGTTTGCCCGAGTATTATTGAGGTTGAAGCTGAAGTAGTCATTGACAGGTAGGACTGAGGCAGACAATTTTGTGTACTATGCTTAGGTCAGACCATCGGTGGTGTAGTTGCAGATTGTCCAAGCCCAAAACTTTGAGCCTGGTGGCATAAAGGGTTCTGTTGTGAGTAGATGAGTGGAGTGCTCGTCTTGTGCAATTATAGACCAAGGAGGCGTTGCTTTTGTCTTAGGCTGTTCCACAGAGGAAGGAAGGAAACTCTGCTTTTCTTGCTAATTCTGTTTTGCAGGATGTCAAGTCTACATGGAACTGAATCAGGAGCATCGATGGGAGGTTAAAAAGTCAACTTGGTTGGCTGTGACTGTGCGATTAAAACCCGGCCCTTGTTTACATGCGACGTGAGAAAGGTGGTGGAAATTTTGTGCATTGAGATCACTCTTTGAACTTTTTAACCCCAGAACAGAATGCTTGACCATATTACAAAAAGATTCTCTTTTGCCTCTTTCACCCTCATTTTCAAGGGAAGAGTCAAAAGGTGATTTAAGTGTCATATATGAACACAATGGAAACATCTACATTTTCCTATCTCACCATGTTTTTATAGTGACCTGTGACTGCAGTTTGGTTATTTGGTCTGTATTATCTATATATGTGTGTGCATCTATATCTATATCTATATATCTATATCTATATTGCAAATTATCCTAAAAATACAAGTACACATACAGATACACATATACACACACACACACACATTTGCATACACATATATTTACATGCATACATACATACATACCCTGTTTTCCTGAAAATAAGCCCTCCCCGGATAATAAGCCCAATCAGGCTTTTGAGCGCATGCACTAAAAGACGCCCTCCCCTGAAAATAAGCCCTCCCTGAAAATATTGCAACACAGCAGCAACCACGCTCGCCACCTTCTGCACGTCAAAAATAATAGACCTTCCCAAAAATAAGGCCAAGCGCTTATTTCAGGGGTCAAAGGAAAATAAGACCCTGTCTTATTTTTTGGGAAACACGGTACATACGTGTGTGTGTGTGTGTGTGTGTGTGTGTGTGTGTGTGTGTTTCTCAATCTTGGTAATTGTTATCTTGGTGAATTCTGGGGGTTGAAATCATAAATCATCATAAAGTTACCAAGTTTGGAAAACACCAATATATAGGTATGTCTCATGTCCTTATCATGAGTGATGAGTACCCCATTTTTCGAAGTATTTCGAAGTATTTTCCCTCAAAAAAGAGGCTGAAAATCTGGGTGCATCTTATATACTGAATACAGCATTTTTGCCTCCTGAAACACCATCCCTTCACCAAAATGGCCATGCATAGCCTTTAGGAGGCTTTTAGAGTGCTCCTGGGGTCTGGGGAGAGCAAAAATGAGCAGAAAATGGGCCATTTTTTGCTTAATTATGCCCTTCCCAGTATTGACAAAAAACTGGCCTCTTTTTGCAAAAAATGGGTTATTTTTTGCTCGTTTTTGCCCCCCCTCGAGCCCTCTACAAACTTCCTAAAAGTTATTCATGCCCCTTTTCTGAAAAAAAATTGGCCTGTTTTAGCAAAAAACTGGCCATTTTTTTGGAGGTCTGCAGAGTGCAAAAACTTTTTTTAAAAATTTGCCTCTTCCAAATCTTGGTGGGTCTTCCGGGTATCTATTTTGGATGAAATTAGGAAATTGGGAAGAATTGTTTTCCAAGATGAACTTTTAATGGAAACTTCCTGCTAAAGCCAAGAGCTTTGGAATACTGTAGAAGAGATGGCTCATACACCAATAACAGTATGATTGGAGAACTTCTGATACAAGTTACTTGTGTCTGCTTTGTCTGCACTGTAATGAATGCTGCAGTACAGGGGTGTAATCTGTGTAAGCGGCATATAAAGTCAGCAGCATACACAGTCCTTGAAAGATGCAGGAGCACCTTTATTCTGTTGAAATATATGCTTGAAACTTAGTTTCCAGTCATTCAAGGGCAATATCTCATGAGCAATTGGCAGTGACATTTTTTTTTTTTACTGGCGGTAAAACGGATCTGAAATTTGCACCTTGCTTGAGTAGGCTGTATGTCTTCAATAGAAATGACTCATAAAGTAATTACCCCAAATGACAAGGGGGTTCTGTAAGTGTAGCAGCCAGTTTTAGTAGCTATCATCCATTTGCATTGCTACTTGTTTCAGAATGATGGGAGGGAGGGAGGGGGGCAAGGAGGGAGGGAGGGAGAGAGAGAGAGAGACCCCCGCTAATATCATCCATGCTCTTATTTTTTAAGCTTTTTATTATATTTATGCTTTTATGCCATTGTAAACCCCCCAGAATCACTCTGGATAGTGAGATGGGCAGCAAGTAAATTTATTAAATAAATACATTTAATAATTATATTTGCAGAATGTGTTCTATTTCTGAGATGTTTAATGTGATTGTGCAGCTTCTAATACTGTATTATCTTTAGCAGAGAGAAAAAATATGGAATGGTTAAGTAAAACAGTTGCTCCTGCTACATGATCCCAGTTTGGGGGGGGGAGGGGGGGAGGTTTAAAGATTTGCATCCCTGCACAGTGAGGAGCACCTATTGGCCTTCAAATGTGAAGCACTGTGAGGAAATGAAAAAAAAAGCCAAAGAAATAAGGGATGCAACAGAAGCAAAAAAACCTAAGACTTTGCAGAGGTAAAGATGCACAGTAGTATCTCCAAAACGCTCTGCTCTGTAGGACTTATCTCTTTATCTCAGTTTATCACTTGATGACTGCAATAGGTTTGTTGTGCGTGAAACACTACAGATGCCTGTGGAGGCCTTACAGAGACACAGCTTCCACATTATTCCATATCATTTCCAACATAATTGCTAAAATCAATTCGCAGGATCGGTGACTAGTCATCAAACTGGCAAGGAAGCAGCGATGCGTGAATACCCTGGTAAGATAATTATAATATGGGAATGCAGCGATGGAAGATCAGATCTCAGAGGAAGCCCGCTCTAGGCTTAACTGTAGCTGCAGGAGAGGTTTCTTGCACTGTATTCTGTATCTGAGACAGTGGTCGGATACCATTTTTTTACTGCCATTTCTGTGGGCGTGGCTTGGTGGATGTGACAAGTCCTGCTGGGCGTGGCTTGGAGGGTGTGGCAGGGGAAGGTTACTGCAAAATCCCCATTCCCTCCCGATCAGTTGGGACTCGAGAGGCAGAGAATAGATGGGGGCGGGGCCAGTCAGAGGTGGTATTTACCAGTTCTCCAAACTACTCAAAATTTATCCAGAAATGGTCAGAACCTGCTGAATACCACCTATGATGTGAGATGTTGTTTCCCTACAATTGGCCAGTGTGTGTGTGTGTGTGTGTGTGTGTGTGTGAGAGAGAGAGAGAGAGAGAGAGAGAGAGAGAGAGAGAGAGAGAGAGAGAGAGAGAGAGAGAGAGAGAGAGAGAGAGAGAGAGAGAGAGGATGCTTGATCAGATAGGTCTTTGATTTGAGCCACACAGCTGTTCCTTATAGAAAGAAGCACTGTATGGTTGTCAAGCACTTTACAAAACTGTACTGACAAAACTGCAGAAAATTCCTTCAAGAGCAGGAAGAGTTAATCTTGGATCAAGTGCCCGTAGGCTACTGTGCACAGTCGGAAGTGGCTGTTTCTGTGCTAATCTTTCTTTATGAAAAAAGGGGAAGAAAAGATTAAATAAACCAATGCTCTCCCTAACGATCTGCTTCTCTAGAAATGGAGAATGGACTTTATCTGACCTTTTCCATAGGTAGTGTGGGGTTAGTACGATGACTACAGGGTCATTTTGCAGTCCTCGATGATAGAAAGCAGAGCTGATGCTTATCTCACTTTGTGTCAAATTTGTGAGCCTTGTTTGAGTGTCATGATAGTGACATTACTTGTTTCCTGCTTAGAAAGGTCGCCTGGAGTTTGTTTCCTTGTGAGGCTTTGAAAAAAAAGTCTAATTGCAACATCCCCCCCCGCCCCCCTCCAAAAAAAACCCAAGTAAATGAGCACTCCAAATAGTAAACTTTATTTCTCTCTATTTCTTTCAAGGGTGCATCACTGATATGATTGATTTAGATCCCATCAAGATTTTGTTTCGTATTGTTGGAAGTTATCACCCAGTCCTCTCCTAGAAAAATGAAATATCCTAGCAAATATTGAAAAGGCAGAATATTATTCTACTCTGAATGTGATAAGGGAAAAACATCTATTAATTCCTGCAGCTTCCTGCCTACCCCACCTTTTGTCAATGGGCCATTAAGATGCCAAGCCAGTCTATTCACATAACAAAAGACCCCTCCCCATCAGCTCCAGGGTGATGTGGCCTTACCATATGGCATCTGAGAACTCAGCCTAGAGAGTTGCCCATGCATTGCCCCATGTGAGTCTGGCAACCAACCAGGAGTACATGTCTTACACAGGAACAGGAAACAAATAGGTGGGGGCTGAACAGATTATAAAAAGCCCTGCAAGCCCCTCACTAAGCCCTTTTTTCCTTCTGCCTCTTCTTCTTCAACCAACACCTGGGAGCATGTGATCACCCTTTTCCCCAGGACCAAACCATGTGGTCCTGTCCACCATTAAACCATCTTTCTAAGCAGCCTCCATGTCTCCAGTGTCTTTTTCCCCACTTGGAGCAGAACCCAGATTTCTTCCAACAGTATAGTGCAGTGGTAGTCAACCTGGTCCCTACCGCTCACTAGTGGGTGTTCCAGCTTTCATAGTGGGCGGTAGGGGTTTTGTCCGATACTGAAAGACTTTCCTTTTTTTAATTTAATTGACTTCCCTACTTTATAAATCACCATTACTGTGGAACTGGTGGGCGGTTAGAAAATGTTACTACTAACAGAAATACAAAAGTGGGCGGTAGGTATAAAAAGGTTGACTACCCCTGGTATAGTGTCTTGTTTTCGACATTGCATCTCTCTTTGCTTCCTCAGCCATATGAAGTTTGTGCAGCCCTGTTCTGATAGGGCTACTACTACTGCTACAGTCATGTAGTAGTATAAGACTGTAGTAGTAGTATTAGTATTAGTAGAGAAAGAAGCTTCTGGGTTGAAAGGATCAGCTGGTGATATCACCCTTGCCCAGGGAGCACAGAGTTGGGAGCTCCTTTTGTGTTCCTGTTAAGTCATCTACCCAAGACATACCTATTTTTGCAGTCGCCCACTTTCAAATTGCTGGGTGGCAAGAGCTGGAGTGTGTGATGGGAGCTCACCAGAGGTGGGTTCCTTCCGGTTTGGACCAGTTCAGCTGAACCAGTAGTGGTATGGCAGCCTGGGCTGCTGGAGCTGGCAGTGACCCAGGCCTGCCATGCCCCCGAACTGGTTCCCCGGTCGCCGCCATCACCACCGCCATCTTGTTTTTGAGTTCTGCACATGTGCAGAATAATTTTAATTGAACTGCATGTGCATGTCCAATGCACATCCAGTGCACGCCAACAAAGTGCATACACAAAGCATGCAGATGAGCGAACCAGCAGTAAAGCTGGCCAGAACCCACCCCTGGAGCTCACCCTATTTCACGACAGCAACTGGGTCTCAAACACAGGCCTGCCTCTTAACTTCATGAGCCTCCAAACTCCTCCTGACAGGGCTATAAAATGGCTTCAGTTCCAATTATACTTTCCTAGATTCTGATCCTCTATTCTTGGTCCTACTTCTCAAATATGTCCTTAATCTATCCTTCAGTCTTCCTGACTGTTTGGCTACAGTTCCTGATTTATTGTCCCCTATAGCCAAGGCCAAGAATGTGGGCAAGAGGCCTTGGTCTTTCAAGGTGAACCTGGAGATGTTTTTTTTTTAATGTATACAATGTGAGAAGAAGTTAAATGATTTACAGGAGAGAGTGCTTAATACTTTACCACCTTCTTCGAGCCACATGTTAAACATTCTCCCCACCGCCAGCAGCCATTCCCTCCACATATCAGACAATCAAGTGAGAGGAAAAAATTCTCTCAGCTGGCACATATGAGAGATATTCAGCCAGAAATTGGGATCTCCTTTAGGCTAGAGCAGTGGTTCTCAGTTTTTTCTTCCTGACCGACCCCTTTTAAATACCTTTTGTGGCCATAAACCATGGCCACGGACCCACAAGACATAACTCAAAGTTTAAATGATAATATTTCTTCCTTTGTGAACCTCCTGTGATGATATCGTGTGGACCACAGGCTGAGAACCACTGGGTGTAGAGGCAGAGGTGGTATTCAGCAGGTTCTGACCAGTTCTGGAGATCCGGTAGTGGAAATTTTGAGTAGTTCAGAGAACCAGTAAATACTACCTTTGACTGGCCCCACCCCCATCTATTCTCTGCCTCCCAAATCCCAGCTGATTGGGAGGGAATGGGGATTTTGCAGTAACCTTCCCCTGCCACACCCACCAAGCCACACCCCGCCACCAAGCCACACCCAAAGAACTGGTAGTAAAAAAAAAATTAAGTCCCACCCCTGGCTAGAAGGTATGTTGTGGATGCTCTCATAATGTGACTGAAAGTTTTGCAAAATGGCTACAGGGTGGGTGTAACCCATTTACCCAAATCTGGGTTATCAGAAGGCAAATTTATGAGTTTTCTCACTGTTGTCTCATCTGAGCTCCAGAATAGCCTCTACCATCTCAGCGGACTTTTCCTTTCCTCTGCAAAGGGAACATATTTCCAAACAAAACACTAGGCTGTAACTATAGTACCCTCTGTTTTAGTTTTCTAAGAATAGCTACACTGTATGGAATCCAGAAATATTCTTGACAGATCATGATAATAGCTCATTTCTTGATTGCACTAAAATCATATAAAAACAACACCAGTTGGGACAGGAAAGCGATTGGATGCCAAGGGATATATTTCTGTAGGCCCACCGGTGATCCCAGGCGCCACGTTAAAACCCTGGCCACGGAGAAAATTTGCAAGGCTATTTACACTTGCTAAGCCTTAAGCTTGCACACTATGAACGATTCTATGCATAGTGGAATCATCCTTTGAAATCAAAGGAACAAACTTCTGTGTAAAGCGTAGGAAAGATTACACTGGCTGTTTCACCAGGTATCTTTCTAGGAGAATTCTGTCCTTGTCTATTCTGAAATAAGTCTGCCTGAGTTCAGGGGGACTGATTCTCATATGAATATTTTCCCTCCCGTTTTTATGACATTGAGAGGGTGATCAGCCCCTCCCCCTTATATATGCACATATTGACATGCTTTTATCTTTTGAAAATACCTCCATAACAAAGTCACTTTGGCAAAAGAACCAGCCAGCCATAAACAAATTTTGCTTTTTTTTCTACAAAGCCCTTTAGTTTATTTATTTGCTCATTGCGTTAGTATCTTGCCATCTGCTCAGAATGGGTAACCACATGTCATTTAAAAAAAACAACCAAATAAAATAAAGCAAAGGGAACCCAATGCCCACTACAATAAAAGCTGCTTCTCATCAAAAATCATCAGAGGCCTTGGGGAATTAAAGAGCTTGGCAAAGCTCATGTTGTTTATGGTATCAGTGAGCCTGGTCACATGCACAGCCACACTCCTTTCTTTCATCTCGGGCACGGAGTCCCAAGAGGAAGAAAACAAAAACAAAAGCAAACTCTGCTTTCAGAGGTAGATTTTTCCTTGCTCGAGAGAGGCAAGTATTTTCTTGCAAGGGAGCACATCAGCAAACATAAACCAAAAGAGGGAAAATGGGGAGTTTACTGGGACAATGGTGTAAAAAGAAGGTATAGGAAAAGAACATTTAAACATCTACATTGGAGCAAGAGAAAGATGAGACTGAGACTCTAAAGTGAGAAGAAGAAAGCTTGCAAACCCCCAGCAATTTCATCCAAAACATGCAACCGGAATGAGATCCAATTAAAAGGCTATTTTTTTTTACATGGCTGTAGTGCCTTCTGCCTGCTATTATTTATTTTCCTCATCCTCATTTCACATCCTATTTACCTATTGTTGATTAGCCAAGAGAATCGAATGTGACTTGAAAAAATCTAAATCACCAGAAGATGGCAGCAAAGAGAGTTTTCTTTCTCGGTGCTGCCATTTAGTGTCATCTAGATCAGGGGTCTCCAACCTTTGCAACTTTAAGTCTGAAGGACTTCAGCTCCCAGACTTCTCCAGCCAGCTTTGCTGGTGGGGGAGGGGGGGAGAAGTCTGGGAGCTGAAGTCCTTCAGACTTAAAGTTGCAAAGGTTGGAGACCCCTGATCTAGATGATTGCACCCAAATCTAGTAGGCTTACATTGATTTAATGCACTAGACCATAGGTGTCAAACCTGCGGCATCACGTTGCCATCACATGATGTATTGTGATGTGTACCCTTTGTGAAGCTGGGGTGGGCATGGCCTGTGCATGACACATCAAGTGTGACACCCCTGGGTTAGACAGAAGCAACAACAGACGCTATCAGTCCTCTTATTCCTCCCAACCCCCAATCAAGGACATTGGTTTTTGTTGTGGCCTATTGGCTGCTGGCCTTTCAGCAGCTGAATCAGATGAGGGGGCCGCGTGGGAGTCAGGGTCAGCATCAAGGCAACCTGACAGGACCGATAGGAAAGAGGGAATGGAGCTGTCAGAGAGAGGGAGAAAGACAGAGGTGGAGCCTGGGCCATCTATCAGCCCTCAGATGGAGAGTCAACAGCCCCCAGATCTGGAGGTGGTTGATGAGGAAGAGGAGGAACAGCTGGGTCCAGTGCCTGACACGCAGATGCACAGAAAGCAGAAGAGAGGAGAGCAATGGAAATCTATGGGCTGATCCTTGGGATGGAAGAGCCACCGCTGCTAGCTAAGCCCCACCCTAGCTCTGGGGATAAAAAGCAGGGGCAGAGATGAATAGATGTGGCAGACAACTATCCATCTCCCTGCTGGACAGACTTGTTAGCATGCTGTGAGACTTTTTGCTGGGGCTGCCAGCACTCCTAATAAAGGAATCATTGCTTCAACTACAGAGGGTTTGTCACATTTGGGGAGTTGAGTCAGAGCAGTTTTTCTCCCCTGTGCATTCTGTAGCAGATTCTGAGCTTTGTGACTCTGTAATTGACCTGCTATATTGGGTTGGCAATTTATCGTGTTGTCAAGATTTACTGAATAAACCCCAATTGACTAAATTCATAGAACATGTTAAGCCAAAACCATACAAACAGCATATTGTGCTTTAGCAGAGTTGATGAATGCTTTGTGATTTATACAAATTATCTTATTTGGGGAATTAAGTGAAATTATATGTGAAATGATCCTGCCTGTTGTGATAAGGAAGTTGCACGAGGATCACAGACCTCATTAGTGAAAGGCCGATTACATATTGTTGGTTACAGCATCATGCAAAGATGGAGATGTGATTTAATGTCCTTGCTCCTTTCCTTTCAAGGGGTCATTTAACTTTAACGTTTAACTTTTATTAAATTTCTATCCCGCCCTATCTCCCACAAAGGGACTCAGGGTGGCGCACAGGAACTTAAAATCCAAAAATACAAACAATACAAATTCTACAAAATTTAAAACTACAATTAAACAGTTTAACCCATGCTAAAAAGAGAAAACAATTAATTTAAAACCCAGCTCTAATAAAATATGGTTGTAGCAGCTATGCCAGGCCGTCCATATGGAAGAAATAGGTTTTTAAAGTCTGGTGGAAGAGGTGAAGGTCGGTGATAGTCCGGAGGTCTGGGGGGAGGTCATTCCAAAGGACAGGACCTGCCACAGAGAAGGCTCTTCCCCTGGGCGTTGCCAGCCGGCATTGTCCAGCGGACGGCACCCTAAGGAAGCCCTCCCTGTGGGAGCGGACAGGTCGAGTGGAGGTATGCGGTAGAAGGCGGTCCTGCAAGTAACCAGGACCACTGCCATGGAGCGCTTTAAAGATGGTCACTAAAACCTTGAAACGCACCCGGAAGGCTACCGGCAGCCAGTGCAGCTCACGCAGGAGAGGTGTTACATGGGAGTATTTTGAAACTCCAAAGAACCCCTGCGCGGCTGCATTCTGCACCAACTGAAGCCTCCGGGTGCATCTCAAGGGGAGCCCCATGTAGAGAGCATTACAGTAGTCCAGGAGAGAAATGACAAGAGCTTGAGTGACTGTCTGTAAGGTGCCATGATCCAGAAAGGGGCGCAACTGGCGTATCAGGTGCACCTGATAAAAGCCCCCCCTGGCCACGGCCGTCAGATGTTCATCTAAGGACAGCCGGGAATCCAGGAGGACACCCAAGTTGCGGACCCTTTCCGCTGGGGCTAACATTTCCTCCCGATAGCCAGAGATGGAACTAACTGGCTATGTCGCGGCGCCGGAAACCACAGCCACTCGGTCTTGGACGGGTTGAGTTGAAGCCCGTTCCTCCCCATCCAGACCCCGCACGGCCTCCAAACACCGGGACATCACATCGGCGGCATTGTTGGGGTGGTTTGGGGTAGAAATGTACAGCTGGGTGTCATCAGCGTACAGATGGAATTCTACCCCAAAACCATGGATGATCTCGCCCAGCGGCTTCATGTAGATGTTAAACAGGAGGGGCGAGAGGACCTACCCCTGAGGCACCCCATAAGTAAGGGGCCTCGACATCGACCTCTGCCCCCCTGCCAACAGAAACTGCGACCGGTCGGAGAGGTAGGAGGAGAACCACCGTAATACGGTGCCTCCCAACCCCAACCCCTCCAACCGGTGCAGTAGGATACCATGGTCGATGGTATTGAAAGCCGCTGAGAGGTCTAATAGGACCAGGATAGAGGAGTAACCCCTATCCCCTGCCCTCCAGAGATCATCCACCAACGCGACCAATGCCGTCTCTGTGCTGTACCCAGGTCGGAAGCCGGACTGGCGCGAGTCTAGATAGGCATTAACGGACCCTTCACTGCTGCCTCTTGGCATCTGCTTGTTTTCCTGCCACAACCAACTGCTCATTTGTCACCTTCTCAGTAACACCACAAAGAGATGGAAATAAGGGAGCAAATGCCAGACATTCCCTTGTGTTATTTCATCAGAAAAAGGCAATACATACAGTGGTCATCTAGATGGCCTTTTTTCCTTTTTCTTTTGGGGCAGTCTTCTTTCATTCAAAAGGCAAATTCCAATTTTGCCTCATAAATCTGTGACGCACAGATGCCCCCCACTTTAAAGAATGCCATAGTTCCCCAAGGTTGCAAAAACATCGTGAAGAAAAAGAGAATTTTTTACATACTATAGTTTCCTGCATTCCTAAGATTTCTGAGGTAAAAACCTTTAGTTAATTCCGCTCTATGAAGATAACCAATAGCTCATGGTTTTTTTTGACTGCAGACTTGTTTATAGCTTTTTTTTGTCAACTCCATTGTTTCTTAATATATGACAGTGGTATCTTAATGATCTTGAATATGTATGCAAAAAAAACAAACCTCTTTGTTCTTAATAAGTGATTTAGATTGAGCCTGCATGCCACAGTGCTTGTTTGAAGGGGACAAAAGTATTGGTGGGTAAATCACTGATTTAACACACATTGAACTCCTCTTAGTACACTGTCTTCTCCTAGAGAATCTTGGGGAGTGTAGTTTACAGAGAGCGATGAGTACACAGTTTCCTTTTTGTTAAGGGACTCCTGGGGAATGTTCATGATTGCAGAACTTGTTCATCCTTTGTTCACTCACACACAAACAAATGGGATTTGCTCCCGGTTGTCTTTCTGAGATACAAATGAAATGTTAATCAAGCAAAATTCGCCTGTCACCGATGGGGTAAATATAGTCAAAGTAGGAGTGAGGTGCAGCTGTAGAGAGATCTGAAATTTGGCCAGGGCGACAAGATGGATGAGGCACAGTAAGGGTATAGCTAGCTGATGAGAGCTAAATAGCTCGAAATAGATCTATCCTAGTCTCCCTGATTTATTTATTGATCAGTTCAAAAAACCCAGGCAGAAAGGGCCAGCCTCAGTGTGCAATAAATAAGATGACCACTAGATGGCAGCAAACAGATACCAAACACTCTCCCTCTTTGTTGCCATCTTGTGGTCATCTGGATTTTGCTCAACATACAGTAGATTTGGTAGCTCTAGTATTGTTTCTCTCCCAAGAAACCAAGCCGCCATCACCACCATTACGATACATCTCCAGAAATAGTATGCACCTATCGATGCTAATCCCAGGACAGGTTTACTTCCTCAATTTCTTAATCTCTTTAAGTGATTAATGTTGTGATGGCCAGCCCCATTGAGGGTTTGCTTTGAGACGAGGTAAGCTGTAGTTATGCTGCTGCTTCCCTTCTTCTGTCAGCCTCGCTTCCCTTTTCATCTTGACACTGTACCGTTTTGGAGGCCATGGTTATTATTGCCTCAGGAAAAAAGTCTGGAAATTTTCAAAGATGCACAGTTGAAAAGCTGAAACCCTGGGAAGTTTTCTGCCTTTACGAATTGTTCTGTCAGTCTGACAGCTTTTCACCTCTGAAGCCAAATTGCATTCGATCCTTGAATTTTAGGCTGTTTTATTCAGCAGCGGTATAAAATAAATAAATAAAGTGATGCTGCAATTGCCTTCAGAGTAACATTTTCCTTCTGGCAATTCTTCATTTTCTGCCTAATTCCTTTTTTTTCTCATGCACTACATTAGCTTTTCTTCTATGAGAAAAAAGATACAAGGGTGCTTTATAGTCTATATTCTGATGTCTGTCATTGCAGCTGAAGTTTTTCCCTGAAAATACAACTTTTATCTGTATCTCCATTATGGGTGGGGGGGAGGGGAACCTGCCAGTGCCCCATCTTCTCCTTCATAAAGACTTTTACACTGCGTATTTTCATTTCTCAGCTTTTCCAAAATGGCCTCTGGGATGCTCCTTCCACCATTTGCCTCTCCTTCTCCTGCCCAACTAACCCTAGCTGTGACTGTCTTATTGTTATAGTCAGTGGCGTAGCGTGGGGGGGTGCAGGGGGGGCCGGCCGCACCGGGCGCAACATCTGGGGGGGGGGCGCTCGCACTCGCAGCTCTCCGTCGCTTTGGGAAAGGGGATCGAGTAAGGCAGGAACAGCGGCAGCCGGGGAATGTGGCCACCACCGCGGGGACCGGAGAAGCGTCGCCCGAAGCAAGAGCGGCTGCAAGAGGAGGCATTTTCTCCCCGTTGCCCCATCTTCTTCCTTGGGGAAAGGATCTTAGGGGCTTTTTCATATTTTTATTAGTATTATTTCTCGGGTGGGGGAGGGGGGATCCGGAATCCAGGAAACCGGGAGGGGGCGGGAAATCGCAGGGAAAAGGAAGAGAGCTCGGCGGGCGGAAGGTGGGGACAGCTCGCGCGTTCCAGCTGATTCAGCAGCGGTCTTGTGAATGCGCGGAGATGTAGCTGACAGGGCGGGAGAGGCGTCGCGCTCTCCGGATCGAAGGGAGGCCAGCTCTTTCGGGTATCTGCCGGCTGCGGCTGCCTCCCCTACCCCGCTGCCGTCGAATCTTCCTGCACCCCTCCTCTCCCCCCTTCCCGTTTCTCGCTTCCCCGCCGCTCTGCATGCTGCGCCCTCCCCGTCCTCGATGCCACTGCTTCCCCCCGGGGGAGGGCTAGAAAGGCGCCGAGAAGGATGAGCGAAGGGGTCGCCTTGCCACCGGGTGCCGCAGCAGCTGCCGAGGAGGGGGCGGCGGCGGGCGGGGGCCCTGCGGCGGGCGATGGAGTGGAAGAGACTCGAGTGCTAAAATCCACGGGTTAGGGGGCGCAAATTACTTGCCTTGCCCCGGGTGCTGACAACCCACGCTACGCCACTGGTTATAGTTCCTAGATTTTAGAGTCCTTTGAGTCTGTCATCTGCTCTTCTAAAACTGTCTGGTTTGGCTCTACAACCAAACACAACACAGACTTCAACGGATAATTAGAACTGCAGAAAAAAACAATTGCTACCAACCTGCCTTCCATTGAGGATCTGTATACTGCAATGAGTCAAAAAGAGGGCTGTGAAAATATCTACAGACCCCTCATATTTTGGACATAAATTGTTTCAACTTCTACCCTCAAAAGTAGAGCCAGAACAACTAGACACAAGGCCAATTCCCCCCCTCTTTTAAAGCATTCTTACTCTTAATTTCAAGGTACAGATGTTGATATTATAGGCCACTGCCTTTTTTTCCAGAGGCTCCTTATTATATATTGAGATGTTGTGATTGATTGCACTCTGTTACAATATTGTTTTTTCTCTGCTGATACCATGCTTAGTTATATAGGCTTGATCAATAACATTACTACTGCCCTGCCAGGCACCATAATTCCTTCAGCTAACCGCATAGGGCACAGCTTCACAACTTTGATTGTTTTTACAGGTATTGCCAGGTTCTCTGTGACATATCTGGGCCTTTCAAAAGTGGAGGAGGGAAGGAGATTCAGACAAGCAAGGAGTGAAGTATATATTCCCAGTAAGATGGCATAGGGGAAATGATTTGGTTTACATTGGAAGCATGTCCACCAGCTTTTGGGAGTCAAGATCTTATGGTGTATACTAAAATCAGTCAGTAGCATTGAAGGGTATTGGGAGGAAGATCAGTGTTCATATGAACTATATGGGCTTTGAAGTCTGATGCCTGAAGCTCTGTTTGAGCCTGCTTGTAATGTTAGTTAAATAGATGGCTTGCCCAGAAAGAGCAATTCTTCTAATTGTTGTGTTAAATAAAGCCATTGTATTGAAAGTATGGGCTACAGTCATATTCTTTACGAGATCGTCTTCTGCCACCTAGAGCCTCCCACTGGCCCGTACGCTCCCATAGAGAAGGTCTCCTCATGGTGCCGTCGGCTAGACAATGTCGACTGGCGACACCCAGGGGGAGAGCCTTCTCCGTGGCAGCACCTGCCCTCTGGAACGAATTGCCCCTGGAATTAAGAACTATCCCTGACTTACGCACCTTCCGCCGTGGTCTCAAAACCTTTCTCTTCCAACAAGCCAGGCTGGCATAAAACATGATTTTTAAATTTAAATTTTTATTATTTTAATCAGGGTTAGTTTGGGTTTTTTCTACATTTCGGCCAATAGTTTAATTATGTCTTTTAAAAGCCTTCTTTTAACTTTTATATATATTGGGAGTAGGGCAGTATAAAAAACCAATAAACTCTAAACTCTCTAAACTCTTTCATGTATCATTAATTTATTAGTATCTGGCCTTTATTTATTTTTTAATATACCACCTAAGGTGACGAACAATATGATGGAGTTGGGACACTTGTTGCCCTTAGAGATTAGTCAAGAATATTACAATTTACCTTTTAAAAATGTATATACTGGACCTGTCGATCTGCCATTGTAATGGTGGATGACTTTAGGAAATGGGGACAGGGAGAAGATATTATTCTACCTAGGGCGGTGATGGCTAACCTTTTCCAGACCGAGTGCCCAAAGTGTATGCACACACCCAAACCCCCCAAATATAATGTGTGTGTGGCCCCTGCGTATGTGCCCCATCCCCTGTGCATTCAGGTGCCCTCATGCCGCCCCGCATGCTCCCCGCACATGCATGTGTGGCTGCCACATGCGCCCTGCCCCTCATGCATGTGTGACAGAGACCCAAAGACCAACTGGCTGGTGGGAGGTGCCCGCGCATGTGCAGCAGAGCTGAACTGGGGCAACGGCTCGCGTGCCCACAGAGAGGGTGCTGTTTGTTATCATGGACCTAGGGAATGATCAGATAAGAGAGGATATAGCCCACCATTACACAATGAGCAAAGAAAAAACTAAGGAAGGAATCTTCCTAACTTCTCAGATTGGAAAAAAAGACAGAATGAGATTTGTACCGGTACTTGCAAGATTCTGTAAATGTAGCCTTATAATAAAGTAGAATTAGCCCATCTGGTTCTGATTCCTGTCTGATTTACCCAAGAAGGCGCATATTTGGAGAGTTACTTTAGTATCTGCAGAAGATATTCAGTGTTTTTATGGACCCCAGAGGGTACAAGCTCAACTCAATTGCTTGAGTTGAGCTCATAATGCTTGTCTCCTTCTGTCTCTGCAAAGGAAAGTATCCCCTCATGTCTTTAATTACTTGACAAAAAAGAACGTGCCATTTTTCTGCTACTCTGTGAAGGCATGCTACTGATTTGACGTTGTTATTGATCAGCACTTATTGCCGAGTTCTCTAAAGCTAAGTGGACAATTCAGGTCTGCTATCCTCCTCTGGTCAGCAGGAAAATGAGCAGTCTCTTCAACTAGCCTCCCCCCCCCCCGCCCCCTTTCTTCTTCCTGGTGTGCAAAAGCCAAACAAAAAAATGTATACTAGCCAAATTACAGTTTGTTTCCATCTGGTGCAGAAAGTCTTAGCTAGACTCTCGTGTTTATTTTATTCCTGTATTCTGAGGGATACCATGCTGAGCAGCAACCGAACTGTTTCTTATTATAATGGGCCTTTTTGGTGTTCTGTTTCGTTCTGTTTTCAGTCAATATCAATTATCACCCCTCTCCGTTTAGTGGCATCTTGTATCTATGGTTCTTTTGGTGGCCAAGATTATAATTGGAATCAGGTCACCCTGTGTGTAAGCAGAAGGGTGAAGCGGAGCTTCCTTTCATCAGATCAATGAGCTTGCAATAGGCACAAGTTGCTCTGTATCCCATAAATTTCATTTCTTACTGCCCAACACAGTTTCAACATGCTTCTCATCTTTCACAAGTACACTCTGGATATTTCAACATAGTAGTACAGTTTTTCCCAACCTTGCATGTTTCAGACAGAACGGTCTGCGTGGCCATGCCGTATAATTCTGTAACTTTCAGGACCCTCCTGGTTCGCAGAAGGCTGGTTTAGCATTTCACAAATTTACCATTCTGGTTTCTCAAAACATCTTCTGGTAAATAAACTGTTGATGAAAGAGAGGAAGGAAGGACTGCAAGCCACTTTTAAACGGGCTCCATGAAATGGGATGAAAAGAAATGCCCATGGAGGAAGAATATACAATGATATGTAAACACACAAATATAGGACAGGTGAAATCTAGACACATGTACATGGTGTAGGAAGTTAGCACCCACCCCTCTCCTAGGAAAATGAGATATTTTAGGAAATGTTAAAAAGGCAGAATATTATATTTCCCCAGATGAGAAAAGGAGAAATAAGTTTTAAAGACAAAGCAGCTTCCTGCAGCTCCCCCCCACCCCCACTTTCAGCTCCAGGATGATGGGATTAAGACATGGCCTTCAGGACATGAAAGGATTAGCCCTCTACCCATCTAGCAACAGAACTCACCACATGGCACCTGGGGAGATTACATCACCCAGCAAGATTCAACCAAGTATCGGAGTCTGACAACTAATCAGAATATATTTCTTACACAGGAACAGGAAGTTCCAAGGTGGGGCCCAAGAAAGGGTATAAAACTCAGACTCTTTCAGCATCCCTCCCCTTTTTTTCTTCAAGATCTTCAAGGCATGTGATCCGCTTTTCCCTCAGGACCTCAAACCATGTGGTCCTGTCCACCATTAAAACCATCTTTCCAAGCAGCCTCCATGTTTCCAGTGCCTTTATCCCCACTTGGAACTGAACCCAGAAGGACATTTCTTCCAAAAGCGCTCCAGAAAAGCTCTCTTTAGCTTTTTCTAGAAAGCAGATGGAGACACTTTGACCACTGCAGGCCACCAGTTCTTCCCCCTGAGCAATTGCCTGCTGCAGTTCCCTCCCAGTTTTCTGTTTTAGGAAAGTAACAGCCAATAGATCTCCTTTCTGCTATAGCAGATCATCCTGAGCTATATACTTTTAAGTACTGTGTATCTGTTTGTTAATTCATATATATGAGGGACTGTTAAATTTAAATATACAAATTAAATCAACCATTTTAAAAATAAAAATTCATCCTTATCACCCAGTAACATTTTAATACTTTCTAGTGTTATATTTACCAGTAGCGCCACAATGACTCCAGTGGTTGTAACATTTGCCTTTCAAAGGTTGCTGAATTGAGACCAACACAATATTTTCATTAGTATTCCTCCCGCCACCCCCTTGGCTTAGTCACTTTTCTCTCGGCTTTTAACTTTTTTTTTTAATACATCCACCAGCATACCATTTCATTACTTCTCCAGTCACCTGAGAAAAGTTTACCTCAAATTATTAGGGACAGAAGTGACTGAAAAAATGATGAAATGGTACATTGCTGAACTGTTAAAAGCGTGGAAAAATGTATGTAACTCAGGGGAAAAAAATAGCACTTTAAAAAATTCTTCCAGGTTTCCAACCACAATTTTCTATTTTGATATTTTTAATTAGTTACCATCAAATTGGTGTTGACTGTTAGCAGCAGCCACATAGGAATTCTCCATGACAACCTGTACCTGACCTGTTCTGTTTAGAAGGCTAATATTATAACCATTGTGCTATTATAGCATTTAAGTAGCCTTAACAGACATTAAGCACCGTGATAATCGGTGCCTTGATGGAGAGGACATTCCTACCTCCATTGAGTAGTGAACGAACTACTCTCGGCTACATTGAATGCTCAAAGGGACATGAGAGGTAAAACAAATACTTTAAAACAGCAGCAACAAAAAATGTGCCTACGTTGCAGAGCTCACATTATGCAATGGGAGAGGAGTGAGTATATAGCAGTGATGGCTAACTGTTTTGTCCTCACATGCTGAAATTGCACCTGTGCAGGCGACGGCACGCTCGCCCATAATGCATTGTGTCCCACCCCTGTGCATGCACACACAACCCCCGTGCATATGCATGCCCCACTGTGGCCAATTTTGGGCCTAGCAGGCCTCCCTCCTGAAACCAAACATGGGGTGTGAGGGGGTGTGCAACACCCCCCCTGCGTATGCACCCGCTCCCCCCTGCACATGTTCCTGCTCCCCCTGCCCCCACACTTGTGCCCGCTCACCCTCCTGTCCAATCAGCTAGTTGGCGGGATGTGCGTGCGCATGCATGGTGGAGCTGACCTGGGCGATGGCTTGCATGCCCACAGAGAGGGCTCCATAGGTTTGCCATCACGGGTACATAGCAATACTGTGCATTTTGTCTTCCAAAAATGTTCCTGGACATTCTGATAATGGGTAATGAAGACAAGCCCTTTGATTGCAGTGGTATAGTCCCTGGAAGATACAGTAGTCTCTGATTTATTCTTCTGGAATCAGACACAAGATTCCATTCTCAGAAGGGGAATGCCATTAATGGCACCAAACAAAGATGTAACAGGAATATCCCGGGATCCTCTGGCCTTCTGACAGGCTTTCAATGCAGAGGAAAAAATTGACCAGCCCTGACATTGGAATAAATGATTTCCCTCCTATTATTCATCAATGATGGGAAATCCTCACCACCATTGAAAGAAGAACATCATTCCCACCTATGCTTCCGTCCAGCTGGGAACAGTCCAATGAGGCATTTAATTCGTTGGAACGTCTTTCACAGGCTTCCATTCAAGATGTGTAATGGCCAAAACGTAGGTGAAAATCGTTGTGGTTTAATTGTTCATTATAATTTTATATTATATATTATACAGTTCTGGAACAGTTTTATTGCCTATAGTAAATGAATGAATGAATAAATAAACCACTTGGGCATACTGTAGAGATGTTCTTTTCTGATGCTGCATTGCCTTATGCTTTGTGTTTCATCCTACACTTTTTACAAATACTGGTTCTGCAACCTGATAAAAAGTCCCAAAGCAGGCTAAGAAGGAAAAAAACAGAGAATAGTAGTGAGCTTCTCTGGAGGGCAGCAAGTTGCAAAATGTTTTTATGGAATAGTTGCACTATATATGCAGAAGGTTCTTATATGTTAAATGGAGCTTAACATAGAGCCATGATGGCAAGCCTATAGCACATGTGCCACTGGTGGTATGCAGCACCCTTTCTGTGGGCACGCGAGCCGTCGCCCCGGTTTAGCTCTGCTGCACATGCGCGGGCACCTCCCGCAGGCCAGCTAGTCTTCAGCTCTCTGCCGCGCATGCATTAGGAGCACGACGCATGTGGGGGCACGTATGCATGTGTGTGGGGCGTATGGGGACACTTGCATGTGCAGGGGAGGGGCGCATGTAAAGGACTGTGTGTGCATTGCATTTTGGGGGTTTGGGCGTGTACACTTGCTTTGGGCACTTGGTCCGGAAAAGGTTAGCCATCACTGACATAGAGGATTCCTCTGGACAAATGGATATAGTAAGTATCCATGACATTGTTATCTGGGAACTTAAATATTTAAATAACAGATTTTTTTAAAAAAATCCACAGTTAGAAGTGTTGAAGGATGGCAGCAACTATTCTCAGCGATGATCATAACTCTTTTGATTTATTATTACGTCACTTGGTACAGTTAATAATTTAGATTTAATGACATACATATTTGGAAAGATATAAGTTCATTTTGAACAAGGCTTCCCAAAACAGCTGTACAAAAAGCATCCATAAGCAGCAGCCTGAACAGTTTGGCTGTCCCCACAAGGCTAACATTTCCCACAGTGGGGGAAGAAAACCTATATTAAATAAAAATTCTTACATGGTATTTGCTTCCTGACAATCCTTAGAGAACATTTCTGCTGTATATAAAAAACTGAACACAAAGAAGATCCAAATTATAGTGGAAACACATTTTTTAAAAAATGTTATTTACAAAAGCAATGGAAATTTCCTCCTCAAACATCTTAATTTCAGATTAGACATGCATAGGATTATGCTCTAAATCAGGGGTTCCCAAACTTGGCAACTTGAAGACTTGTGGACTTCAACTCCCAGAATTCTCCAGCCAGCTCTGCTGGCTGGAGAATTCTGGGAGTTGAAGTCCACAAGTCTTCAAGTTGCCAAGTTTGGGAACCCCTGCTCTAAATGATCTAGCCAGCCTTATTTTATTGCTCAATTAAACAGATTTATTTTTTTATTGAAACACCCAGCTGTAATATTAAGGATCTTTACTGAGAAGTAAAACTTGTCAATGGCTTGACTTGAAGGAGTAATGGAACGGAAGCTAGGGGTGTCCCTCGCACACCCATGGGCACTTCACCTACACTTTCACTCCCCCTTAATTCCCATTCATTGATACTCCCCGCCTTCTATCCAGTAGTGCAATTCAACTGGTTCTATCCGGTTTGGGCGAACCGATAGCGGTGGCAGTGGGAAGCTCCGTCCACCTGCCTGGATGTCATCATGGCCTGTTTTTTATGCTCTGCACATGCGCAGAAGATCCTGCACATACGCACACACTCACATTTGCGAACTGGTAGCAAAGTTACATTGATTTTAGCCCTATTTTTATCATCTTTACACCACCTGTACATGTTTTATTTTCTGTCTCATTTCTACATTTTTCTCAAATGGTTGCAAGAGAGTGAAAAAAATAGAAATGTGGAACGGTATATGTCCTTCTGTTTTATTCCCCCCCCCTTCTGCTTAACAAAGCAAATATAATGCTTAATTTGGCTGCAGCACTATTGCTGTCATCTATACAATACAATACAATAGCAGAGTTGGAAGGGACCTTGTAGGTCTTCTAGTCCAACCCCCTGCGTGGGCAGGAACCTTATACCATTTCAGACAAATGGCTATCTAACATCTTTTTAAAGACTTCCAGGGTTGGGGCATTCACAACTTCTGGAGGCAAGCTGTTCCAGAGGTTAATTGTTCTGACTGTCAGGAAATTTCTCCTTAGTTCTAAGTTGCTTCTCTCCTTGATTAGTTTCCACCCATTGCTTCTTGTCCTGCCCCCAGGTGCCTTGGAGAATAGTTTGACTCCCTCTTCTTTGTGGCACCCTCTGAGATATCGGAACACTGCTATCATGTCTCCCCTGGTCCTTCTCTTCACCAAACTAGACATACCCAGCTCCTGCAACCATTCTTCATATGTTTTAGTCTCCAGTCCCCTAATCATCTTGGTTGCTCTTCTCTGCACTCTTTCCAGAGACTCCACGTCTTTTCTACATCGTGGCAACCAAAACTGTATGCAGTATTCCAAGTGTGGCCTTACCAAGGCACTATACAGTGGCATTAACACTTCACATGATCTAGATTCTACCCCTCTGTTTATGCAGCCTAGAACTGTGTTGGCTTTTTTGGCAGCTGCTGCACACTGCTGGCTCATATTTAAATGGTTGTCCACTAGGATTCCAAGATCCAAGATCTATGCATATCTGTGATCAGCAGATAAAAACAATGGAAGATTAGAAAGTTTCCTATCCTTCCCTGGACTTCTGATTATCCCCAGGAGGAAAACATCTTCCCAACAGGAATCGCACCAAGGTTTGTACCCTTCGGCCCTGTTGTGTGGAGGAGATCCTGGACATCTTCTCTAAATTGAAAGCTTTTATAAATTTATAAACGTATAAGAGGTTTAAAAACAGTACAAATTTTAAGTTGAAAGTAAAAGGAAGAAAGAAAAGTTATCAATCAAAATTACTAGATTTCAAGCAGTTTATTTATCAGCATGCAAAGAAACATTTGCTGGCCAGATGCTATTTGGGTTTTTTTACTGGTAAATAAATTCATTTGTCCTCACCAACTACCATTGGCAATCATGGCTCTGAGTTTTACTAATTTTTTATAAAATTTAATGTCACTGTTGTTTTTTAATAGGACAGAATGGTTATACCCTGGAAACATTCTGTGAGGCCTTTCAAGGGATTTTATGGAATATAGGTCGACATGGTGTATATGATCATGCAAAGGAAATCCCAGTTGCACCGTGGATTTATGTGCATTAAGATTCATATGAAAAAACGGGTTTCTGATTCAGGGATGGGTTCAGCTGGGAGTTCACAGGGGTTCAGGAGAACCTCTACCTAAGATTCTGTGCAGTTCGGAGAACTTCCAAATCCCACTCCTGGCTGGCCCCGCCCCTCCCAGGAGTCCCCAAACAGCCAGTTTTGGATGCAAGTAACTGCAGGGTGTATGCAGAGGCTCGGGAACGGTGAAAAATGGGTCTACCAGAAGTTCAGGAAGGCTGGAAACAGGCCCATTTCCGGCCTCCAGAGGGCCTGGGGAGGCTGTTTTTGCCCTTCCAGAGTCTCAAGGAAAGCCTCTGGAGCCCAGGGAGGGCAAAAACACCGCCGCCACCGTGGTGCAGGAGGCCAACTAGGCTACGCCCACTCAGCAACAAGGCAGAGAACCCCTTGCTAAAAATTTTTGAAGCCCTTCCCTGTTCTAATTGTTGAGTCACTGCACAAGTCAGAAAGAGGGCTGTGAAAATATCTACAGACCTCTCACACCCTGGACATAAACTATTCCAGCTTTGTTCTGACTCTATTTCCAAACACAACAAGCACATGGTTTTTAAAACTAAATGTTCCTTTTATTAGGAGTGCCAGCAACCCTGGCAAGGAGAGTCTCTCTCTGTCTCTGACTCTCTCTCTCTCCAGGTTAATGAAGTCTCTAAGTGCCTGTGGAAAGAGAAGCCTGCTTCCCTTCCCCCTGAAATGGCTCCAACACACCAGAAGTCTCTCTCACTCACCACCCTTGTAACAAAAGTCCTGAAAGATGCACCCATTCTTTTTTCAGTAGTCGGGACACACACACATACACACACTCCAGAGGTGCGCCTGACTCTCAGCGCCGCAGATTCCAAGGAATAATTCCGATACAATTCCAAACAATTTCAGAAGTTTGAACTATCAGTGGCTGATCGACAGGGAAATGAATAGTTGTCTACCACACCTATTCATCTCTGCCCCCTGCCTTTTATCGCCAGAGCTAGGGTGGGGCTTAGCTAGCAATGGTGGCTCTCCTGTCCTGAGGACCAGCCTATAGAGTCCCACTACTCTCCTCTCCTCTGCCTTCTGCGAATCTGAGCATTAGGCATGGGGCTAACTGTTCCTCCTCTTGCTCATCAGCCACCTCCGGACTTAGGAGTTGTCGGCTAATGGATGACCCAGGCTCCTCCTCTGTCTCAGATACCTCCATTCCCTCTTTCCCCTCAGAGCTCTCAGATTGCTTTGATGCTGACCGCAACTTTCACTCCACCTCCTCATCTGATTTGGCTGCTGGAGGGGCTGGCAGCTGACAGGCCACAACAAGCTTCTTCCCTCAAGTCAACACTATAAGGCATTGAAAGCCAAAACAACTAGACACAAGGGCAGGTTATTTCCCCCCCCCCCCATGCCATCTGCTAAATAACTAATTCCCACAACACTGTCAAACTACTTAGTAGGGCTGTATTACAATTATCCTTCTCATCTTTCCTATTATTATTTTCTTTTCTTCTTATGACTGTAACTTTGTTGCTCTTATCTTGCTGTTATGTTTTATTTTGTAATCTACTATGTTGATTGCTTATTTAGTATCATATCACTATCACTGAGTGTTATGATTTATGTTGAATGTATTTTATGATGATTATGACCATAATTTATCTTGCTTGTATGTACACTGAGAGCTTATGCACTAGAGACAATTTTGTTGTATATCTGATCACACTTGGCCAATAAAGAATTCCATTCCATTTGCTCCAGAGGTTGTATTCTGCCAGTTCGCCCCGGTTCAGGCGAACCAGTAGCGGTGGCGGCAGGAGGCTCCGCCCGCCCACCCCCCAGATGTCATCACGGATGCTCTGAGCATGCTCATGGTTCTGAACCGGTAGCGAAGATAAGAGGAAACCATTACTGATTTTCTCCCCCATTTTACATTCAGCCTTTCTATGCCGTGGCATTCAAAGTAGTGAATTTATTTTTCATTCAACCATAGTTCCACTGGGAAAGGTGGTTTCAGTTGCTAGGGAATTTTCTGACCTCCTCAGTCAGGAAGCATTTTGCTTGACTGGACAAAATAACCACCACACCTAAAAGGAGAATTACTCATGTGCAAAGTGGCATGTTTGCCTAGCAACTCCTTCCAATTTGAGGATGGTCACTTGATTTTGTTCAATTTTATTTTCTGACTTTGGGCAAAAAGATAGAAATCATTTCTATTTTTCCTAGTGCTGGTTGAAAGTTAAGACCTTGCTAGGAATAGCTGCAATTGTTGATAATAATTGTATTTCGGGCAATAACACCAGAGTGAAAAATGTGGATCCTATACTGTTGGTGTCATTACCATTCAGTTAATTATTTTGCTCATAGATTGCCAGCTTTACGTCTATGGTCAGTTTATATTCGACATTTGGAAAATGCCTTTCCCTAAGTAGCCCAGATTGAGGGCAAGTGAGCCAAGATGCTTGTCCATTCCACTTTGGTCCTCACACCTCTGCTTTTGACCTACGTGTTTTGAGATGATTTGGGTGAAATAATTTCAAAGACAAGGGCCCGTTGTGCCATTTTGAATTGAGTCTGAATAGTTTTGGTTAGAAAGATGCAATTGCCAAGTTCCCAGTTCATTCTCTCCCCACATTGCTGCAATTCCAGAGGAAATTCAGCACCAGCCCTGAGGCTGATTGCAAAGTCTTGAGGGTGATGTCATGTCTGTCTCAAATAGGATGCCAGTCATTGTTCACAATGTGACCGGTATATTTTGGAAGAGGCACACAAACAGATTTCAGGATGGCGTCTTTGGCTGCACAGGAAACTGTCTATCAGCTTCCCTCCTGTTTCTGGCTGTGTGCTTTTCTTTATCAGAAGCTATGTATTAGCTCTATTACATTTAATATTCTATATCAGCAGTGCTCTTAATATGCACATATTTAATGTACATTCATTTTTCAGCTAAGCTGTCCCTTAGCGGAGCTATCTCCTTAACAGAACAGATAGGAATGTCAGACACAATCAGTTTAATACATTTATAGAAGAACATATGGAGCACTAGCATTTCACCGCAGTTTAAAAACAAGCACATACCAACATGATTTATTGCTTACAGTATAGCAGATCCATATTCCCGAAGCGTTCAGACTTTGGACTGCTGCTTGACAAACTCAGTAACGAACTTCAAGTAGGTTCTGATGAGAGAGATGGAGATCTGTAAACTTGTGCACTCTAAATCAGAATCCAGAATTGAATATGCTTTAAGTGGGATAGCATAGTATTTACACAAGAGATGCAAAACAATGCAACGTACTGTAGATGTTGTAAAGAGTCTTTGTGCAGCACAAAATGGGCATTTACAAAATGGAATTTGGAAATCCAGACAATTACCTACATGCTCAGTTCTGTCAAATTTAAAGACAGAAATGAGATGCGTTTAACAGTTCTCTCTGTGCTACTTTCCTCCAACTTAGTGGAGCAAGGCACAGACAGGAAATCTATTAAAATAAATTAAAGCAACATCTCTGAAGATTAAAACTGCTGAGTGTGTGTGAATGCTTGCTGCCAAAGGCATTTCAGGCATCTGATGCAGAAACCTGGAAACTTTTTGCTTCTAGTGCCCCACATGGCCCATGAAGACATGGTGTAGACCAGCGGGGATGACTAAATGTGCTTCTGGATAGAATCTGTGCACTTTAACATTATTTGTTGATATTTTTTTAAAAATGTATTTCCTGGCAATATTCTTGCCTCTGCGCTATTCTTACAAGCATTGTCTGAAAAGAGTCAGATTGCAACTGTAAAGATATCTAACTAACAGCCATCTTGATGTAATAGAAGAATATGGCAGAGATCAACTTGCTGTGCTTGAAGAGATGACTACAACTTAAAACACCTACCTGCCACTGGTATCTATTGGGGTCAAGAGAAAATATCTAGGAATATCCCCAAGAGTATCTTCAGGTGATTCTTCTGGTGCCTTCATTCCCAAAACTGACTGGCTTCTTTTGCAGGTAGCATGAAAAAGCAAATGCTCATGGTATTAACTGCAATTATAATTCTAAGTTAGTGCGTGTGTGTGTGTGTGTATGGGGGGTGCATGTGGGCAATATACTGTGCATACTTTGGAAGGCTCCCTGTCTTTGAAAATACTCCAACAATGGAAAGATGAGTCAACCTTGAGCCGATCAGGATTGAACCCCTTGCAGTCAGCAGAATTAGTCTCCAATATTGAATTCTAAACACTGCGCCATCACAGATACACACATACAAAGACACACACACACACACATTGCGCCTTTGGTAGTAATACTACATCTGAGCCACAATACGATCACTAAGGTTCCAGTTGGCACTGGCATCTCTGATCTCAGGATTAGGAATTTCGTTCCCTGCGCATAACCCCCCTCCCCTGCTGTTTTTAAAAAAACAGCAAGCAGCACCATTTTTAAACATGAAAAGCCATCCTTAATCTTGTCCCGGTGTCTGTTTCTGCATTCAGGTTGAAACAAATTTTGGCCTCCCAGCAGGGGTGGGTTCCTGCCAGTTCTAACCTCTTCTATAGAAGAGGTTCCACAAATCTACAGTGCTGTTTAGAACCGGTTCCAGCTCCCTCCCCCCACCTGTCTGCAGATCATCAAGATGAAGAGCGAGAGGAGGAATTCTGGGAGTTGAAGTCCACAAGTCTTAAAGCTGTCAAGCTTGAACACCCCCTGGGTTTTCTTTTCCTAAAGGGTTAGGGGTGCAAGGGTCTTGTAACTTGACAGGTTTAAGACTTGCATGCTTCAAATGCCAGAGTTTCTGAGGCAACATTTTGGTTGCTAAGCAAGAGCATTGTTAAGTGACTTTCACCACATTTTACAAGTTGGCCACGGCCACCCAGTCACATGACTGCCAAGCCACTCCCACTCGGTCACATGGCCAGCAAGTCACTCCCACAAAGCCAGCCACACCTATAGAAGAGGTTCTAAAAAATTTTGAAACTCACCACTGCCTCCTGGGCACCCACATCCCTGACCACAACATCAGGAATATTCTTCCCAGGCCATGAAAAATGCTCAATTTTTAAAAACAGCAAGCAGAACCATTTTTAAGCATGAAATTCCACCCTGAATGTTGTCTCAGCATCTGTTTTTGCATTCGGTTTGAAACAAATTTTGGCCTCTCAGGCACTCACTTCTCTGACCCCAGCATTAGAAATTTTGTTCTGCAGGAACTAAAAATGTTCAATTATTAAAAACAGCAAACAGCACAATTGTAAAGCATGAAATTCCACTACGAACCTCATCCCACTGTCTGTTTTAGCATTTGGATTGAAAACAAATTTGGTCTCCCAGCCTCCTGCATTCCTGACTCTGGCATCAGGAATTTTCTTTGCCATAGACAAAATGGGGTTGATTTTTAAAAAGGGTGACCAACCAACCAACACCATTTTAAAGCATCAAATTCATCTCATCTCAGTGTTAATTTTCGCATTTGGGTTGAAAACAATATTGGCCTGCCAGTCTCCCACATCTCTGACAGGATTTTTTTTTTTTTACCAGGGACCAAATACGGCTGATTTTTTAAAAAACTTCAACCAAATCCATTTTTTATATTGAAAAAGTTTTATTGAGTTTTACAAATTTTTTGAATAGGGTAGGGTAAGGTGAGATAATAAAATATTTTGAGAACTTTCACGTCGAGATAGTTGGCCCCCTCCGGGGCTTCTTAACAAAACATAGATAATACATATTTCAATAGTACTACAAGATGAAGAGAAGTGCATACATCATTGTAAATTCTAAATTCTATGCTAGCAATCGTGTACAAACATCCAAACAAAAGTTATACTGTATTAAAAAAAAAGTCATTTTTTAGATCTAAGTCTCTTGGCAATTGTGTCTTCTTGTTCTCCTCCCTGACCCCCAGTGGGCGAGGCCGTGGCCCCTCCGCTCCTCCAGTTTCATCCCCCAGGATAGAGGAATATTTTTAAAGAAAGGCTTCCCCCTCAGCAACTGTTTTAATCCTTACTCTTCCTCCTTCCCAGAACACCAACATCCCTTCTGGCATCACCCACTTGAACCAAATCCCCTGGTTAAACAATTTTTTAGATAAGAAGGAATATTTCCTCCTCACCTCTCTAATCTTTTTCGGGATCTGCTTCAAGATGGCGACTTTCTTTTGTTGGTACATTAATGGACCCTCTCTCTGCGCCCTCAATATTCCCTCCCTGGTAGACCTTCTAACAAATTTAATATGTATCTCTCTGGGTAGTTCATTTATCCTGGCATATGCTGAATTTATTCAATAAACCAGGTCAATGTCCCCCCTGATCTCTTCCTTGGGTTTGTGTAAGTAGTCTGCTAAAATTGTGCTCATAAGATCAGGGAGGCATTCACCAGATTCTTCCGAAATGTTCTGAAATCTTAAAAAATATGACATCCTTTCAGAATCCATCCTAGACATATGACCAGTTAAATCTCCAATTTCAGTATTAATATTTTTAAGTTCTCCCTTTGCCCCAGACAGCCCCACTTCCAACTCTTCAGTCTTCTGTGTGTTCTGCATCAATTTCTTCTGTGTCTCCAAAAGCTCTAATTTGGAACTGCAGTGGTCTTTTCTAAGCTCTTTAATTTCCAGTACCAAAGAGTGTAACACTTCTTCCATAGCTGTTATTCTTGCTTCTATGCCTGGTTTTTCTGGTTGCTTTTTAGAAGCCATGGTGAGCTGTTTAAGTCAGTGCCACTAAGATGGCGTTTTTTGGGTGCGGCCGCTGGAGCAAGTCCAGAGAAAAAGTTCAAATCAAAGTTATAGGAAGTTGTAAAATCCAGAGAGAAAGACAAATTTTCCAGTGAATTATGAAGACAAAGAAGGCACTCCAGGGAAGGAATCAATTAATCATTTATCAAAAATCCTCCATTAGTAGAGAGAGACAGTCCAGGTCACAAAGGAATGTCGGAAATTTTCCATAAAAAATAGTCATTTAAGAATAAAAGGAAGCCATCTTCCCCCGCCCAATCTGGAAGCCAGCAGGAGAAAGCAACAAAAAAAAAATTGTTCCAATAAAGCCGGACTTAGATACATTGTAGCAAGAAACAAACCGCAAGGGACTTTCACTTCTTCAGCAAAGTCCGGATGAGAAATATCCGCTTCCTCGCGCTCGAGGAGCCATTTCCAAACGCCGCTAACCAAATCCATTTTTAAACATGACATTGCATCCCAAATCTCATCCCAGTGTTCATTTTAGCATTTGGGTTGAAAAACTATGGCCTTCTCGCCCTGTGACTTCCTGACTCCAGAATCAGGAATTTCCTTTGCTGGGCACCAGATATGGTCGATTTTTAAAAAGAGTAACAAGCACCATTTTTAAGCATGAAATTCAACCCCAAATCTTGTCCCTCCATCCAATTGGATTTTAAAAACTTTGAGCCTCCCAAACCCCCACATCCCTGACCGCAGTATCAGGAATTTTCTTCAGGGGAGGCGGGTGAATACCAGCCCATGACTTGTGTATGACGGGATTATGGGAACGATGCTGGTTGCCAGTAAGCTTCCAGGTGCAATTCAAGATGTGGTTATTAACCTTTAAGCTCTTTATGGTTCAGAACCTGAGTATAAGTTCCAGAAGGGATAGCTCCCATCCCCTATGGAGGGTCTCCGCCAGCATTCTTGAATATGAGCCATCTCAGTTGCAGCTTTCCACTTTTGGAAGGGCATATTCTTGCATATGAGGAGACGCGGTGGCTCAGTGCCTAAGACGCTGAGCTTGTTGATCAGAAGGTTGGCAGTTCAGAGGATCAAATCCCTAGTGTCACATAATGAGGTGAGCTCCCGTTACTTGTCCCAGTTTCAGCCAACCTAGCAGTTTGAAAGCATGTAAAAATGCAAGTAGAAAAATAGGAACCATCTTTGGTGGGAAGGTAACAGTGTTCCGTGCACCTTCGTCGTTTAGTCATGCCGGCCACATGAGCACGGAGACGTCTTTGGACAGCACTGGCTCTTCGGCTTTGAAACAGAGATGAGCACCGCCCCCTAGAGTTGGGAACAAGTAACACATATGTGCGAGGGGAACCTTTTACCTTTACCTTATTCTTGCATATAGGTGACCTCATCCCTATTGATATTCTGAAATGCCATTGAGGCCTTAAATAGTTTAATAAAGCTGATATGCTAAGTGAATTTTTACTGTTTCTCAACAGTGATACCCAGTTTCTAATCTATTTCAGAAATTATCTATTTACCATAACTATTTCGAGGATAATAGAGAACTTCAAAATGACAAGTTTGCAAAGTTACCTGGTGGGTTTACTTTCTTCTTGTATTATAGCTATCATTTCCATTTCTATTGGTCCTTATTATTATTATTTTTAAAAATCAATAAAAACGATTTAAAGAAAACAGCAGCATCACATGGACTATTCAGTAGACAACTCCATTTATGTTAGTTGGGGAATGATACATATGCATATTTGCCCTGGCATCACTGGCTTTTGTCATGGAAATATATACTTGGTGAACATGTTGTTCCTTAGAATTGAAGTATAGAAATGCTTCTGAGTGAAAGAAAAGTAAAAATAAACCAGAATATTATTCTCTAATACATTCCTCTTTCGCAGCAATAAAAACTAAGTGCTGTGTTTCTCTTCCCATGACTCATTTGGAGGTCTTTTTAAATAGATGTTTGGTGCACTTGGACGATTTCCAGAGAACATATTTCAGCAGTTTGAGATAGGTGTATGTTCTATGAGACCACAATACTGTAGGGGCAAAACATAATTCATGGCTTCTTATCTCAGCCAAAAACAGTGCAAAAGTGGAAATCGCCTCCTATCCTTTCCAGTTTGTTCCAGGCATTCCAAGTTGGTTAGAAAGGCTGGCATAAAAAAAAAAAGAAGAAGTAATAATCACCTCTTTGTGACTGAAATAAATGGCATCTCACGCCAAAGCCATTTGTGTGGGAACTTGAAGAGCAGACATTTTCCCAGTATAATCCTTCTGTGAGAGAGTTGGTGATGGTCTTCAGCTGGTATTACTCAAGGAAATGCATGGCTTATGGGCATTCTGAAATATCTGTCTGACCACCTTAGTAATATTTGCAGAAAAATCAAAATAAATAATTTGTACTACTTTAACTTTGGTTCCAGATGAAAGTTGGGACAGTTCATGCATTGGCCTGGTTAGTCTGGTTGTAGCTCTGAATTTTCCCACAAAGAGTTGTTTTCTCACTCAGCGTCTGGTGACTAATCATGTAATGATGGTCAAAGAGGGTTAAAGGTCATGCTAGTTTAACCAATTGTCCAGGTATACTGGCACTATATTACTCATTTAAATCAAATCAGACAGTGACATTGTGCTAAGCTTTGGCTTGTTTAATTATGCTTTATTGAGTAAGCCACAATTGGCTGAATGCATGCTAAATGATAAAGTGTTATTTTTTTTTGCACAGTCAAGTTTGTACAGGAAGATGGAGAAAATACAGGAAGATGGAGAACTTCAAGACGAAATTAAAAGAGCAACAGAGGGACATAGTTCTCAATGGTTTTCATATACACTACAAAAAGTAGTATAGACAAAAGGGTAATTGAAATTGAAGAACATAAACAGGAATTTGAAAATGACTAGTCCTCGGCTTACAACCACAATTGAGCCCAAAATTTTTGTTGTTATATGAGACATTTGTTAAATGAGTTTTATAATCTTTCTTGCCACAGTTAAGTGAATCTGGCTTTCACATTGACTTTGCTTGTCAGAAGATTGCAAAACGTGATGACATGACCCCAGGAATTTGCAAATATCATATATATGAGTCAGTTGATAAGCATCCAAATTTTGATCACATAATTGTGGGAATGCTGCAAAGGTTGTAAGTATGAAAAACGGTCATAAGTCACGTTTCTCAGTGCTGTACAATCACTAAACAAACTGCTGTAAGTTAAGGACGACCTCTACGTATACATGATGGACATGTAATTGCAAAAATGTGTAAAACTTTGTTAAGATTTGAAACTGAAGAGGAACACGTTAAAGATTATATAATAAAATGGGCTACCAGTTTTGGCTATAATATATGGAGGGATACATAAGAAAGAATGTTGATAGATAGATAGATTTTATCCATCCATCCATCCATCCATCCATCCATCCATCCATCCATCTATCTATCTATCTATCTATCTATCTATCCTATTTATTTCCCGCCGCCCCGAGTCCCTATGTAGTGAGATGGGTGCGGCTTATAAATACGATTAATTAATAAATAAATTTTGTATTCAGGAGCAACTACAGATCTTTGGATGGGTGGTTTAAGTACCATAATGGCTGGATTCATACATCTAACCAAAATCAAAACCCACCCATCTCCCAATGTTATGACTTAGTACTGTGATGGCGAACCTATGGCACGTGTGCCACAGGTGGCACGTGGAGCCATATCTGCTGGTACCTGAGCCATCAGCTCCAGCGCAGATGTGCATGCCAGCCAGTTGATTTTCAGCCTTCCAGAGGGCCGGGGAATGCCGTTTTCACCCTCCCCAGGCTTCAGGAAGCCTCCGGAGCCTGGGGAGGGCAAAAACACCTACCAGAAGTTCATTTCTGGAGGCTTTCCTGGAGCTTGAGAAGGGTGAAAATGGCCTCCCCCAGCCCCCTGGAGGAAATACCAAGCTCAGCTTGGAGGAGAGCAGTGTGGCTCTGTGTGTGTGTGTGTGTGTGTGTGTGTGTGCATGCATGTGAGGGTGCACTTTGCATTATGAGTGTTGGCGCCTATGCGCGCTATTACTCACGTGCCTTCACATTTTTGGCACCCAACAACAAAAAGTTTTACCATCATTGACTTAGTATGTTGTATGACCCAATTCTAATTGAATGTTTAAGATATAAACTTTTTCCTTACTAGGAGCATTTTCATTGTGATCCAGTGTTATTAGTTCTGAACTGCACAATCATGCTACATGCCAAGAATCTGGGGGCTTCCACCCTGGAGAAAGCTGATCAATGGCAGATTTAAGTGATCTCAAGCTCAAGCACTTGCTATATGATCTTTTTAAGGTGCCAGGGACTAAATTAGAAACCAGCAGCAGTGTGAAAGTTGTTTTTCATACAGGTAAAAATATTGCTTATCACCAAAACAACAACAAACAGAGGCAGTTTGAGCCATCTTCACGGAAGTGGCAGAAAACAAACGTTTTGTCAATATGGACACTACATATAAATGTGTCATTTGTAATCTAGAACTTTTGTGTTGTAACTTTAGCTTTCCTTCTGATAAATATAAGAAGTCACACATCTTAGAATCTTCTTCCTTGGATTAACTGTTTCTAATCTAGACTGCAAGAAGGGACTCTGACAAATATGTAACTGTCGACACACTCCTTCCCCAATATAATCTCCATGCACTGTTTCCTAATGGCTTCTGATTGCTGTCAACTACTGGGAATAAAATGTTAGATAGATTAGATGTTGGTTTTAACATAAAAGAATAATATTGATCTATGTGAATCACTATGCCCAGGATTGTCTTTGGTTATATTGTTTAAGAATATTAAGAGTTGAAGTGCAATATATCTGTAGGGTATTCAGGGAATTGAGGGAAACTGGTCCAGGAATACAAAGCTCCAGAACATGAATTTGCATCAGAGAACCAAGGAGAGGAACATAAGACACTGGGTAGGTAAATCTCTGAGGACCTGGATCCCAGTACAAGAAGCATGCCAGAAGTATATGCCATTGCTCCATATTTGCTATCTCAACAGTTTTGCTACAGTCATGCTGAAAGTTAAATGGCAAACAAAAGAAAATTGTGTGACTAAAGCACCTTAGGATGCATGGTCTGCTTGGGCTGAAGCTGTGGTTTCCAGTCGTGTTGGATCATGTCCTCAGAGAGAGGTTGGAAGCTTCCAGTATAAAATTCTGTACTTGAGAAGTCAGGTTAGAAAAAAATGTGTGATACTCTCACTTTATGCATCTTGTTTGCAAGCCATAGAAATCTTGACCTTTCTTCTAGGTATAAAGATGTTTTCTGTTCTACCCACTCAAACATGGTCAGCATTAATAAAGTTTGTGCATCTTGAATCTTGAGCTAGATTAGGATATGAAGATCCACAATGAGTGGCTCTAATAATTCTGGTATGCAATTGATAACAGTTTTGTTAAGGTCTTTGATTTAACACAAGGAACATACTTATCCAGTTTACTTTTAATTCCTAACAATGTCTGAACTATTGAATAAATATTTATGCCTTTTTAAGCTTCATACCCTAAAGAAAGAATCTTGCAAGAAAGATAAATATTGCCTATGCGTGGGTAGGCAATCTGATGACCAATATCTTCTGTTTGAAAAGTTGTTCAAAAGAACAATCGAATAATAATTAATTTATTAATAATTTAATAATAATTAATAATTTAATTAATAATTTATTATATTTATAAACCGCCCCCTCTCCCCAGAGGGACTCGGGGCGGTGTACAGGAAAATTAAAAACCATCTAAAAACATACCATACATGACAAAATTAAAAACGAATTAAATTAGCCTGTACTAAAATTTAAAAACAGTTAAAATAGCAACCCATTAAAACCAAATAAAACAATTTGAAAATACAGACTGGGGCGAGAAGTATAATTTAGGCCAAGCCGGCCTGATGGAACAAATGAGTTTTTAATTTTAGGCGGAAAGCACGGTGGTCTGTAGTCGCTCTAATATCCGGGGGAAGGTCGTTCCAGAGGGTCGGGCCCACCACAGAGAAGGCCCTTCCCCTGGGCGTCGCCCGCTGGCATTGCCTAGTGCACGGCACCCGGAGAAGTCCCTCTCTGTGTGAGCGAATCGGCCGAAGGGATGTATGGGGCAGGATACGATCCCGCAAATAACTAGGTCCTGTGCCATGGAGCGCTTTAAAGATGATAGTCAACACCTTGAAACACACCCAAAAGGCCACAGGCAGCCAGTGCAGCTCGTGCAGGAGTGGTGTAATAGAGACAACGGGAATTGAAGAAGAGTTTCCACAGGATATGTGATCACACACTTATCATAATTAGATATTTTACATTTATTTTTAAATAATTATCACTCTTTCTGTTAGATCGGGTAAAGGAAGGACACCATTAAGAGTGAATTCAGCTCTTTATTGGCAAGGTATAGCTCAAGTAACAAGTAGCTGGCGGCAGCCCCTTTTTAAATAGCTATGCTATTTTTAGAGTTGGGTTTTAAATTAATATTAGTCTTTTAGCACGGGCTAAATTATTTAATTTTAGTTTTAACTTTTGTAGAATTTTGTATTGTTTGTATTTTTAGATTTTTAAATTCCTGTGCGCCGCCCTGAGTCCCATTTTGGGAGATAGGGCAGGATAGAAATCTAATAAAGTAAGTACAGGTAGCCACTGGTACGAACTGACCAATCACAGCCGGCCCTGGTCCCGGCCAATCAGGTCATTACATGCGGACTGGAGTGGAAACCTCTATTGTAAGAACACAACACTTTCTAATTTCTAATTTGAGGGGGGGGGAGGGAGAAAGCAGTGGGTTATTTTAGCATGATTTAACAGATTAACAGAGTTGGAAGGGATCTTTGCAGGTCATCTAGTCCAACCCCCTGCCCAAGCAGGAGGTCCTATATCTGCCTCTACCTAGGATTGAACTCACAACCTCCTGATTGGGAGGCGAGAACTCCACCTCTAGGCCACAGCAGCAGATAGCATGACAAAAACTAAAATGTTTAGAACAGGGGTCCCCAACCTTTGCAACTTTAAGTCTGAAGGACTTCAGCTCCCAGAATTCTCCAGCCAGCTTTGCTGGCTGGAGAATTCTGGGAGCTGAAGTCCTTCAGACTTAAAGTTGCAAAGGTTGGGGACCCCTGGTTTAGAAGATAACATTATCTTGAATTACCCATATTTTTCGGTGTATAAGATGCACTCCCTCCCTAAAAGTGGGTGGAAATGTCTTTGTGTCTTATACAGTGAATGTTGCTAAAGCCCCGCCCATCCACCAGCCGCAACACTTTGGTTGTTTTTGGCCTCCACGCCTCGCGTTTTCGGCCTCTGCACATGCCGCTTTTGGCCTCTGGGCGTTGTTTGTTCGGCCTGTTCCAGGCAGAGGGAGGCCTCTCCTGTAGTTACTGTTAAAATGATATACTGTGGGTTTCCCCCCCCCCCCCCTTTGTTGTAATTTTTTTTACTTTTTAAAAGGTATCTTTTTTCCTTTTTTCTCTTCTTTGGCAATGCACACAATAGGCAAACTATTCCTTTTTGTCCTTTTCTTCCTCTTTTTGCAATGCATTCTTTCTTCTATGGTGACAGATTACTGCCTTCTCTGCTCTGCGCCCAAAATGTCACTTTACATATGAGCTTCCAAATGTTCCTATTTTTCTTCTCTTTTTTAAAAAAAAGTATTTACTCTGCACTGCCTCTCACAAGAGCCAAAATACACAACATCCATTAAATACTCTGTTTTGTGCATGATCCTTCCAAAGCAGCATTTTTTAAAAACCAACATTTAATTTCCACCAACTCAGTTCACACACTGTTCTAAGCCCTAATGTGACTTGGATAGTTTTGGCTTATGGCTAGAGGGTTCCCACTAAAACCTATGGATTAGGAGCTAGCCTGCTAGGGAAACCGAGGAATGTGGCCTTTGTAAATTCCAAGAAAAGCTGCATTTGATCTGTACTCTTTGAACTAATAAGGTCCAAGAGGTTGAATCCTTGGCTTAAGGAGTTATTCAAAACATACTCAGAAAAATGCATTCCAAGAAAATGCATTCCCCCGGGCCGCGGACCGGTGCCGGTTCGTGGCTTCATAGTAACCGGGCCGGAGTGAGCGGTTTGAGAGAGTAGTGCAACTCTTAGGAAAGTGTAGCAAATGCTCCGCTATCCTGGCGGCTGGCCGTAGCGCTCCCAGGGGGCAGGACAGGGGCAACGGCCTGCATTGGGGGGGTTCGGGGCACCACCCGGCCTGCCTCAGGTTCCATGTGACTGCCGAACACGTGCGCGGCCCATATGACTTGACTCACCCGCTGGAGGCTCCCACCGGTCCACGGAATTTTTTTTACATGAAACCGGTCCCTGGTGCCAAAAAGGTTGGGAACACCTGGCCTACGTAACCTGTCCATATCTTCGGAAGTAACAGAGTCAAACTCTTCCCATAAAGATGTCTCAAGACCTGCCTCTGACAATCCCTCTAGGCCACTTTCGGTGGAGGTCATCTCGCTCCGAATTTTGAGAAAAAGATGTGTAAAAATGCATGCTTCAATTTGATTTATTTATTCCTTTATTTATTTTCAAATGTATATAGCTTATCTCATGCGAAGTAAATCTGGTTGGTGTACAATAGTGAATAAAAAAGAATATATGTATGTACACACACACATTTACACACACACACACATTTACACACACACGCATTTACACACACACATATACAACAGACATTTAAAAACAACAAAATCAAGATTAAAATGGAGATGATTAGAACTTAAAATACACAAATCTAAGCAGAGAGGGGTGAGGGAGAGGGGGGTAAGAGAGAGAGAGTGGGAGGTGGCACACAGAGCCATTTGTCAGGGCACGGGAGGCTTGCTCTGTCAGCTGGCCAGCACACATGCACGTGCTGGCCAGCTGATTTTTGCCTTCTTTTTCGCTCTCCAGAGGCTTCAGGAGCGAGAAACCAGCTCAATGGGAAAACCGGAAGTTCAGGAATGGGCTTCCTCTTTGCTCGTAGGGTCATTTTTTGCCCTCCAAAGCCTTCAGGGAAGCCTCCTGGAAGTCCCTGAAGGCTCCGGAGGGCTAAAACTGGCCCTACAAGTAAACCAGAAGTCTGTTCCCAAACTTCCAGTTTGCCCATAGGGCCGGTTTTTCACGCTCTGGAGGGCCTCCGGAGGGGGCGGGGGAGGCTGTTTTCGCCCTTTCCAGGCTCCTTTAAATCCTCTGGAGCCTGGGGAGGGTGAAAAAAGCATGCCAAAAATGGGGGGAGTGCTGTTCATGTGCGCATGCATATTGTGGTTGTGTGCATAGCATTATGGGTGTGGCATGCCCGCGCATGACCCCCCCCCCCCGTGTTCTCCCCGTTTTTGGCACGCGAGCCAAAAAAGGTTCACCATAATTGTTCTAGGAGCACAAATAATTGTCCATGCTGTGGCATTCTGCACCAGCTACACAGCCTTGTGTAGAACGTATTCCAATAGTACAGTCTAGAAGTGATTAAGGCATGAGTGACTGTGAGCTGTGCAAATGGCCTCCTAGCCATGACAGCACCTGCTCGTCAGATAGGAGACATGAATTTAGGAGGACACCCTGATTGTGCACAGGGTCTGTCTGTGGCAGTGTGACTTCATGGCATAGTCCTAGAAGCAGTTAGCTTTGCTGGCTGCAGAAGTCTGGGAGCTGAAGTCCTTCAGACTTAAAGTTGCAAAGTTTGCCCATCCCTGAGTTAGCCCCTAAACCCGGAGCCACTCAGTCTTGCCAGGATTCAGCTGATGCCTTTTGTTCTCCATCCAGATCCTCACAGCTTCCAGACACCGGGATGAAACATTCATGGCATTGTTTTCTTCTCCAGCGGCCAAGATATATAGTTCAGTATCAACAGCTTACTTCACCCATGGTGATGGATGAGTTCATGGCCTCATGTAGATGTTTAAAAGGAGAAAGGATAGCACCAAACCCTGCAACACTCATATAGCAGGGACTAATGGTGGGTTCTCTCCTCTTCAATCATCACAAACTGGTGGCCCCCAAAAAGAAGATGAAACAGCACACTGATGTGCTGCCACATTCATAAGGATAGTAGGTCAATTGTATCAAAACCATCAAGAGCTCAAGTAGGGCAAGGATGGATATGCCACCCCCAACTCACCCATGTCAGAGATTATCCAAAAGTGCAACCAATGCTGTTTTTGTCCCATACATGGATCTGAATCCTGACTGAAATGGATACAGATAATTTACTCTGGCGCTCTTGCACAACCATCCGCCCTGGGTCCTCTTGGAGAAGAGCGGGATATAAATTTAATTTAAAAAAAAAAACCTTCTCAATCACCTTCTCCAAAAAGGGAAGGTTAGATACCAGATGAAAATTATAGTGTTATATTTTTATAGTTATCTATCTATCTATCTATCTATCTATCTATCTATCTATCTATCTATCTATCTATCTATCTATCTATCTATCTATCTATCTATCTATCTATCTATCTATCTATCTATCTATCTATCTATCTATCTATCTATCTATCTATCTATCTATCTATCTATCTATCTAAATGGCTGCGTGTATGTTCCAGCATAATTCTGGAAGCCTCAACAATTTCAACAAACTTGGTACACAGTTGACTTACTCTCTGGAGAAAAATACTGTGGGGGTAAGGCACCCCTAATACCCCTTGGGGTGTGTGCTCTGTTAAGATACAGCGTGTTTCGCCTTAAAATGGCTTCTACTGTATAGCACAATGGAGTTGGCATGGTAACGGCTTCACAGTACTCCACAAGGGGGGCTCCCTCTGGTAAGGGGGAAAACCCAACATTAGAAATTACGTTTGGTCCAGATATTTCCCCCCTATAAATAAATACCCAGGCAACCCTGGGTTATCGGCTAGTATATATTATATTATAGAAAATTATAGTCCAGTATAGTGGGGTCGAGTGATAGTTTCCTGAGAAAAAGTAAAACCAAGGCCTCTTTAAGAGGTAAGGGAACAACCCCTTCACTCAAAAAATTAAGGACCACCAGAACGCTCTCATAGGTCAGACATAGACAGACGGACACACACACACACACACACACACACACACACACACAAACACACAAACACACAGACACACAGCTTTTGTAAGCCAGAAGGGGCACAGATCTAAACAGTAATTTTGCATGAATTTTGTATTTTTAAGGGTAAAATCTGTGGAGGTGATGCTGACTGGAAAGAAACTGATTTTTCTGCAATTAAGAGTAGCAGCAACAGCACTCCCTATTATTACATTTGAAGGTGATTTATTGGATTATTCTTAGCAGATTTTCTCCTAAAGGGGCAAAGAAAAAGAGAATGTGTAGGGGCAAATGAAACCCCATTTCCAATATCTGAGGTCACGTACAAGAAAATTAAGTTGATAAATTAGGGTATATGTCAGGATACTCTAGAACAGTACCCGCCATTCTAAAACAGCCATTGTTCTAGGGAACAATTTCTATTTGGAAAAAATCTGAAGCTTAACCATATAAGGCAAAATAATACATTAAACCATTGAGAAATTGGACAATTGTGCTCTGCAGTTTTTTTGAAAAACTGAAAACCTTTTATGGACTTTTTGCTTAAAAAGGTGAAATGATTTTTGGATTTAATGAGGATTATATAAATTAAAAGAAAGGTTAAATGATGAGTTTGTTAATATCAAAAAGAAGGTCAGAAGTAATTTATTTTTATTTATTTTTTATTTCAAATTCAATTTAAATTTGAATACATTTGAATTTATTCAATACCATTTACTTCAGTTTCTTTAATTATTTCTCTGTTTTTGTTTTTTCTTTGTATTTTTTTATTCCCTTTTTTATATTTGTCTTTTATTTATAATCTTTAATAAAAATTGTTTGAAAAAACAAATACTGGCAATATTTAACAGGTAGGATTTCTTTTTTCATTTAATCTGTTTAGCTAGCTAGCAAAACAGATTGCTTTAAAATAGTTTGCATGTTAAATGCTATACAGACTCTCATAAATATCCATTAACATTTGGCTTAATTGTCTTTAATAGCAAATGCAGGGAATCTCAAGACCGTATCCAAGTTAGATTCTTTTTTCCAGAGGTTACTTGAAAAATTACCTCCTGGGACTTTGTTATTTTGAATACATTTTTGTACACAAAATCCTCAAGAACTTCCTGGAAAATCTCAGATTGCAGCTAGATTATTTTTATCAAAGGGTCAATAGGCCTTGAGACACTAAAAAAAATGGTAGGCTGTGAATGTATATGTGTATGTGTACATATATAAATATCTTACAGTGCAGAAAGAAATAAGGATTTTTGGACATGGGCCAATCAAAATTGAGTGTAATTCCTCAACTCTTTCCCGCTGAAGTAGGACTTAAATTGCATGGGTCTCATGGGTTATATTCAGAATATACCTTTCTCTACATTGCAGTTTTCTTACTCAAAATGCTGAAATAGATGAGATTTAATCCCCCAAAGAAGAAATTAGCATATTTTTGGAATGTTTAATATTTCTTGACAGTAGGCTTCTCTTGCTTCCCATACTATCAAGCAGAACAGGCTATTTGCTAATAGCAGTAGCACTTAGCAATAGCAATATACTGCTTCACAGTGCTTTACAGTCCTCTCTTAGCAGTTCATAGAATTAGCAAATTGCCCCCAACAATCTGGGTCCTCATTTTACTGACCTCGGAATGATGGAAGGCTGAGTCAACCTTGAGCTGTTCAGAATCGAATTCCTGGAGTAAGCAGTGAGTTATCCTGCAATACAGCATTCTAACCACTGCACCATCACAGCTCTTATGCAATATAATGTTGTGTCTTTACTTTTGGTTTAGCATAACAAGAAGACCCAGGTTTTCTCAGAATATCTATTATCACCTTCTTCCTCTCACCTATTTTGTCCCCTGAGATGATCAGGTAGGAGAGACTCCCTGTAGTCCAGGTGTGTCAAATTCCATGTTGTCACAGTTGTGTCATATGGCGTATTGGGACTATTTCCCCCTTCACTAAAATGGGGGTGGCCGTGTCCAGCACATGACGCATCTGGACCGTAGGCCGGGAGTTTGACAGCCTTGCTCTAGTTCTTCCTCTCAGAAAATAGTCACAGAAGTCCACCTTTTCAATTGCTATCTCTCATTTATGGAGAAGCGTCTTCCCATGAGAATTGAAAGGCCGCCAAGTGCCAACCCCATTATATTTCACCCTTCAGATGGGATTCACCTGGCTTAAAAAAAACCAACTCAATTCTCTACAAAGACAATTAGAGTGTCCTTTCCTATTTTTGTATTTATTTAGCAGAGTTGTACAGCCAAAGGCCAATTTTCTCTCAATAAAGTAATTTTTTAAAAAAAAACCCATAAGCTTTCTACATTTTAGGAAGCAGATACTGGCTTGCCATTAATAGGATTTAATCCACCCAAAAATATGATTGTCAAGGTGTTTGTTTACAACTTTGCTGGCTGATCACAATAATAATAATAATAATAATTTATTAAACTTGTTGACCGCTCCCTCTCCCCGAAGGGACTCGGAGCGGTGCACAGGGCTAATAAAACAATAAATACATACATATAGTTAAAAAACAAATTAAATATTTCCCTGCGCTAAAAATCCAATTAAAAACTAAAATCCCCATCTAAAATTTCTAGCAGCCCCATCGAAGAGAGACTAACCTAGGCCGGCCAAGCAGAACAGATATGTTTTTAATTTTAGACGGAAGGAGCGGAGGTCCGTGGTAGTTCTAATGTCGGGGGGAAGGGCGTTCCAGAGGGCTGGGCCCGCCACAGAGAGGGCCCTTCCCCTGGGCGTCGCCCGCTGACAAAGTCTAGTGGACGGCACCCGGAGAAGTCCCTCTCTGTGGGAGCGAATCGGCCGTGTGGATGTGTGCGGCAGGATCCGATCCTGCAAATAGCTAGGTCCCGAGCCATGGAGCGCTTTAAAGATGATGACTAGAACCTTGAAGTGCACCCGGAAGACGACAGGCAACCAGTGCAGCTCGCGCAAGAGCGGTGTTACGTGGGTACACCTTGCGGTTCCCATAATTGCTCGCGCGGCTGCATTCTGGACTAGCTGAAGTCTCCGAGTGCACCTCAAGGGGAGCCCCATGTAGAGAGAGTTACAATAGTCCAGTCGGGATGTCACGAGAGCATGAGTGACTGTGCGAAGGGCGTCCCGATCCAATAGGGGGCGCAACTGGCGAACCAGGCGAACCTGGTAAAACGCCCTCCTGGCCACGGCTGTCACTTGATCTTCCATGGACAGCCGGGCATCCAGGAGGACACCCAAGTTGCGCACCCCATCCACTGGGGCAAGATGTTCGCCCCCAATGGCCAGCGATGGAGTCAGCTGGTTGAATCGGGCAGCCGGAAACCACAGCCACTCAGTCTTGGTCGGGTTGAGCTTGAGTCCGTTTCTTCCCATCCAGATCCGTACGGCTTCCAGGCACTGGCACATCACCACTACGGCATCGTTGGGGTGGTTTGGGGTAGATATATACAGCTGAGTATCATCAGCGTAAAGATGGTACTCTACCCCAAAACCACGGATGATCTCACCCAGCGGCTTCATATATGTGTTAAACAGGAGAGGCGAGAGGACCGACCCCTGAGGCACCCCACATGTGAGGGGTCTCGAGGTCGACCTCTGCTCTCCTGTCAACACAAATTGCGATCGGCCAGAGAGGTAGGAGGAGAACCACCGTAAAACAGTGCCTCCCACCCCCAACCCCCCCAGCCGATGCAATAGGATACCATGGTCGATGGTATCAAAAGCCGCCGAGAGGTCTAATAGGACCAGGATGGAGGAACAACCCCCATCTCTGGCCCTCCAGAGATCATCGACCAACGCGACCAATGCCGTCTCGGTGCTATGCCCGGGCCGAAAGCCGGACTGGCGCGGGTCTAGATAGTCAACTTCCTCCAGGTGACGGGGAAACTGTTGTGCCACCACACTCTCAACAACCTTCGCCAAAAAGGGAAGGTTGGAGACTGGACGATAGTTGGTTAATAAAGCTGGATCCAAAGAGGGCTTCTTCAGGAGGGGCCTCACCATAGCCTCTTTTAGGGAGGCAGGCAAGGAACCCTCACTTAAGGATGCGTTGACAACCTCTTGGAGCCAGCCTCGTGTCACCTCCCAGGATGCCAGTACAAGCCAGGAGGGACACGGGTCCAATAAACATGTGGTGGCTCGCAGTCGCCCACGTAACCTGTCCATATCATCGGAAGTAACGGAGTCAAACTCCTCCCAAACAAGATCTATCTCGTGGCATCCCACTGGACCATCAATGGGGGCTAACTCGTTCTGTATCTGAGCGATTTTCTCCTGCAGAAAAGTCACAAATTCCTCTGCTCTACCCTGTAGCGGGGCTTCCCACACCCTCTGTTGAAGGAGGGAGCGGGTCACCCTAAACAGGGCGGCAGGGCGGTTTTCTGCGGATGCTATGAGAGTGGCACAATGATGACGTTTGGCCACTCTCAGCGCCACAATGTAAGTCCGTAAATGGGCTCTTACCTGTGTCCGGTCAGATTCAGATCGGGTAGACCTCCATCTTCTCTCTAGGCATCTCTTGTGGCGTTTCATCCCCCTCAGCTCCTCGGTAAACCAAGGAGCCAGGGTGGCTTGGCGCCGCAAGAGAGGCCGCAAGGGCGCGACCCGATCCAAGGCTCCCGTGGTCGCAGTATTCCATGCGGCCACGAGGTCCTCCATCGGGGCGCGGGTCAGGGGTACAGGAAGTGGCCAAAAGCGCCGCCTGGAACCCATCAGGGTCCATCAGGCGCCTGGGGCGGAACCAGATAGATGACTCAGGTTCCGCCTCCCCGCGGAGGGGAGTAGCGGTTGGAAAGTTGAGCCGGAGAAGTGAGTGATCTGACCATGACAAGGGCGTGATGACTATATCCCCTATACCCAGATCACTCTCCCATTGGCCAGAGACAAAGATGAGATCCGGTGTATGTCCACCCTCGTGAGTGGGGCCTTGAATTAATTGGGTCAGGTCCATGGCCGTCATGGAAGCCATGAACTCCCGAGCTACCTCGGATGATTCGCCCACCGATGGCAAGTTAAAGTCCCCCATGACTAAAAGTCTGGGGGTCTCAACTGCCACCATAGCGATCACCTCCAGGAGCTCGGGCAGGGCTGCTGCTACATAGCGGGGAGCCAGGTATACAACCAGCAAGCCCAACTGCCTCCCTAGGCCCCACTTCACACAGAGGGACTCACAACCGGTGGTCTGAGGCACAACGGTCTCTCTCGGCTCAAGACCTTCCTTTACAATAACCGCTACCCCACCACCCCTGCCTAGGGCCCGAGGCTGATGAAAAGCGCGGTAACCTGGTGGGCACATTTCAACGAGGGGGAGTCCACCCTCGTGGCCCAACCAGGTCTCCGCTATTCCTGCCAGGTCCGGCTCCCCCTCTGACACAAGGTCATGGATGAGGGGGGCTTTGTTGACAACGGACCTGGTGTTACAAAACATCAGCCTCAGGCCCTGGCTCTGTATTCCCTGACCACCCAGCCTGCAGGGGTTGTGACACCTGACCGTATGCAACCAACGGCCACGTGTCCCCAACCGGGAGGATGGAACTTGCCTCCCCTCGGACCTGCCTCTCCCCACGACCGTCGGGATGGAAATGTACAGCAGCAAAGAGGGGAGGACTGTTGTTTACATTTCAGCCTGTCCTGGGTCCCTCAATACCTTGAGTCAAAGATGGCTCTTCCAACTGCTATGAGAGAACTCCAATTCTATGTTTTACAGTGACCATGGAAAATTAAAAGGGTAGCTCTGAGGAAAGGTAGAAAACAAGGAAGGACTTGGAAAACTTGCTGTAAGGAATGCAGGCAAAAGATTGAGGGAACTTGTGGGAGGTGGTGGGTAAAAGATTAGAAAGGCAGAGGATGTGATAAAAAGGGGAGGGAGAGAGGAAAAGGAGATAATCGGAGAAAAGACCAAACAAGATGCTAATATCTCTTGTAACAGGTCATCACTCTGTAAATAATCAGGACAGAGAAGCTCTCTTATGTACATCCTTAAAGGAAAACAGCTTTTAAGTATTCCACATGAATGATTCTTGCAGCAGTACTCAAGAGGTCCAGACGTTCAAGGCTCAAATAATAATTTTGTTATGTTTGCTTCACTAAGATCTCTGAATTGTGAAACTCTTATAAGCTGTTCCCGAAAAAGGCCCATTTTGGATAGAGCCAAAGCCGAAGTGAAGACACTCAACATAAAGACACTTCCAAAACAAGCAAGCGATCTATGCCTTTTATCTCCCCCTTGCCTGCCTACTGGGAAGAATGCAAAGAATGACAACAGCTAGGCTTCTTCAAGTCTACCTGCAAGTGAGGCCTCAACTTGAATCCAAGTGCTGCATGGGCCCAATAGGTCTGAAACATCACCCAGCACAGGCAATTTAATTTTTAAAATTAAATTTATTTTATTTTGTCAAGCATATGTAAGATGACAGGTATAAGTATAAACATGATTATGAATACGGGAAATGGATACTAATAAGTGGGGACAGTAGGCCAGCATGTAGGCAGCATGAAAAACCACACACCCTCTGGTCCGTGGAAAAAACGCTCTCCATGGAACCAGTCCCAAAAGGTTGGAGGCCACAGCTCCAAACTATGTTAACCAGAGGTGTATTCAGTCAGTTCTGCCAAGTTCTGGAGAACTGGTAGTGGAAATTTTGAGTAGTTTGGAGAACCGGAAAATAGGCTGGCCCCGCCCCTGCTGCCTCCCAGCCTCCCAGCTGCTCTTCTTTTGTTGCCCTGAACAGGAGAATGGAGCTGGAAAGCAGGTTAGTGGGGTGGGGAGGGAATGGGGATTTTGCAGTATCCATTCCCTGCCATGCCCACAAAGCCACACCACGCCCACAAAGCCACACCCACAGAACCGGCAGCAAAAACAATTGAATCCCACCACTGATCTTAACACTTGCATCCTTGAAATGTGTCACTACTCTGGAAGCTGTAATCCCCTACATCTCAAGACTGTCTGGTTGGGAAAATCTGGTTTAGCAGTTCATCAGTTCCAGTTATGAGGCTTGCTCGGGGAGAAGCAATCTGTCTGAGAAGGAGATATTCTGACATTATATTTAGCATTCCAAGCCCCAAAAGCAGTAGGTTTCTTATTGCTATTATTGGCAATTCTGGAATGAGAAGCAGATGTTTGGCTTTTCAGGGATTTCTTTTACAAAATGTTGATAGCTAAGATTTAATGAGGTGGGTGGGTGGGTGAGGGGGATTGCTCCAACTTCCATAAAAAGAACTCTGAATCCCACAGACAGGCTAATAGGATCTGTCTGTCATGGTGGAGAGCTCAATTCATCTTACTCAGAATCTTTTTCCCACTGGGCCATATTGTAATTAGCTGTTTCACCATGCAATCCCCTACATATCTGCTCAAAAATATAGTCTATTATGCTTAGCGTGGTTTATTCCCATGTCAGCGAGGGGAGGATTGCAGGAAGAAGAAGTTGTGCTAAATCCATAGGCGATCTTATGTACCACCCAGCATATATAAAAACGGGTTAGACGCTAATCTGCATATTGTGCACGGGGGAGCTGTCTTTGATGTATTCTCGATGTTTCCTACAAATAATCATTGCTGGAATGGCACGTATATCTGCCATAGCAACATAAAATGCAAGCTGTCAGGCTAATCAGCGGGGATTTATTCACCAGTCAAACTGCATAATATGAATATATAACTTGGAGCAGCAGAAGAAAAAAAAACACTATATAAAATGCAACAATATATTCATTATTAAAAAGAAATTAATCAGCTTTAAAAAGACAGTGTGCATTAGCTTGGAATCAATCTATTGCATATAATGGTCCTTCATTGTCAGTAAATATGCTTGGTTTCGGAAAACGCATATCCTAGATATTTATTAAACAATTTAAGAGGTGTGCTTTTTTCTCTTCCATAAAGAAGTCATTTAAAATGTTAATATGCCCAATACTTTTTAAATTCCTGCTTAGGAAAATCAGCATGAAAAGCTTTAAATATCACTTTTTTTCAAAATGTCACTCTGACAATATTAGATACTCCACAATAACATAGTAATCCTTCTGTCGTTTATGCTATTTAAAAAAAACAAAACTATTTTGAGTTCCATTAAAAATGCAAGCATGGTGTTTCAAATTTTTAAAATTATATATATGTCTGATTTGGATGAGACCCAGATTAAAGTGAGCATATTTGAGAAAACATAGAAAATGCTTGAATTCTCCAAACTAACCTGAATCTGAACCTTCCCAAAGTTTCTTTATAACTTAGTATTTAAAAATCAAAAAGAAATCCATGTGCAACTCCATGACTGCAAAAACATATCAACTTTCCCCAAATGTTCCATCTAAGGATGCATCAAGGTGTTAAGGGATTTCACAAGACTCAACTCTAGCTTGATACCTCGGTTGCCTTGTCTTGTGGGGAAAGATAGGGAAAAGCCATGTTAGTTTATGGTGGCAAAAAATGATCAGGTTTCTGACAACATCTTTTACAATTTACAAATGTTCTTGTGATAAATGTTTTCTGAGCTACAACTGATTTCATCAGATGCAGTTCACAAAAGCTTAAACCTTTTAATAGCATTTGTTAGCCAGAAAAGGAACTACCAAACTCCTGATCTTCTGGTGTGCAAAAGTTGCCAAAAGCAAAACAGTGAGTACTTTTCAATATATGCAATTTATTAGATATCTCTTTCTATATATACAGCAATAGCACTTAGACTTATAAAGTGGTCCATAATGCTTTATAGCAGGGGTTGTCAAACTAGGGCTAGATGCGTCACATGCTGGCCACGCCCAACCTCAGTTTAGTGAAGGGGAAAAACGTTGTGATACGTCTCATGACAACAATGTGTCATCAGAGTTTGACACCCTAGCTTTATAGTACTCTCTAAGTGGTTTAAAGAGTCAGCATATTGCCCCCAACAATCTGGGTCCTCATTTTACCGATCTTTTACCGAAGAATGGAAGGGTGAGTCAATCTTGAGCTTAGTGAGATTCGAACTGCCAAATTGCAGGCAGCTGACAGGCAGCAGAAGTAGCCTGCAATACTGCATTTTAACCACTGTGTTACTGCGGCATGTCAAACATATCTAACATCTCCTTCCTCCTCCTATTTTCCCTATATCAACTACCCTGTGAGGTGAGTTGGGGTGAGAGAGAGAGAGAGAGAGAGAGAGAGAGAGAGGGAGGGAGGGAGGGACTGGCCCAAGATCACCCAGCCAGCTTCCATGCCTAAATTGGGGTTAGAACTCCCGGTCTCCCAGTTTTTACCTTGGTGCCTTAACCACTACACCAAGCAAGCTATATGCTAGAGAAATTATTGCGGAACCATAAAAACATATTTTATATGAGCAAAATTCAGTACAAAACATACAAAAGAATATTATCTACCCCAAAGCAAAATCAGTTGCAACAGTAAGAATGTGTTAATTAGGTAATTTTATTCAGGTCACTGACTGACATTTGATAATATTATTATTATAAAATGTTACATAGTACAAATTTAAAAACATAGCTATTTATTAAAATTAAGTAAATAAAGTATTTCATTATAACAGTGTAACTGCAGGCAGGAAACTAAGAAATTAAAATATTACAATTAATTAATAGACCAAGCAATTATTTTGGGAATAAAAACTCAAATGTTTCATTACTAAATGCTAGCTGTTGAGCCGGTCTCTCTCTCTCTCTCTCTCTCTCTCTCTCTCTCTCTCTCTCTCTCTCTCTCTCTCTCTTTCTCTCTCTCTCTGTGTGTGTGTGTGTGTGTGTGTGTACACATATGTATGTATGTAAGAGATGGTGGTGGTGGAAGATGTATATATATTTAGAATATAACAAAACTAATTTCCTTCAGGTAGTCAACAAAGTAGGCCAAGCTGAATATTCTCCTATTATGTATTCACCCTATGCTGAATTTAAGGAAGCTGAATTGAAAACAGGTGATCATGGTTTTAAAATTGGGGGGAAATACATCAAAAATCTGTGCTATGCTCTCAGATGATATCTAAGAGCTTTACTTTATTGTACACACATACTGGGGAGCCACATAAAATCCAGGAAGTAGATTTCACTTTAAAAAGCTTGGTGGCTGCAGGTATATTTTATATCAAAGGCATGCCTCTTTCATATAAAAGAAGAACAATATGGCTTTAGGGCTGTGGTTAGTCTTATTGGAAATAGATTTAATTTGTTCATTCCAGGCTCCCAAGGATTGGAATGCTATGCTGAGATATTTGAAGAATGAAACACAGTCTGTGAGGTAAGAACGTATACAGTCAGCTACAATTTAACCCTTGCAAGGAAAAAAAGAATCAGACAAAATAGCAAAAATTCAATGTTTAGTTATTAGTTCTGTGTTCACCTTGATTTCCTTTAGTCCAATCAGTTAACCATAATTCTAAGTTTACTATTCTAGTATAGTGTAGCCCCTTCCATTTAGATGGAAACATTTTGGGCTTTTATTCCCAAAATAATTGTATATGTTAATTATTTTTAATATTTTAATTTCTTAGTTTCCTGCCTGCAGTTACACTATTATAATGAAATACTTTATTTACTTAATTTTAATAAATAGCTATGCTTTTAAATTTGTACTATGTAACATTTTATAATAATAATATTACCAAATGTCAGTCAGTGACCTGAATAAAATTACCTAATTAACACATTCTTACTGTTGCAACTGATTTTGCTTTGGGGTAGATAATATTCTTTCACATGTCTGGTACTGAATTTTGCTTATATAAAATATATTTTTACAGTTTTGTAATAATTTCTCTAGCATATAGCTAGTTTGGTGTAGTGGTTAAGGCACCAAGGTAGTTAGAAGGGATCAATTCAAAGGAAGGAACAGACAGAAAACATAATTCAGTAAAAAAGCAGGGTTTTATCTTTAAAATATCAATAATTTCTAAAAAAAGAAGGAGGAGGAGGTAAAACTTGGAAAACTGTAAGAACCCAGTCTCTTTAAAACTACTCCACTCCCCTCACCCTTTCTTAGAAAACAGGATGTAAATCAGGAGACCCACAAGAGTTAATGTCAAACAACAAAATTGAAAAACCAAAAATAGGAAAGATATGACTGAGATGCATTTCCTCTTTAAATAACCTACTAATATGGTTCACTGATGATTTGGCTTTTCTTTCTTGCACTTTGATTATATTAAAACATTTGATTCTAGACTGGTTAAGGGCCTGTCAGGTACAGAGATTTGCAGTGTTTTCCCCAGATTGGCCTATTTTTGTTTTATTGGGATGCTAGAACACAACAAGCTGGACTAAGTCACCAAGAGGTATGAAGTAGGCACTTCCCATCTTTCTTTCACCAAATTCCATCACGCCTCCTTGATTGCCCCGCCCCCCCTCCATATGTGTGGGTTGAGGTGACCTAAGCTGATCTGCAGCATGGAGCTTCTGCCATTCTTTGCAAAGTTTCAGAATGAATAAGTTCATTTGTGGCTGTAGAGGTAATGCTGAATGGACACTTTTTCCCACTAAGGCCCCATCTTAATCCCTGGAAGCTCTCTCACCTAGAAATACATTGAGGTTGTCTCCCACCCTTCCTGATTGATTTATAGAGTGACTCTCCTGTTTCCTGCGCAGGAATCGTTTTATTTTCCCCATGCTGCAGAACAGTTGAAGTGAGACAACCAAGAGGCAGGAGGAAAGTACTCACTTAAACACCAATGTGTGTGGGTTTTTTTTAAATGTTCTGCCCTTAGCTGATTGGTGGGGAGAATGGGGAAAGTTTGTGGGTATCAGAAGGTGAGGACCGGAGAGGGGCCAAGATGGATGGCTGTGTGAAATGCTGTCAGGTTCCTTCTCCAAAAAACAACAGACCTGCTTATGATCAACCTCTCACTCTCATTCCATTCCAGGACTTCTTTGTAGGTCATCTGAATCCCCAGGGTGTGATCTGAATAACAGCTTCCAGTCATCTAATGATTTTATGGGGTTCATTAATCATAAAGCATTTGGGAAGGGGGGATGTTGAAACAAAAACTCAGAGGAGCTGTTGGTCTTCTATAGTCTTTACAAGTCCATTCTTCCAGAAGCAGGAATACTAGGTGAGTTTTAATAGTTTAGGTAGGATCTGAAGTAGAAAAAGGAAGAAAGGAAGGTAGCTGGGAAAATGTAAATTCATTGCTTTTCCCACTGTTTCTATGTCCATCAGCCAGTGCAATCTTACTGGTCCTTCTATATTTATTTTTCCCAGAAGTGACTTTAAAAAATTCTTTTGAGACTTTTCATTCATTATGAGCTTTGGATTTTTCTTTTCCAAAGTCCCACATCGATCCTCTTCAACATTTTCAGATTTTGTATTTCTACAATATATGTCATTTCTGTACAAATTCAAACTACAAATTATATCAAATTATATGTGAAGACATTCCTTACACATCCACACATACATCCACACTCACACACGGACACACATATTACACCAATGCCAGGTTTTCTTTTTTTTATATTGAAAAAGTTTTATTGGTTTTACATTTTTCTATAGGGTAGGGTAAGGGATACAAAGAAATTTTGAAAGCATTCACGTCAGAGTCGTCGGCCCTTCCGAGACCTCAAAATACACAATAAAAAGATTAAAAAAAACATTTTTCATAACACTACAAGGTAAAAGCAAGTACATATACCTAAATTCTCAGTTCCATGCTGTCAGACATTTACAAAAAATCCAGATACAAATGTTATGCAAGATTGTTTAAAAAAAAATCAAGGCAAAGTTATTTTTTCGATCTAAGTCTCATGGCTATTGTATCTTCTTTTTCTCCTCCCTGGCCCCCAGCGGGCGGGGCCGTGGCCCCCTCCGTCCCCCCTGGATCTTCCCCCAGGGCAGAGGAATGTTTTTTAAGAAAGGCTTCCGCCTCAGCAATTGTTTTAATCTTCACTCTTCCTCCTTCCCAGAACACCAGCATCCCTTCGGGTGTCACCCACTTGAACCAAATCCCATGATCAAACAATGTTTTAGACAAGAAGGAAAATTTCCTCCGTGCTTCTCGAATCTTTCTAGGAATCTGCTTCAAGATAGTGACCTTTTTGTGTTGGTAAACTAAAGGGTTCTCTCTCTGCGCCCTCAGGATTTCCTCTCTGGTTGACCTTCTTACAAATTTCACATGTATCTCTCTAGGCACTTCATTTATCCTGGCATATGCTGAGTTAATTCTATAGGCTAGGTCAATGTCCCCCCTGATCTCATCTTTAGGTTTTTGTAAATAGTCTGCTAAAATTGTGCTCATAAGATCAGGGAGGCATTCACCAGATTCCTCAAGAACGTTCTGAAATCTCAAAAAATATGTCATTCTTTCCATATCAATCCTAGATACATGCCCATCTATTTCCCCAACCTCTTTAGTAACATTTTTAATCTCTCCCTTAACCCCCACCAACCCCCCTTCCAATTCTTCAGTCTTCTGTGTGTTTTCCAGCACCTGCCTCCTGGTGTCCAATAGCTCCTTCTTGAAATTGATGTTTTCAGCCCTCTGGGCCTGGATTTCGTTTACCAAAGTTTGTATAACAGTTTCAAGAGAAGCCATCCGTTGTTCTAAACTTGCCAGTGCTGTTTCTTGAGACATGATTAACTGTTAAAGTCAGTGCCAACCAAAATGGCGTTTTCAGGGTGGGGCTGGTGAGACTAGCCGGGAGCCAAAAGTTCAGATCAAAGTTGGAACGTTGTAAAATTCAGAAACCAAGAGAGAGACAATTTTCCAACTCAATAGTTATAATAACGAAGGTAATCCAGAAAGGAATCACAAATCCAACAAAAAAAAATTCTTCATTAATATCCAGAGAGAGTCCCACTTGTAAAGAGACGCTGGGAATTTTCCATAATTAAAATAGTCAGGCAGGGCAATGCCAGGTTTTCTTAACCAGATTCAATTCTACACTATTTCAAGTTGAATAAACTTAAAAAGCAAGAATTAAAAGCATAATATAGCAATAGCAATTAGGTTTATACTGTTTCACAGTGCTTTATAGCCCCCTCTAAGCAGTTTACAGAGTCAGCCTATTGCCCCCAACAACCTGGGTCCTCTTTCATAATGCAAACAGGAACCATAATAATAATAGCACTTAGACCTATATACCACTTCTCAGTGCTTTACAGCCAGTGGTGGAATTCAAGAAATTTAACAACTGGTTCCCCACCCTAATGATTTCTTCCAATAACAGTTTGCCAGACTACTCAGAAAGTTAACCACTGTCTCTCCCAAAGTGGTGTGAACTGGCTGAATCCCACCACTGCTTATAGCCCCCTCTAAGCGGTTTACAGAGATTTCTCAACCAAGAGTTAATTCTACACTATTTCAAATTGAATAAAAACCAAGAAATAGAAATATAATATAACATTCTTTCATAAAGTAAACAGGAATCATAATAATAGAAGCTGCTAAAGCCAATCAGCACCTGTCTCATTCAAGGGACTTGCAATCTACGTTTCATTACCCAACTAGAAAACATCATCACAGCACTGATGATCGTGTCTGATCAGGTAATGAAATGTCTTCAAGCAAACAGCCAAGCTTAGAAAGCCCCAACAACTCCATAGTTCAACCCTGAGCGACAGATATTCTGTTCTATATCTAGACAAAGAAAGTGTCCAGCTTCGTAGATGGTGTGCAAAAGAAACAGAGACTCATAGTAAAACCTTCTTGTACTGAGATGTGCTTTTTGACCCTTAAAAAAATATTATCCCATCTCCGATTATACAATACATTTCGGCAATAAACACACAGAAATATATGGTCACTGGAAATACTGTTAGAGGAAAATTCTGGTCTGTTCTGCATCCAGATAAATAAGCGCAAGATGCCTGCTTGAAGTAGAGGTGGAGTTTATTCAGCAGCCAATAAATGCACAATTCAGCTGACAAAGTTAGAGTACAGAAAGAGGTAATACTTACAGTAGTAATGGGTTTTGATCATGAGGTGTATTGAATATGTATATAGCTGTGTTAAGCCCTGCTAAAGTGAAACCAACTTTAGATGACCTTAACTGTTAGCTCCAACCGTTTTGGAGGGAAACTTTGAACATTCATATTTGGGCGGGCTTTTTCAAGCATTATGATTGGTTAAGACCCTGAGGGGCCAGATGATAAATTACAGGGAATTTGCCTGCTGTTCCTCAGTTCCAGTTTTGAGTCAATATATGCTGCTGTATCTACGCTGGTCTGTCCTTGCCTACTGAAGCCCACTACACAATAAGGTGTGTTAGATGTTATAAATCTAACAGCCCTGGGGATGTTTGAAGTCTGGAGAGGAAAGTCGTTTCTTGCCCGGTGGCCTGTGTTGAATTAGCTGTGTAGATCTTTTATTAGGTGTGGAATTTTATGAGGGTTGTGGTTTTAGTTTAGTTTATTAGTTTATTTCAAATTTATATACCGCCCTATTCTCCCAAGTTGGACTCAGGGCGGTGCACAGAAAAGATAAAACCCACAACAAGTACAATAATATATACAAGTACAACAACAATGGTGTTGAGGGTGCAGCATTGTGATAAAATATTTCTGTTATTTTGAGGAGATTCCATTTCATGATTGTTCTACCGTCATAGGCTGACTTCCTGAAGATTTGTGCTTAATCGATTGCAGGCCAAAGGTCAATGCAGGAGGGGGGGAAAATGAAGCACTTTCTCTGTATCTTTATTTCCTAGATTGCCAATGGATTGAAGGTGGATGGGGTTGATATGTAATCTGACTAGGCTATGGGGTGTCATAGGGGCTTTTACCTTCCCACAACTTTACTTTTTACTTGTTATCAAATTGAGAACTCCTGAAAGCTCAGCAAATGCCCATCACCATCAAGGGTTCATTGTAGACACTTGCTATAGCCAGTCCTTAGATAATTGGGAATCCTCAGATTGGCGGATGCTCATCTTCTTGAATGGTGGGAAGGTTTACACAGCTGTATTTCCAGCTCCGCTGTTTACCAAGTGATTTACAAGTGCAAAGAAAATAAAATCAAGGAACTAGCAAGGATATGCAGTATTTATTGGCAGGCACTAAATAAGTGATCCATTTTATTTTTCTTCTCTCCCATCTTGGAACTCCACTCCTTGGGTGGTTCCTGCAAGTAATCCCTCCCCCTTAATCCCTTCATGGCTAAGGACCCTCTAGAAATGGGCCTCTAGTCTCTGGAACCAGCTCCCTACTCCTACTCTTTAGAGTAGGGGTCTCCAACCTTTGCAACTTTAAATCTGAAGGACTTCAGCTCCCAGAATTCTCCAGGTTGCAAAGCTGGCTGGAGAAGTCTGGGAGCTGAAGTCCTTCAGACTTAAAATTGCAAAGGTTGGAGACCCCTGCTTTAGAGGACTAATTGTAACATCTTTGAAAAAGGTTTAAAAACATTTATTTCAATCCAGAGTGTACTGAAGAAAGGTGGTCACAGCTTTAAGCAAGCAATTTTTAAATTGCTGATGGAATTTTGTTTCTTTCAATAGTTCTACTGATTCCTTTTTTGGGGTGGGGGGGGGAAGCACTTGATATGTGTTTTACGATATAGTCAGACACCTACTTTGAAGTACTTGGCATGGCATTAAAAACATGCTCTCATAAAATTGGATGTCCTTCATTGTCTTTTGCCTCAGCAACCCAGTCAGGGACTGATGCTACCCTTCCATTGTTTGTTTCTTTTATGTCTTCAAGTCAGATTGACTGCTAGTTGAGTACCAGAGTTGATATTCAGCAGGTTCTGACCAGTTCCGGAGAACTAGTAGCAGAAATTTTGAGTAGTTTGGAGAACTGATAAACACCACCTCTGACTAGCCCTGACCCCATGTATTTTCAGTTTCCGGAATCGCAGCTGATTGGAGGAAATGGGGATTTTGCAGTAACCTTCCACTGGAATGGGGAGGGAATGGAGATTTTACAGTATTGCTCCCCTGCCACACCCACCAAGCCATGCCCACAAAACCGGTAGTAACAATTTTTTGAATCTCACTCTGTTGGGTACCTGAATAAATTCAGGGAAAAGTGATGCCCAGATGGGTTAATATTATATTGCTTTTTTACTCTTAGCATTTGTTTTCATTTTGAATTATAAGTTTATCATTGTAAAATTTAAAGTTTTACTGAGGTTTCCATTTTTTGCCACTGCCCAGAGTTTCTGTGGCAAGCTGAATATAAATTGAAACAAACTACCCACCTTGATCTAATTTCTTCCCATTCCCAAAAGGATATTGCAAATATGAACTTCTTTCACAAGTGCCAGGTTTATCAATGCCACCGTTTCCCTTTTCTAATTTAGCGCAAAATGCTTCCAATAGGAGCACACACGTTTTCAGAAACCACTTTTTCCTATGGATATATTCAGCAGTGTCCGGCATTTTGAACCTGATCTCAATGGGGTTGCTGACACTATGGAGCCTGCATTCGTATCTTCCAAAGAAAGACCTAGAGAGCAACTTTTTTTTTTTTACACAAGACATGGATGTTGTAAGTCTTACAGCAGGCTCGTTGCAGGAATATCCGTCTCAGAAATATGTAGAAATGAGATGCATTGCAAAAGGCCCCTGGGAACCTTAGAAATGCCAGTGAGAACTCTCTTGGATGATGTAAACACCACAAAGTAACAGAAAAGAAGGTGCTGAATGAAAAACCTTACTCATTCTTGGCAAAAGATCTGAGAATTCTTCTCTTCCTCATTTTGCACTCTAATGTTGATGTATTAAGGTCTTATCTCCCTCTTCCCTTATTTTTTTTTATTAATCCTTTAAAAATGGTTTAGATTGTGGAAACAAAAAATTTAATATAGATAGTCCTCAACTTATGATCATAATTGAGCCCACAATTTGTTATTAAATGAGGTATGTGTTAAGTGAGCTTTGCCCTATTTTATGAATTTTCTTGCCTCTGTTTTTTAAGTGAATCACTCAGTTGATGAGTTAGTAACCTGGTTGTTGAATGAATCTGGCTTCTCCATTGACTTTGCTTGTCAGAAGATTGCAGAAAGTGACCGCATGAACTTGAGACATGGCATAAATATGATCCAGTTGCCAAGCATCTGAAATTTGATCACATGATTGTGGGGATGGTGCAAAGGTCATAACTGCAAAAAATAGTCACAAATTACATTTTTCAGTGCCGTTGTAACTTTGAACAATCACTAAATAAACTGTTGCAAGTCCAGGACTACCTGTAGATGTATTTGCATTCAAAAGAGGGTACTATTACTTTAGAGAACATTCTAGAATAAAGAAAGCTTTCTGCTTAACAACCTGGCTATCTTTCCTGATCCTAAACAGCTAGTGAATAAATGAAGAATGATGGCTCTCTGTTCATGCTATTTGAAATTTATGAAACTTAATTTTAGTATTTCTGCCCAGAAGGGGCAGGAGAAATTAAATGGTTTCATTATCTTGATTTTGTTGGAAAATTACTGTGAGTAATGTATTACCCAACAGATTCCCAGACAATTCTCATATCCAGATAAGAGCAGGCAGGCAAGCCGCTCAATTCAAGTAGCCAAACAACAGCATGTTTATTTATTAAACATCAGGAAATACAACTAGCAAAAAACGGATAAAAGACAAAGCAAGCAAATGAATATATTAAAAACAGTTTACATAATCTATCTCAAAAGAACACAACAGAGAAAACGGCACTGTAGTTAAGTAGCATGGACAGTCCCAAGGGAAGTGCCCTTTGCTTATTCCAGCTTTAACCCTTTTATGCGTGTAACAGCAACAAAATAGAAATAGAAAGTGAGACACTGGGGGATCCCTTCTCTGTTCTGAACCTTGAGGGGGGGGGGACAATTTGGCAATGGGGATGATGTATCCCAACAGTTTTTTTTTCAAATGCTTCCAGATTACTCCATTCCACACGTTACCACCAGGAATGGTGCCCATCCTATTTAGCCTGATGGTTTTATTGCGAAATAAAATAATTTGAAAAAGCATTGGCTACTCACATATGCTATACATGGTTTTAGTTCAAAGAAGTGATTCTTGATTAGGTCTTTAATAAACATTAGGATATTACGGTAATATAGTATCCCATATATAGTATTCCCTTTAGATGAATTGGGCTTTTTGTTTTGTCCTGATAAGCCCCATCAGATGTTTGAGATCTCCATTCCCACCCAATGGCAAGAGATTCTTTGAGTTGTTGTCTTCACGTTAACATTTATTTATTTGTTTGTTTGTTTGGGTTTTTTTCCTGCTTTGCCTTCTTCCCATTACAGACAGAGACCATTGAAAAGCTGGCCTGATGGCCTTTTGAATTTATTGTCTCTACTTTTTCTCAAAACTATCCACTTTTAACAAAGGCCTCCCAAAATGTATTATTCCTAGAAAGTCCTACCCTCAAGACAGGAGAATGGAATTATTCTCAGAATTCTTTGGGACAATTGCAAAGGTCTTGACTTTTTCCAATCCCACTTGGCAGCTTTTCCCCTTCTTTTCTGTGAAGAGACTACAACTATACCAAACGGAAATATTTTCTACATTTTCTCAGACAAGGTTTCAACTTTTCCCAGTGCTTTTTCATGATGGTTGCAAAAAAGCAAATTTTATTGTCAGAGCTGAAGTCTATTGCTTTCCCAATCACTAGGTCATCGATGTACAACATTTATTAGCTGCCCTTTAGCCAAACACCTCAACCAGCCACTTCCTTGGTGCACTTTTCAATATAAAAGAAAATCTCAAAGAGCCTTTTAAAAAGTTGACCGGCAGTTGTCACATTGATTGCAGATCATCGATAATATTTGGCTTATAAGTGTGAGAAAATCTAATCCTGTGATGAAATTAATGGAACCTGTAAGGATTGTTAACTTCTGCTGAACACCAAGGGGGCCTTTAAGCTATTTTCAGCCATGCACCATGCAATCCTCTTAAGGCTAAGGAAATTTAGAATGCAGACTTCTTTCCCAATTTTTCTACAGCCTTTTGCTCACAATCAGGATGTGAGTACATGGAGCTGCACGTAGCTTTTCATGGAAGAAAAATGAATTAGCAGATGTGGGAGGTTTGAGTGTCTCAGCTGTAGCTAATAGCCTCCCCCCTCCCTTCCTCAAAGTTTTCTTTCACAAAACAGCCATACTAGTCACCCTTAAAAATGAAATGATGTCATGGTTGATTGGGAAGGAGCTTCTTAAACCTTCTCCTTATTCTGTCTTCCCAATGTTTTCTAATTCCATCCCCAGAATGGAGGCCAATATGTGAAGTTATTGAGTAGAGTTAGTGAGTAGAGATGTTAATTACCGTATTTAAAGAAAAGCTTGAAGATCCCAGAAATTTCAGAGCAGATGTGAGCAAACCTGTTACAGCTGCAGTTTTATTTTAAATTAACCCTTCCCCCTTAGGAGGTTACAGGCAATGGAGTAGTTACATTATGCCAGCAGACCGGTGGAGGTAGCAGTGGTGGGGTGGGGGAGAGAGGTGTGGTTTCACACGCATGCCGCTTTCACAAATGCAGCTTTGTACACATGTGAGCTAGAGGTGGTATTCAGCAGGTTCTGACCAGTTCTGGAGAACCGGTAGTGAAAATTTTGAATAGTTCAGAGAACCAGTAAATATCATCTCTTACTGGCCCCGAGTCCCAGCTGATCGGGAGGAAATGGAGCTTTTGCAGTACCCTTCCCCTGGAGTGTGGAGGGAATGGAGATTTTACAGTATCCTTTCCCTGCCACGCCCACCAAGCCACACCCACAGAATCGGCAGTAAAAAAAATTAATCCCACCACTGATATTAGCATGCACACATGTGCTCCCTCACCACTTCCGCAGTCAGGTTCCGAATGGGCTGCAACCCAACACTGGGCCACAGATTGAGGGTTGGGGACCCCTTCATTATGGAATCACTGAAGAAGGCAGATCTAGAATTTTCAAACCCCACTTTTGATTTGATTTGATTTGATTTATTTGGATTTATATAACCGCACCCTCTCCCCAAAGGGACCCGGGGCGCTGCACAGAAAGTTAAAAAACACAACAATATCACAATATAAATAATTAAAATCAAATTAAATAAATTATCCCTGTGCTAAAATTTGAAGGTTAAAACATAGTCCCATAAAAACCCAATTAAAACAATTTATTGTACAGACTGTAGGCTAGGTAAATAACTTAGGCCAAGCCGGCCTGATGGAACAGGAGTGTCTTTAATTTCTGGCGGAAGGTGTGGAGGGCCGTGGTTGTTCTGAGGTCGGGGGGTAGGTCATTCCAGAGGGTTGGGCCCACCACAGAGAAGGCCCTTCCTCTGGGCGTCGCCCGCTGACATTGCCTAGTGGACGGCACCCGGAGAAGTCTCGCAGGTAGCTAGGTCCTGTGCCATGGAGCGCTCTAAAGATGGTAATCAACACCTTGAAGCACACCCGAAAGGCCACAGGTAACCAGTGCAGCTCGCGCAGGAACGGTGTTACATGGGAATATCTAGACGTTCCCAAGATCGCCCGCGTGGCCCCATTCTGGACCAGCTGTAGCCTTCGGGTGCACCCCAAGGGGAGCCCCATGTAGAGAGCATTGCAGTAGTCCAGCCGGGATGTCACAAGCGTGTGAGTGACTGTGCGAACGGCGTCCCGGTCCAATAAGGGACGCAACTGTCGCACCAGGCGTACCTGGTGGAAAGCCCCCCTGGCCACGGCCGTCACATGATCTTGCATAGACAGCCGGGTATCCAGGAGGACGCCTAGGTTGCGTGCCCGGTCCACGGGGGCCAGATGTTCACCCCCTATGGCCAGTGATGGAATCAACTGGTTGTACCGGGACGTCGGAAACCACAGCCACTCAGTCTTGGATGGGTTGAGTTTGAGTCTGTTGTCTCCCATCCAGATCCGTACGGCTTCCAGGCATCGGGACATCACTTCAACGGCATCGTTGGGGTGGTTTGGGGTAGAAAAGTACAGCTGCGTGTCATCAGCGTAGATGTGGTACTCTACCCCAAAACCATGGATGATCTCACCCAGCGGCTTCATGTATGTGTTGAACAGGAGCGGTGAGAGGACCAACCCCTGAGGCACCCCACAAGTGAGGGGTCTAGAGGTCGGCCTCTGCCCTCCTGCCAACACAAATTGCGAACGGCCGGAGAGGTAGGAGGAGAACCACCGTAAAACGGTGCCCCTCACCCCCAGCCCCTCCAGCCGATGCAATAGGATACCATGGTTGATGGTATCAAAAGCTGCCGAGAGATCTAACTTTTGTGTGTGTGTTTCTCTTGTCGGTAGAATGAATGGCTTTTATTGTGTTAATATCTGTGATAAGCTTTTTGGAAATTTAAAGCATTTATTTCTTGCATTTCTTATGGTAAAAAGGGCTAAACAATTGTTAGAAGATGAGCAGAATCATTCTGGGAGGCATCAGAGGGCTGATTCTGAGGCAGGTCACTTGGAATCTGGTTTTCTTCTACAGTATATCAATTTTTGCCATTACAGTGGGCTGAGAATGATGGTAGTTATGGTCCCAGAAATCTAGATAGCCTTAAATTAGTAAATCCTATTTTAAGTGACTCAATCCATGGAGCTTTTTGGATCTATAGTTTTCCAGAAGTATCGAGGCTACATTTATCAGAAGTCGCAAAAACTATCCTTCAGGAATAATGGTTTTGAAAGTGTTTGTAAGATATGAGGGTGCGTGAATTTATTTTAACTACTACCAGGACAAGCAAATTTCTATACCCAGGATGAAGATAAAACTGCCACCAAGCATTCTGCTTTGCTATTTTTGGCACTGATTTTGGAGCCAAGGAGAAATTATTTTATCATAAGCCACTCTCCAGGGGAGACTGAAGACTTAAGCAATAACAATTCTTTTGTTTTTGGATTAGTTAAAGATCCCATTATATATTTCCATTACTGAAAATAAGTTATATGACAAGGATTAGTAAAACAGAAACTTGGCTGACAGATGTTGCTAAACTGCCTCCACACTTTATTTTTCATCTTCCAGATGTGCAAGGATTACAATTTTCAAAAGAAAAGAATATTTGTAACTCAGACTTGAACTATGAAGTCCCTAATACTCTCTGAGGTTAGTTGTTTTCTTGCAGACATTTCATTATCAGACTAAGTAACATCTTCAGTTCTAGAAAAAAAGTGGGGTTTGTTCTCTGTTTATAAGTTAGTGGCTTGCCCTGTCAGAGTTGGTCGGGGTAGTCTTGGCGCTTCCTTGATTAGGCTGTTTACTGTTAGCTTGTTTGGTAATTCCTGGATTGGACTATTGTTTACTTCTTGATTTTTGCTCTAGTGTTCATCTTGGAGTTAATCTCTGCTGATTTGGGTGTTGATTACTGGTGGAGAGTTGTTTGGGTTTTTTAAATTTCCTTTCTGGCTGTTTGATTGTATCTTTTGATTGGTATGTAGATGTTGTTTAACTCTATGTGACTGTTGATGGTATGGTTATATTTTTCGTCTTCTTCACCTTCCCCAACCAGAAACTTTCCAAATGCACTGGGATTGGGAATGCTGAAGACTGAACTGTGGAGTACTAATTACTGCTGAAGCCACACTGCATAGGAAGAGGCAGTCATATATTTTATTTACAGTACTTTGATCATACTTCCCTTATTTTATTTTATTATTTATTTTATTTTATTTTGTCCCACATGTTCCATCCTATAAAGTCCTCTGCAAAGTTCTGCATCATGTATATGACCCACCAAATAAAATCTGCTCTTTTCTTTAGATGTAGATTTACCTTGTTTTTAAACCTTATCTCTTTTAAACTCAATATACAATTTACATATTTGTACTTATTTATATCAGTTTATTTGATTGCCCTGTGAACAAGATGGATCATGTTACAATTTCCAGAATGTTAATGGTAACATTTGTTCAACTTCAGCTTGATATTTTGCATTAGCTCCTAACATCAAAGGTAATTGGAATCGGCATATAAATAACACAAATCCATGGCTAATATCTTAAAAATAGTTTGCAGTGAAAGAGCAATTATGGGTCGTTAGTCTCTAATTTTGAACTGATTTTCTTTAAATGAGAGACCACCAGCCTGAATTGCAAATTGTTTCTTATTTTTCACTTTCACAGTCATTTGTCAAGCAGGAAGGATAGAATATAAAACACACACACACATGCCCCAAACCTTGCCTGGGCTTGCTCAGTCTGCACAATTTGCAACCCACCAAGAATGAAGGATCTTGAAGAATTTGAGGGGATTTTTGTAGCTGGTGTTCTACTTAGAAAGTGGGATAGAGCTAGTCAGATAAGGCTGCATTTCAGATCAATAGGTTTGCTACCTGAAGATACTTCTCAAGAAGTGGCAGGCAATCTAGCTGACCTTCACACATTTTGGAGATTAATTCTGATCAGGACCAACTAGGCTCATCTATAGTAAAAGATTCTGAGAATTGTCCAAACCTTCTGAAGTCCATCAGATTCTTTACACTGTCCTGGATTCACCAGCTGATTTGCACTGCGGGATCTTCCATGAGCGTCTGTCATGCTAGTGCACTAGAAATGACCTTTTCTGGTTAGAGACAGTCATTGCTAACTACATTCAGACAAGTGCCAGATACCACAGATGTGTATGTGTGAGACTGCCTCTGAAGACTATCTGGTTGCTGAGTCAGAACACAGCCAGGAAAGGAGTAGCTGAGTCTAGACAATGGCAATGTATTTCCCAGGGTTTATACAAGTACGTTTGTAATACGTTTCTTAGGATAATTCAAAGATCTGGTTCTTGCATTGACAACTTTCATGCAGAGGTAGAAAAAGCAATCTTTTGTGCCTTCCAGAGCCTCTCTAGAATGAGCAAGTTCAATATTTATATTCTTTTTATAATGCAGTTTTTGAGAATTTTGGAGCTTTTAAGGAACAAAAGCTGTAAACCTTGCATATGCGTAAGCCCTATAAGAATCATCAAGTCTGTCATTCACATATCCATATACTGAGTACATCCATCTGAAGTTAAATGGGCAACAATAAGCAAAATTTTCTTCTCAGTGGTGGCATGCGACCAGTGGCGGGATTCAAATAATTTAACAACTGGTTTGCCCAGGGTCAGGTTTGCTGTCATGAGAGGAATGGCCCATCCCCATCCTCTAGAGCCACCAATATGTGGGTTGGCATGGCCAACCTGACCCTTGGAGAACTGGTTGTTAAATTACACACACACACTGCTGTCAAAGTGGATCCTGAGTGTGGTATTGCGCTGCAATGGAGAAATGGGCAATGGAGTAGCTGGCAGGAGGGAAGGAAAGGAGGGAGCAAGAAGAAGAAAGAGGGAAGTAGTCTCCTCCTTCCCTCGTACCAGCTGCTCCATTGCCCGTTTCGCCATTGCAGCGCAACACTCCACCCAGGATCCACACCCAGGATTTGATAGTGGGGGTTGGTGGGTAAGTAATTTAACTACTGGTTCGCCAGAACCAGCATGAACCGGCTGAATCCCACCACTGTATGTGATCTGTAAGACATTCTTGACTGTCATTCATTTAGTATTTACACTGATGTTTTTCAGAGATTTAATTTTGTCTCTTTTTTTTTTTTTATTGAAAAAGTTTTATTGGTTTTACAGTTTTTCAATAGGGTGGGGTAAGGGATACAAAGAAATTTTGAGAGCATTCACGTCAAAGTCGTCGGCCCTTCCGGGACTTCAAAATAGATCATTAACAAAAAACATTTTTCATACACTACAAAGTGAAAGCAAGTACCGTATTTATTCGACTATAACGCACACGTGTATAACGCGCACCCCCTAATTTTCGATTAAAAATCGGTATAAAATTTTTATACCGATTTTTATAAAGCTCCACTTCTCCCACCGCGTCTCTTTCTGGCTCCGCTTTTCCCCCCGCGTCTGTTTCTGGGCTCCACTTCTCCCACCGCGTCTGTTTCTGGCTCCGCTTTTCCCCCCGCGTCTGTTTCTGGGCTCCACTTCTCCCACCGCGTCTGTTTCTGGCTCCGCTTTTTCCCCCGCGTCTGTTTCTGGGCTCCACTTCTCCCCCCGCGTCTGTTTCTGGGCTCACTTCTCCCAACGCGTCTGTTTCTGGCTCCGCTTTTTCCCCCGCGTCTGTTTCTGGGCTCCACTTCTCCCACCGCGTCTGTTTCTGGGCTCACTTCTCCCACCGCGTCTGTTTCTGGGCTCACTTCTCCCAACGCGTCTGTTTCTGGCTCCGCTTTTTCCCCCGCGTCTGTTTCTGGGCTCCACTTCTCCCACCGCGTCTGTTTCTGGGCTCACTTCTCCCAACGCGTCTGTTTCTGGCTCCGCTTTTTCCCCCGCGTCTGTTTCTGGGCTCCACTTCTCCCACCGCGTCTGTTTCTGGGCTCCACTTCTCCCACCGCGTCTGTTTCTGGGCTCCACTTCTCCCACCGCGTCTGTTTCTGGGCTCACTTCTCCCAACGCGTCTGTTTCTGGCTCCGCTTTTTCCCCCGCGTCTGTTTCTGGGCTCCACTTCTCCCACCGCGTCTGTTTCTGGGCTCCACTTCTCCCACCGCGTCTGTTTCTGGGCTCCACTTCTCCCACCGCGTCTGTTTCTGGGCTTACTTCTCCCACCGCGTCTGTTTCTGGGCTCCACTTCTCCCACCGCGTCTGTTTCTGGGCTCACTTCTCCCAACGCGTCTGTTTCTGGGCTCCACTTCTCCCACCGCATCTGTTTCTGGGCTCACTTCTCCCACCGCGTCTGTTTCTGGGCTCCACTTCTCCCACCGCGTCTGTTTCTGGGCTCACTTCTCCCAACGCGTCTGTTTCTGGCTCCGCTTTTTCCCCCGCGTCTGTTTCTGGGCTCCACTTCTCCCACCGCGTCTGTTTCTGGGCTCACTTCTCCCAACGCGTCTGTTTCTGGCTCCGCTTTTTCCCCCGCGTCTGTTTCTGGGCTCCACTTCTCCCACCGCGTCTGTTTCTGGGCTCCACTTCTCCCACCGCGTCTGTTTCTGAGCTCCACTTCTCCCACCGCGTCTGTTTCTGAGCTCCACTTCTCCCACCGCGTCTGTTTCTGGCTCCGCTTCTCCCCCCCGCGTCTGTTTCTGGGCTCCACTTCTCCCACCGTGTCTCTTTCTGGCTCCGCTTCTCCCGCCGCTGCCGCCGCCGCGCAGAAACCCAAACTCTCGTTTATAACGCGCACCCAAACTTTGAGTTCTTTTTTGGGTACAAAATTTTGCGCGTTATAGTCGAATAAATACGGTACATATTTCTAAGTTCTCAGTTCTATGCTGTCAGTCATTTACAAAAATCCAGATACACATGTTATACAATATTACTCAAAAAATCAAAGCAAAGTTATTTTTTAGATCTAAGTCTCTTGGCAATTGTATCTTCTATCTCTCCTTCCAGGCCCCCAGCGGGCGGGGCCGTGGCCCCCACCTGCCCCCCCTGGATCTTCCCCCAGGACAGAGGAATGTTTTTAAAGAAAAGCTTCCGCCTCAGCAACTGTTTTAATCCTCACTCTTCCTCCTTCCCAGAACACCAGCATCCCTTCGGGCATCGCCCACTTGAACCAAGTCCCGTGGTCAAACAATTTTTTGGACAAGAAGGAAAATTTCCTTCTCGCTTCTCTAATCTTTCTTGGGATCTGCTTCAGGATGGCAACCTCCTTTTGTTGGTAAATTAATGGACCTCCTCTTTGCACTTTCAAGATTTCCTCTCTGGTTGACCTTCTAACAAATTTAACATGTATCTCTCTGGGTACTTCATTTATCCTGGCATATGCAGAGTTTATTCTGTAGGCTAGGTCAATGTCCCCCCTGATCTCATCCTTAGGTTTATGTAAATAGTCTGCTATAATTGTGCTCATGAGTTCAGGGAGACATTCACCAGGTTCCTCAGAAACATTCTGAAATCTCAAAAAATATGTCATCCTTTCCATATCAATCCTAGACACATGCCCGTTTATTTCCACAACCTCATTAGTAACATTTTTAATCTCTCCCTTAGCCCCCGCCAGCCCCCCTTCCAACTCTTCATTTTTCTGTGTGTTCTCCAGCACTTGTTTCCGTGTGTCCAATAGCTCTTTTTTAAAGTTGATATTTTCTTCTCTCTGGGCCTTGATTTCTTGTACCAAAGTTTGTATAACAGATTCAAGAGAAGCCATCCTTAATTCTAAGCTTGCCAGTGCTGATTCTTGTGCCATGATTAGCTGTTAAAGTCAATGCCACTAAAATGGCATTTTTTGGGTGGGGCTGTTGAGGCAAATCAGGAGCTGGAAGTTCAAATCAGGATTGTAAAGTTCAGGAACCAAGAGAGAAACAGTTTTCCAGATCAATAATTATAATAATGAAGGCACTCCAGAAAAGAGATCACAAATCCAAAAAAAATTTTTTTCTTCTTTAGTAACAAGAGGAAGTCCAAATCACAAAGAGACGCTGGGAATTTTCCATAAGTAAAATAGTCATTCAGGGACAAAGGGCAGCCATCTTCCACCGCCCAAACTCAAAGCCAGAAGGAGAGAGTGGTAAAAAAAATTGTTTCAAGCCAGCCAGACCTAGAAACTTTGTTGCAAGACAAGCCGCAGATCACTTTCCCTTGTTGCAAACAATCCGGATTGAAGATATCCGCTTCCTCGCAGCGAGGAGCCATTTTCAAGTGCCGCTTTAAATCCAAGGGGGGGTTTAACAAGCAAGCACTCCCCTCCAAGTTCTTTCAGCCAGGCTGACAGCAAAGAAAAAAAAAGTTTTAAATCACTCACTCTCCCCCTTGCAGCCGAAGCCCCGGGAAGCCTTCCGACTCAGCCGATCAGCTCTCCATGTTAGTGAACGATGCCGTCTTCCTTTGGCGAAGGGAAACCCCCCCGCAGCATGTCCTCCTCCACCTGAGCCGAAGACAAGGGTCGCTTCCCCACTGCCGTGGGGGGGAGCAACCCAGGCAAGCCGGCCCTATGGGAAACCCCCAAAAACGGGGCGTCTCACCCCCGTGGGGGGGCAGGAAAAGAAACAAAGCGGCGGACGAACCCTAGGCTCGCCCGTCGCCGCTGGAGCCGGAACCGGAAGTCCCTAATTTTGTCTCTTCTTCCTAGTTCCCATTTTAAGGTTTTCTAGTGTTATTTTTTACTGCATGTACAAATATTTTATTACTTGTTTTATACAGGTGGTCCTCAACTTACAACAGTTCATTTAGTGACCATTCAAATGGCCTATGGTAATGGACTATGCATTACTAAAAAAAGTGCTTTATGACCACTTTTCACACTTATGACGGTTGCAGCATCCCCGTGATCATGTGATCAAAATTTAGACAGTTGGCAACTGATTCATATTAATGATGGTTGCAGTGTCCCGGGGGTCATGTGATCACCTTTTGCAACCTTCTGACCAGCAAAGTCAATGAGGAAACCAGATTCACTTAACAACAGTTATTAACAGCTGCAGTAATTCACTTAACAACTGTGGCACGAAAGGTCGTAAAATGGGGCAAAGCTCACTTAAAAAATGTCTCACTCAGCAACATAACTTTGGGGCTCAGTTGTGGCCATAAGCTGAAGGCTGCCTGTATGAATTGTAAGAGGACAATTTATATCTAACAGCAACACATGAATTCTTAAAGTAATAACATTTAAGATAATTTAGCTTTGTATATGATTAATTTAAAATTGTTAACATAGGAAAGTTCTCTTAGGGATTCAGTATGTTACTTGCCTGTCAAGTACTGAATATCATTGCAAGTCTGTGAATATATCTACACACATGGATATGTAATAAGTAACTTATAGACAGCAGGATATTTCACTTGATAGTTATGTTTTTCAAGTTACACACACATGCAATATTTCAACTGCACTTTCTGACTGCAGCCCTATATAATCTTTGCTTGTATTTGGCAGTAAGTTTTTTTCTCAACAAGCCCGCATTGCTCATCGAACCAGATTAAAGGTGATCCCTAATCTTTTTATCAAAGGGACTATTTTTTATTGCTTTCCTGTGTTCTTTCCAACAATGCCAAATAAGGATTTGCTATTATATATACAGACTATTAAACTGGACAATACTCGGAAAAACAATTCAGGAACATCCATTTTGGAATATAAATTTGTCAGAGTGCACCCACACAAACTGGACTTATTTCAAATAAGTGATTTAGGTTCGGCTTGCAAATATTTCTAAAGGCAGAATTTTATACTGCCAAGAGAAACAATACAACAGGGAGAAAGGCACCTTAACTAGATAGCAATCTGCTAACAAAAATGCCTTGCTCTTTTGCCCAGTTAGATATGCTTCTGCCAACAAAATCTGCATCAAAAATATTTTCTGTCCTGAATGTGTGCATATAGAAGCCTCCTAACAGGTGGAACGACCGCATCTGCTTATAAGGTAGTCTCTTGACTTGACTTCATAGAGCAGTGCAGTGATGGGATTCAAAATTTTTCACTATCGGATCTGCGGCTGTAGCTTGGTGGGCATGGCTTGGTGAGTGTGGCAGGGGAAGGTTACTGCAAAATTCCCATTCCCTCCTGATCAGCTGGGAATCAGGAGGCAGAGAATAGATGTGGGTGGGGCCAGTCAGATTTACAGGTTCTCTGAACTACTCAGAACTGGTCAGAACCTGTTGACTACTACCTCTGATTCTAAAATACAAATTCCTTGTGTTTCCAATCACACTTGGCCAATAAAGAATTCTGTTCTGTTCTATTCTGTTACAACCATTTGTTCAGCTAACCCAGAACCACAAATCCTGGTGATTCTGTTCATCAGTAAATGGACCTTCTTTCCAATAAGCCTCCACCCTCCATTTTTTTCCAGCATCTTTCTCCCAGCTTGGGACTGAACCAGATGGATTTTTCCTTCTAACACTTCCATTCAATCATGTCCAATTCTTGGAGACTGCCTGGACAAATCCATGCAGCTTCCTTGGTAAGGTTTTTTGCCTGCTTCCGGGGGCCAAAAGAAAGTAACTGGCTCAAGGTTACCTGGCTTTGTGTCTAAGGTGGTACTAGAATTCACAGTCTCCAGTTTTCCAGCCTGACACCTTAACCACTATACCAAACTGGCTTTCTGTTACTGTACTGGGTGCATCATGCGCTGACCATCCCCATGCCCGGGTTAGCAAAGGGGGGGGGGGAAGTTATGATACGTCACGTGACAATGCCGTGATAATACAAGTTTGACACCCCTGCCCTAAGACAAAAGATACAGACAAGTATCTCAAGAAAGTTCCAGATATCTCAGTATTGCTATCAAGAAGTCCTTCCCTGCACATCTATTTCAAGGAATATGGGGCAGGCAGGTCACATCAAAACCATATGCTCATATGCAAAACAGTGCTATCTTATTTCCCTCCTTTTCTCCCTAAACTGCAAAACAAGCAGGCAGAACGATGACTTAGACAGCCAGTTTTACATTGCTTCCTGCTATCCTGAATGCCGTTACTCCAATTAGTCAGGAATTAAGGATAGGACCGTCCTGATGGAGGTGCTTCATGGGTCACATATGGCCATTGATGGCAAGACTGGTTGATGGTAAGTTCATTTGCTGATAGACTCTCTTAATAGTTAGCTACCATACTCTGGAGATCCATCTTCGGACTGAGATTTAAAAGATTTGTTTTAATTCCAGTGTTTCAATACAAGACTATCTAGATCCGCGCCAGTCCGGCTTTCGGCCCGGGCATAGCACCGAGACGGCATTGGTCGCGTTGGTAGATGATCTCTGGAGGGCCAGAGATGGGGGATGTTCCTCCATCCTGGTCCTATTAGACCTCTCGGCGGCTTTCGATACCATCGACCATGGTATCCTATTGCATCGGCTGGGGGGGTTGGGGGTGGGAGGCACCGTTTTACGGTGGTTCTCCTCCTACCTCTCTGGCCGATCGCAATTTGTGCGGGCAGGAGAGCAGAGGTCGACCCCGAGACCCCTCACATGCGGGGTGCCTCAGGGGTCGGTCCTCTCGCCTCTCCTGTTTAATGCATACATGAAGCCGCTGGGTGAGATCATCCGTGGTTTTGGGGTAGAATACCATCTGTACGCTGATGACACCCAGCTGTACATATCTACCCCAAACCACCCCAACGATGCCGTGGCGGTGATGTGCCAGTGCCTGGAAGCCGTGCGGATCTGGATGGGAAGTAACGGACTTAGGCTCAACCCGACCAAGACCGAGTGGCTGTGGTTTCCGGCTGCCCGATTCAACCAGCTTTCTCCAACGCTGGCCATAGGGGGCGAACATCTTGCCCCTGTGGATGGGGCGCGCAATTTGGGTGTCCTCCTGGATACCCGGCTGTCTATGGAAGAGCAAGTGACAGCTGTGGCCAGGAGGGCGTTTTACCAGGTTCGCCTGGTTCGCCAATTGCGCCCCCTATTGGATCGGGACGCCCTTCGCACAGTCACTCATGCCCTCGTGACATCCCGACTGGACTATTGTAACTCTCTCTACATGGGGCTCCCCTTGAGGTGCACCCGGAGGCTTCAGTTAGTTCAGAATGCAGCCGCGTGAGCAATTATGGGCACCTCTAGGTTTGCCCACGTAACACCGCTCTTGCGCGAGCTGCACTGGCTACCTGTCGTCTTCCGGGTGCGCTTCAAGGTGTTAATTATCATCTTCAAAGCGCTCCATGGCTCGGGACCTAGCTATCTGCGAGATCGGATCCTGCCCCACACATCCTCACGATCGATTCGCTCCCACAGAGAGGGGCTTCTCCGGGTGCCGTCCACTAGACTTTGTCAGCGGGCGGCGCCCAGGGGAAGGGCGCTCTCTGTGGCGGGCCCGGCCCTCTGGAACGACCTTCCCCCTGATATTAGGACGACCACTGACCTCCGCTCCTTCCGTGTAAAATTGAAGACCTATCTCTTTCGACTGGCCGGCCTTGAATAGTTCTCTCTGTCTATTGACTCCAAATTTTAGTGGGTTCTTAATTTTATATTTTTAGCACGGGTAAATATTATTTAATTCTATTTTAATGTATGTATGCTGTATTTATTGTATATTGTTTTTAGCTTTGCCTGTGCACCGCCCCGGGTCCCTGTGGGGAGAGGGTGCGGTTAATAAATTTCAATTTCAATTTCAAGACACGGTGGGAGGATTCACAATTTTTACCTATTGGTTCTGTGGGCATGGCTTGGTGTTTGTGGCAGGGGAAGGTTACTGTCTAAGTTTAAGTTTCTAAGTTTATTATATTTGTATACTGCCCTATCTCCCTGATGGGACTCAGGGCGGTGCACAGGAAATCAATAAAAACACAACAATAAATACAATAGAAAAAATAAATTAAAAGATATATTAAATTTAGAACCCATGCTAAAATTACCATTAAGAACCCTATTAAAATCACATTTAAAACTATACCAGGCCGGCCACGTGAAATAGGTGTGCTTTAGTGCCCGACAGAAGAGGCGCAGATCCATGATGGTCCAAAGGTCGGGGGCAGGTCATTCCAGAGGGCGGGGGCTGGTCGAAGGGAGGTATGTGGTAGGAGGCGGTCCCGCAAGTAACCAGGTCTCATGCCTTGGAGCGCTTTAAAGGTGGTTACTAACACCTTGAAGCGCACCCTCAAGGCCACAGGTAAAATCTCCATTCCCTCCCCACTCCTGGGGAAGATTAGTACAAAATCCCATTCCTTCCTGATCAGCTGGGACTTGGGAGGCAGAGAATAGATGGGGGTGGGGCCAGTCAGAGGTGGTATTTTCCAGTTCTCCAAACTACTCAAAATTTCCACTACCGGTTCTCCAGATCTAGTCTGAACTTGCTAAATACCACCTCTGATAGGGCAGCCTTGGTGTTGATGACATGGGGCAGAAAAACAAATGAGACAATGTAGTCTAGTTATGTAGCATATTATGCATGAAAAGAGACCAACTTTTTGCTAGTTGTCTGAGCTCAAATGTGTTCACTTTATGGTCCTTTCCATTCTTGAATTGGATGCAAATTTAACTCAGAACTCTGCCAAAGTAGGACAGAATTTTAAACTCTTATAACCCATTTATGCCACACATCTTGATAATGCTCTGTATGTTCCATTTTCACAGCACTAAAATGCTCTTGTTGACTAGTTCAGGTGCTTAGGAGTCAAAATTAGATTACAGGGATGGGAGTGGAGATAATTGGCTTTAAACATCACCTGTTCTCCTTTGCAAAATCAAGATTTGCTTTCTTGGTTCTGAGCCATTGGTGGTGGTGGGGAGATATCTCTTTAATTGCCATTATTAAAATGAATGATTAAAAATCTTTGAAAATAGTCAGCAAATGGGAAAATACCTCAATCACGAAAGCCCTGCAACTTCAGTTATGTACTGTTATTACCTAATCAGTACAAGATATGCTGGCATGAAACCCTTTGAACTAATGACTCTGATAATTGGATGGTATTCATGTGCATGTTCTTTTAGGGCAGTTAAGTATATCTTAGGCAAACTGAGATTTTGTCATCTTGTACTAATGCAACCATTTCTTAGATACAGGAAAATGACTTATTTCCAATTAAAATAAGGGTTTCTTAACTGTAGAAAAACAAATTACTTATTTCCAATTAATAAATTTCTGTAGCTTCTAAATTTCATTCCTCTTCATGGATGCTTTCCTGGGTTTTCATTTGCAATGCCATTTTTATTCACTCTTTCATTGCTTGGATGCAATCCAAATAACTCCCATATTCTCCAATAAAATGGCCATGTATCTACCATATCTTGAAGATTGCTGTTGAGCTATATGCCTGCAACTTCCTGCCTGATCAATGCCTATTGTCACACCTCAGATATAACTTTTATATACTGTTGTTGCTATCTACCACCATCTAGTGGCTGGAGAGACAAATACAGTGGTATAGTAGAATCCCTGGTCATGAACACTTCTGACCACGACCAAATTGGGTGGGGTTTTTTTTTTGTAAGCACCAAATTTCCCCACGTGTAGTCGCTGCATTAATTTTGCTTAGGTTCAGGTCATGACCAAATTGGGTTGCGACCAAAGTTTTGGAATGAATTATGGTTGTGACTAGAGGTTCTACTGTATAGTTTGAAGCTGACCCCACCCCATTACTCAACAGCCTGCATTCTTAAAACCAGTGCACACTGGGAAGCCAGACTCCATTTTCTTTAGCATTTGAAGAAGGCAGAAGCACAAAGAAGAATCCATCTTAATCTGTGACACAACCCCACATCCTACACACAGAGCATCGCTGGTGAGATTTAGATTGCTTGTGTTGATTAATTGTTGTGCTCAACAGTAATCTAATAATGTCTAATTTATATTTAGTTCTCATTATATTTTCTTCAGTTTCACCATATCCTGTACCTTCAATAAAGCATTCAGATCTACACACACAATCTGTTTTATTGGAAGGTAGTTGGGTTGCATGCAGATTAACATGCAGTGAGGACAGAACACCTATGATTATTTCTAGATGCCAGGGTGCTGTGACTAATTGTTGCATTCTGGTGGCATATCCCCCTCTTGTTTTTCCCCTCTGCAGTTCTGATCACATTTCATAGTCTGATCAGTGAAGGTAAACATACACAAGATCCATGAACTGGATTAGTTTGGCCATGTTGTACCTTAACGGAGCAAAGATGCAAAACCAAACCTTGCTGATTGGCTTATTTACTTTTTAGAAATGGAATCAGTTCAGACCTCATATCCTTATTTGCCTTCTGCTACTTTTGTCTTCCAAGTCAAGTTCCAGTGCTCCATTGACTGTCTTTCCAGTCATTAAGAGACAATGTAAGGAATTACAAATGTAGTGATATTTATGGAACACTCAACTCCAGAACAAAAGATCATGCAGCAATTCAGGTCGTATAAATTATGCACAAGGGCCTATAATTTGGAATTTGGGAGACAAGGACTAGTTATTATTTTGCTTGTTAATTATATTTACTGCATTAATTAGCATTCTCATGTGATGTCTGCATCTGTGTCTATATCTACATCAGACAAAGTATACACACAGGAAAGCAAGACACAATCTGGATAGAACATAGTAAAACAATCCAGCTCCCAGGTTGGCAAAACAATGAGACAAGGCTGTACCTCTCCTTTATTTATATAAACCTATTTGCCAAGTATACATTAAAGGAAGATAGATTGGAAGTAAATGAACATAGTTTTAAATTGAGGGGGGGGGGATCAATACATTTTGCTGATGATACTATTCTGATAGCTGTGAAATGCAAATTATTTGCAAGTTCTAGTAATGAACATCATAGAAAACGGAATTAATAAGTTTAAATATAAAGGAGACTAAGTTAATGACTACAGCTACAGATATTGAAAATAGGTTAGAATCAACTATCAACCCTAAATGAACCTTAAATCAGCAAAGGGGGGGAGAGAGGGAGAGAGCAAGCAATTAGTATTTAGCAGGGTAGCAATGAACACCTTAGAAAAGACATTGTGTAGTGTCTGTAAATTGTGCAGGTAATGGTTTTTGTGAAATATGGAAGCAATAGTTGAAGTTATAGAGTAGCAACAAGCTTGAACTTTGGTGTAGGAGAAGTGTGTTGAGAATATTATGGATAACCAAGAATATAAACAAGTGAGATATAAGAAATCAATTCAGAGTTCTCACTTGAGGCAAAAATGATCAAGCTCACATTATCATATTTTGGACACTTTATGTGAACCCCCTTGAGAAGTTCATAATGATATAGAACTAGAAGGAAAGAGAAGAAAAAAATAACCAGACGAAGATGCATTCAAGGGGTCCTCTATATTTCTCTGCTACTACCTTGTGGCCATCTGGCGATCTGAAGACTAGATCTGATAGTTCTAACAGAGGGAAATAAAAGATTTATTTTGTTTCTTTATTCTCCTGGTAGTTGTTAACACTAATTGAGTTAATTTTTCTAGCTCATGAAATGAGTATCATTACAGTGCTACAAAAGGCCAATGGCTCTTGGAAGCCTAAAACAAAAATCGTAAGTCTGGTCCTATCTGCAGAAGAGTTTGTCTATTCCTCATTCATTTCTCATTAATCCACCTAAATGTGACTTTCTAAAATGACAAAAATGTAGGACTGGACTATGACTATGCCAGCCAAATTCTGGATTCTAAACCAAATCACAGAGCTAAATTATTTTCTGAAGCTTCATTAATGTTCCAGAGATTTGCAAGAGAACAGACACACAGCATGCATCTATAAAATGGATACATTTTCCCCCAAGGTCACCATAAAAGAAAAATGGATGGATGGATGGATGAGAGGAAGGCTAGTTTTTTTTATTGATTTTCAGAGTTTCTACTCACAGTGGATTTGCAAGAGAAGAAGTGAGTTAATATTCTACAAGCATTTGCCCATTTTCTTCTCCAAAAACAAGAACATTGAAAGAGATTGGTTGATGTCTAATAGAGAGAAGCATTGGAGACTTCCATAAAAACAATGATTGCTCTAGTCTTCCTACTGTGCTGCTTTTGGTTCTGTATCCATCAGTCACCCCACTCCAACTGCCTTTTGGTTAATTTTATATCAGAAAGTCAAAACATTTTAAATAGTGTTCTAATTTTATTTTACAACATTACCCTCCTTTTTATGCTTTTGAATAACTTGATTCCTAGTGATTGCCTGGATAAGCCCCTGCAGTTGTCTGTTCTGCAAGATTTTTCAGAAATGTTTTGTCCTTGCCTCCTTCCTAGGGTTAAGAGGATGTGACTCTTTCAAGGTCACCCAGCTGGCTTTGCGGCTAAAGCAGAATTAGAGCTCACAGTCTCCTAGTTTCTACCCCGTGCCTTAATCAGAACACCCAACTGGCTCCCTCCTTCTCTCTTCTCAACTGTAATTTTGTAGATTTCTTACACCAATATACTTAGGGATTGCTCAATTTGTTTAATAAACTTCAAAAAATTACAACAATATAGAATAAGGAGATATGTATTATTCATGTTTTCCATCTTTATATCCTAGGAAAAAACCTGATCAGAAGACAACACAAATCAAAGAGAAGGTCAAGATTTCATGGCTGTAATAAAAAATGGAGAGACATTACCAAGGCATAAGGATAATATACAAGGAAAAGTCTTAAGAGAAGTAAGAAATTCAGCCTTAAACCCATTAATTTTCAGAGTCCATATATGAATGACTCAATCCTCGGCTAGACAAGACATTGTAATAAGTAAACACAAAGAATAACATGATAGGAAGAAGTAAACATTTTATTAGGCCTTGTTGGTTCACTTTTTTGGGGGGGAAATCTTCCAAATTGGACTGGAAAGGCATTTCACTCCCCCCCCCCAAGCCCATCAGTTTGCATGCCACATGTATTTGTTGAACAAATTAACATCTTGATTTGTTTAGGTTTGCCATGTGAAAACATTTGAATAGGATGAACTATCATTGTCAGCTGTGACTGACAGGATCCTCAGCTGGATTATTTGCTTTTGGCAGAAGACAGCTGAATTATGTGCAGATATCTTTAAGTATCTTGAGGCAATCCTGGTTGCTCTCTGCTTTACATTGACCCTGAAAATCAATATATAAAGGCCAGTCACACACACTGATAATACTGAAGAAAAATAAAAATATTGTTTATTTTAATGATTTTTAGTGTATAAAAGGAAGTTCATCAAACTGCAATGACTGGATTTGCTCCTTTTGAATTCTTTTCTATGTGACGGGCAAAAGTGTTTTTTTGTATCATTGGTCAGGAGCCACAATTTTCCACACTACTTGCAGAACACGTTTGAAATTTCAAAATCCACAAATTGTAAGAATAGAAATGGAGGCAACTGAAACTCATTTTAAAATGTCACCACCCCCTCCCCCCAATTAGATTTCAAGAGAGAACTGTTGTGTCATAAGAGATTGAGAAAGTAACTCACGTTATCACTGACTGACAGGCCATTCACACCTTATGACACACAAAGTTGTGTAAAAATAATCTTGTAGTACTATGTAGTCCATAGCAAAGAAAGTGCTCTTATGTACACTATTATACTTCTGATTCTGAAAACGCTTAAGAGTTCTTCCTGGAAACGGTCTCAATGCCTTGATGACTTCTGACTTTTTAAAAATAAATCAATTTGGTATGGTTTTAAGATGGGTTTTTAGCACGGGTCTAGTAATTTAATATATTTTAATTGATATTGTATTTTGTGGTTTTAATAATGCCTGTGCGCCGCCCTGGGTCCTAACAAGGAGAAGGGCGGGGTATAAATTTAATAAATAAAATAAATAAATAAATAAATAAGTTTAATGTGGTCAAATCCAGCTTTATTTTTTTTAATTGATAGCCTTCTAGTTTTAGTACTGTAAAGATGCTTTGCGATCCTTTATTAATTTTATATTTTACCACAATCTCATGACTCTTGGTGATATGCAATATATAAAAAGGAAAAATTAAAACAGAAATAGCATAAAGAGAGGAGGAAAAGTTTAGAATAGAGTGCACCATAATAGCAAAAACAGAGTTGGAAATAAAATGTGGCATGGTGGGTGAAAATCACTTGCTGATTTTCAGTTATCAACATTCTGGAATGTTCTCCAAAAAAAAAAAGCGCTCAGTTTTAATAGCCTTCTGAAAGCCATCAAGGAATCTTCATGGGGAGATCACTCTACAACAACACACAGCTGCAATGTTACCACCGAGAATCCCAAAGGCGCATTTTCTGGAGGCAACTGGAGTTTCTTGTTTTTTCTTTGAAGACATTTTGTTTCTCATCCCAGAAGCTTCTCCAGCTCTGACTGGATGTCAGATGATATCCTTCCATTCCCCACCACCCCATCAGAACTGAAGAAGTCTCTTTGATGAGAAGTGAAACGTCTTCAAAAAAACAAGAAAGTCCAGTTGCCTCCTGATAAAGCACCTTTGGGACAACCATAACCTAGATGACTGAGAATCTCTATAGACTACCACTGAGAAGAAACATCTTGTACTCTCATTTCAATTCATATCCTGGAAGTGTGAAGCAAAGGGGGCCTCTTGCCCCTCTAGGCATGTTCTCTACCTTCCCTGAGTATGAACCGTGAGTCCAGAAAGACTGCTCAAATTGTGAACTTGCTCCTTCAGAGTTAGTGCCTACCTCTCCAGAGACAACACTGGTGTTGATAGAGAATGCTCAGGTACAAATGTCTATTCCATCTTGTTTGGGTTCAAGGTTAGGCTGTCCTCTCTTTCAGATTCCTCCTCCAGGTTCCCGGATAGCACATGGATAACATCTCTCTCCTGCAGCCTGTGATGGTGATTTATAATTTTAATAATACCACATCCCAAAACTGTTGGGTGATCTCCCCCAGAAGTTTCATGTTAAAAATTACAGGCCACTGAGTGAATCTCTCTTCTCCCACTGCAACAGATTGCAACCATCTGTTGAAGAAGGAACAGAACCACAGTAAGACAATGCTTCCTATCCCCAACATTTTTTGTAGGCTATCTTGTAAAGTACCATGATTGACCATATCTGAAGAAGTCTGAACCGACAGATGAGGCGACACACCACTGGTAACAGGAACAGCGTTTATTGAACAGACAACTCGCAAAAGATAACTATGTACAATTCGGCACCCTGCTCTGCTTGACAGCTATTTATACAGGAGCTGTCAAGCAGAGCAGCCAATAGTAACAGAACAAAAGCCCGGTGCGTCTTAGCCAATAGGTGCAAGCCTTTGGTTGCTGGGCAGTCAGTCGTATCTCAAGGACTTAAGACCGGTTGCAAGTCGAGAACATTACAATATCAAAATCTGCAATATTCCACTCAAGTCCCAAGAAAACTCATTAAGGAAAATAACCGAAGCCACCTCATGCTGAAGTCTGAAGTCTGACTAAAAATTGTCCAGATGACTTGTTTCATTTTTGGATGCTGTGTACTTGATATGTCACAGCTGTCTTAAAATTCTTTCTCCAGAAGGGAAGGTTGGATATTGTTGGATTTAATCTGCTTGTGGCCTCTTAAAAAGTTTCTTCAGAGCTACTGGCAACTCTTCCTCATGCAGGGAGTTGTCATGGATTGCCAGTCCTGTGAAGATGAGGTAGGCAAGGGATGGGAAACAGGAGCTCACATTATTTTAATGTGGGAAATGCCTGTATGGCTTTTGTTAATGCTTATATTGTTCTTCTTCACAGATTTCTCTAGGAGAAAAATGCATATTTTTCATAAAGAAGTTCCCAGATTCATTGCCAGGCTCTCAGAATATAGAGTAACGGAGTTGGGAGGGACCTTGGAGGTCTTCTAGTCCAACCCCCTGCATAGGCAGGAAATCCTGCACTACTTCAGACAAATGGTTACCTAACATCTTTTTAAAAAGTGTGTTGGAACTTTCACAACTTCTGTCAGAGAATTTCTCCATAGCTTGTCTCCTTGATTAGGGTCCACCCATTGCTTCTTGTCCTACCCTCAGGTGCTTTGGAGAATAGCTTGACTCCCTCTTCTGTGTGGCAGCCCGAGAGATTGGAACAATGCTATCGTGTCTCCCCTAGTCCCTTCTTTTCATTAAACTAGACATATCCATCTCCACTTAAAAGGATCAGGTAGCAGGTAATAAAAGAACTTGCAGCCTTGATGCCTGGCTACTGAATTTAGAGCCAGGTTGGTCTACTGCAGGGGTAGTTAACCTTTTTATACCTACCGCCCACTTTTGTATCTCTTAGCAAAATTTTCTAACTGCCGACCCGTTCCACAGTAATGATGATTTATGAAGTAGGGAAGTCAATTAAATTTAAAAAAGGAAAGTGCTTCAGTATCTGACAAAACCCGTACCGCCCACCATGAAAGCTGGAACACCCACTAGTGGGCGGTAGGGACCAGGTTGACTACCACTGGTCTACTGGATAAGGCACTAGATTAGAAACAAGGAGACTGGGAGTTCTAGTCCTACCTTAAACATGAAAACCAGCTGGGTGATCTTGGGCACGTCACTCTCTCTCAGACCAACCCATCTCACGGTGTAGCTGTGGTGAAGAAAATAGCAGGAGGAAGGAGCGTTGTGTGCATTCACCACTTTGGGTTATTTATCAAAATAATAAAAGGATATAAAGAAAGGAACGAAAGATAGATCTAACCACTATGGGTAGAATAAAAAGCTCTTTCCTTTACATGTACAGAGAGGATAATGGTTAGAGACAAGTTTGGGGTTCTGTTGGCTTAAATCATGGCAACTTGACCAAAATTTTTTTTTAAACTGAGATGTTTTGTTACTCACTTAGTCAAGATGAAAATTTGGGTAAGCAGAATCAGAGTTGTTGGAAAGAACCAACTCTTGCCATACAGACTGAGGGGGTGAAACTTTGGTCCAGTTGCCATGATTTAACCTTTTAGATATTTTTAATCTGGATGAGTGTATCTTCATTTACATGTCACCGATTGGCTCCTGGTTTTGCTTCTCTGATTTCCAGAGCTCTTCCTTCTTTTTGCTTTCCTGCTGAAAGCCATCAAATCAACTTTGATTAACACCAGATTTTAATGATATAGTCTTGGGGATTTCCTGTAACTCTAAAATAAGAACTTCCAGAGGCACATGGAAAGGGGACCTATATGATACAGAGGGCCCCACTGTTTTCATATGTTCAGGGACAGCATAATGGTACCCTCTTATGTAATTAAAAGTCTGTGTCAGTTTGTCTCTGTTAATCTATACTTTGTCACTATAGAAAAATGAAGAAAGGGGGAGGGAGGGAGAGAGAGAGAGATTTCTGTCTTTTAAAAAAAAATCACATCAAATAGACCTGTGACACTGGATGTCTGTGCTGCTGGCAGCTTAGATGGTTCCAGAGTGTGAAGCAAGTTAGCAATTCAATAGCATTGAAACTGTGACTGACAGTTGATATTAACAGCCTGTCATTTGCCAGAAGCTCCTATCCCCTGCCACAATAGGAACAAGGCATGTAAATAGTTGTGCTTCAGGAAAAAAAAGTATCAAACACATTGACTCATTACCAAGTCTTTATGGATGATCCCACTGCACTCCATTTCCCACTGATATATAGGCCACTGCCCTCTTATGTTTTGCACTAGAATTGCTTTGCCTCCTTCCTGGAATCTCTGCTTGATTTACAGCTGAAGTAAACAAAGCAATATAATCTCTCTTCAACCTGATTTTTAAACTTAAATGGTTTGCAAATAGAATACCATGGGTTTACTAATACAGGCAAACTTTGTTTACCTCTGCAAGAATGTGTATTTTTGCATGATGCATAACATGAGTATTAATGCATAACATTGCATGGCATCTTAACAAGATAGCAGTCTTCCAATATTTGAAGGCCTATCAGAGAGAGCAGGGTGGGGAGGGGATGGGGTTCAACCTATTCTCCAAAGCACCTGAGGGCAGGACAAGGAGTAAAGATCGAAGCTTCTCAAGAAGTCCTCCAACCTAGAATTAAAGAGAAATGTCATGTCAGTGAGAACAATTAACCAATGGAATGGCTTGCCTCCAGAAGTTGCTCTATCCCTTGATTCACTCTAACTCTCTAAATAAGGTTAGCATATGGGATCCAATGGAACTTTTGTTCCTATTAATCTATTTTCCATAATTGGGAAATTCTACCACATGTGTACTTTAAAAAATTCAAGTGGCTTTAATCTTTTTTTCCCAAAATTGAGTTGACTTGCTGTGACCTCAGTAGCAAAAGACCATCTGAAGAAAAGCCTTGGAAGTGTAATTTCCCAGAATTATTATATTTCGCAGATTAAAAACAATTCTGAAAGAAGACATTTGCCAACCATTGATTGGTGCTGCCACAAAAATTAGTGAAAACATATAGTTACTAGGGGGGGGGGTCTCTCTCTCTTTCCTCATCTCTACTAACTAGAGCAGTGTATCTCAACCTTGACCACTGAAGATGTGTGGATTTCTACTCCCAGAATTTTCCTGCCAGCATGAATTCTGGGAGTTGAGGCCCATACATCTTCAGGTGGGCAAGGTTGAGAAACACTGAGCTAGGGATCCTAAATCTGGTCCTAATTATGAGACAGGGTTTTATAAGAAAAAGAAAGATTATGAGGCAATGCTTGGCTTTCTGCCCTAGAAATGTTGCACAATCCTATTAGGCAGAACAGAGGTTGCCTTTATCCATCTATATTATTGACCATCTTAGACCAAGACAAGTCCAAAAACATGAGATAATTCCTGGAAGCCTGGCACTCTGACAAACTGGCCATCAAGAGACACATGAACATAAGCGACATATACACACTGTGCAAAAAGGACAATCAACAAGCAATTACAGCCAGTGTGACTGTATCCACACTATGATTTATAATACTCAGTAAATTTGCCTCCTCCAGTTGGTTTGTCCTCAGGTGTTGAAAATGACTTCTTTTGGCAGGTGTGTCTGGAGAAATACAGAAAGTACCAAAGAGACCTAAGTAAGTAACCAACTATTTTGTTTGTGTGAGAACCTGTAGCAGGAGTGGGGATGCAAAGGCAATCATCCCTCTGCATCACACCTGATCCTTCCCTTTTAATGGCCAGTCTTGAATCTCAGTGTTCTTGGCAGGTTGATATGTAATGTCTTTTGTGAATATTGTTTAATAGCACAAGTGTTTTTCAATAAAAATGCAGAAAAGAAGCAGAGGGAAGAACTGCAATTGATGCATGAAAGGGAGCTGGAGGAGCAAGATCTTGCAATAGAAGCTGTAAGTCATTCATTTCCTTACAATGCTCTTTTAAGCTCCTCTTTTTGTTCACCTATTTATATTATATGACTGATATTTGCTTCTTGTAAATTCTGTATCTTAGTTGGAAGATGAGAATAACTATCTTGCCAGCAAGATGACTCTCCATATACAATTGAACCAGGAGATGGAGAGGAGAGAACAACAGAATCTAGAACGTGAGTATCATTTTAACTTGACATTTTAATGATTTTCGGGTTTTTTAAAAAAAGTGATTTATTTCTACTTAGGTTTGACTGTAGAAGTTCTAGATCTTTTGCTATCTTTTTGCCAGGAGAGGCTGACATAGATGTCCTGAGAGACCACCTGGAAAAATTCCAGAAAGGCATAGGAAGAATGAGGACTGTAATTATTGCACATGATAATAAGAAATTAGAACAATCTCTTTAAGTGAGATTTTATAATGCATTAAAAGTTGATTTTGATTGGACTTCATCAATTTCTTTTTACAGAAGATCTCCAAAGAGGCCGAAAGAAGCCGAAGACTGGCAAGGGCTCGGGATCAGGCCATTGATGACCTCTGTGCTGATCTGGTATCAGCACAGAGGGGAAGACCAACACAGTGAGATTTGTCCTTCCGTTTTTTTGAGACAAATAGAGGTGTTTCAGTTGATGACTTTCTACTTTGTTCTAAAATATTTGTTTCACCTTTTCCAGTTTCTGCCAGAGAATGACCATTGGATTACCTGAAGGGTCCTTTTCAGCACACCGCGACGAGAGTCCAAAGCGATGGGTTATTTCAGTCTGGTTGCCTAGGGAACTGAGGAACTTTTTTCTTTCCTGGCCACGCCTCCCTTGGTGCACATGCCTTCCAGTATCTCGACGAAGGACTTGACTATGAAGCCGGAAAAACCGTCTAAACAGAACAGTTAACACAGCAAAGAAAAAACCAACAACAACAAGGGTATACAAGACCCCCAAAAAACGAAAACCCTCCTGGGAGGGTTTGGACTCTCGTCGCGGTGTGCTGAAAAGGACCCTTCAGGTAATCCAATGGTCATTTTCCAGCACACCGCTTTGAGAGTCCAAAGCGATGGGACATACCAAAGGTACATGGCACGAGGGCGGGTGAAATTAACTGTCCAGGGAACCGGTGGAAGAAACCACCCCCTGGAGAACCCTTCGGCCAAAAGAAGCCTCAGCCCTTCGGCCAAAAGAAGCCTTACGCCTCAGCCGAGGCGTAAGTGTCCAGTTTGTAATTCTTGACAAAGGGGGATGGTGAGGACCACGTGGCCGCCCTACAGATGTCGTCTATTGAGGCCTGGGTAGCCCAGGCGGCGGATGTAGCTGCGCTCCTTGTCGAATGAGCGGTGATATGCCCGGGAACGGTCCGAGACTGGGAATCATAGGCGGCAGAAATGGTGGCACGAAGCCACCGGCCGATCGTAGAGGAGGACACCTTCTTTCCCAAGGATCCCAGTTGGAAGGAGATCAGAAGGGCTTCGGATTTGTGAAAGTCAACCGACCTCCTGATATAGATGCGCAAGGCCCGTCGCACATCCAGCGTGTGCCAGGCCTGTTCGCGGGGATGTTTGGGATGGGGACAGATGTCTGGCAACACCACCTCCTGTGACCTGTGAAACAACGTATTCACTTTAGGGATAAAGGCTGGGTCCAAGCGTAGAACCACTCGATCTGGGTGGATGACACAAAGATCCTCTCGGACGGACAGGGCTGCCAACTCGGAAATTCTGCGTGCTGAAGTGACTGCAATGAGAAAGGCAACTTTGAGAGTGAGGTGTTTGAGAGAAGTTGTGACCAACGGTTCAAACGGAGGTTTCGTAAGGGCTTGCAGCACCACCGACAGCTGCCACGAGGGGTAGCGATGGACCGGCGGGGGACGCAGGTTGGTTTCCTCCCTTGAGGAAACCCCGAATCCTGGGCAGTCTGCTAAGGGAATGCAGCTTGTGACCAGACCAGACGGTCGACAAGGCGGCCACCTGGCGTCGTAGAGTGCTGGGAGCCAGGCCCTTGGAGAGGCCCTCCTGCAAGAAGTCCAGGACTCGTGGGACCGGGGCAAGGACAGGGCCGAGCCGTTGACGGGAGCACCAATGCGCAAAGGTAGACCAGGTGGAGTTGTAGATCCTGGTTGTTGAACGATGCCTGGAGGCCTGGATGGTACAAATGACCTCCTCCGACAGCCCCTCCTTTCTTAGGAGATCCCTCTCAAGTGCCAAACAGTTAACTGGAACCATTCGGGATCCGGATGGAGGATGGCCCCCTGGCTGAGGGTGATCTGATCTGGAGGGATGGGCCACGGGGCGGAGACGGAGAGACTGACCAGGTCTGCGTACCATGATCTTCTCGGCCAGTGGGGAGCGACGAGGAGAACCTTGGCCCGTTCCACGATGATCCTGTGAATCAATTGGGGAAGGAGAGGCAGAGGCAGGAAGGCGTACAGCAGCTCCCTCGGCCACGGACATCGTAAGGCATCCGTGCGCTCCGCTTCCGGAGTGTTGTAACGGGAGAAGAAGCGAGGGAGCTGGGCGTTCAATCGGGTGGCAAACAGATCGACTGTCGGAGTGGCAAACTGACGGCACAGCTGGCGAAACAGTGCAGGATGTAACCTCCATTCCGCGCTGTCTATCATGGTACGACTGAGCCAATCCGCTTGGGTGTTCTCCACCCCCGAGATGTGATCCGAGTGAATCGACTGGAGATGTCGTTCCGCCCACCTGCACAGAGCTTCTGCCTCCGCCATCAACCGTCGAGACTTGGTGCCCCCCTGGCGATTGATGTGCGCCTTGGTGGCCACGTTGTCCGTCATCAATAGGACGTGGTGGTTGAGAATGTCCCATGCGAAATGGCGTAGGGCGAGACATGCAGCCCGCAGCTCCAAGAGATTGATGCTGGACGCCGATTCCGTCACGCTCCATGTGCCCTGTGCCACCGCGTGCCCCATGTGGGCTCCCCAGCAGGCGAGACTTGCGTCTGTTGTTATGACAAGTCGGGAGGGTTCCTTGAACTGGAGGCCCTTGCGGATCGATGGGGAGCGCCACCACCGGAGGGAGCGTCGTAATGCAGGAGGAACCGGAACCTTCCTCATCGAGTTGCTCCTGTTGGCTCTCTGGTGTGGGAGGAGAAGCATGAGATCATTTTCCCTAGCAGCTTGGAGAGGAGCAGCACTGGAGCCCGCCACAATCCCTGCACCTCCCGAACAAGGGACACTGTCTATTCTGTCCTTGGATAGGGACACCCTGCAGGAAATGGTGTCTATGACCGCCCCCAGATGGATGATCCTGGTGGACGGAACCAGGTGGCTCTTGGCCACATTCACCGAGAAACCGTGGGATCAGAGAGTCCCCATGGTGATGCGGAGGTCCCGCACGGCTTGTTCCCTGGACGACAATTGGAGGATAATGTCGTCCAAATAACTTTGAAGCCGTACGGGCCGCCGGTGGAGATGTGCCATGAGGGCGGACAAAATTTTGGTGAAGGTCCTGGGTGCCGACGACAGGCCGAATGGAAGGGCCTTGTACTGGTAATGGAAGAACATAGAAGAACCTAAGGAACCTCCTGTGTGATGGCCGAATTGGTATGTGGAGATAAGCCTCCTGCAGATCGATGGAAGTCAGGTAGTCCCCTTGGCGGATCCCTAGAAGGATGGTTTGGAGGGACTGCATTTTGAATCTCCGGTAAATGATGTGCCTGTTGAGATTCTTTAGGTCTAAGATGGCACGCCAACCCCCCGAGTTCTTGGGGACCAGAAAGAGGATGGAGTAGAACCCCCTCCCCTCCTGGAGCGGAGGAACCTGTTCTATCACATCGATGTCCAGGAGATGCTGAATCTCCTGGGTCATTCGCTGTTGTTTGATGGGGCAGGATGGGGTAGGGCAGCGTATGAAGTTCCTGGGAGGAAGAGACAGGAACTCCAGGGAGAGACCCTCCCTTATCGATTGGAGGACCCAAGAGTCCTCCGTGGTCAGCTCCCATTGGGCAGAGGACAATTGGAGCCGACCCCCTATCGGGGAGGACAGTGGATGGTCACTTGGAGCGCCTGAAGGGACGGTTGGCAGCTCCCCTGCGGTTGAACTTGCGGGACTGGAATTGTTGCCTGCCCCAGTCCCAAAAGGACTGCCTGTCCTGGGAACGGTCATTATTCTGGAAGGAGGACCTACTAGTGGATGGCTGGGTGGACGAAGAATCGGAAGAACGAAAGGACTGGCGCCTGGAATAAGGAGTGGACCTCCGGTCCTGCTTCTTGGCCATGTTGGGAAGGATCTTCCGCTTGTCCTTGGATTCAATGAGAAAAGAATCAAGGACGTCTCCAAACAGCTTAGTCCCTTTAAAGGGAGCTGAAGCTAACTTCCCCTTATGCTTCTGATCCACTTGCCAATGGCGGAGCCAGACCAAATGGCGGGAGGTGACGTTCGAAGCGAGCGCCCGTGACGCAAATTTGGTGGCAGATAAGGAAGCGTCAGCGGAATACTGGGACGCAGCTATGATCTTGCATATGTCCTGATGGAGACGAACCTCGTCCTCAGGGAGCTTAGCCTGAAGCTCCCTGAGCCAAATGATGGAAGCCCTGTTGAAGAAGGATGCGGAAGAGGAGGCCTTAATGGCCCAGGCGGCTGCCAAATGAGTCTTGTGGCAGGCCTTCTCCGCCCTCCTATCCTCGGCCTTGAGCCCTTCCATCTGTTCCGCCAGGAGAACCGAATTAGTGGTGAGGGCCGCAACTGGGGGGTCTATCTCTGGGAGCACCAGGACATCCTCCAAGGAGGAGTCCATCAAGAAGAGCTTTTTATCGGTGCCACTGGGGGCCGAGAGGGACCCTGGCTGGGTCCACTGTCGCTGAATGACATCCAGGAAAAGTTCAGGGACTGGAACGATTTCCTGAGTCTCGGGAGGAACCTTAAACATGACCGCATTAGGGTTGGCCTGCGGGGCCGCAGGTGTGCCCTCAGCAGGTAGGGGCTTAACACCTTCAAGGGTAGTGTGCTTAGCCTTGTGGAGGATGGACTTGAAAAGGGGTGGCCAAAAGAGCCCCTTGTATTTCGGGCCAGCTGGAGGAAGACCCTCATCTTCCGAAAGGCCAGCATCCTCCTGGTCACCCTCCCCCATAAGGGAGGGCTCACTGACCACGGAGGATTCAAGAGAAGGATGGCGGACCCTACCGGCCAGAGCAGCAGCTGCAGGCGCAGCTGGAGCTGGCACCGCGGGGGCAATCACCTGGGGAACCACGGGAGGAGGCGCAGAAGGCCTCCTGCCGCAGAAGGCCCCCTGTGATAACATCCGAAATGGCCTTCGCTATGACTGCCTGCATGTGAGGGGAAAGTTCAGGTTCCCGAGCCACAGGGGGAACAGCCACTGCCTGATCCTGAGATGTCTGGGTAAGGTGAGCAGGTGGGAGCCCCTCCAGGGGAGTCACCTCCGAGGTGAAGGATGGAGCAGGGGAAGCAGGACGGGTCAAGGACCTATCAGGAGACAAGTCCTCGGATGCCACCTCCTCCTCAACCACGCTAAGGGGGTAACCCCCCGAAGAAAGCCCGCCAGAAGTGCCCATACCCGACTCAGGAAGGGATGGGACATTGGCTGCAAGGCGCTGGGCCCTATCAAACTGCTTATCAAGGGCCCAGTGTCTACGTGCCGCGTCCTTATCAGCAGTTTTGGAAGGAGGAGGGTAAGGATGGCTGGATGAGGTAGCCGCAACCCCCCTTCTAGGCCTCTTCCCTTTCCTTTGAGTGGCTAACTGCTCAGGTTCTGGGGGAGGAACTGGCCTAGTCTCACTAAGAGAGGAAGGCCCACGCTGCTCCATATAGAAAGATCTGACCTGGATTAGCGTCGAGGAGCTGTGTGGACTCGGGAGACGAAGGCCCAAACAGGCACTGAAACAAGAGAAAACAGAAAAATATCAGATTCAAAGGGAAAAACAAACCAAGAATACACCAGAAAAAAAACACGGGCCAAGGCTTAGAAAAGGCCTATGTAGGCCAGCAAGGAAGGCTCCACAACCGAAGGCTGGGGAAAGTCCTTGGCAGCAAGGCAGAGAGGAAGCTAGGCCCCAAGGGCCTCTTCCTGAGCTGGGAAACGGGGGCGATGCCCCCAAGAACCAGCACTGCCCATCAGGAAAAATAAACTAGAGTGGGAGCAGCCCCTCTGGAATCACCCAAAAGGAACCGCGGACCACTGGGCAGCCTTCTGCAAGGAGCGGGGGTAGATCGGGAGGCCAGAGAAAAAGAGAGCGAAAAAACGACCTCAAAAACATGGCCGCCACCTGAGGCCAGCAAAAAGGACATCCAAAATGGCCGCCGCCATGCAAACTGCATGGAAAAAAGCCTCCAAAATGGCCACCGCAGGGCCATAGAGAAGGAGACCTCCTCAAAATGGCCGCCGCCATAAGGGCAAGTCATGTTACTTGCAAGCATGGCCACAGTCCCGAAATGGCAGAGAAACGGCCCCGCAGAGACTTTAAAGTATATAGGGCTGTGCTGCCGCCCCAAAAAAGGGACAGACAGCCAAAAAACGCCCCCCATACCCCACGATCGCTCCTACCTCCAAGTCCAGCAGTTCAGCAGTCAAAGAAAAGAAACTTTGAAAGCAGTAAATAATCAACTTGAAAACAAAAAAAGCCATGAGAAATGCAAAAGGTAAGGAAAAAACCAACTGGGAGACTCCAAAGCAAAGGTGAATTACTGGAACTCCCAAAAACAGAACTGATCTAGGCAAACTGAGGAGAGATACTGGAAGGCGCGTGCACCAAGGGAGGCGTGGCCAGGAAAGAAAAAAAGTTCCTCAGTTCCCTAGGCAACCAGACTGAAATAACCCATCGCTTTGGACTCTCAAAGTGGTGTGCTGGAAAAGAGTCCACAGAACCTGATTGCATACAATTTGAGAATGACAATTGGTATATGGACTGATATCTGGTTAGATTCCACTAAACTGCACATATAGTCAACTGTTTCATGAAGTGGAACTTTAGTAAATAAAGACTGAACATCTAACAAGCACGCAATGTCATCTTTCATATTGGATAAAACTGCTGTTTGATATATAATTTAATGTCTCAGTTGTTTTTTGCCATTGAAATACTTACCTTTTTTTCAAAATAGGAAGATCTGGTTGCCCTTCAAATGCAGTCCTCAAATACAGGACTGTACTAATGTGATTCTATTCAAACCTACTTCTTCTTAATCTATTTCAGTGAATTCAAAGACTGTACTAATTTCTGGGATTCCCTCTGTGTTACATACTGACAGCCAAATGGTAGGCTCCACCAAAGCCCTCTGATCCGGCTGAGTCCGAGTCGATTGGCTGAGTCGTTTGACAGCTTGACAGCTCCCCATAAAAGGGCTAGCTTTCAAATGGGCTGGCACTGGATTTGTAAATAGTTATCTAATAAAGAGTTGTTGTTTTTCCATAAATATGCAGAAAAGAAGCAGAGGGAAGAACTGCAATTGATGCATGAAAGGGAGCTGGAGGAGCAAGATCTTGCAATAGAAGCTGTAAGTCATTCATTTCCTTACAATGCTCTTATAAGCTCCTCTTTTTGTTCACATATTTATATTATATGACTGATATTTGCTTCTTGTAAATTCTGTATCTTAGTTGGAAGATGAGAACAACTATCTTGACAGCAAGATAACTCTCCATATACAGTTGAACAAGGAGCTGGAGAGGAGAGCAGAACAGAATCTAGAAAGTGAGTATCATTTTAACTTGACATTTTAATTTTTTTTTTTTAAGCGATTTATTTCTACTTAAGTTTGACTGTAGAAGTTCTAGATTTTTTGCTATCTTTTTGCCAGGAGAGGCTGACATAGATGTCCTGAGAGACCACCTGGAAAAATTCCAGAAAGGCATAGGAAGAATGAGGACTGTAATTATTGCACATGATAATAAGAAATTAGAACAATCTCTTTAAGTGAGATTTTATAATGCATTAAAAGTTGATTTTGATTGGACTTCATCAATTTCTTTTTACAGAAGATCTCCAAAGAGGCCGAAAGAAGCCGAAGGCTGGCAAGAGCTCAGGATCAGGCCATTGATGACCTCTGTACTGATCTGGTATCAGCACAGAGGGGAAGACCAACACGGTGAGATTTGTCCTTCCGTTTTTTTGAGACAAATAGAAGTGTTTCAGTTGATGACTCTCTACTTTGTTCTAAAATATTTGTTTCACCTTTTCCAGTTTCTGCCAGAGAAGAGTCCACAGAACCTGATTGCATACAATTTGAGAATGTCAATTGGTATAGGGACTGATATCTGGTTAGATTCCACTAAACTGCACATATAGTCAACTGTTTCATGAAGTGGAACTTTAGTAAATAAAGACTGAACATCTAACAAGCACGCAATGTCATCTTTCATATTGGATAAAACTGCTATTTGATATATAATTTAATATCTGTTGTTTTTTTCCATTGAAATACTTACCTTTTTTTCAAAATAGGAAGATCTGGTTGCCCTTCAAATACAGTCCTCAAATACAGGATTGTACTAATGTGATTCTATTCAAACCTACTTCTCCTTAATCTATTTCAGTGAATTCAAAGACTGTACTAATTTCTGGGATTCCCTCTGTGTTACATACTGACAGCCAAATGGTAGGCTCCACCAAAGCCCTCTGATCCGGCTGAGTCCAAATCGATTGGCTGAGTTGTTTGACAGCTCCCCATAAAAGGGCTAGCTGTCAAATGGGCTGGCACTGAATTTGTAAATAGTTGTCTAATAAAGAGTTGTTTGTCACTGAAGCTTGAGTCTGCCTCGTCCACTCACCCGATCGAACACTGCTTATGGCTTAATGCAACTAGGGACAACCAGGACTGGCTGGATTGCTGTGGCTAAGAGATGCAGTCATGTGGATCCCATTTTGCATCTCTTCATTTAACAACAACAGCAGGAACCTTGCTAAGGTTTGGAATTCTTGGACATTTGGTGAAAAATATCAAGGACTCATGGCTTCTGGCTGAGTAACCAGGGCCAGTAACAAAAGTATATTTTTCAGACTATAAGACGCTCCAGACTATAAGACACACATTAGCTTTAGAGGAGAAATACAAGGAAAAAAATCTGCTTCTACCTCCCAGCATCCATCCAGTATTCATCTGGCTAGTGTCCTTGCAGCAAGCAGAAAAGAGCCAGGTCAGTTTCAGCACATTATCGCAGCTCCAGCATGTGGCTCATCAAGACCGCTCTGTTTTGCCCACCACCAGTCAACTGAGCTGAGCTGCTGCCGTCACCAAGAATGCTGAAGTCTTAGCTGCCAAGCAGCTGATTGACAATTGGATTTGTCTCCTGGATTACTGCCGCTCAGCTGTTCTAGGTGGCAAGGATCACTGGGGCTCATTTGCCATGGCCCTGAAGCTTCCAAAGAAATTCCAAAGTAACAGCTAGCACAAGCATTGAAAGATGCCAATACTGTACTCTCAAATGTAAACACCAGCTCACTGCAAGAAACATCCAACTAATATACAGCATAATTATAACTGAATACCCGGGATGCAAAATCAATAAAGAGGAAAACCAGCTTAATGGTACACGGTCAAAATGGAAGATCAGGCTGGAAAATAAGATCAGCAGGCTTTGATCAGATGCAAGCAGGGTAGAACAAATGAAAGAAAAGAAGCTGAAGAACAAGATCAAATTATTCTGGATCATGAAATATCATCTAAAAACACGGAAGATTAAGGAAACATTGAAATAATAAAGTAGCAAGTACAACCAAGAAGATCAGCAAAATGAAGTTCAAATTCCATATTACAGGCAGAATCTTCAATTTTAACACAAACATTCCTATCAATCCATTAATTGAAAGATTGAACTTAAAAAAAGGTTGAAATGAAAGAACTTGTATTAGCAACAGATGGTGGAGAAAAAAAAGCAAAGGAGATCAAGAATTGATCAGCACAAGGTGAAGATGAACTGCATGGTTTTCGGTTGAAAAATCTGACTGATCTACACCCACTCATTGCCAAGCAGTTTAATAATATATTGCAAAGAAACACAATTGTAGAGTGGTTAACATCTAGTAAAACCTAGCTGATAATGAAAAATCCAGCAAATGGGGAGCACCAGGCAAATACAGGCCATTTACCTGCTTAACAAAAGCTTTCAAATTGCTAATGTATGGTAACTGATACAGTCCAAACATCTAGCTGAAAGCAAGCTCTTTCCACTTGAGCAGAAAGGAAACTGCCCCAATAGCAGAGGAAACTGCCCCAATAGCAGAGGAACAAAAGTTCAACTGCTGAAAGACGAGATGATTCTGGGAAAATCAAGACCAAGTTGAAGAAAAGCAAGACCAAGTTGAACATAGCACAGATTGATTACAAGAAGGCACTTGGCTCCATGCCACATGGTGTCTAGAAATAACATAATAGAAAACAGCAGAAGCTTTGCCCAATGGAAGATATTACCAATCAATGGTGAGAGAATGGGAGAGATTAATATCAAGAGAGGAATATTTCAAGGAGATTGTGTCCCCAATATTATTTATTTATTTATCATTGCACTGACAATTTTATAGCGAAAACTGAAAGAATCAACATACCCTATGGAAATAACATCAAGAGTCTGGATGAAGATGATCACAAAAAATGCCTGAGCATCCTTGAAGCTGACAACATCAAACACACTGAAGTCAAGGAAAAAGTTGGAAGTGAATACGTGAAGAGAGTGAAGAAGATCCTATAGTCCAAACTCAGTGGAGGAAATAGCATCAAGGCAATCAGTGCCAGATTTTGCTGAAGGACAGGAACGTTGTACCATGAATACAATGAATACAAGAAAAAGGATAGCAGAAAATGGACATGGAAGAGTCCATCTGAGTGTATAAATGAAATTCACTACAACATGTCAAGTGATAAAACCATAGTTTGCAATTGTTCTGTCCTCAATCGCTCTAATGTTGCATGTGAACATAGAATGGCGTGAGCTAAAGAGAAGATAGACTGTTGAAAAGAGCGTATGAAAATAGTAAAGATTTTATCAAAAATGAAAATAAAGAATGATAAGCTGTTACAGAAGAGCACTGATTTTGAGATTAATTTATCCAACCATTTGTAAGATTTGGAAAAGATGAACATTATGGACCAAAATGAACAAATCAAACATATCCTCGAATCTCTTAATGAAACTATTGATTTAATGAAAAAAACAATGGACAATGAAGAAGTTTAACTAATAAACTGCAGTATATTGAAATTTGCAAGACGATCAGAAAACCTATCCAAGAAGAAACACATTAGTTTAACATTAAGCTTGTGAAAAGGCCAATTGAAGAAAACAAAGGGATTAATAAAGCAAAATGCAAGCTTATAAATACAAGAAAGAAGGTTTTTGCGATTAAAATGTGAAGATGTACAAGAAAGGAAGTGTTAGAAATAATTGGAAAATTCTATTCAGAGCTATACAATAGTCAAGATCACTCAAAAGTAACAATACCTACAAAAGAGGAACTTCCAGGCATTCATATAGAGGAAGTATCAAATGCCATGAAATCAATGAAAAAGGGCAAAGCTTCAGGAAAAGACTTTATTACAGTTGAAATTACAGTTGAAATGCTGATAGCTGGTATTTACGAAAATGCTTTCGAAACTATACTCGAGATGACCCACAGAAGAAAAACTACCTAATGCATGGAAAAATGCTGAAGTAATTCTTCTACTCAAGAAAGGAGCCCAAGGCTCCTTTCACCCAATAAGCTTTCTTTCACCCACTATCACCCAATAAGCTTTCTTTCAGTCATCTACAAGGTTTTCACCAAAAGGAATATTGAGATTTGCCTTAATAATCTTCAAGTGTTACTCAACATAGAATGAGGTGGGTGACAAGATGATACCATATCACCTATTCTTTTTTCAGCCTGCCTTGAAAAATATTTCGCAAACTAGACTGGGCAAAAGATGGAATAAAAATCAACAGCACATATTTAAATCACTTTAAATTTGCAGGTGATATTGTTTTCTTCTCCCAAGACTCAGAAGAGTTATAAATTGAAGAGCTGCGCAAAGCAAGGGAACCATTTGGCTTAAAAATACATCTGAAAAAGAGCCAGGTCATGTTTAACAAATTCACCAAAGAAAGAAAAATATTTATATATGCAGGAGAACTAGATGTTGTAGACCACTATATATATCTACCTTGGCCAACAGATCTCAGCGGAAGGTGATACAATAAAGAAATTGAATGGCATGTTAAATGTGATTGGCAGGTATTCAGCAAGATAAGTGCAATTTTCAAGAGCAATCTTCTCCAATGCCTGAAGAGAAAAGTCTTCAATCAGTATGTGCTACCTATTCTAACATAGGCCAGTGAAACATGGACACTAACCTCACAATCAATACAAAAGGTATGAATTGCACAAAGGGCCATGGAAAAATACATATTCAGCATCACATGACAAGATTGAAAGATCTTCACATGGATTAGAGAACAAATGAAAGTATATGATATCATTAAGAAAGTAAAATAATTTCAGTGGAAATGGTTTGGTCACATAGCAAGAAGAATGGATGGCAAGTGGATTAAAGCAGTCATAGAATATATTCTAATTGATAAAAGTGTTCACAAAAGAGAGTTAAAACAAGATGGATCAACAACATCAGCAGGTATTGCGGGTCCAACTGGCAAAAGAAAGCTTGGGACCTTATTGGTTGGAAACATGTTAAAGATGCTTTATCCTGCACTGGATGGCTGGAGCACCACTTGAACACCATTATCATTGATAAAATCACCATTAGTCAATTGCAACAAGCGGCTTTACTTGGAACTGCTTACATCCCTGCAATGATACGTTTAACACCATCAAATACCAACATCTGCCTTTTCCAAGTCTTTGGAAAGGAGTCAATAGGTGAGTCCAAATCCAGTCTGAACATCTATCTGACAGTGCAAGATGATGCACTGAAGCTAGTCTATCAGGAAGGCCTACTGAGTATTGGAGAAACCAAGCTGGCCCTTAAGAAAGATCACTTCTTGCCCTGCCCTCAGGTACTTTGGAGAATAGGTTGACCCTCTCTTCTCTATGAGCACATTTGTGAACCAGTAGGGAAGGTAAGTGAATACCACCCATGGAGGTTTTAAAGAAGAGATTGGACAATGCATTTGTTCCTATCCACTGGTGTCACTGATATTCTTCACATGCATCAGACTACAACTTTCATTAAACCTTTCCACTGGCTGTATTAGCCAGGGAAAGTTCAGGATACCTGCAGAGCACCCAAGTGCTTGCTGATGAATTAGATCTGAAATTCTTATGGGCATGGAAAGGCCTTTTCGAAAACTGGTTTTAGGGTGCATATCTGTAAAGGTTTACTTGGGGTTCCAAAGTGTCTGGAAAAGCGTAGGAGAAAGGAGGGACAAATACTCAAAACAGCAGCTGCTGGAATGTATCACTTTGGACAAAGTGCTAATGTGTGATCTGTGCCGTTAATAACTAGTGAACAGGTCACAGGTCATCTTATTGTCAACTTGCCAATTACTTGTTTCGTTGCCAATTCCAGCTTAGAGTGACTTAACGTGTTCCCTTTTCTTTCTCAATGTACACATTAATCTTTTCCTCCTTCCTTCCTTGTATCTGAAACGACTTTCAGGCCTTCTTGTTCCTTTTAGACTAAAAACACCCAAGAGGCATTTCAATCGTAGGCTGCTTTGGGAACACACTGTTCATTTGGAAATGTTGCCTTCATTATGACAACCTTCTTGTCATACTTCTTTCTGTCGTTAGTAATAGCATGCAGTCAAATAGGAGAAGGGTTAGAACTTTGTCTGTTTAACAGATCTGGATGTCATGGTCATCAGCTCAAACTCCAATATTGACTGCACTTGTTGGCTATGTGCAAACTCATCTTTGACAAAGAGTTTTTGTCACAGAGATTTCTCTTTTCGTGTTTTATCGGCTTTGATGGGAAACTCTTGATGTTCAGGTGAAGTTTCAGTGACAGAGGATGAGATTGGTTCAGGAGTCTGACCTCTAGCACAAAGAAGGAGACAGGAAGACATTATGAGCAAAACAGGTTTTGCATGGTGGAAAAGTCACCTGCAGATTCACCTATTGTTAAGCAACCAAAGATTCAGGAGAGAATTCTCCTTCTGCTTCTCTTTCTCCTCTTTTGGATTATTTTGTTGTCATCTTGAGAGAAGGTAGGAGGGATGCTTGCTTCCTTTCTTCCTTTACTATAATATAGGAAACAAGGAGAAAAAAAATCAGGGATCTATATTTTTTAAGAAAAAAATATATAACTGTGCAGTTTATCTGGGATTCTCAATATGTGCAAATGAATGGCTGTGATTTACCAAAGAGCTGGTATTCAGCAGGTTCTGACCAGTTCTGGAAAACCGGTAGCAGAAATTTGGAGTAGTTTGGAGAACTGGTAAATACCACCTCTGACTGGCCCTGCCCTCATCTATTCTCTGCCTCCCAAGTCCCAGCTGACAGGGAGGGAATGGGGATTTTGTAGTAACCTCCTGGAGTGGGGAGGGAATGGAGATTTTGCAGTATCCTTCCCCTTCCACACCCACCAAGCCCCACCCATAGAACCAGTAGTAAAAAAATTTGAATCTCACCACTGGATCAAAGTGCCATACCAAGAAAATAGGAAGTGACAAATCCCCTTCAATGGGCAGTGGGACCAATACATAATTCAAAAGGACACTGTGAGAATGGAGTTGGATTCTCCATCTCCTCTGCAATCTTCACATTGTTCTGAGACAGGAAGAAAACAAAATTCTCTTGTATAAACAGAAGTCCACTCACGAAGTTTTGTATATAGCAACAAAGCATGTATCTTGACTTGTTTATCAAGGTTGCCTCCTGCATCCCAATATCAAAAGTTTCAGCAGGAGTCATATCAATCCAGTAATCTTGCTTCATGCAAACCTTTTCTTGTGCTTTCTTTCCCCAAACTCATAGCAGAAATTGTGGAGTTTCAAACTTCCCAGAACCAGAGCCATAAATGATTTTAAACTTTAAACATCTCCCTCTCTCTGTAGGCATAAAAAGGATGGAGAATCAGAGCATAAAAACAGCTTGGAATTTCCAGCCTAGGCAAAGTTGGCAAGCCTTAGGTATTCTGTGCTTTTTTGGAGAAAGATTTAGATTTATAGTGTCATCTCTTCCTGTTTGGGCAACCTGGTCTGTATAAACAGGATTCAGGGGCTTTGTTTTAGCACCTGTCAAATGCCCTGCAAGGATTTTCTATGTGCAAGTCGCCCCCCTTTCTTGGAACCTGCATATCTATGTCTTTCCTTAGGTCACTTCCTGGAGATGTGTGGAGACTGTCAGCAAATAAACCTTTTATGGATTCATGTCTTGATATCAGGGCACACTACAATTAATTGCGTGATTCTTTTAGAAAGTTGCAACATTTCCTGTTTTTATTCTCTCTGTGTGATTCTGAACATTATTAACATAACAAACCTTAGTCAGTGGTTTATTTTTCTATAAGAGATTGTAATTTTCTATAAGACAGGTTATTTTAAAAAAAGGACCACCTTGAAATAAACATATCTTAACCTGGAAGCCCTTTTAATCTAAGGGTGTATATTATAAATATTTTGCTCATTTTAAAGTCCCTGCTTTTTAATCACTGGTTTCACTACCTTTTGACAACTTGATACTCTTCCAAAGTGTTGAAGTTTCCAGAATTCGTAGCGAGCATCGTCTTATCTCGGAAATTTAGGGAGTTACATCCCATGACATATGCAGGCACCAGGTTAGAGAAATATATTTTGCAAGTTCCAAAGTTCAGTGCCAAGCCTGAAAAATAGATCAGAAGTTTTGTTTGCAAACAGATTCTACCCCAACTGTGTCATTTGGGAAGGAAGTCAATAGTTGGATAATTGAAAATATATTAAAGGTGAAACTTCTCTGATGATCAAGTTTATCAAAGCAGTGGTAAGATCAAATCTTTTATCTCCTTTTATAGAAAATAAGTGAAACTCTATAAGGTTGGAAATTCCAAAATATCCTGAAAGAAAAGAGGCTGACAATAGGATTGGAGAGGGGTTTTTTTGTTTTGTTTTTGCACAATTGCAATTTTTTAAAAATATAGATGATACCCTCTATATGAACTCTTTTCTTGCCTGATATTTCCTTAGAAAATATGTTCTAAAGGAAAAGATGAAACACCAACCCAATAGCATTGGATTGACATCTGGGAGCATCTTTAGTTTTTAAAAAAGGTTCTTTGTCAAGTTAGAAAAAATAACAATGTAAACACTATCATCCTCAATGACAGGGAGGGAGAAATACAGAAAATGTATCAAAAGATCACACCAAATTGAAAGAGCAGCTGATGCTTAATATGGAAACTGAATTCAAGATTATCTTAATCGGCGATCTGGTTGCAAATGAGCAAACCATATTTCAACATTTCTACATGCTAGGTTTCTGAGGAGTAAAGATGAAGTGGATCGACAGATATCTATATGTTATAATCATAAACACGACTTAAAAGAGCAATCCCATTATTCAAAAATTGTAAAGTGGCATTAGTGTTACCTCAGTGAAAATATCCAGATGACAAGGTGTAATGATACTGCTCTGTCCCAGTTTGGCACAGACTGTAAGCCGACAACCAGCACAAACCATGGGGCAGGCCTAAATAACCTTTTCCCTGTGTGTTGTATTCAGAGTCCAATAAAACATTGAATAGCAGAAGCAGTGCCAATACAATTTCAAATAGTTCTGTTCAACCGCTGCAAACAAAATGGCCACTGGAGAAAAACAAAATGGCCACCACTGTTTTCAAAAAGCTGAGGCAACTGTCTAGGCAACGGAAAAAAAGAGGCAGGTAGGGGCTGCGAAAGTTAATGAAGCCCTCAGTGCTAAAGATCAGAATTTAGAAGAAGTGTAAACCTGCAAACTCTGCAATTTAACTATAGCCTTCAATTTCTCCCCAAATCTGTAACTTTGCAACCTAACTGTCAAAAGGGCAGCTTTAATGGCTCCACCTCTACCTCACTCCTTAAAATGCTGAAAACAGCAGGCCCTGGTCCAAAGGGCCCAGCACCAAACAGTTGAAGTTGAACCACAAGGGTTCTTTAGCCGCAGCTGAAATGAGCCCCTGGCTCCCACAAAATTAAGGAGACAAAGTCCTGAGTTCATCAGATGCCAAGAAAAATAATATTGTGCTAGAAACTGAGCTATCAGAGCCCTTCAGAAGTGCCTGTAGCACTAAACTCAAAGTGCGATGAAGCTGTATGTCTCAGCTTCATTTTTCAGCTATATTTTTTATCACAAGCCAAAACAATCCAGATGATCTTCGAGGGCAATCTTTCAAAACCTGAGCTGGGAGCTCAAGAGAAACCAGTCCTGTGAGCTGAAACTGAATTGAAAGATTGAAGACTGTTACCAAGGAGAATTCTTCAGAATTTCAAATCAGCCAATGAGTTAGCAGGCTAGAATAATCCATCCTGGACTCTCCTGTCATGAGAAAGGGCATTCACAGGTAAGACCAACGGCCCTTCTAAGTGGTAGCAGGGCAGAGTTTAATATATTTAAACTATATGTGCACTTTTGCAGTTCAGAAAGGCTGGAGAAAAGCTGTTGCTTTGTATTGAACTAGATCAGACTGAATCAGCTCATGTCCAGCTACCCAGCCACTTTGCTGGTAGCCCAATGTTTTCAAAGTACTTTATTTAAAAAGTAAAAAATTTCATAAGCATAGTGATACGAATAGCAAAGTGCTTACTGTCAGGGCCTTCATGGTCTTGTAGAGTATGGCCTATGCAATTTGAAGCAAAGGATGTTTATGCATCAACAGATTGCAAGACTTTTCTTTCTTTAAAAAACCCCAACAAGCTAGCTAGCTCACTATATACCCATGAAATTCAATATACTTAATGAAAATAAGATATCCTGGAAAACTATATTTGCTCGGCACTGTTTAAAGAATTTCTACAATTAATATTGCAAATCCTGTAGTTCCAAAGAGGTGGGTGAAATGCTACCAGTTTGGGCCAGTTTGCCCTAACCGGTAGTAACAAATGCTATTGATTCCTATGATTGCACATTGCACAGCCAAAAATGGGTGGTGGGGGTGGGCTCCACTTTTGCTCCCAGCAGGCTTCCCTGAGGCCTGCTAGGCCAAAAATGGAGGGGGCTGTTTTTGCTCCCAGTAGGCTTCCTTGAGGCCTTCTAGGCCGAAAACAGGAGGTGGGGGGGGGGGTGTCCGTTTTTGCTTCCAGCAGGCTTAGCTTAGGCCTGCTAGGCCAAAAACAGCAGTTGGGGGGGTTTGCTTTTGTTCCCAGCAGGCTTCCCTGAGGCCTGCTAGGGCAAAAACGGGTGGGGGGGGGTGTGAGAAAGAAAGGAAAGAAAGAGAGAGAGAGAGAGAGAGACAGAAACAGAGAAGAAAGAAAGGAGAAAGAAAGAAAGGAAAGAAAGAAAGAAAGAAAGAAAGAAAGAAAGAAAGAAAGAAAGAAAGAAAGAAAGAAGGGGGAGGGAGGAGAGGAAGGAAGGACCACAAACTTGCCACTAGACGCAGCTTCAGAGGATAATGCAGGGCTGGAAGCAACCTAAAAGGTCATCTAGTACAATCCTGCTCCAGCAGGACATTGTTAAAGTGAATTTCTGTCTTTTGATCCCACAGTTACATGACTATATAGTCACAAGACCCCACCAACGCACGCCCCACCAAGCCAAGCTCACAGAACCGGTAGTAAAAGAATTTAGATTTCACCATTGCTATATTCAGGTTGAATATACCCCACGATTCTCAACTGGCAAGAGGTTTGGGCTGATCCTCATGCTTTCCTCCCCTCTGTTGAAATTAATGAGAGAAAATGTGTTAGTTTCTTTTGCAATGGCCACTTTCTTGATCAATGCAAAGAATATTCTTAATTATTTTTTTAAAACAATTTTAAAGGTCCTGCTCCAAAGCAAGATGTTATTCCAGTTAGCTGATACTTGATTTAGTGCCAAATAAATTGTGCAGAACAGAAGCAGAAACCACATAGTGGCTTTAAATGTACAGTTCAGATCTGTGTGCTTCTCTTTGATTATACAATAGCTCCTTGATTCATCAATCAATCTTCGCCTTGATTGTGCTGCCCAGAGCAGCTCTCAGATTGTCTGTATGGTTGAGCCAATCCTGCATATAAACAGAAAAGAGTTTTGAGAGCACAGATGCAAGTGTGTATATTAAGGGTGTGCCATCCTGTACAAAATTTAGCATTAGGGAAATGTAACTTTCTGTTCTAATAGATCAATAGTTTTTGTCACTGAGTGGTTGTCAATTCACACATTAGGAAGATTATCCATGCTAAGCCTGAGATATTGGCCCATTACAGAGTTTAGGATTCTTCCCTAAAAGAACTGCAATTGATGTTAAAGTATGCTTGTAAAGTGTCAGTATACTACCCAGATAAAAGAGGCTGTTAAACTAAGGGTCAAATCACAGGCCCTGGGAGGATTGGACTCTCCACCCTTTACTCAGTAGAAGCTGCTGTTGTCTTTTGCTGCTTTGAAGTTCTAAGGGTGCTTAGGCTGTGCTGATCATGTGCTGCCCTTTACCAGAACTTCATGTTTCCCTTCCCCTTCATGTTTCCCTTTCCTTTGATAAATAATGTGCAAGCAGAATAAAGATACAGCCTTATATACAATTCAAGGCAGATGGCAAAATGTTCCTGCTGCAGATTCTGGGACTTGTGATTCAGGCATCATGAAGGAGTATCTGTGTGCAACTTCCATTAGTCTGAGCACATGTATTACAAGACCGTTGTGTCAAATATTCAGCCATGGCAAGCAGTTCCAACTCAGAATCGAACAGGAATTTAAGTGGGACACTTGATCCCAGCTTCATTTCTGATATCCATTAACACCATCACTCTTTAGTAAGTTGTCAGATTTGACAGCTTTCTTGGGATAATTCGAAGTCATAAAATATTAATAAATGCTCAACTTCCCCATTTCTGAAAGTGGGGTGTCAAAGTTTTTCTTTGTTTTGTAAATGGGAATGCTCCACCATGGCTCTACCTGACAAACCATCTCGCCTCAATTAGATTGGCCCATCTCAGTCACTCCAGCAAAAGAGGCCTATTTTTGATCCTGTCTGCCAAGGAACTTCAGCTGGTAGGTTCTAGAAGAAGATCCATTTCTGCTGTGACTCCCCATCCCTTGGCATATTCTCCCACCAGAAGTGAGGTCAGCTCCTGGTCTTCCAGAAGAGTGTTAAAACCTGGCTTTGCTAGCTGGCCTGCGGTTCCAATAGGGCCTCAGTATCTTGGGGGTGGCTGATAATGTAGAGAGAAAATCCCTATCCCCATGTTGCCTGACTTCTTGGTTCTTAATCTTTATTTAATCTTTGTTAATTTTATTTTATCTTTTATCTTTTTACCTTTTTATAAGCCGCCCAGAGTCACCACAACAGTGAGATGTTTGGCAAACAAACAAACAACTATATAAATAAACAACTAAAGATAAATAAAGATAAATATTCATCTACAAAATAATGGTTATGTAATCATGGCTGTTTGGGAGAGCAGAAATTGTGGCAAAGGGTGAATATGGTAGATGCTAAAGAATAGAATAGAATAGAATAGGTCACACGAGGAATTTGTCTTTGATGCAAATTCTCTCCGTTTACATAAGAAAAATAAAATTCATCAAGAATCATAAAATATGGATTAAAAATAAATATACGGTATCTTGTCCGAAACCATCGCTGTTATTATCACAAGTTCTCAGTGATCAAAAATACTTCTTCCTCCTGATTCTTGGCCTGCCAAAACAAGAAAATGGGATTAGTTTCTCTAAATCAGTGATGGCTAACCTTTTTGTTGTTGGATTCCAAAAATAATAATAATAATAATAAATTTTATTTCTAACCCGCTCTCTCTCCCCAAAGGGACTCGAGGCGGGGCACAGGTAAATTAAGAACAAATAACATAGAACAAAGTACAAAATTACAATCACATTAAATCATATCCTGCGCTAAAACAACTATAAAATACCAACTATCCTAAAAAAAACCTTAAACTAAAAACCCCATAGAAGAGAGACTACCCTAGGCCGGCCAAGCAGAAAAAATGCGTTTTTAATTTTAGACGGAAGGAGCGGAGGTCCGTGGTCGTTCTAATGTCGGGGGGAAGGTCGTTCCAGAGGGCTGGGCCCGCCACAGAGAGAGTCCTTCCGCCGGGTGTCGCCCGCTGACAAAGTCTAGTGGACGGCACCCGGAGAAGCCCCTCTCTGTGGGAGCGAATCGGCCGTGAGGATGTGTGAGGCAGGATCCGATCCCGCAGATAGCTAGGTCCCGAGCCATGGAGCGCTTTAAAGATGATGACTAATACCTTGAAGCGCACCCGGAAGACGACAGGCAGCCAGTGCAGCTCGCGCAAGAGCGGTGTTATGTGGGTAAACCTGGAGGTTCCCATAATTGCTCGCGCGGCTGCATTCTGGACCATCTGAAGTCTCCGGGTGCACCTCAAGGGAAGCCCCATGTAGAGAGAGTTGCAATAGTCCAGTCGGGATGTCATGAGAGCATGGTGACTGTGCGAAGGGCGTCCCGATCCAATAGGGGGCGCAACTGGCGAACCAGGCAAACCTGGTAAAACGCCCTGCTAGCCACGGCTGTCACTTGATCTTCCATGGACAGCCGGGCATCTAGGAGGACACCCAAGTTGCGCGCCCCATCCACAGGGGCAAGATGTTCGTCCCCTATGGCCAGCGATGGGGTCAGCTGGTTGAATCGGGCAGCCGGAAACCACAGCCACTCGGTCTTGGTCGGGTTGAGTCTGAGTCCGTTACTTCCCATCCAGATCCGTACGGCTTCCAGGCACTGGCACATCACCGCTACGGCATCGTTGGGGTGGTTTGGGGTAGATATATACAGCTGAGTGTCATCAGCGTAGAGATGGTACTCTACCTCAAAACCACGGATGATCTCACCCAGCGGCTTCATATATGTGTTGAACAGGAGAGGCGAGAGGACCGACCCCTGAGGCACCCCACATGTGAGGGGTCTCGAGGTTGACCTCTGCTCTCCTGCCAACACAAATTGCGATCGGCCAGAGAGGTAGGAGGAGAACCACCGTAAAACGGTGCCTCCCACCCCCAACCCCCCCAGCCGATGCAATAGGCTACCATGGTCGATGGTATCGAAAGCCGCCGAGAGGTCTAATAGGACCAGGATGGAGGAACAACCCCCATCTCTGGCCCTCCAGAGATCATCGACCAACACGACCAATGCCGTCTCGGTGCTATGCCCGGGCCGAAAGCCGGACTGGCGCGGATCTAGATACTCAACTTCCTCCAGGTGACGGGGAAACTGTTGCGCCACCACACTCTCAACAACCTTCGCCAAAAAGGGAAGGTTGGAGACTGGACGGTAGTTGGTTAATAAATCTGGATCCAAAGAGGGCTTCTTGAGGAGGGGCCTCACCATAGCCTCTTTTAGGGAAGCAGGCAAGGAACCCTCACTCAAGGATGCGTTGACAACCTCTTGGAGCCAGCCTCGTGTCACCTCCCAGGATGCCAGTACAAGCCAGGAGGGACACGGGTCCAATAAACATGTGGTGGCTCGCAGTCGCCCACGTAACCTGTCCATATCCTCGGAAGTAACGGAGTCAAACTCCTCCCAAACAAGATCTGTCTCGTGGCACCCCACTGGGCCATCAATGGGGGCTAACTCGTTCTGTATCTGAGCGATTTTCTCCTGCAGAAAAGTCACAAATTCCTCTGCTCTACCCTGTAGCGGGGCTTCCCGCACCCTCTGTGAGGGCACATGCACGGTAGCATGTGCGTGTGCTGGCACCCATAATGCAAAGTGTCCCACCACATGTGCCCCACACACACACGCCGCACAACTCACCTCCAAGCTTGGTATTTTCTCGGGAGGGGGGAGGGTGTTTTCACCCTTCCCAGGCTCTAGGAAAACCTCTGGAGCCCGGAGACAGCAAAAAACAGGCCCAGTGGGCTAACCAGAAGTTCCGTTGGCCGGGGAATGGCGAAAATGGCCTCCCCTGGCCCTCCGGAAGGCTGAAAATCAGTTGGCCGGCGTGTGCTGGAGCTGACAGCTTATGTGCCAGCAGATATGGCTCTGCGTGCTACCTGTGGCACCTGTGCCATAGGTTCGCCATCACGGCTCTAAATCATCTGTTTTTGGAATCGTATGTACTCAATTACCTCTGTCGGTCAACCCTGCATATTGATGGAAAGTAATTCCCCGCGTTATAACATTTAGTGGCAAAGATATTGAAGAACATCTGAAAAAAGGTAAATTTTACTTCATAGAATTTTAATACTACAGAATTTATGGGTTTCCGTTTCTACCCCAAATGATGCTACACCTGGAGCGGAAAGTTGTCATCTGATTTTGCTAAGTTTTGTTTTAGGTAAGAAAAATAGTTTTCATCTCAAAAGCTCAAGCATCTAGAGATCTTTCATTTTGGTGGCATTTGTAGATTATATGCTCAACATTCCTTTCCCCCTCCCCCCAAATGTACCAGGAATAACTAAACAAAGGAGAAAACATTTGAATACCTTAGTGTTTGGGGATAAGTGATGGGATGTTGGCACTAACTTAAGTATCTGAGAAAAAGCAGCCCTTGTTCCATCTCCAATATTTCTGCTGTTGCATCTGCATAAAAATCAAAGTAATTATGGCTGTTCCACTAGTGTGCAGATTTACAAGCTCATAGGGTGGAACATTCAGAACTTTTCAAAGGCACACCATCACAACAACAAAGAGACAAGACACAAATCAGTGAAGAAAAAGCTCTAAAAATGGAGAGGACCTCCTTTACAGACAACTTAATCCTGATCTCACATTTCCTGCCCTCAACCTGATGTAGTGATAAAGAATGATTTGGTCCAACTGACAGCTTTACTCTGGGTCCAGAAACTCGAAGTAGCTGTTAATGAAGTAGCTGTATAACTTGGGAGCCATAGCTCAACAAAGGCGGAAGGCATCTGGGCAGGGAAAGGATATTTTATAGAAATATGTCAGACCTTGGACACATCCTCATCATTTCTAGGACCTCAGCAAAATGAGATGAGACTAAAACTGTCTTAATGGAGTGATCTAGAATTTTTTGGTGCAGCTGGCTATTATTTTACATCAACTGCAGTTAAATGTTTCTGCTTCCCATCAGTGGAACTTCCAAAGTAAGATCACAGATTAAAGTTTAGAGACCCACAAATGTAGGTTTTGGTGTGTAGGAAGCTAGCACCCACCTTCTCCTAAAAAAAATGAGATAGTTTAGGAAATATTAAAAGGGCAGAGTATTTCCCCTAAAACGAAGGCAGAAGCCCCCCCCCCACCTTTGTCAATGAACCAGTCTATTCTACAAAACAAAGATTTACCTTCTTGAGGCAGAGCCATAGTAGGAATTGCCCAAAGCCCTCTACCCATCTCACCACTTAGCACCTGGGAAGATTACATCATCCAGCAAGGCTCAACCAAGCCTGGGACTCAGGACAGCCTTCAGAGTTACCCCTGCATGGCCCCAATCAGAATACGAGCTCAAATTCAAAAGCCAAGAGAGGTCATAAAACCAGGGCACTCTCAGCATCTCTTCCCTTCCCCCCCCCCAGGACCTTAAACTATGTTGTCCTGTATGTGTGTATGTGTGCAGGTGTAGATCTACACACAGATTGGTTGGCCATTTAACCAGACTGGGCCACAGTGTGTGGCCGCGTATAGCTAGTCATCAATAAACCTTTCTATGCAACTTTCATGAATCCAGTGTCTTTTCCTCCACTTGGAACTGAACCCAGAGGGACATTTCTTCTAACAGGTACAAATGATCAGTACAGGTAGTTCTTGACTTATAACCATTCATTTAGTGACCATTCAACGTTTTTCATTGGTGCTTAAAAAAAGTGACTTCTGACTGGCTTGTGACTGTGATTTGTGACCTTCCGCAAACCAGCTTCTGACAAGCAAAGTCAATAGGTGAACCTGGAATCATAGTTAATAACCATATGGTTCACTCACTGATTTGCTTAACAATCATGGTGATTTGGTTAAGGATGGCATTAAAAGTTGTAAAATTGGATTCGGTCACATGATGACTTGCTTAACAACTGCATTGCTTGGGAACTGAGAGTCCAGCCCAAGTTCTGGTTGTAACCTGAGGAAACTATTGTGTAAATATACTTATACACATGCATGAAATGCTTACATATATTATACACACACACCACAAATACACACACAAACCCCCACCCCCACGCACACTTTCCTTTTCTTTCTGTTCTTAAATATATAGTAAAGGCTTTTTTTTTAATTGCATTTTGAAAGACTCGGCCTCTACTGGGAATAAAGCTGATACTGAAAGTTGGCATATTGCCATAGAATAATTATTTTATTATACAAAGAAACTTTATAAAAAGTAATACCAGGTGGGGGCAAGAACCTGATGAACAAGAAGGGTGGTGTCAACAGCACTTTGATGCTCTAGGCCTCATGTTTCATATCCTTGATTGACAGGATTGCTCTATCAATTAGAGTTTGAAGGAGTAAGAGATGACAAGACAGGCAAGGCTTTGCCATCCATTTATTTCCTCAGGATATAACATGTTTGCTCAGGATGTTGCCTAATGGGGGTTGCCAGAGAACCTCCTTGTTTGGACAATCTCTTGCTGGTTGCTAAGATGCAGGCCAGAACAATCTTATTTGAACAATGTGACTCATAGCAAACACCACAGATACACCCTTTACACTGTTGCAGTCCTACAATTAGTTAATGATAAAACAGCCCAATTTCAGAAATGCAACTCCAGCAGTCAAGAAAGAACTGCTCTCTAACCTGATCTAAAATCTTTAGCATTTGCATTGCTAATGGCTGATTGTTTGTTAGATATATATCGTCAGAAGTATGTTTATTGCAGATGGAAACAAAATCTACGTTTTTGTAATGATTCACACATTCTCTGAGTTTCTGTACACTGACATGAAAACTTTGTGGCCAAGAGACAGCATATCTGCGTTTTCTTGAATAAAAGAAATTTAGAGAATGAAAAGGGAAAGGAGACCCATGACCATGACTGCAACAACATCAGCAAAGGTAGCTAGCCTGTATTATGGTCTTTGATCTCTTCATGCATTCTTTCAGTGATTGATATGCATGGTATGAATTTTCCAGACATGTGCAGTCCACCAGGAGGGCACTAGGTGGACCATAATTAATGAGATGGGGTGATGCAAAACAAGCAGACAACAATGGGATCATGTCATTTCTTTCAGCAGGCAAAGCTTCACCCGTTGGGACTTAACACTTGATGAGCTTTGGGTTTCAATTATACTGTTTCCTGACTAGCTTACACAGCTTATAGGAAGCCGTTGAACTTGAAAAGATCTGGATAGCTAGCTTCCTGCTGTCTCCAGAAGAGTCTCATGGGAAATTAGATTTGATTTTTCCCAGGGCCTGCACTTTTTCCATACATTTGATTATGCAATGCTTTGCTAAGGAGAACAGCTAATGATGTGCACACCCCCCCCCCAAAAGGCCCAATTAATTGGGATTGAGCCAATTTAGCATTACATTTATTTCCTCTTTTTCTGGAGAGAAGGGGATAGGGGAGGGAATATGGATTCAGAGGCCTCCTTTCTTACATTGGTGTTGCAGCTGTGAATAGAGGCCATTGCCTGGGAGTTTTAGACCACAATGCATTAGGAGAGTAAACGGGACAAGAGACTGTGGTATAACTCTTGGAGAAAAGGAATGCTTCAAAGTGAAGAAACACATGTGTTTGTTGCACAATTCAATAAATAGAGAGTTTGACACTTCTGTCTTTACGCAAGGTGAATCAACTCAACTCAACTCAACTAATAGGCTTTCACATGTAACTAGAAGGGAGTTTAACCCCCTCCCCCTTTTATCGCTATGCATACTTTGATAATGATTTGGAAGATGTCTTTGGATCTTGGGTGAGCATGGCACTTTCTGCTATTCATTAAAGTGGTCTGTCTTTTATCAAGCTCATGCAACAACTGGGCAGATCTTCCAAGGGGTACTTACTTGGCTTTATTGGATATCCAAGCAAATAGCAATAGTAGTTAGACTTATATACCACTTCACAGTGTTTTACAGCCTTCTTTAAATGATTTGCGGTCAGCGTATTGCCCCCCACAATCTGGGTCCTCATTTTACCAACCTCAGAAGGATGGGACTTCCGGTTCTGGCTCCAGCGGCGACGGGCGAGCCTAGGGTTCGTCCGCCGCTTTGTTTCTTTTCCTGCCCCTCCCCACGGGGGCGAGACGCCCCGTTTTTGGGGGTCTCCCGTAAAGCCGGCTTGCCTGGGTTGCCCTCCCCCCGCGGCAGCGGGGAAGCGACCCCTGTCTTCGGCTTAGGTGGAGGAGGACATGCTGCGGGGAGTTTCCCCTTCGCCAACGGTGGACGGCATCGCTTCGTGAATATGGAGAGAGCTGGCCGTCTGAGTCGGAAGGCTTCCCGGGGCTTCGGCTGCGAGGGGGAAAGTGAGTGATTTTAAACATATTTTTTTTTGCTGTCAGCCTGGGCTGAAAGAACTTGGAGGGGGGTGTTTGCTTGTTAAACCCCCCTTCGGACTTAAAGCGGCACTTGAAAATGGCTCCTCGTTGCGAGGAAGCGGATATCTTTAATCCGGACTGTTTGAAACAAGGGAAAGTGATCTGCGGTTTGGTCTTGCAACAAAGTATCTAGGTCTGGCTGATTTGAAACAATTTTTTTTTACCACTCTCTCCTGGCTCTGAGTCTGGGCGGTGGAAGATGGCTTCTCTTTGTCCCTGAATGACTATTTTACTTATGGAAAATTTCCAGCATCGCTTTGTGATTTGGACTTCCTCTTGTTATTAAAGAAGAATTTTTTTTGGATTATGTGATTTCTTTTCTGGAGTGCCTTCGCTATTATAATTATTGATCTGGAAAACTGTTTCTCTTTTGGTTCCTGAACTTTTCGCAATCCTGATTTGAACTTCCAGCTCCTGATTTGCCTCAATGGCCCCACCCAAAAAACGCCATTTTAGTGGCATTGACTTTAACAGCTAATCATGGCACAAAAATCAGAACTGGCAGGCTTAGAACTAAGGATGGCTTCTCTTGAATCAGTTATACAAACTTTGGTGCAAGAAATCAAGGCCCAGAGAGAAGAAAACTTCAACTTTAAGAAGGAGCTACTGGACACACGGAAACAAGTGCTGGAGAACACACAGAAGAATGAAGAGTTGGAAGGGGGGCTGGCTGGGGCTAAGAGAGAGATTAAAATGTTACTAATGAGGTTGTAGAAATAAATGGGCATGTGTCTAGGATTGATATGGAAAGGATGACATATTTTTTGAGATTTCAGAACGTTTCTGAGAAATCTGGTGAATGTCTCCCTGAACTCATGAGCACAATTATAGCAGATTATTTACATAAACCTAAGGATGAGATCAGAGGGGACATTGACCTAGCCTACAGAATAAACTCTGCATATGCCAGGATAAATGACGTGCCCAGAGAGATACATGTTAAATTTGTTAGAAGGTTAACCAGAGAGGAAATCTTGAAGGTGCAAAGAGGAGGACCGTTAATTTACCAACAAAAGGAGGTTGCCATCTTGAAGCAGATCCCAAGAAAGATTAGAGAAGCGAGAAGGAAATTTTCCTTCTTGTTTAAAAAATTGTTTGATCACGGGATCTGGTTCAAGTGGGTGATGCCCGAAGGGATGCTGGTGTTCTGGGAAGGAGGAAGAGTGAGGATTAAAACAGTTGCTGACGCGGAAGCCTTTCTTAAAAAACATTCCTCTGTCCTGGGGGAAGATCCAGAGGGGGCAGGGGGGGCCACGGCCCCACCCGCTGGGGGCCTGGAAGGAGGGATAGAAGACACAATTGCCAAGAGACTTAGATCTAAAAAATAACTTTGCTTTGATTTTTTGAGTAATATTGTATAACATGTGTATCTGGATTTTTGCAAATGGCTGACAGCATAGAATTGAGAACTTAGAAATATGTACTTGTTTTCACTTTGTAGTATTATGAAAAATGTTTTTTGTTAATTATTTATTATGAAGCTCCGGAAGGGCCGACGACTTCGACGCGAAAGCTCTCAAAATTTCTTTGTATCTCTTACCCTACCCTATTGAAAAACTGTAAAACCAATAAAACTTTTTCAATATAAAAAAAAAAAAGGATGAAGGCTGAGTCAACTTTGAACCGGTGAGACTCAAACTGCCAAACTGCTGGCACTCAGCATAATTACCCTGCAGTGCTGCATTCTAACCACTGCACCATCACAGCTCATAAGAGGAAGTAGCATCCTGCTTCTAAGTAGCAAAGTAGAATGGACAGCCATGAGAAGTGGAAATTAAAATCAATTTGCCAAGATAAAACGAGGAACTTCACCATTTCAGATATATAGATGCAAATTCAACCAATTTCATTGTAATTTTATTATTACAATGACAATAAAGATTATTATTATTATTATTATTATTATTATTATTATTATTATTATTATTATTATTATTATTATTATTATTATTATTATTATTATTATTATTATAAATGCCAATATAAAGATCCCATGGGCATACAAAACCCATGGTGGCAGCTACTTGGTGGGTCATATCTTGTGTTGGTTTTTCAACGGTGTAAAAGGCCTCTGTAAGAACTTTTCTCAAATAGAATGCCCTGCTAAGCATTAGTAGACTGAAGGCAAGTAATTTTCTGTTACCATTCCTATAAACCCTCTGTGTCTTGACATGCACACATACACACAAGACTGGATGGATACAAGGTCATCAGAATAATTTGTAACGTTGTCCATTACAATGATCCATGAGCAGATTGCTCAGCAGCAATTCCCTTTACGATGCTTTACTTGAGCAATAAACAACATTCTTGGCAGCACAGCTCATTCAGAAGAATCGAGGGAAGAGGGGTGTAAGTGATTCCCCCCCCCCAAAGCTATAAAGTCTGCCTGTCATGTAGGAACTTTTGATACTTCGCAGACTACTTGACCTTTAATTTCCCAAGGGGGGGGGTCCTACCCAAACCTGTGCGCTGAATATTTTAAATATCAAAGCCATGTGCAACATCTGGATCTATATTAGGCTTTTTAAAAAAAGTTAGTGGTAGGAGGTTGTTTTCTTGATTTCCCTTATACAATGGCACATCATGATAGCACATTTCAGGCAGTTTATTTAAGTGAGTAATCAATGCATGATGGGAAAGTACAAACTCTGACCTCTCTGTGTTCATTTATGTGAAGACAACAACACAAAAAGCAAATTGATATTTATTTATTTTATTTATTTTATTTATTTAAATTTATATCCCGCCCTTCTCCACAGAGGACCCAGGGCGGCGCACAGGAAATTTAAAAAACATACAAAATACAATAAATATAATTTAAAATAACTATTAAATAATCCTATTCTATGCTAAAACCAAATTTTAAAAGACCCAAATTTAAAACTTCCTAAAAAGTCCCCATGGGAGCTTAGGCTAGGCCGGCTTGTTGGAACAAATATGTCTTTAGACATTGGCGGAAGAGGCGGAGGTCGGTGATGGTACGTAATTCAGGGGGTAGGTCATTCCAGAGGGCTGGACCCGCCACAGAGAAGGCTCTTCCCCTGGGTGTCGCCAGTCGGCATTGTCCGGCCAACGGCACCCTGAGAAGGCCCTCTCTGTGGGAGCGTATCGGTCTAAGGGATGTATGTGGCAGGAGGCGGTCTCGCATATAACTAGGCCCCGAGCCATGGAGCGCTTTAAAGATGGTCGTCAGAACCTTGAAGCGCACCCGAAAGACCACAGGAAGCCAATGCAGCTCGCGCAGGATCGGTGTTATGTGGGAGCATCTAGTGGCTCCCATAATCATCCGCGCGGCTGCGTTTTGGACTAACTGTAGCTTTCGGGTGCACCTCAAGGGAAGCCCCATGTAGAGAGCATTACAGTAGTCGAGTCGGGACGTCATGAGAGCTTGAGTGACTGTGCGAAGTGCAGCCCGGTCCAGTAAGGGGCCAATTGGCACATCAAGCGTACCTGATGAAACGCCCCCCTGGCCACAGCCGCCACATGGTCCTCCATGGACAGCCGGAAATCCAGGACGACACCCGAATTGCGCGCCCTCTCCACGGGGGCCAGTGTTTCGCCCCCAATGGCCAGAGTTGGAGTAATCTGGCTGAACCGGGGTGCCGGAAACCACAGCCACTCAGTCTTGGCAGGGTTGAGCTTGAGTTTGTTACCACCCATCCAGATCCGTACGGCTTCCAAACACCGGGACAGCACTTCGGCGACATCGTTGGGGTGGTTTGGGGTGGATATGTACAGCTGAGTGTCATCAGCGTACAGGTGGTACTCCACCCCAAAACCACGGATGATCTCACCCAGCGGCTTCATATATGTGTTAAACAGGAGGGGCGAGAGGACTGACCCCTGAGGAACCCCACATAAGAGAGGCCTCGAGGTCGACCTCTGCCCTCCCGTCAACACATATTGCGACCGACCAGAGAGGTAGGACGAGAACCACCGCAGAACGGTGCCTCCCAGCCCCAACCCCCCCAGTCGGTGCAATAGGATACCATGGTCGATGGTATCGAAAGCCGCCGAGAGATCTAATAGGACTAGAATAGAGGAATAACCTCTATCCCGCGCCCTCCAGAGATCATCGACCAACGCGACCAATGCAGTCTCGGTGCTGTGACCGGGTCGGAAGCCGGACTGGCGCGGGTCTAGATAATCAACTTCCTCCAGGTGCCACGGAAACTGTTGGGCTACCACACTCTCAACAACCTTCACCAAAAAGTGAAGGTTGGAGACCGGACGATAGTTCTCTAATAATGCTGGGTCCAGGGACGGCTTCTTGAGGAGGGGCCTCACTACCGCCTCTTTCAAGATGGCAGGTAAGGACCCCTCACTCAAAGATGCGTTGACAATGCCCTGGAGCCAGCCTCGTGCCCTGGATGCCAGTACAAGCCAGGAGGGACACGGGTCCAATAAACATGTGGTCGCCCTAAGTTTCCTTGACAACCTTTCCATATCCTCGGTGGTAACAAAGTCAAACTCCTTCCAAGAAGGAGCCTCAAGACTAGTCTCGGACAGTCCCACAGGACCACTGTCGATGGAGGGTAGCTCATTCCGAATCCGAGTGATTTTCTCCTGCAGATAAATCCCAAATTCCTCTGCTCACCCTTGCAAAGGGGCTTCCCGCGGCCTCTGATGAAGGAGGGAGCGGGTCACCCCAAACAGGGCGGCAGGGCGGTTATCTGCGGATGCAATAAGGGTGGCACAATACTCACGTTTGGCCACCCTTATCACCACTAAGTAAGCCCTAATATGGGTTCTCACTAGTGTTCGGTTGGCTTCGGAGCGAGAGGATCTCCATCTGCTCTCTAGGCGTCTCTTGCGGCGCTTCATCTCCCGAAGCTCCTCAGTAAACCAGGGAGCCTGGGTGATTCGTTGCCGCAAGAGAGGCCGCAAGGGCGCGACTCGGTCCAAGGCCCCTGCAGCTGCACTTAACCATGCAGCCACTAGGTCCTCAGTCGAGTCACGAGGCAGGGTCACAGGAATTGGCCCAAGCTCCCTCTGGAACCTTTCCGGGTCCATTAGGAGCCTGGGGCGGAACCATCTAGGAGTATCCAGTTCCGCCTCCCCGCGGTCAGGTGAAGCGATTGGAAAGTCCAGCTGGAGGAGAGCATGATCTGTCCATGACAAGGGAGTGATGGCTTGATCCCCTATTCCCAGATCACAACTCCACTGTCCCGAGACAAAGATCAAATCCAGCATGTTTCCCCCCTCGTGAGTAGGGCCTAAAACTACCTGGGTCAGGTCCATGGCCGTCATGGAGGCCATGAACTCCCGAGCTGCTCCAGAGGCTTCGCCCGCCGATGGCAAGTTAAAGTCCCCCATGACTACCAGTCTGGGGGTCTCAACTGCCGCCTCGGCTATCACCTCTAGGAGCTCGGGCAGGGCTGTTGTTGCATAGCGAGGAGCCAGGTATACAACTAACATGCCCAACTGCCTCCCTAGGCCCCATCTCACGCAGAGAGATTCACACCTGGTTGTCTGAGGGACTGTGGTCTCCTTCGGCTCGAGACCTTCCTTAACCATAATCGCCACTCCCCCACCCCTCCCTAGGGCCCTAGGCTGATGGAAGGCACGGTAACCTGGTGGGCACATGTCCACGAGGGGTAGGCCCCCTTCGTGGCCCAGCCAGGTTTCCGTTATACCCACCAGGTCTGGGTCCCCCTCTGACATAAGGTCATAGATGAGGGGGGCTTTCTGAACCACGGACCTGGCATTGCATAACATCAGCCTAGGGCCCCGGGTCTGTGATTCCTGCCCACCTAGTCTGCGATGGGAGAGCGGAGTGTTGGAGCACGTGACCGCCTGAATCCAGCGGCCACGGTCTTCCAACCGATGATGAACATTCCGTCTCCCTCCGCCCCTGCCCCTCCTCAAGACCGAGTCGATGGAAAAAGCCACCGTGGAAATGACCCCCCCTTCCTCCGTTACCCTACTTCCGCCCGCCGGCCTCATTTGCTGTCCCCTCCCTGGACTATTTTTCCCTTCTTCCCTGGAACCCCCTAAAAACCAAATAAAAAACCTCCCCCAAAACCCCCTCAACTTGCGCTTCGCCCACCTCTCAGGAATAATCAATCGATCATCCCGCCCCCCCACAACTTAATAATTAAGGACTAGGCTTTTACTATGACCACTGACCATTTTTTTCTGCTCTGACACCCTTTACAAGTAGGACAATTGGGTATGTCATGAGTTGTAAGCCTTCCATTAGTTGTTACATATTGCAGGGAAACATTTTAAGTGTAGAACATAGATCCCCAGAGCCTGCATTTAAAGCTGATCAACCATATGGTATGTTAAATGTAAATTGTTTCATGATTTCTTCAACCGGTGGTACTTTGCCACAATTCAGAAGATGCATTTGGCTTAGAGAAAAGGTTTGTGCCTGCCAGTTCTGCTAATAATGCTCTCCGTCTATACGCTTGTTTAATGTTTGGATCCAGGCACTTTTGTAAGGCTTCCATCTATCTGTCTTGTAAACTACAGATGTAAGTGGACCATTCAATTGTTACTTTAGCATGGTGAATAATTCCTTGTTTCCATTCCATCCAATTTTGCTGTAGTTTTAGTTTATTCTCAATTATCTACTGGTACATTTCTCATAGCATGTACCATTCTCTACATTAAAAGTAATAGCACGTGTTATTGGGAAACACCAAATATCATTTGGGGGGCGGGGGGGGGGGGGAGAATCCTTATCCAATTAATCATAGAGGGGTTTTTTCCCAGTGAGTTTTATACTGACTGAGTCAGCACTATTTGTACTTTTTTCAGATACTTCTACACCCAGGATGGTGCTTCACAGATTTGATACCAATGTTTTTCTATCATAGTGATTTTCAATTTTGAAGTGGGTTCAAAGCCAGCCAGTGGGGCTGTTGGGTTTTCAGTATCTGTCTTTAGATTTAAGGCTATTGAGGAAAAGTCTGCCTCAGCCTTCAATCAGTTGTAGTCACTTTCAACTCTTACACCAGGTTGCACACTAGTGTTTATTGTGTATTCAATGGGAATTCCACTAACAATTAATGTTTGGAGCCACTCTCCTCTCTCATACCTGGAATTGTATTTTGGGGTGTTTTCCCCCCATTTTAGTCATGTGACATTGCTGACCATATGCTGAACATTTTTTCTAGGTATGTGTCACATCCCATTGATTATGATGTTTGCATTTATTGTGCCCTATTTCCAAGCTTTTTTGCCTCAGGGTGGTCCCCCCCCCCCTTTTTCCCTTTCTTTCTCTTTTCCTTTTTTTTCTTTTCTTTTTGAGGGTCAAAGTTAGGTCAGTTTTTCTGACCTAAGTCTTTAATGTGGATGATGGCCAATACTATCCCATAATTTTCAATTTTGAGGGAATTGCATATATGTATGTATGTACAGTATGTATGTGTACATATACATATATGTATACGTATATATGTACTATTTTCTAGATACAAGTTCCCCTCTCTAAGTAAGCCTGCTTGCATTAATTAGCTCCTTAAGTACAAAGCAATGTGATCTTTGATCAAAGATTCCGTCTGCATACCAGTATCACTAGATTTTCTCTTTAGTTTCTCATTTTATAAATTCCTTGACTGTCTCAAGCTCCTTTTGTAAGCATGACTGGAAAACAAATCTTTCATATGTTAAATTCTTCTGTGGGCTTCATTTTTTTTTTTACCATAGAGCTTTTTTCTTCCTCCATGAATATAAGTGTGCAGTACAATTCAAGGGCATCTGCTCCAGATTCTGTCATGAAGAGTGCTATTTTTTTTATTTGTCCTCTTCTTCATGAAAGCCTATTACTTTCAGATACAATAGAAATCTTAACTGAAAGCCTCACTACTGATTTACCACATTGCCTGTAAAATATAGTTCTGCTGAACAGCCTCAGAGCATCTGTTGAAAAATAACTACCGAAAATAGAAACCATCACTACTCAGCTTACCCAAAAGAGGGTGATTTTTAAAAAAATGAACTCAATGCATTGTTGTAATTTGCCTTTTAAGAATCTGCTGACTCTCTATGGTTTGAATGGGCATCATACTCATTATTTAACCAAACTTAGGGATTTTTGGCTAAATTTGAGTCTAAGCTCAGCTTGGATTCAACTCTGATTGAATTTAACGTTGCAAGGAGCACCCCAGATTCCCCCATAACAGTGGTAACTCCAACCTTTGGTAAATCTAAGTTGTCTCATATCCTATTGTTGTTCCTCACATCTTTCATCGTGCATTACACACATCTCTGAAATGAGGAGTCCTTCTTGCTCACTTAGATGTGAAAACACTGCTGTGGACTTTACAGAACAGAAGCAATTGGCTCGTGGACCTAAGGTTCAATGGAATAAATTCAAAGTGGACTTCAAAAAGACTATCTAGAAGTTGCAGATGAAAGATGTTGTGGTTAAGAAAATATTCTGGATCTGTTTGAACTGATGTTTTCTATTCAGTAGCAAGGCTGCAGACATTCCTATTTATACCTGTGTGTGCGTATTACTTCTTTGGCAAAAGGTATGCCAAATGTCTTTGGCAAAAGACATGTAGTGGAGAAAAGGTGAGAAAGCAAGAGGTTCTAAAATTAGTTCGCTGCACCATAGGCAGTTGCATCACTCCAGTTTTCCTTTAAGAAAATACATCTGACCATCCATAGAGGAAAGAATTTGCTCATTGTGATGCAATTTATGTTTCCACTTCCATTCTGGAAATATTAGATCTGCTAAGATATTTTAGAGATGCGGTGGCTCAGTGGCTAAGATATTGAGCTTGTCAATCAGAAAGATGGGCAGTTTGGCGGTTCGAATCCCTAGCGCCACATAACAGAGTGAGCTCCCATTACTTGTCCCAGCTTCTGCCAATCTAGCAGGTCAAAAGCATGGAAAAATGCAAGTAGGAAAATAGGAACCACCTTTGGTGGGAAGGTAACAGCGTTCCATGTGCCTTCGGCATTTAGTCATGCTGGCCACATGACCATGGAGACATCTACAGACAGTGCTGGCTCTTTGGCTTTGAAATGGAGATGAGCACCGCCACCTAGAGTCAGGAACAACTAGCACATATGTGCGAGGGGAACCTTTATGTTTACCTTAAGATATCTCCTCTTTCTCCAAATCAAGGTACTTGCCGAACCATTCATAGCCATAGCACAAGCATCTTTCCTATTGTTATAGAAATTAAACAATAAACCACCACTTTCACCAACCCTCCAGCTTGCTTGATGTTACTCCTTTTTGATGTAATGGTATGGCTGCACCTGTTTAGATCCAAACCCTGTGAAAGAAGCTGATAAACAAAGGGCTATTGCAAAACCAGCATGACCACTACCAGTAATGTCCCAAATAGTGAACGAAAAGAGAAAGATGAAGTAAAACAATGAAACCATCTCTGGGTTCTCTTCTCTGTTTTTTGATCCATCCAGTTTCCCCTTCCTTCCCATTGGCTGTGCCATTCAAGTGAACTGAGGATCTTCTGTAGTCCTGCTTCAGCAACTTCTTCTCTACTTCTCAGCCAAGGAAGAGTCAGCAAGCAGATGCCAGTTTTGTCATCATCTGCTTCCAGTGGTAAGAATCATTATGTCCCGCCTTTGTCTGTGATTGGCTGAAAAGAGAGCTCTGTCAACACTGTCCTTATGTTTTTGAAATATGATTTGTCAGTTACTGAACTACAGTAAATTGTTTTATTTAAACAGGATTAAAAAGCATGTCCAATTTTAAAGCATTTGTGACAAGATGTAGTTTGTTTTGTTTTGCTTATTTAATGATACTTTCTACTCTGTAATTTATTCCTTTTCAGGATCTCCACATTCCTGTTTTCTTTCCTGGATGTCTGTTTCTGTTTTTAATTCCAGTAAATTTCTCAAAGGATTATGATACCATAAACTTAGAAAAGGGATTACATAAAGCAGAAAAAGTGCGATTTTAAGAGGAAGCAAAGGTCAGTTCCCAGAAAACAGCTCACCATTCCACTATTACGTGTAAATCATTTATATAACTAATTTTTACATGCCACCTGGGTTGTCTGTAAAAAAAATGGCTGCCCATAATGTCAGCTGAGGTACTAACATAAAACTGGGAAAGAAACAGCTGCAGGGGATGCAAAAGGGGAGGAGTGAGACACCTGACCTTCTTTCAGCAGAACTTGATTCAGGCTCCAATAAAGGAGAATATAGCTCAGGGTTGAAATGAGGGGTCCTTGGTGCTTTCTGAGTTCAGAGAGCACCAAATACCTCTTGATTCAGGCTTTTGTAGGAATTCAGGTTTCAGGCAAAGGAAGGAAAAAAATCAGATTATTTTGGAAGGACATGTTTTACCACAAGAATCCCAGAGCGTCTACCAACAACAAGAGGCAATATTCCAAAAGAGGATATCTTTCCTGATCCTAGCTGCTCTTTTAAACTTCCATCACGCCCCACAGTTAATGTCTCTCAATGGGCTGAAAAAATTGGCAACTACTGGCAACTAACTGGCAGGGATGCTGGTTGGTAAGGCTCACCATAAGAAGATTGGCAAATCCACCATTTGCACACACACCTCCCCCCCACCCCCCAATTCCTGGAGACATTCTCATAACATGATAAAACATGCCAGTAGGCATCTTCTGGATGCTTAGAGGATGGCATAATATTAGATGAGGTGAACCCACACAAACTGTTGATATTCCCCACCAAATTTGTAGGGAGTGAAATTGGGTTGAAGTTTTCCCACACTTTCTCAAGGGCATGACTCAACTGTGCTGCTCCTGTGTTACTGAGAAAGCCCCATTGGAAGAGTTTTCTCATGATCCCTTCTCTTGAAATATAGTGGGAAACCAGTTGCAGGGGAGGACTAAGATGTTGTAGAATGAAAGACATACTGAGCATGACATCAAACAATGCAAGAAGAGAGCTGTGATGGCATAGTGGTTAGAATGCCGTATTGCAGGCTAACTCTGCCAACTGCCAATAGTTTGAATCTCACTGGCTCATAGTTGACTCAGCCTCCCATCCTTCCGAGGTCGGTAAAATGAGGATTCAGATGGTTGGGGCCGATAGGCTGACTCTGTAAACCACTTAGAGAGGGATGTAAAGCACTACCAGGAAGCATTTAAATCTAAGGGCTATTGCTGATGCTATTTCTATTTTATGAGAATTTATGTGAAATTCTCTTCTTGGGAAGACTGTTTAAAAGAAATTCTTTTTCAAGAAAATGAATGTGGCTGTCTGCTACATGACCCTGTAACCAGTCAAGAAGTTGTTATTGGCAGAATATCTGAACTCTTTATGAGGAAAAGTAGACAAGGTAGCCATAACAAACAAGGCCTGAAATCAGCCTCAAAGAGGTAGTGCTATGTTTTGAGGATTTTCTGTACCAAAATTTAACAAATACAGAAAGACAGATAAAGCTTTGTGTTTTATGGTCTTCCAGCTGATGTTTGTTATCGACACCTGCTAGCAGTTCCATAAAAAATGTTATTTTCAAGATCACAAAGCAAAGAAAAAGAAAGGTAGCAAATCAGCATCATATATGTAGTTTTGTAACAGACCAGTAACCAAAGCTTGCCAGTTTTTGAGGCAAGCCTTGGCAGAGCACACAATGTGTTCTTCTTCCTGAGGCTGACATTCTTTACAAGTGGGTGTGATTTCACACCACCACAAGGCTCTGTGTGCACAACTAAATGACTTCCTGTTATTCTGTTTGGAAGACATTTAATAGTTAGGTGCTATCCTTCATGATATATTAAGTGGCCAGTGGGACTTACAACAAATGTGACCAGGGAGATTTATTTGATCTATCCTGACTTCCATCCAGTCATGTCATCTCTCAGAATATTCAATTTCATTCATGCTTTGGTCTTTCTACTTTTTTCTCTACAAGAGAAAAAAAGAAATTTAGAGTTTTATTATCACTTAAGTGCATTCAAATACCTAATTTAATATTCTTTTTTTTTTTAAGGAAGATCCCACTGTCAAAATAAATTGTGCTTTTCTGACGATGAAACTCAAATACTTTGGCCACCTAATGAGAAGGAAGGACTCACTGGAGAAGAGCTTGATGCTGGGAAAGATTGAGGGCAAAAGAAGAACAGGACGACAGAGAATAGGATTTTTTCTTGTGTGTGCATGGTACTGTTCCGGTGACATAAATAGCTGCACTGTAACCACTTTGCAGAGAATAAATATTCAACTGGAATCATTGCTCAGCTTGCCAGATGTCCTGAGGGTCGCATCTGTGCACATCTGTGCACACTCATCAACACACACACACACACACACATACACACACAAAAACATTATCCCCAAACACCAGAGTCCAACCATCTAAATCAGTTTCTCTCCTCCTCTCCAAAAGCCTGTTTCAGAAGAATGGGATCCTACAACCGTTTGGCAACAGAAGCCTAGTGATCTGTCCTGTGACAATCAGCTCATCGTGCTGATAACGTGGCTGATGGAGAAACATGCAGGGATGTTTCCTCATGGGCCTATACGCCATTAGTCAGTGGGAAGCAGATATAGTAGTTTCTTCCCTTCTGGCCAGTAAATTTGATGGCAGGAAGGATATGAGAACAGGCTATTATGCGTCCCATTGTACTTAACCTGGCCAAGAGTGTCGACCTCGCCTGAGCCAGAGATTATCAACTAATTCTCTACCATCTCTCTCTCTCTCTCTTCCCCTCCCTCCCTCTCTCCTTTCTCTCTCTCTCTCCCCCTCCCTCTCTTCCCTCCACTCCCCCCTCTCTCTCCTTTCTCTTTCTTTCTCTCTCCCCCCTCCATTATCTGGACTCTCTAGATTAATGGTATATGCTAAAAGTTTAGCCTTACTTTTCCTTCTCAGGTGAATATGAGACTTACTGAGAAGGAAATAACCAGAAATCTTCACACCTTTCACAAGAAGATGCACAATCCTTTCAATACTACATCTCCAGATACTTTATTGAACATTAATAAAAGTCAACATCTCTCTCATGATGGCTTGCTTCCCTAAAACAGCCTTAAATCAAGGAGAGGAACCTCTGGCCTTCTAGGGGTTGACGATCTCCAACTCCACTTAGCAGGACCAATGACAAGAGTTGCTGGAAGTTGTGATTCAGCCCTGCTTGCAACAAGCCCCATTCCGGCTTTAAATAAAGAACTAATCAGGCAGGGGTGGTTTCCAGCTGCTGCCACTGCTGGTTTGCTCAGGGATGCTCTCTGCGTGCGCACCTCACACACCTGTGCAATTGATGTGTGCTATGCACGCATGGGCAGTACTGAAAAAATGCTGCCTGTGCGCAGAAGCAAAAAACAAGATGGATAGAACCGGCAGATATCGGTACAAACCAATAGAACCAATTCTGGGCCCTGGCAGGCTGAGTTACTACCTACTTGGCCAAACCGGTCCAAACCAGTAGGAACCCACATCCGGACATAAACAGAGGGTTCAGTGCCTGGTACAGCATATATTTTGAGAAATATTACAAAAAACTCCAAAAATTTTAAAAGACTGTTTCATCTGGGTTCCGACAGGTAGAGTATTCCTGGAAATCGAAGCTAACTGACAGACCTGGCTATCTGCCCCAGGCAGTAGACCTTGGGACTGGCTGTATGTTTCTTGAGTACCTGGCAGCCGCAGGCAAATTGTGCACTTCATCCAAATATCCTGAATAAATTCTAATTTGGGATAGAAAAAACTAAACTTCTGAGGAAAAGCCCAAACCTAAACCAGGTATGGCAGAGAAATGACCGTATACAGTAGGTTTTCTGGAAAGATAAACCAGGAGATAAGGTGACATTTCATATACTTCCCTGACCTTCAAAATTCCTTTCCCAGAAATGAAATGCATGTTTTTAAAGTATTCTGATCTTTACTTTTTCTTACAAAAATGGCTTCAGCATATGCTAAGGTGTTGGAAGAAATGTCCTGGGTTCAGTTCCAAGTGCAGAGAAGGACACTGGAAAATAATATTCTGCCTTTTTAAATATTTCCTAGGATATTTCATTCTAGGACAATGATGGCTAACCTTTTTTGGCTCGTGTGCCAAAAGCGGGGGGAGCGCAGGGGGGTCGTGCATGGGCGTGCCACACCCATAATGCTATGTGCACGACCCCCTGCTTTTGGCACACTTTTTCCAGAGGCTTTCTAGGAGCCTGGGGAGTGTGCAAACAGCCCCCCCCCCCACCTCCAGAGGCTTCAGGAGCTTCCCTGAAGCCTCCAGAGGGCGGAAAACGGCCTCAAAAGAAGGCCTAAATCAGCTGGCCAGTGCACACATGCGCACTGGATCTGACAGGGCAACGCCTCGCGTGCCCTAAGAAATGGTTCTGCGTGCCACCTGTGGCACCCGTGCCATAGGTTCGCCATCATGGTTCTAGGAGATGGGTGGGTGCTAATTTCCTACAAAGGCAAATAAATTAAACACAGCTATTTATAATTCAACTAATATCTTAAAACAGAATTTCTTTTACTTATATACAAAATAAACCAAGGATTAACTTCGTTATTATTTTATGCTTTAAGAAATGTTTCTTGGAAGGTCAGCCTGTCCTTTAAATAATTTATCTTCAATCAGCAAAGAATGCATGTCTCAAGTAATGACATAATACAGATACTCAATTTATTAAATGAAAATCTCTGGAGCATAAAGCACATTTATCTGAAAACTATGCCTTTTAGTTTTAAAGCCATCCTCAGGTGCCATCCGGATCTCTGGCTTGTGGAAAATGGATTCTGGTATTCCCCAAGTAATGGGAACGAGGAAAATACTCTATACTACTAAAACTGATAGAGGGGAATATGTGTAGTATTGGAATGCAGGGGGCTTGATGCTCTCTGAGCTTAGTTGTCTTCTGACAGATAATTCATTACCCAAACTGGGTAACTAGATGATGTCACCAAACAGAGATAACCAAGAACCTCTCACTACTAAAACTGTTTTTATAATATCATATATCCCAGCCAGGGGTGAAATCCAGCAGATTCTGGAGAACTGGTAGCAGAATTTTTTTTTAAAAACAATTTTATTGGTTTTTACAAATTTTTTCAAAAGGGAAAGGGTATATAGGATATAAAAGAAATATTTTAGGGCTTCCATGTCAGAGGTGGTGGTCGCCTCCGAGGTTACATAAAGAATTTTTTTTTCAATATAAGGTGGAAAGAGATACATACATATCATATCAAAAGTTTCATGCATTCAATCATTTGTTTCTGTTAGCATCCATTTAGGAATTACAGTATATAAAGGTAAAAGAAAAATCATTTTTGTGATCTGAGTCTTTTGACTATTGAATCTTCTTCTTCCTTCCTGCCAGTGGGCGGAGCCATGGCCCCTCCCGCTCCCCCATTTTCGTCCTCCAGGATTGAGGAATGTTTTTTAAGAAAGGCTTCCACCTCTTCAATTGTTTTAATTCTTACTCTCCCCCCATCCCAGAACACCAACATTCCTTCCGGCATTGACCACTTGAACCACACCCCTTTTTTAAACAATTTTTTTGATAAGAAGGAATATTTCCTTCTTATCTCTCGAATCTTTTTCGGGATCTGTTTCAAAATAGCAATTTCTTTTTGCTGGTATATCAGAGGGCCATCTCGCTGTGCTCTCAGAATCTCCGCGGGAAGCCCCTCTGCAGGGTCGAGCAGAGGAATTTGGAGTATTTCTGCAGGACAAAATCACTCAGATTCGGAATGAGTTGCCCTCCACTAGTGGTCCAGTCGAGGCGTCCAGTGCTGGTCTTGAGATTACACCTTGGGAGGAGTTTGACTTTGTTACTACCGAGGATATGGACAGGTTGCGGAGGAACCTTAGAACCACCACATGTTTATTGGACCCGTGCCCCTCCTGGCTTGTACTGGCATCCTGGGAGGTGACACAAGGCTGGCTCCAGGGCATTGTGAATTCATCTCTGAGTGAGGGGTACTTGCCCACCGTTTTGAAAGAGGCGGCGGTGAGGCCCCTCCTCAAGAAACCATCCCTGGATCCAGCTTTATTAGAGAACTATCGTCCCATCTCCAACCTTCACTTTTTAGTGAAGGTTGTTGAGAGTGTGGTGGCTCAACAGTTTCCCCGACATCTGGAGGAAGTTGGTTATCTAGACCCGCGCCAGTCCGGCTTCCGGCCCGGTCACAGCACCGAAATGGCATTGGTCGCGTTGGTGGATGATCTCTGGAGGGCACGGGATAGAGGTTGTTCCTCTATCCTTGTCCTATTAGACCTCTCAGCAGCTTTTGATACCATCGACCATGGTATCTTATTGCACCGATTGGGGGGGTTGGGGCTGAGAGGCACCGTCCTACGGTGGTTCTCGTCCTACCTCTCTGGTCGGTCGCACTGGGTGTTGGCAGGAGGGCAGAGGTCGTCCCCGAGGCCACTCACATGTGGGGTCCCTCAGGGGTCGGTCCTCTCGCCACTCCTGTTTAACACCTACATGAAGCCACTGGGCGAGATCATCCATGGTTTTGGGGTGGAATACCATCTGTACGCTGATGACACTCAGTTGTACATATCCACCCCAAACCACCCCAACGATGCCGTCGAGGTGCTGTCCCGGTGTCTGGAGGCCGTACGGATCTGGATGGGTAGGAACAAACTCAAACTCAACCCGTCCAAGACCGAGTGGCTGTGGTTTCCGGCACCCGGTTCAGCCAGATAAGTCCAACACTGGCCATTGGGGGCGAACAACTGGCCCCCATGGAGAGGGCGCGCAACTTGGGCGTCCTCCTGGATTCCCGGCTGTCCATGGAGGACCATGTGACGGCCGTGGCCAGGGGGGCGTTCTATCAGGTACGCCTGATACGCCAGTTGCGCCCCTTACTGGACCGGGGAGCCCTTCGCACAGTCACTCAAGCGCTTGTGACATCCCGGCTGGATTACTGTAACGCTCTCTACATGGGGCTCCCCTTGAGGTGCACTCGAAAGCTACAGTTAGTACAGAATGCGGCCGCGCGGGTGATTATGGGTGCCTCAAGGCAAACCCACGTAACACCTCTCCTGCGCGAGCTGCACTGGCTGCCTGTGGCCTTTCGAGTGCGCTTCAAGGTGTTGACGACCATCTTTAAATCGCTCCATGGCTCGGGGCCTAGCTATATACGAGACCGCCTCCTGCCCCATACATCCCTTCGTCCGCTCCGCTCCCACAGAGAGGGTCTTCTCCGGGTGCCGTCAGCGGGGCAATGCCGGTTGGCGACACCCAGGGGAAGGGCCTTCTCTGTGGCGGGCCCGGCCCTCTGGAACGACCTACCCCCCCACCTTCGCACTATCTCGGACCTCCACCTCTTCCGCCAACGTCTTAAGACGTATCTATTCCAACAAGCCGGCCTAGGATAGCCCCTACTTCTGACTTTTTAAAAATAAATTAATTTGGTACGGTTTTAATATGGGTTTTAGCACGGGTCTATTAATTTAATATATTTTAATTGATATTGTATTTTGTGGTTTTAATAATGCCTGTGCACCGCCCTGGGTCCTAACAAGGAGAAGGGTGGGGTATAAATTTAATAAAATAAAATAAATATAAATTTAATAAAATAAATAAATCCCTTGTTGACCTTCTTACAAATTTAATATGTATCTCTCTGGGTACATCATTTATTCTGGCATAAGCTGAATTAATTCTGTAAATCAGATCTATGTCCCCCCAAATGTATTCTTTACTCTTTTTAGTATAATCTGCTAAAATTGTGCACATTAAATCTTTTAAATTTTCTGAATCTGATTCAGGAACATTTTGAAACCTTAAAAAGTAAGACATTCTCTCAAAATCCATTCTAGACATATGACCAGCAAGATCCACAATTTCTTTTTTAGAATCCTTTATCTCCCCCCTCATCTCAACTGCCCCACCCTCCAAACCATCAATTTTTTGTTTATTTTCCATTAATGTTCTCTGTGTTTCCAAAAGTTCTAATCTTGAACTTATCATGTCCTTCTGGATTTCTTTTATTTCTTTCATTATATTCTGGAGGGTTTCCTCTATTGATGATTGGTGAGTGTCCTCTCCAGCTCCTTCTTTCTGTATCATTGAAGTAATTTTAGGTTGCTGCTGTGTTGGGCTGGCTTTTCCAGAAGCAGTGGCGGAAAGAGATTTCCCATATGGAGGTTTCTTTGCTGCCATGGTGAAAGTTTTAAGTTCTTGTAAATAAGATGGCATCTGGTGGGCGAGCAGTCCGTGAGATCGGAGAAAAGGAAAAGTCTGTATTCAAATTCAAAGTGTAATTTGCATAAAATCCAGAGAGAGAAAGTTTTTCAATCAATCCAATAAAGTAAGAAGGCACACAGTGGGAGAAATCCCGAGTGTCACTTGAGCTGGCTTGTATGTAAATTTTACACTCTTGTAAAGTTGAAGGAATGCTCAAACATCAAAGAGAAAAGTTTCTTGCTGGGAACAAAGAAGCACCATTTTTTCCGCCTCTTTGGTGGTCACGAAGAATTAATGAAAGTCCATTTCTGCTATAACAAGACTTCAGATACAAAGTATCAACCGCATATGGTAAAACTTTCATTTTCTACTAGTTAAGAATTGGATGTTACTTTCTCTCTCTCCCCGACCCCGGGGAGCATTTTAAAATGCCGCTTATTTTCCGAGTTGGTTTTTTTGCAAACTCCCCCCTCTAATCTTCCTTTTTTAAGAAGTTGAAAGCATCAAAATCAGAAAATAAACTCACAAGCCACTCAGTTGCAACGGAGCCTCGATGCCTCCTCCAGCTCCGGCTTTTCAGCCCGCATTTCAATTGCTGCTGTTCCAGCGCTCCTTCGGCGAGAGGAAGTCTTCCCCCTGCATCTTGTTCTCTGGCTCCTGGGGCGAAGCGGGAATGCCCCCGACTGCCATCAGGGTTGCACCGCAAGCCGCCTGTACAGTGGGGGCTCTCTACAGAAGCCCCCATGCCCCTGAAGGCGCCGCTAGAGAAAGCAAGCGGCGGACGTGTCTGGAACATGTCCGTCGCATCCAGAAGCCGGAAATGGAATCCTGGTAGCAGAAATTTTGAGTAGTCCAGAGAAATGGCAAATGCCACCTCTGGTTGGCCCCAGAGTGGGGTGAGAATGGAGATTTTGCAGTATCCTTCCCCTGTCATGCCCACCAAGTCAAGCACGCCTACCAAGCCACACCCACAGAACCAATAGTAAAAAAAAAAATCAATTTCACCACTGATCCCAGCACTTCTAATTAGATAAGAGTGACTGTTTGCCACAAAATTGGATGACATTTATAACAGAATACTGTCAAGGAAGTTATGGAGCAAGAGTAGCCAATGGGATGTTATCTGGGTAGACATTCCCATTGGCACATGCTAGCATCCTGATTTAAAAAATAAATAATGAAAGTTAATTCAGAATAGTGATATTTCCATGATGGTATTTGTTTAAGAATATACCTCTAGGGCCCACCTGGGGCTTATAGGTTTTCTCAATAAATAAATGACTACAATCCAGTGCATTGTTTGGAAGTGTGCCTATTTGTCTTGAGAAAGATGATGGCTTAATTGGAGTGGTAAGGAGCATGTAGGGAAGAGGGCTTAGGTAGAGGTAGTATTCAGTCGGTTCAGACAAGTTCAGGTGAACCAATAGTGACAACCTGCCCGGCTCTGAGCCATCCTACTTAGCCACGTTTTTGAAGCCATGTGCATGCGTACAAGTCACGCGTGCAAGCAAAACTCATGCCTGGAAGGTGCACATGGTCACAAAGTGAGTGTGCAGGTCCACAGAGAACCAGTGGTAAATTTCTATGAAACCCACCTCTGGGCTTAGGGGAGAGTGATTAATCATTTTTGTTCCGTATTTCTGGCTGACTATATCCATCCCTGCAGCCATTTTGAAGGCAAGCATACCTAGTCATCATGGTAGTCATTTTGGAGCTACAATCTTGGGCAGCACCCAAAAGCTTGCCACTCTCCCTTTTCAGCTTTCTAAAGATAAGAGTTTTTCAAAATATGAAAGACCTACCCTGAGAGTAGACAGGAATTGACCGTGGGACTCGGTGCTAGATTTTTTCCTCTGAGGTCTGAATTTTCTCATTAGATGACTAATTGAACTTTCAGCCTAAATCATTTATCCTATTGCTGTGCTGCTTTATAATAACATGTATTTAACATAATTTTTGGAGTTTGTTTTGGTGCGTGAGTGTGTTTTACTGGATGGCGGGACTTGCCTGGTTGTGTTATGTTGTTGTTAGGTACCCTGAATACTTTGCAGATTAGAAATCCAATCAAAGGAAGAGAAATTAAATCCAGATTGCATTTCCTCTGCTCCCTGAATCTCCCCTTTCAAATAGCAATAAACTCTGTCGCTCTGATTTATCTTCCACTGGGAAATCATTGCTTGGAAGAAGCTACAGAAAAAGTGGGTATGGAAAGTGAAATGGCCATGACCAAGAACACTTCCCAATTACAAGTCTCCTTTTTAATCATGACCTTTAATTTCACATTTGAAACTGATCAGTCTTGAATGGATTATTCTGCCTATTGAAAATATCTGGACATTATGGGAACCTGTACAGTTTGAAACTTTACCCAAAAAAAACCCCAACAGCCAATCAAAACACGTCATTCCTGGCTAACCAGCGAGCAAAAGAGTTTTGGCCAAGTGTTACCCTGCATTCATGCAAGCGCCATGGGCACAGCCATCCCCTCTCCTCCACGGTGGTCTTCAGAACCAGAAAGTTTGGGGACTGCTGCCCTACAAGGAAACAGCAGTACCCATAGAGCCATGATGGCGAACCAAAGGCACACATGCCATAGGTGGCATGCAGAGCCCTCTCTGCAGGCACCGCAGTCGTCACCACAGCACAGCTCCACTGGGCATGCGCACGCACCTCCCACCGGACAGCTGGTCTTTGGGTCTCTGCTGCACATGCGTGGGGGCAGGGCGCAGGGTACATCGAGGGGACGCACATGTACACACCTATGCACGGGACGCAGGCACACATGCACACGTGGGGAATGCACACACACATGAAGGGAACACACATGTGCATGCAGGGAACACACATGCACTTATGTGGGGGTGGGGCATTTGCATTGCATTTTGGGGCCTCACACAGCGCTTCTGTGCCCTGTTTTGGCTTCAAGCTTGGTGCAGGAGGAATTCCAGGCCCAAAACAGGGCACGGGGGTGCCGCATGAAGCCCACGCACCCCATTTTGGGTCTGGAAAGCCTCCTGCTCCAAGCTGGAAGCCAAAAATGGGAAAGGGGGGGAGCAAGGCACATGCACGTGGGGGCGGGAGAGTGTGGGAAGCTGCACATGCATGTGTAGGGCATGGGTCACATCAGTGGTGGGTTTCAAATTTTTTAGAACCTACTCTGTAGGTGTGGCCTATTTTGTGGGTGTGGCTTGGCAGTCATGTGACAGGGTGGGAGTGGCCACCTTTTAAAATGTGGTGAAACTCATTTAACAACGCTCTTGCTTAGCAACCAAAATTTTGGACTCAATTGTGATGATAAATTCTTTCTTTCTTTCTTTCTTTCTTTCTTTCTTTCTTTCTTTCTTTCCTTTCTTCCTTCCTTTCCTTTCTTCCTTCCTTTCCTTTCTTTTCCTTCCCATTGGGTCACTGGCAGCGGCAGGCCAGATTTACTTCCAGGTACGCCACTGGAACCCCCTCTCACCGGTTCTCTAAATTTCACCAACCGGCTCTCGCGAGTAGGTGCGAGCCTGCAGAAACCCACCACTGGGTCACATGGGGGGCGGATCACACATGCTTTGATTTATGGATGCCGACCTGCGCACATGCGTGTGCAGGTGTGCTTTCATCCCACAATGACAAAAAGGTTAGTCATCACTGCCCTAGAGCAATAGAGTCCTCTTGTGGATGGCATGTCACTAGCCCACTGATTTTACTACCCTTGCTGTGCAGTCCTGCTATCCTGCCATGGCTGTGTAACTTCTCTCATTGATGGGAAATGTTGCAAACGAAGAACAGAGCTGCAGCGGCAATCACCATTTGCGAATGAAGCCACATCTTTTGACTGCATCAGAAGAAGGCAGAGTCCCAGCACAACGGTGAACGATCAGCAAGGTTGTCAAATAATCTGTCTCGGTCTGCTATGTAAATCGATCAGAGAGCCACATCTGGAATGACCATAGAGAATCCAAGGTGTTACAATTCAAGTAAGAGCAAAAGTCTGCTATAGCTGAGGCAATTTTTAGCATGTTACTGGAAGCAAATACAGCACTGTAGTTAAAGTCAAGGTCTCAAACCAGTTTCAAGAAGACACCATTTATTTGCTAGTTTTATACCATACTTTTCTTCCAAGATTTAAGATGACTTATACAGGAATCTTCCTTCACTTTCCCCCTCACAGTTGAACTCTGAAATAAGTTGGGCTGAGAGGGAGTTTCCTGGTGTACTCCTGGGGCCAAGAATGGCATTGACCTTCAACCTCTCCAGTTTTGTTCCCACTCAAACTCCTGTTCACTTTACTTCAGTTTGTAATTTACAACTGCTCTCTTAAATGTGAATCTGAACCATGAACTGGCTGAGAAGATGAATATGTGCGATATCCATAAATAAATCTGCAACAGAACACCTCAGGCTGGCATGAGGAGAGTGCAGATTAAAGCACTAGGCAGGGTGAGAATGCATGACACAAAAAAGCACTTGATGAGCTTTGGATTTCAATTATATTGTTTCCTGACTAGCTTACACAGCTTATAGGAAGCCGTTGAACTTGAAAAGATCTGGATAGCTAGCTTCCTGCTGTCTCCAGAAGAGTCTCATGGGAAATTAGATTGGATTTTTCCCAGGGCCTGCACTTTTTCCATACATTTGATTATGCAATGCTTTGCTAAGGAGAACAGCTAGGGATGTGCATCCTAAAAAAAAAGGCCCAATTAATTGGGATTGAGCCAGTTTAGCATTACATTTATTTCCTTTTTTTTTTGTGGAGAGAAGGAGGGAGGTCCATCTTCTTTGTGGCCTTAAGGAGGCATTCGCCCACACACAAACACCGACCATCAGCTGTTTCTTGGCTCAGCTGAGGCGCGGCAATCCATTCTGCTGTACAAATCGCTGAGCTAATAAACAACAGAATATAGGAGAGGTGAGAGTGGGGACAGGTGGGCAGGGCCAATCCAAATTTTCCCTACCTGGACTCCAGAACTGGTCCGAACCGGCTGAATACCACCTCTGTAGGGGAGGGAATATGGATTCAGTGGCCTTCTTTCTTATATTGGTGTTGCAGCTATGAAGAGAAGCCATTACCTGGGAGTTTTAGACCACAATGCATTAGAAAGGAAAAAGGGAAAGGAGACCACGGTATCACCCTTGGCAAAGAGGAATGGTACAAAATGAAGAAACACATATGTGCTTGTTGCACAATTCAATAAATAGAGAGTTTGATCACTTCTGTATTTCCGCATGGTGAATCAACTCAACTCAACTCAACTAATAGACTTTTTCACATGTAACTAGATGGCAGTTATGAGAAGTCTTATGTTATCTGAGGGAAGGGTTCATACCACAGCTCTTACTTTATGACTGCTTCCATTATATAAATAATTCCCAATTGATTTTTAATGAATTTATCAACAAGAATAAAATACAAAATGGAAAAATGGAAAAGCGAACATCCGACACTAACAATGAGGAAAAAGAAACATGAAATAATAAAATGAAACTGGGAAGGAAACAGCCGCGGGGGATGGGAAAGAGGAGTGAGTGAGACACCTCACTTTCCTTCAGCAAAGCTTGATTCAAGGTCTAATAAAGGGGAATGAGTGGTCTTTGGTGCCTTCTGAGTTCAGAGAGCCCCACACACACAAAGACCACTTGATTCAGGCTTTTGTAGGACTTCAGGTTTAAGGCGAAGGTAAGAAAGGGGCAAATTATCTTGGGGTGGAACCTGTTTTACCAAAAGTGTCCCAGTGTCTATCAAGCAACATTAGCAGTACTTCAAAGAGCACATATTTTCTGATTCTATTTGTGTAAGACAGATGGAGTGTTACTGGCAATTGAAGGTGACTCTGCCACTAGCCAAATCTGGCTATCTGCCTCAGGCAATAGCAATAGCACTTGGACTTATATATTGCTTCATAGTGCTTTACAGCCCTGTCTAAGCAGTTTAGCGAGTCCGCATATTTATTTATTTATTTTACTCAATGTATTTGTTTGTCAAGCATGCACAAGATAACATGTATAGGTATGAACACAAACATGAACAAAGGAAGTAAATGCATATAAAGGGGGACAGTAGGACAGAGATGGTAAGTACGCTGGTGCACTTATGCACGCCCTCTTTATAGACCTCTTAAAATGGGGTGAGGTCCACAGTAGACAGTTTAAGGTTGAAGCTGTGCGGGTTTGAGGCTGTAACAACGGAGTCGGGTAGAGTGTTCCAGGCATTGACTACTCTGTTGCTGAAGTCATATTTTCTGCAATCAAGTTTGGAGCGGTTTACCTTGAGTTTGTATCGATTGTTTGCCTGTGTATTATTTTGGTTGAAGCTGAAGAAGTCGTTGACAGGCAAGATGTTGTAGCAGACAATTTTGTGTACTATGCTTAAATTGGACCACAGGCGACTCAGGTGACGCAGTTCCAGATTGTCCAAGCCCAAAATTTCAAGCCTGGTGGCATAGGGAATTTTATTGCGAGCAGAGGAGTGGAGTACTCTTCTCGTGAAATACCTCTGAACCCGCTCAATCGTGTTAATATCCAATATAAAGTGCATCCCAGGGCGACAAGCTATTTTCAAGAATTAATCTGGAAAAGGTTTTGTATGCCCCAAACTATCTGGATTCTCATTTTACTGATCTTGGAAGGATGGAAGACTGAGCCAACTTCAAGTCGGTCAGGATCAAACTTCTAGAGTGAGCAGTGTGTTAGCCTGCAGTACTGCATTTTAACCACTGTGCTACCACGCAGTGGATCTTGGTGGGACTGGCCCTGTGTTCCTTGGGTGCCTGGCAGAAATTCTGAATAAATTCTGATTTGGGACAGAAAGAACTGTACGAACTGAACTTCTTGGGAAACTTCGTTATCTATTTTGTTGGGTAGATTTTAAAACCTACAAGTAGTTCCCGTTAATAATGAAGGGTTTCCACAAACTCCTGTGAGTTAGATCAATGGGTACTTGTTCTGGGAGGAAGCTGTAAAAAGAAAAGCAACTAAAAAGTCAAGGAGAGGTGAGGAGTGAATGATGTCACAACTAGAGTAATGATAGCCAGAAAAAGGATTTAACATTTTCAATCGGGTGGTGATCAACAGAAACTCTTTTTAAAAAGAAGACAGATTCTGCAGCATTTTTGCTTTTTTATTAAAGGGGATCTCTTCAGGCAGATAGGTGCAGTAAGCTTCTCTTCAGCTGTACTGAAAAACAAGAAGTGACAGTTGTCTTTATGCTCTGGGGAGAGACAATGGATGTAAAGAAATCGCCCAGAAAGATGCAGACATAGGCAGGGAAGCTAGTTAAAACAGGACCTTCTGGACCTTCAAAGGAAATAGAAGTGGTCAGATTGATCTGGGCAATCCTTTGAACTCAGATGAATACATTTCATCACAAACGCTCCCTTCCACAATCTCCCCCCCCCCCCATTTTTCAAGAAAACAAAAGCTTTTCCCCATCTTCTCCCTATTATAGCATCTTCGTCATTGAGCTCTCTACTAAGTAGTTGGTACTTCACGGTTTTTGTTTGTGTATTTGTTTAAGGCAATTAGCACAGCAATGCTTAATTAAAACCATAACAATGAGAAGAAATAGATGTAAGTGCTTCCTAAATCTCAAGTAAGAGTGGAATGCAGAAAGGGGAGGAGGAATCACTTTATCTTTAGCAACAAGTAAGAAAAGACACAAACACAGAGAGAGAGAGAGAGAGAGAGAGAGAGAACATTATTATTCCCCTATTGTTCTTTTAATGGAAAAGGAGCTGGAAAAAGCGCTTTGTGAAAGTAAGAGGCAATCGCCAGAACCTTTTTGTATAAAAGACATACTTGAATGAATGTTGGAGAAACGTAAGTAAACATGCCATGTCAATTGTGAATGTCATGGAGTTAATCAGTGTGAAGGAGTATAATGATGGTCCCTTCCCTCAAACAGTTGCAGTCTATTTTCTAGGGAGAAGTACATACATTTTTTTGAAATAGCACAATTCTCCAAGGGCAGTCCTTCTGTCATAAGCAACCTGTCCATCTAATTCGTATAGAGTTCAGCCTAGTTTCAAAACTCCTTCCACATAAATCATTTAGATACTGGTAGCAATAGCACTTAGATTTATACACTGCCAAATAATGCTTTACAACCTTCTCTAAATGGTTTACAGAGTCAGCATATTGCCCCCAACAATCTGGGTCTTCATTTTACCATTCTAGAAAGGCTGAATCAACCTTCTGGCAGTCAGCAGCCTGCAATACTGCATTCTAACCATGGTAAAAGCCACTTGTCCATTTTGTGCACCTTTCAGGTTGTCCTCATTTAACATTGACGTATTCAGTGACATACAATGAAGTATGTACGCCCTGGGTCCTCTGTGGAGAAGGGCGGGATATAAATTTTAAATAAATAAGTATGAAATTATAATTAAAATCATAACTGGATGTTGTATTTACAGCCATTGCAACATCCTTGTGGCCAGTAGATAGCAATTTGTGACCTTACTTACCTTTTCCCACAAACCAGGTTGATGGAGAGGCAGGCAGGAAATTGCAAGTTGGTGCAATCCTTCTTTTCTAAATAACATGACATCATCACTGGGTCCTTGGCAATGAGACTGAGGCAGTGGTCTATGTCAAGAGTTTGTACCTGACTACGCCACTTTGTAAACTTATGTCAGGGAAGGAGCAAAAGAAGAACAAGGGATGAAGTCTCAGATATTCCCAGAGAGTTTGATAAAGTTTAGAGTCACATAGTAATAACATGCTTCTTCTGTTACAAGAGAGCCTTGGTCACTAAAAATATGCATTGAAATCCAGAACATGTGAAGCTAATACTACTATCTCAGTTTTTCTAGCTTCACAAAGTTCACCTCTGACTTTTCCAAACCAAAGAAATTGTTTGTAAAAAAGGAAAACCTTTTCATTATAATAATTCTCACTGTTGTGACTGAAAGGCCTTTAAATATATTTTAAATTCTCATTAAATACATGAGGTAATGTTTATGATTTAAAATATGGAAATAGCTGTATCCTATTGTAAGCAATTAACATAAATATCATGTACAGAAGGAGAGAGAAATTGCATATTTTATCGTCCAAAATAACAGGAAAAACAAATACAGATACAAGCTGCAGCAATACTACCACATGGTAACTGTCTTATTCTTATTTTCCTGTGCTAGGAAACAGGATAATTAGCTTTTATTTGTCAAGTGTTCTTGTAAAAAGATGTTTTTCTGTTTCCTGAGGCATAGATAGATGAGTTGTTTGAGGAAATGACATTTAAATGGTAGACATGTTTGGGGAGACATTTCTCTGATTGAAAAAAAAAACCCTCTTAAATGACTGTAGTCATTTTAAATAAGATTAACATTACTTAGGTATTGTATAGTCCAGACTAAGGACTTAACCCTCTGTTCCTCCGTAGCATTAAGAGTTGTCTTGTTTTTATGAAAATTCTATCACCATAGATAGGCTGACACCTAACCTCCTTCGTCAGCTGCCAAAATGCCAAATCCGTAGCATAACTTACTTTGGGCTTCCTCCACTTTTATTTTGGGTCGCTTGGAACTGTATCTTGCTCCTCCTATAACATTCTGCCTAGTATGGTTTGTAACTATGATACCACACCTAGAAAAGATCCTGAAGGTTCAATGTGAACACCACAGAGAAGAACCCTTTCAACCAGCAAGTGGATAAGAATATTGGGTATCAGAAATTTTTTCATGTCCATATATTTCAATCATTTTAAAATGTTTCCATAGTTTTGGAAATAACTTTCAAAATGTATTTAATGCAATGCACAGTAAGTTCACTGAAGACCATCAACGTATTCAGCGAAGAGTCAAATAGGGCTGATTTGCATATAATTATGTCCCTCGCTGAATGGCATAAAGTCACTATGGTGTAGTTGTAAAAATATTAGACTATATTCGGTTTCAGGTCAATTTTGGAGATGGTCTCAGCTCTGGCAGTTTAACTGTTCTGTGGAAAGAAGCTGAGGCGAGGGACAGCACCTCCTGTCCCTCGCCTCAGCATCTGTCCACAGAATAGTTAAAAAGCATGTTCTATGTGAGCAGATGAATAGCTACCACTGTGGTGGAGGGACAACCTGGAGATACAATAATAGAATCACACCTAACACTGTCTGCTGGGGATGCAGGAAATCCATGCATTTTTGCTTTTTTGCAGGCCAGCTCTGGTTAAACCAGTGCTTCTCAAATAGTGGTGCGCGCCCCCCAGGGGGGGCGCGAGGCTCCGTAAAAGGGGGCGCGAAATGTTTTCTCTAAATCTCTATCCTGATTAGCCAAACCCGCCTGTGTGACTTTTAGACCCGGATGATACTATTTACAGTCGCGCGGGGGGCACGAAATGTTTTCTTCTTCCTAGGGGGGCATGACAGAAAATAATTGAGAAGCACTGGGTTAAACAAACAAAAAGTTATCACCAACATTCCTAATAAAGTAATACACACACACACACACACACAACACACACCTTTAGTTTCTAAAAAATAATAGTAATAGTTTTGTAGTTGGATAAAATGCTAGATATTATACCTCCTTACATCATTTGTGTTGTTTGGCTTGTGGAAGGCTGAGGGTCATGTCATGCTGGGGCTTCTGGGGCTCTGCGGGAATAGTGAGATCCACAAATGGCTGATTGTCTTCCCATTCTGAAGGAAAAGAAAACCCCAATGGTTCCCAGAAGTGTTGCAGAAATGTTTATAAGAATCTAAATGTATGAAAGTATGAAAGACAAATACCTTCATATGCCGTCAAACATTCTGAGTCTGTTAATTCATTCTAGTAGGGAAAGAAAGTCAAACAAGCAAGCAAGCAAGCAAGAATGTTATAAACACATTTTACATCTAAGAGGGGTCAGTGTTTCAAAAATTTAGCCATAAAACTACTTACAATTGTAGCTCCCCTCAAACATTCTTAGTCTGCCCATTCATTCTAGTGAAAGAAAATAATCAATCGAACAAGCAAGAAAGCAGGCAGGCAAGAACACTATAAAAACCATTTTGCATCTGTGTTTCAAAATTAGGCATAAAATTACCGTATTTTCAGAGCATAAGACGCACCCAGGTTTTAAAGAGGCAATTAAAAAAAAGTAGTTAGGCAGAGGGAGGGGGAGAGAGAGAGAAATACAGTAGGTAGGTAGGGGGAGAGAGAGTGAGTAGTTAGGTAGGTAGGCAGATAAAGGGAGAGAGAGAGAGAAATAGAGAGAGAGAGAAATACGGTAGGTAGGTAGGGAGAGAGAGAGTGTAGATAGGTAAGTAGGTAGAGGGATAGAGAGAGAGAAATAGAGAGAGACAAAGAGAAATACAATAGATGTGTAGGGAGAGAGAGAGAGAGAGTAGGTAAGTAGATAGATAGATGTTTCCAGGTGTATTTACCCATGTGCTGGAGAAGAAAATGGCTGTAGCACCTAAAACTTTGTTTCTGTTGGGACAGCACTTGACTAATGTAAGTCTCATCAACCACTTTAACTAAACAGCTTTCCAGAAAAAAAAAGTTTTTGCACTCTGCAAACCTCCCCAAAACGGCTCATTTTTTGTGAAAACGGGCCCATCTTTTTCAAATAAAAGGCATGAATAGCTTTGGGGGGGAGTTTGCAGAATGCTTTGGGGGGGGGGCAAAAATGAGCAAATAACGGACCCTTTTTTGCAAAAGCGGGCTGTTTTTTGGTCAAAAAAATTGCATGCATAGCCTTAGGGAGGCTTATAGCCCATTTTTTTGCCCATTTCTGCCCTCCCCAGCCCCCAGGAGGTCTCTGAAAGCCTCCATAAGGCTCTGCATGGCCATTTTGGTGAAGGGGGCAGGGCTTCAGGAGGGGGGGAAATGCTGTATTTGGTGTATAAGACGCACCCAGATTCTCAGCCTCTTTTTAGAGGAAAAAAGGTGTGTCTTATACTCCGAAAAATACGGTACTTACAATAGTAGCTTGTAGGGGTCTTCTTAGCAGATCAAATGGCTCTGGAGATATGGATATGCCAGAAACCAGCAAACGTGACTTGGCAAGTATGGGCCCTACTTTTATACACGCTGGTGATGTCACAAATTTATCACATCAGAAAAGGGAAGTTCTTCACACCTTTTGCAAAACTGTCCATCCTGCCTACCCTGGAAGATGCATTTGAATAGTAGATAATGTCACAAATTAATCACACAGAGTTGGTGAGTTCTTCACACCTTTTGCAAACACCAGACCACCCCACCCACCAGCATCAGGAAATCCCAATTGAATAATATCACATGAGCCTTGATTAAACTGTATCTCTGTGTTTAATATCTGACAAAGGAGGGTCAGCAAAAGTAAGTAAAGCATAATACATCTTTCATGTGATTTGTAAAGCACATTTTATTATACATTTCATAGCATTAACAGTTTCTTGTAATTAATTTCTGTTACATTCTGGCATACGAACCTCTTCAGAGCCAATGGCAATTCAGCTTCAATCTTTGACATTAATGACAGTGGTTTACTGCTCTTCTTGATACACTGTATGAATGTCTTGAGCTCACCAAGGGAATCCCAGGTGAAATATAATTCATTCACTTTGTCAGAAATACTGATGATGATCCAGAGAACATGTGGCATAGACAGTCTAATACATAATAAGCTCTGTTTCACTATTACTGTCCAAATTATCTTCTGATTTTAAGCAGCCCATTAAACAATGATGTATTATTTTAATAACACACGCTTTCAGAACCTATGGCATGCTGACATTTTGAGGCTCCACTGTTTCTAAAGCAGGAAATAAAAATAAGAATTAGATTGGCTGCTTCAACTAATCAAAATACCGCTTTCTTAATTTTTATATTTACTTACCATTTGATATTTTTCAGAACCTGCAATAACAAGGCTTTATAAGATCATTCTCTTCAATGAAGCCATGCAGCTCAAGTCTTTTTCTTATTCTACGCCCATGTTTGGGAGGTTTGGGGCGGGTCAAATTTACATCAAACAAATCAAACAAATATCCATCTGAGGTTGCCATCTTCAAGAGACTGCTGGAATTAATGCCTACCTGCACAAAACTACCCAACTCTTGTAATGACAAGTCCTTGAGCATTGGGCATAACCAGAATCACGGGGCGTATGACATGCCCAGGCATGTCCCAGGCATGCCTCTTGCACGTGCCCAGAATCATAGGGGGTGTGTGGGTGGGTATAACATGCCCGGGCATGCCTGAACAAGGCTTAACCCCTGCATGCAGCCCGGCGGTTTGCCTCTTGTGAACATTTTAATTCCTGTTAATATGCCTTGTCTTTTCCTGTAGGTGGGCTTCAAACGGTTACATGAGTATTTGAGGGTGCAATTGGCAAAATATGTGTCTTTAGATTTTACAAAGGTAAAAACCAACTGCGGAGTTAAAAAGGGTTGTATTTTCCCCCCCCCAGCCTTCGAGGAAATGTTTTGAAATCCGCCTAGAAATAAATACCTTTTAGGGGGGGAAAAGTGGAGTTAAATGCAGGCCCTAGGTCTGTGATGGCGAACCTATGGCACGCATGCCACAGGTGGCACGCGGAGCTATTTGTCAGGGCATGCAAGGCGATGCCCTGTCAGCTGGCCAGCGCGCAATCGCACAGCGCACATGACCACTCAAAATGACGCTCCAAGCAAATTGGACGTCACTTCCGGTTTCGTCGGCGTGTCATTTTGAGTGCTCGGAGGCTTCTGGGAAGCCTTCTGAAGGTCACTGAAGCCTCCGAGGGCCTCGGGGGGGGGGGGGAGAGGCTGTTTTTGCTCTCCCCAGGTCCCTATAAAACCTGGGGAGAGCAAAAAGAGCATGCAAAAAATGGGGGGTGTCACGCCTATAGTGCGTGCATGTGCACTGGGGTGTGTGTCACGTGTTGCATTATGGGTGCAGCACGCCTGCTCACAACCCCCCTGTGCTCCCCCCACTTATGGCATGTGAGCCAAAAAAGGTTCACCATCGCTGCCCTAGGTTCTCCTCCCCCCGCCCCCAGCTTTTGAGGCATTGATTTTAAAACTCCACAAAAATTAAAACCATCATTAGGTTAAAATGATTAGAAATAAAAAAAAAATTAATTTCACAAACCCACCCCTCCCCCTTGAATGTCCATAGAATTAGCTTAGGGTTACGCTGATAATGTATCCAGAGGCTTGGCATCTTTCTTGATGGGGTTAGGTTCAATACGTCTTATCTGAAAAAATAGGGCTAGGATATTGCACCACCCCATATCTGTTAGGACTACTCATGCTTATGATGATGTCACAGATCAAAAGTACTGATAATTTTCACTAAAAAATGGTATACACTCTTACTACTACTACTGTATTTACCTTTTGTAAGCCATCAGGTGTTTCTCGGGACTCTTCTTTGGCTGAAACTGAAAAAGGTGAAACAAATATTTTAGAATGAAGTAGAGAGTTAACTCAAACCCCTCTATTTGTCTCAAAAAAATGGAAGGACAAATCTCACCGTGTTGGTCTTTCCCTCTGTGCTGATACAACATTGGCACAGAGGTCATCAATGGCCTGATCCTGAGCCCTTGCCAGTCTTCGGCTTCTTTCGGCCTCTTTTGAGATCCTCTGTAAAAAGAAATTGATGAACAATCAAAATCAACTTTTAATGCATTATAAAATCTCACTTAAATAGATTGTTCTAATTTCTTGTTATCATGTGCAATACTTACAGACTTCATCCTATCAATGCCTTTCTGGAATTGTTCCAGGTGGTCCCTCAGGACATTGATGTCAGACTCTCCTGGCAAAAAGACAGCAAAAGTTCTAGAACTTCTACAGTCAAACTTAAGTAGAAATAAATCACTTTTCTTTTTAAAACGAAAATAATTAAAATGTCAAGTTAAAATGATACTCACGTTCTAGATTCTGTTGTTCTCTCCTCTCCAGCTCCTGGTTCAACTGGATATTGAGGGGCAAATAACTTGGGCTTTGTTATTTGTTAACTAACATAGTTAGTTTGTATTTTAATCTGATTGATATTCTTTCTTTTAAAGTGATGTTCAAGATTTATTAGCTTTTAACATTCCTAAACTGATAAACAGGTTGGAGACTAACTCCCGATAAGAAAAGTTGGTTAGTACAAATTGGGGTCTGGCTTATCTCTTATGAACCCTAAACAACCTTCCTCCTTAGAATTTATTCCCTTTCAGACCTCATTTTAATAAACATGTATGCTGTTATCCTGTCCAATCAACTTTCCTCTTTCAGTTTTCTTTGTGATGTTAACTATAAAAGGGGGTGTTAGCTGAAGATCAGGGTTCCCTCTTTGAATGAGGAATCCCTTTTGTCTGAATATTCTGATAAATTGTAATAAAATGATCTTCCTGCCTCGGTTTGTCTCATTGGAAAGCATGCACACCGAGGCACGAGCCTGAAAAGGCCACATTTGGCCATCAATATGGAGACTCATCTTGCTGGCAACATAGTAATATAATATGAATATGTGAACAAAAAGAGGAGCTTAAAGGAGCATTGTAAGGAAATGAATGACTTACAGCTTCTATGGCAAGATCTTGTTCCTCCAGCTCCCTTTCTTGCCTCAACTGTTCTTCCTCTCTCTGCTTCTTTTCTGCGTTTTTATGGAAAAACACTTGTGCTATTAAACAATATTCACAAAAGACATTACATATCAACCCACCAAGAACACTGAGACTGGCCATTAAAATGGAAGGGTCAGGTGTGATGCAGAGGGAGGATTGCCTTTGCATCCCCACTCCTGCTACAGGTTCTCACATAAACAAAATAGTTATGTAGAGTTATGGTAATAATGATACAAACTTGTTGATTAATAGAAACATTTGCTTTCTGTAACACACATATATTATGCCTTGTATTTATAATGTATATGCTTGCATGCTGTGGATTCCTTTGTGCCCTGGGGCTGATTATCCTGGGCCCCTGTTATTGGGGTCTGTAAGATATCTGGCAAATGTCAAATCCTGTGATAAGATCTGAAATCTTCATATGCCACCTCTGCTTCCTTCAGGAAAAGAGAAGATGCTCTCCTCAAATACCAGAGCAATCTCCACATCTTTTGTGCTGCTAAATGGGCAATTAAGCAAATAGAGAAGGGAAAAGATAACAAATCTTTTCAGCCAGGAAAGATGCAAATCTGAGTTAGGATATATGATCCAAGTTTTACAATGTGTTAGGTTATATGACTTAAGGTTTGACTTGAAGTTTACAATGTTGATTAGAGTGATTTAGAATAGTTAGAGTTATATGACTTAAGGTTTGACTTGAAGTTTACACTGTTGATTAGAATGATTTAGAATAGATAGAGTAATTAGAATACGAAGAACAAACACCTTTTTGAAGAACAAATTTCTTTTGGTGTATAAAAAAGGGAACAATCCCATTGAGTTTTTGTAGAACTTTCCTACCATGTCCCTTGCACATGTGTATGGACATTCTCACCCAGAACTTTAACTTTGATCAAAGAATAAAGTCTGTTTTCTCTGTTATTCAAGCCTCCGTTTAAGTCTCTTGTTTGGCTCATTGTGACTTGAATGTTTTCTTTGGGTCTCAATGTATTTTCAAACCTTACAGTTGGTTACTTACTTTGGTCTCTCTGATATTGTCTGTATTTCTCCAGACACACCTGCCAAAAGAAGACATTTTCAACACCTGAGGACAAACAAACTGGAGGAGGCAAATTTACTGAGTATTATAAATCATAGTGTGGATACAGTCACACTGGCTGCAATTGCTTGTTGACTGTCTTTTTTGCACAGTGTGTATAATTTTTTGGAATATAAGACACACCTTTTTTCCTCTAAAAAGAGGCTGAAAATCTGGGTGCGTCTTATACATCAAATACAGCATTTTTTGCTTTCTGAAACCCCGCCCCTTCACCAAAATGGCCATGTGCATGCCCTTATGGAGGCTTCCAGAGAGCTAATCTAAGCTACCACTAGTCAACATGCACACAGAGTAAAACCCATCAGTGAGCAACTTTCACTCAGCCCACCCAGAGATTTTATTTACTTCTCCTTTGTGAGCTCATCTACCTCTCAGCACCATCATGAAGCAGCACCTCACAAAGGAAAACCCAAGCAAACTGATGGGCTGAATGAAGGCTAATCAGGACTTTTATTTGGTTTTCAATATGGTTAGCAATGTCAGTACAAAATCCTGTTGATGGGTTTGGTGGGATCAGAGGAGTAGCTAATAAGAGAAATGCCATAGAAAAATTAGTGCCACTGAAGAAAGCAGGGAGATCTCTGGAGAAATATGCACAATTTAGAGGGGGAAATGGTGCAGAGGAGAGAATTGGAGAGATTCCTGTGCTTAGCAGAGTAAACTACAGTATGGCACTTGCTCCACCAGACCCTACTTGCCTTTTATTCTTGCAGTATAAAAAACCTTCAAGACAAACACAGTATTCAAACTTGATTCAGCAACAGCCCTTTATTTTCTGCCTGAGCTGGTGATATACAAAGTGCAATGTGTTGCTTCGCCATTATTTACTGTTGAAAGTTTTCTTCCTGTTTTTCTGTCCACAGCAGAGCCTTTTTGATGATGAGAATAAGTGACAGAAATGACCAACAATAGCCTGAACTTTTTAAATTATTCAATTCAATAATCATTTTTTTAGAGTCTTTTCTGGTGCTGAACAATAAATCTTTTGATTCTAAGTTTATTTTCTTTATCAAAAAATAAAAAAGTGTTAATCTCTCTGCATCTCCAATAACAAATAAAATCATTTCAAAATATCACTTGTTATTGAAAAGGCTGTAATCTAAAAAAATCAAAGAATTAATTTTTTATGCTTTGTTAAGACATCCAAGCAAAGCAAAACTGTCTACACTCAGAGGTTGCCCTTCGGTCATGGCTGGTGCAGCCTCGTGGTACCGGCAGACATCAGGGTGTGGTTGCCAAGTGTGTGGAACAGTCGGACCGTGGCGAATATGGAGTTTGGCACTTTGAAATATGATGCCATTGCCATTGGTGGCGGCTCAAGTTGAACCAACAGATTATTCCCCCCATTTCATAAATATATAGCATAGATTTTAAATCAAATATGTATTTCATAAAAACACTTTGGTGTCCATATTACTAGTTAACTGTGCTCATATGATAATCTCAGTCGAGGACTACCTGCATCGCAATCCTTTTCAGTCAGACCAGTAAAATAAATCTGTTCGACTTGCCCTGTCCATATCTGAAGCTCGAGAAAAAGTGTGTTCATCCCAGCTGGTAGAGCTGAGTTTGGAGCTCAGAAGGCTTCTAAAATGCTTTCAATACCCAGAAAAACCTGTTTTGCGCACAAAAGGAGATGTGTCCTGAACGTTTGGATTTGAAATGTTTCAAAAAAGGAACATTTTGCACACCCCTAATTTTTGCACTCCCATGAAGTGCCATTTATGCAATTATTTCTGATTCCCTTGTTCTTCAACCTCAACCTCAACCTCAATGCAAAGAAGCCAAAGTTTGACAGTTGGGACATGACGCTGGGGAAGGTGAAAATAGAGAGGCCTTAGAAGATCACACTACCCTCCATCCTTTATCAGGTATCCATTTGTAGGTCAGTTCAGACTGATGGTGGTGAAAGCAAAGAATGCAGAAATGGACCTTTAAAATCCACACTCCACAATTAGCATTGGAACAACACTTCTTAAAAAGGCAAGCAGTAGAAGACAGTCTGTATTGCCGGCCTACCAATGATTAAAAGGAGCCAGTATCATCCCTGGAAAAGTCTTGGTCGGATAGGAAAAGTCACTGAAAGAAAAAGATTCCAATCTCCATAAGAATTCTCTTCTTCCTCCTCCTCCTCCTCCTCCTCCTCCTCCTCCTCCTCCTCCTCCTCCTCCTCCCCCCCTCCTCCTTCTCCTCCTCCTCCACCACCACCACCACCACCTCCTCCTTCTCCTCTGCTTTGTGCTGATGAAACCTCAGCACAGCCTTTTTGCTTACTCTGCACTGCCAGCTGTCACAGCAGTGCTTTTGAAGCAAGCAAAAAAATTCAGCTCACCAGAAGCAGGATTTCAATGCATATCTTCCCCTGGTGACTCAGCTGCGGGCTGAGTTGAAGCTGACTGGCTCACGATCCCCAAAGTTGGGGAATTTGAGAAGTGCTGGTTGGTAAGCATCCTCCTCCAGTGCGCACACTGACCCTGTTGGGAAAAGCAGAGCTACGTAAGTCACAAAGGTCTCGCACAAAATGTCATTTGTTTGTAAGAACTGTATCCTTTTACATGCTTCTAGAGAGAACATTCTCGAAGCAATGCTATTAAACACAACTTAAAACAAAATTAAAAACCTGCCTGGAGAGTGTCCCCTTTATTTTATCCTTACAAGAACCCAGTGAAGTTTTAGCTGACCCAAATTTACCCACCAAGTTGTAATCAAGGTCTTGTCCCCACAGCAGAGGGCTATTCAGAATACAGTTGTTCTTCCAGAGCCAATTCCTTTGAAGAAATTCCAGCAAAAAGGGACAGAATTGTCACGGAGAAGATCAAGAAAGAAAACTGAAATGAAGTCAAGGTATACAAATCGAACTGTTTCTGCTCTTTGTCCACAAGATCTTGTGTGTTTAAAATCTGAGGGGAAACCACAAACCTTAATCAGGGATGAAGGAGAAATGACAGCATACCATAGGCTTTCTATAAAGGTAATCAGGAGATAAGGGGAAATTTCATATCTTTCCCTGACATCAAAATTCCAGTCCCAGAGATGGAATGCATGTTTTTAAAGTGTATAATCTCCACCTTTACTTTTCTTACAAAAATTGGCATGTGTTAAGGTAAAAAACAAACAAACAGAATACAGAATAATAGAGTTGGAAGGGACCTTGGAAGTCATCTAGTTGAACTTCCTGCTCAAGCAGGAGACCCTATACCAGTGATGGCTAACCTTTTTTGGATCGCGTGCCAAAAGCACGGGGGGGGGTGTTCATGCATGGGCGTGTCACACCCATAATGCTATGTGCGCGGCCCCCTACTTTTGGCGCACTTTTTTGCCCCCCCCCCCAAGCTCCAGAGGCTTTCTAGGAGCCTGGGGAGGGTGAAAACAGCCTTCCCTCCCACCTCCAGAGGCTTCAGGAGCTTCCCTGAAGCCTCCAGAGGGTGAAAAATGGCCTCAAAAGAAGGCCTAAATCAGCTGGCCAGAGCACACAAGTGCTCTTGAGCTGACAAGGCAAGGCCCTGTGTGCCCTAAGACATGGTTCCATGTGCCACCTGTGGCACCCGTACCATAGGTTCGCCATCATGGCCCTATACCATACTAGAGAAGTGGCTGTCCAATGTGTTCTTTTTTTTTATTATTATAATTTTCCACAAATTATACATATAAACATAAAATTTACTTTTTTTTTTTTAACAATAATCCACCCAGTGCTATACAAAACGAAAGGAAGAGTTGGTTCTTTGGATATCTTCAATTGTCTTTAAGATCTCCAAAATCTGCGTTCCCTGGGTACAGGTGTCGAGGCATCCAAAGTTCCAAGTGCATAGTCCACAAATGGGTTCCAAATCTTCCAGAAAATGTCTTTTTTATAGACCCCCTCTCTGAATTTAATAACACATGTCATTTTATCATTTAAAGCTAATTTCCACATTTCACAATACCACTCTTCTATTTTCATATTTACCTCTATTTTCCAGTATCTTGCTATTATAATTCTACCTATTATAATCATAATTCTAATCAATTCTTTCTCATATTTTGTTAATTCTAAATCCTTAATTATCAGTAGTAATATAGATTCTGATCTCAAAGTTATTCTTTTCTTCATCATTTCAAACATCATTTCCTCCAATTGTTGCCAAAACTTGTTATGCTCTTTAATCCTTATAGACATAATCCTCATAATTCGACTTTTCCAATTCACATTCCAATCCAAGTCTAATATTTTAATCTTAAGCTCTTCCTCCCAATTCGTCTTCATTACCATTTGTGGATTTCCATCAAAGTTTATAATCTTATATATCTTACTAACGAGTCCCTTTAACCCAATTTCATCCTTAATAATTTGAGATACTAAACTTTCAAATTCAGTCTTATTTCTATCTATTTTACATGTTCCCCTTACTTCCGTAGACCATTTTTCTATCTGTATTTTCTCAAACCAATTCAGTTCCAATTTTTCAATTATTTCTTTTTTTCTGCTCTCAATTTCTAATGCTCTTAACCAATTTACTATACTTCCTATATTGTCATCTTCAATTACTTTCTCTCGACTTATATTGATTTTAATCGGCCAACTTCCAAGTGTCTTCCCCAAGAAGGATATATCCGGAATCAATATTTTAACGAATTTATTCCAAATTTTGCTCAATCCCTTTAACCAATAACTGTTAATTACCTTTTTTGTTTTTATTTTATCTAAAAACCATGTAGGGCCAAATCTCTTTATATCCTTTAACTCTAGATCTCCCCAATGACCGTCTCCTCCTTTAAGTATTTTTATTACAGTTCAAATATTATAGGCCCAATAATAATTAAGTAGATTGGGAATTCCCAATCCACCTTCCTTTTGATTTTGATACCACATTTTCTTCATTAATCTAGGTCTTTTCCCACCATTGCAAAATTTATCTAATTTCTTCTGATATCCTTCCATATCCTTCTCTGTCAAATTTAATGGTAGCATCTCAAATAAAAAATTAAACTTTGGTAACAACATCTTACACATTGCAATTCTGCCAAACCAAGACAACTTTATCTCCTTATATTTATCTATCTTCTTTTCTACTTCATCCAACATCACATCATAATTAATTTTTTTCAATTCTCTAACTTTAAGTGAAAGTGTTATTCCCAAATATTTCAGTGTATTTTTAATTCTTATCCCAAATTGGGGGAGCACGGGGGGGAGGTGTTCATGCAGGGGCGTGCCACACCCATAATGCTATGTGCGCGGCCCCCTACTTTTGGCGCACTTTTTTTGCCCCCCCCCCCCAAGCTCCAGAGGCTTTCTAGGAGCCTGGGGAGGGTGAAAACAGCCTTCCCTCCCACCTCCAGAGGCTTCAGGAGCTTCCCTGAAGCCTCCAGAGGGTGAAAAATGGCCTCAAAAGAAGGCCTAAATCAGCTGGCCAGAGCACACAAGTGCTCTTGAGCTGACAAGGCAAGGCCCTGTGTGCCCTAAGACATGGTTCCATGTGCCACCTGTGGCACCCGTACCATAGGTTCGCCATCATGGCCCTATACCATGCTAGAGAAGTGGCTGTCCAATGTGTTCTTAAAAACCTCCAGTGACAGAGCACCCACAACTTCTAAAGGCAAGCCATTCTACCCATTAGTTGCTCTCACTGCCATGAAATTTCTCCTTAGTTCTAGGTTGGTTCTTTGCTTGATTAGCTTCCATTCTGTTTATCTTGCCTTCTGGCACTTTGGAAAATAGGTTGAGCTCTTCTTCTTTGTGACAGTCCCTCAAATATTGGAACACTGCTGACTTGCCACTCCTAGGCCTTCTTTTTAGTAGATTAGACATATCCAATTCCTGCAGCTGTTCTTCACATGTTTTGGTGTCAAGCCACCTAATCATCTTTGTTGCTCTTCTGTGCATTCTTTCCAGAGTCTCAACGTCTTTTTTTAAATCACATTTAATGTGATCTTTATTTATTTATTTATTTATTTTTCATATTTATAACCCGCTCCCATCTCACAACAAGGGACTCGGGGTGGCGAACATAGAATTAAATCAATAAATACAAAATACAAATACATAGATATTAGATGCCTGTGTTGTAACCATTTTTAAAACCCTCGTTTATAATTGGCGGTGCTGGGTTTATGCAAGGCCGGCTAGTTGAAAGAAGTGAGTCTTAAGACATTTGCGGAAGAGGCGGAGGTCAGGAATGGTGCGGATTTCAGGGGGCAGGTCGTTCCAAAGGGCCGGCCCTGCCACAGAGAAGGCCCTCCCCCTGGGCGCCGCCAGTCGACATTGCCCGACCGACGGCAGCCTGAGGAGGCCCTCTCTGTGGGAGTGTGTCGGTCCCAGGGATGTATGGGGAGACGGTCTTGCAGATAGCTAGGTCCCGAGCCATGGAGTGTTTTGAAGATGGTCGTTAGGACCTTGAAGCGCACCCGAAAGACCACAGGAAGCCAGTGGAGCTCGCATAGGACAGGTGTTATATGGGAGTGTTTAGGCGCTCCCGTAATTATTCGTGCGGCCGCGTTCTGGACTAACTGTAGTCTTTGGGTGCACTTCAAGGGAAGCCCCATGTAGAGAGCATTGCAATAGTCAAATCGAGATGTGACGAGTGCTTGAGTGACTGTGCGTAAGGCTCCCCGATCCAGTAAGGGTGTACCTGATGGAATGCCCTCCTGGCCACGGCCGCCACCTGGTCTTCCATAGTCAGCCGGGAGTCCAGGAGGACACCTAGATTGCGTGCCTTCTCCACAGGGGCTGGTGTTTCGCCCCCAATGGCCAGAGTTGGAATAATCTGGCTGAAATGGGGTGCCGGAAGCCACAGCCACTCAGTCTTGGACGGGTTGAGCCTGAGTTTGTTACTACCCATCCAGATCCGTACAGCCTTCAAGTACCGGGACATAACCTCGACGGCATCATTGGGGTGGTCCGGGGTGGATATGTACAGCTGGGTATCATCAGCGTACAGATGATATCCCACCCCGAAACCACGGATGATCTCACCCAGCGGCTTCATATATATGTTGAACAGCAGGGGCGAGAGGACTGACCCCTGAGGGACCCCACATATGAGGGGCCTCGAGGCCGACCTCTTCCCCCCCGTCAACACATATTGTGACCGACCAGAGAGGTAGAACGAGAACCATCGTAGAACGGTGCCTCTCAGCCCCAACCCCCCCAGTCGGCGTAATAGGATACCATGGTCAATGGTATCAAAAGCCGCTGAGAGGTCTAATAGGACTAGGATAGAGGAAAATGTGTCCTAATGTGGTCTCTTATTAGTGTTCGGTCGGATTCAGAGCGAGATGATCTCCATCTGCTCTCTAGGCGTCTCCTGTGGCGTTTCATCCCCCTGAGCTCCTCGGTAAACCAAGGGGCCCAGGTGGTTCGTCGCCGCAAGAGAGGCCGCAAGGGCGCGACTCGGTCCAAGGCCCCGGCGGCCGCACTTAACCATGCAGTCACTAGGTCCTCAGCCGAGTCACGGAGCAAGTCCGCAGGAATTGGCCCAAGCTCCTTCTGGAACCTTAACGGGTCCATCAGGAGCCTGGGGCGGAACCATATAGGGATGTTTGGTTCCGTCTCCTCACAGTGAGGTGTGGCGGTCGGAAAGTCGAGCCGAAGGAGAGCGTGATCTGTCCATGACAGGGGTGTGATGACTAAATCCCTTACTCCCAGATCACTACTCCATTGACCCGAGACTTGATGCCATCCCTCTGTTAATGCAGCCTAGGATTGCATTGGCCTTTTGGGGGGGGGGCTGCAACACACTGCTATTTAAATTAAACAGTAACATTTTACTGCTAATATCAGGAAACAGTAACATTTTACTAAAGGGCAATGGGTAGCCAAGATAAATCAAGTATTAACTTCTTTGTTATTTTATGTTCTGTAGATGACCAGACAAATATTGTAAATGAAAACACATTTGAAAGGCATTTTCAAAGCAGTCAGTGGATGTCTTGCCATTCTTTTTAATTAAATTTTTCTGCTTTATTATTTTTTTCCTTGGGCCTTATTGCAATATTCCAAAACTTTCACAGATCCTTCACAAAGAATCACTTCTAATTTAACTAGAATACATTGTTTTTCATTCTCGGTTTTTCTGGTTAAAGAACTTCTCCTTCAGTCATCATTTCTCCCTTTAATGATGTTTGTACATACTTGCAAGAAAAGGAAGCAATTAATTTTGAAGTCACCTAGGCGATAGCAGCCTGCCACATGCAGCTCTGGCTGCATCCCCCAAGCGGCAATCCCAGCACTAGCAGCAACCACCACCTTGCAAGCCAACCAGCCTAGCCTTAGCCCGCCAGGCACTCCTGTCCCAGAAGTCACGCGTGAAGGGACAGTTGCACCCGGCTCCATGTTGCCCGGAACTGGAAGTGTCTGTGCCTCACCTCTTAATTGGGAGCCACAGGAAAGATAATTTAATCCTGACAAAGTGTTGACAATCTGAAATTGTCAATTGATGGCAGCAATCAGTCAACTGAAGTATGAATAATATTACAGGGACATTACATGGTGCTTTTCGTGTATTTATAATGTGCATTTTACTTTAATTGTATCTCACAGTCATCTTGGATGTTTGGAGAAAATGGGAATCTTTCTAGTATTGGGAGGTGTGTGTGTGTGTGTGTAAAAAGGAGGGAGGGAGGGGGAGAGAGAAAAGAGAGAGAGAGATCACTTTTTTTTGATAAAATTTGCTTTTAACATTAATTAAATAACACTAAGGAATAGGCGCTCCTACAAAATATATTAATATGAAAGCAGTCACTTTAGTTGACATTGTTATTGCTGAGAACTACAAAGCCAGTTGCACTACAGTCCCCTGTGCAAGAGTCTTCTAATGTGAAAGCCGTTATTAATGTTGAAACTCCCTTTGATTATTGTGAAACTATGGGAACTACAAAGACTAGAGGTCACTTTCATGTTTGCCCTTTTCTCAATGAAACACATTGACTGATTCAACTTCAGTGACCACCCCCAACAAACCAGCTTCCACTTTGGTTTTCCTTTCTCTGGATCAATCCTCTTCATGGTTCCTTGTAATGTATTGAATGGTTCCTATCCCATCTACTAGATCTAAAACTTTTCTTTGTGCTCCGGAAGTTCATTTCTTGGTGGAAGGCAATACCGGTGGTGGGCTTCATTTTCCAAACAGTTCTCCTCCATAGTGGGTGCTGGGATCAACCTATGGATAATACCCTGGCAAATGGGACCTACAAACTAGAACACAATAATCAGAAAACAAGAAAGAATCCCATTTCTCTGATAATTCACTGAAATGCTTCGTTATTCCTGAGCTACCTAATTTGTGGTCAAGTTGAGAAATTTGTCTCATGACTAAATGGAGGAAACATTCTCCGTGTTTTTCTTTTTCTAGATCTGGTATTATTTTAAAAAACAATTGTTATTAGTTGCGAAGTCGTGTGTGACGCCTCGTGACCTATAGACAACATTCCTCCTGTCCTGTCCTGTACCATCCTCTGGAGTCAATTTAAGTTCATGCCTACTGCTTCGGTGACTCCATCCAGCCACCTCATTCTCTGTCGTCCCCTTCTTCTTTTGCCCTCAATCTCTTCCAGCATTAGGCTCTTCTCCAGTGAGTCCTTTCCTTTTCATTAGGTGGCCAAAGTATTTGAGTTGCATCTTTAGGATCTGGCTTTCTAAAGAGCAGTCAGGGTTGATCTCCTCTAGGACTGACCAGTTTGCTGGCCTTGCCATCTTCTCCAGCACCATAGTTCAACGGCCTCAATTCTTTCGCCCTCAGCCTTTCTTCTGTGAAAAAAAGTTTTATTGGTTTTTACAAATTTTTAAAAACAGGAAAAGGGTATAAGGTGTTAAAGAGATATTTTGAGGACATCTATGTCGGAGGTGTCAGCCCCCTCTGAGGCTTCATACAGAAAAAAAAAAAGGAAATACAATACATTTTTCATTTCCCTACAAAGTGGAAAGAGATACAAATATATCATTTTATATTCATGCAATCAATCATTTGTTTCTATAAACATCCAGATAAAGGTTATACTATATAGAAAAAAGTCATTTGTGAGATCTGAGTCTTTTAGCAATTGTGTCTTCCTCTCCCTGACCTCCAGTGGGTGGAGCTGTAGCCCCCCCCCCCCGTTCCCCCATTTTCATCCTCCAGGATTGGGGAATGTTTTTTAAGAAAGGCTTCTGCCTCTGCAATTGTTTTAATTCTTACTCTCCCCCCCTCCCAGAACACTAACATTCCCTAGGGCAGGGGTCCCCAACCCCCGGGCCGCGGACCGGTGCCGGTCCGTGGCTGGATAGGAGCTGGGCCGCAGGGCCGGAGAGGAGGAGGAGGGAGGAGGGGGCAGCCGACGGTGGGACTCCTGCGCGCCGCAGCAAAACAGCCCGCAGATTCCCTTCCTCCCTGCCCCCCCAGAGCTTCCCCAACCGGCATGCCACCCACTCGTCTTTTTCCAGGAGCTGCGGAGATTCCTCCCCCCCACCCCCACCCCACGGAGCCTTCTCAAGTTCCTGGAAGGAGCCTGACCGAGCGCACGAGGGACCAAGCGTGGCAGCGGCCGCCCAGGTGGGGCAGGCTAAGGCTAGTGAGCGAGTCGAGCCGAGCTGAGGAGACTCCGCGGTGGGGGGGGACGGGACGATGACAGACCGACAGAGAGAGGCATAGACACAGAGAGAGACAGGGTGGGAGGGAATCAGAGAGAGTGACACACACACACACACACACAGAGGGAGGGAGGGAGGGAGAGAAAGATAGACAGAGGCACAGAATGAGTGATTAAGTGCCTGAATGCGAGACAGACAGACACACACACACACACACACACACAGAGTGACAGAGATGGGCGGACGAAGGAGAGAGAGACAGAAAGAAAAAAGAGAGAAAGAGAAAGAAAGAAAAAGAAAGTGGGAGAGAGAGAGAAAGTAAGAGAGAGAGAAAGAAAGACAAACAGAAAAAGAGACAAAGGAAAGAAAGAGAAAAAGAAAGAGAAAGAGAGGGAAAGAAGGAAAAAGAGACAGAAAGAGAAAGAAAGAGAGGGAGAGAGAAAGAGGGAAAGAGAAAGAGAGAAAGAGAAACAAATAAAGAGAGAGAGAAAGAGGGAAAGAAAGAAAAAATGAGAAAGAAAGAAAGAGAGAGAAAAAGGGAGAGAAAGAGAAAGAAAGAAAGAGAAAGAGAAATAAATAAAGAGAAAGAGAAAGAAAGAGGGAAGGAAAGAAAGAGAGAGAGAGAGAAAGAAAGAGAGAGAGAGAAAGAGAGAAAGAAAGAAAGACAGAAGGAAAGAAAGAAAAAGAAAGAGAGAGAGAGAGAGAGAGAGAGAGAGAGAGAGAGAGAGAGAGAGAACTTATGACCACAATTGAGCCCAAAAGTTTGGTTGCTAACCAAGACCATTGTTAAGTGAGTTTCACATTTTCCAAATTGGCCACGCCCACCCAGTCACATGACTGCTGAGCCACTCAGCCGGTCCGCAGTTTTCTTTAAAATGAAACCGGTCCCTGGTGCAAAAAAGGTTGGGGACCCCTGCCCTAGGGCATCAACCACTTGAACCACACCCCCTTTTTATATAATCTTTTTGATAAAAAGGAATATTTCCTTCTTATTTCTCTAATCTTTTTCGGGATCTGTTTCAAAATGGCAATCTCATTCTGTTGATATATCAAGGGACCGTCTCTCTGTGCTCTCAGGATACCATCCCTCGTTGACCTTCTTACAAATTTAATATTTATCTCTCTGGGTACTTCATTTATTCTGGCATATGCTGAGTTAATTCTATAAATCAGATCGATGTCCCCCCAAATATCTTCTTTGCTCTTTTTGGTGTAATCTGCTAACATCGTACACATTAAATCTTTTAAATCTTCAGAGGCAGCTTCAGGAACATTTTGAAACCTTAAAAAGTAAGACATCCTTTCAAAATCCATCCTAGACATATGACCAGCTAAATCCACTATTTCCTTTTGAGAATTATTTATTTCTCCTCTCATCTCATCCGCCCCCCCCTCCAGTCCATCAATTCTTTGTTTGTTTTCTATTAGTGCTTTCTATGTCTCCAAAAGTTCTAATTTTGAGCTAACATTGTCTTTCCAGATCTCTTTTAATTCTTTCATGATGTTTTGAAGAGTTTCCTCTATTGCTGATAACTGTGTAGCTTCCACCTCCGTTTCTTTGGATAACATTGAAGTAATCTTAGGTTGGTGTGGCTGCTTTTTTGAAGCCATAATGAAAGTATTAAGTTCTTGTCACTAATATGGCGTCTGTTGGAGAGGTAGTCCGTGAGGCGAGGAGAGAACAAGAGTCAAAATCCAAATTTAGAATACACTTTGCTTAAAATCCAGAGAGAAAACAATTTTTAAGAACAGTCAAATAAGAAAAAAAAGAAGGCACATCTGGGAGGAATCCTAAAAGTCCATTGCCTTAATCCAGTGGTGAAAAGTTCAGTCCCATAAAGACGAGGGAATGTCAGCACATTTTAAAGATAAATATTTCTTACTGAGAACAAAGGAACGCCATCTTCCCCGCCCCTCTGGCAGCCGCGGAGAGCTAGTGAAAGTGTATAGCAATTGTTGCAAGACAGAGATACAAAGTTTCAGTATCAATCTTAAAGTAAAAGACTTTCATTTGTTGTTTAAAAATCGGATGTTGATTTCTCCACCTCCCCAAGCCCGGGGAACATTTTAAAACGCCGCTTTTTTTCCCTTTCTTAGGAGAGGTTTTACAAACTCCCTCCTCCTTCTTCTTTTAAAGCGAAAGTTGAAAGCATTAGTTTTGAATCACTCACAATCCACTCTGTAGCAATAACGGAGCCTCGGTGTTACCTTCAGCCGCGGCTTTCAGCCCGTCTTCAATTGCAGCAGCTGTTCCGGCTCTCCATTGGCGAAGGGGACGAAAGAGGAACTCCCCCCCCTGCGACTCGTTCTCCGGCGCCTGGGACGAGGCGGGAGCCACCCCCCCAACCGCCATTGGGGTGGGGGGACTCACCGCGAGCCGTCTGTGCAGTGGGGGCTCTTTAGCAAGAGCCCCCTGCCCCCGAAGGCGCCGCCGGAGCAACCCGCCCCCGAAGGCGCCGCCGGAGCAACCCGTCGAGGACCCGTCCGTCGCCTCCTGCAAACCGGAAGGAAGTCGCCCTCAGCCTTTCTTATGGTCCAACCTTCACAGCCATACATGGCAACTGGAAAAACCACAGCCTTGACTATACGCACTTTTGTTGGCAGGGTGATGTCTCTGCTTTTTAGTATGCTGTCTAGAAAAACAGTACAGTATTTCTTTTCTGTTTTGCACATTGTACACATTTTGGTAGTGAAATGTTGCAACAAGAGAAGTAGCATCACTGCCACAGTATCATAGATATATAATGCTTCAACCTCGGTGCTTAATATTTTAATGCTCTATTTCGCATCCTAATAACAGAAAGACAGCCATTCAGGGAGAACATGAGTACAAACTTTTTAGAGAGCAAAGCTTCTCTGGCTGGTTGCATTCAGAACCGGCTTTTGTGAGCCCACACTCTACAGAAATAAACCAACATTTTCCTTCTTTGAATAGCTGCCCCACTTCTCTCCCTTAAGATTACCCTGCCTCCCTTTATCCTTTAAACAAATTGCTGGCTAACCTTTGTGTGGTCTGACCTACTTTCCATCACTTTCTTCTACTCATACAATCTCATTGGTCTATGCAAATGAGTTTTGATAAAGATATATCCAAGGAGAGAGGAGGGGGGGAAAATCCCACAGAGCTCTGTTGGAAACGGAGCATTGAGAATAATGTGGCAAGACAGAGAGTCGATTTGCATATTTATAATCCATGAAGATTAATCTGACCAGAACAGTAACACTTGTTTAATGAATATTGCAAGTGACAGAGGCCCTAAGAAAAATAAATTACCCTGTTTGGATGTATGATAGTTTTATTGGCAGTTTCACCTTTCCTTGGCACTTTGGAACAAATGATAAATACGTAGCACAGACAAGGCCTGAGCTGCTGTTTGAATCTGCCGATGTCCTCCATCCCTGAAATATCTCCTTGAAACATATAAACTATGTTTTAATGTGGAGTCAGATGATATACATTTTTTTTTCTGGTAGATTTATAATTATCTCACTTTTGTCAGCCAAATCTGAATTATCCTCTTTATTTATTTTTAGTCATTCAGTTTATAGGCTGTTCACCTCAGGGTTGGGCTTCCCTTGTACAGTAAGTTTGGGCCTGCAATGGGAGACTTATGAAGGCTTTTCACAAGTCTGTATTGTATTTTTTTTTTTTAAAAACAGCTGCCAAAGCTCTAATCCAAAATATGGCATGGAGAACCTGGCTTCTCATTTGTGCCAAATGAGTTTGTATGAGCCGTTGCCCCTAACCATTACCCACTTTGAAGGCCAGTGTTACAGAAGTGATTTAGTGGTTTGAAAAATGCTGTGATGACTTACGTGCTGTGATCATTGATATCCACTTTCCACTAGCCCTACTAAAACTTTGATTTGGCATTGCTCATTTGAGCAATATGAGCTGAAATAAGCTAGAAAAATCACCAAGACCTCACAAAAACACAGGATTGAAAATGAGAGGAAGGCGAAATCCACAGCTGTCTCCACAAAATAATCACCAAGGCCAATCAAATATTTTTTTCCCTATTTATGACCCAGTAAACCCTTTTATTGGGGTGCAGTCGGGGGCAACTGAATGGAACTGAGTATTTTAACCAAAGAATATGAATAAAGTTGGGGAAATGCTTCGATGGAATAGTAACCAAGTATTGTCTGCAGATATTGTAAAAAGGAGTGATAAAGCTGATAAAACAATAGCTTTCTTACCATAAGCAACAATAAAGTTTAGATAGACAAGAAAAGATGCTAAGAAAGACCTGTTGAAATGCACCCCATGCACCTAGAAATGTGCAGATCAGGTAGTGGAAAAACAAAGAGGAAAATAATCCAATATTAACATTAACACTTAAAATTATAAAATGAGAAGTTTTTTCAGGGAAATTTTCAGCAGGTGGTAAGTCAAATCAAGACAGGAAAGGTAGAAGACCTCCATTGCAATTAAGGGGGACTCTTGCAGGAGCCTAGCTTCTCCATTCTGCCTTCCATATACAGTGGTTGGTTGCTAACCGGTTTACTACCGGTTTGCTCATGCTTGCGCTCGTGTGTGTGTACAACATTTCTATGGATGGGAAGTAACGGACTTAGGCTCAACCCGACCAAGACCGAGTGGCTGTGGTTTCCGGCTGCCCGATTCAACCAGCTTATTCCATCGCTGGCCATAGGGGGCGAACATCTTGCCCCTGTGGATGGGGCGCGCAATTTGGGTGTCCTCCTGGATTCCCGGCTGTCCATGGAAGATCAAGTGACAGCCGTGGCCAGGAGGGCGTTTTACCAGGTTCGCCTGGTCCGCCAATTGCGCCCCCTATTGGATCGGGACGCCCTGCGCACAGTCACTCATGCGCTCGTGACATCCCGACTGGACTATTGTAACTCTCTCTACATGGGGCTCCCCTTGAGGTGCACCCGGAGACTTCAGCTAGTCCAGAATGCAGCCGCGCGAGCAATTATGGGAACCGCTAGGTTTACCCATGTAACACCGCTCTTGCGCGAGCTGCACTGACTACCTGTCGTCTTCCGGGTGCGCTTCAAGGTGTTAATTATCATCTTTAAAGCGCTCCATGGCTCGGGACCTAGCTATCTGCGGGATCGGTTCCTGCCTCATACATCCTCGCGGCCGATTCGCTCCCACAGAGAGGGACTTCTCCGGGTGCCGTCCACTAGACACTGTCAGCAGGCGACACCCAGGGGAAGGGCTATCTCTGTGGCGGGCCCGGCCCTCTGGAACGACCTCCCCCCCGATATCAGGACGACCACGGACCTCCGCTCCTTCCGTCTTAAATTAAAGACTCACTTTTTCTGTCTGGCCGGCCTAGGATGAGTCTCTCTGCCTCTGGGGTTTTATGGGGAATTAGTATTATTTAGTTTTAATGGGAATTTTAGCGCAGGTTATATTTAATTTGTTTTTAGAATTGTTGTATGTATTTGGTTTTTATTCTACCTGTGCACCGCCCCGAGTCCCTGTGGGGAGAGGGTGCGGTTTTATAAATTAAAATTATTATTATTATTATTATCTGGGCAGAGCCTCCCACCACCACCACTACCAGTTCGGCTGAACCAGCAGCAACCCACCTCTGTCATACACTTTGTTTTGCTTACCCAAAATGTAACAGTGAAGAAGACAGAGGGATTAGTATTTAGGATTACATAAATGTATAAGAAACTTTGTTTGAATTTTATTTTCTTTGTTCATGCTTAAAAAATACAAAAACAACCCGAACCATTTATCTCATTTTTGCTTTGCAAAAGGGAAAAGTGATGGATCTTTGGCCTGGAGGCTGGATGGCTCATGACGCTTCTTAATCACTTCTGCAGTGCAGATCTTTCTGCCTGTCTGGAAACAAAGTTAAGTTAAATTCTTATTTTGGATTATATAGCTTGAGGGCCAATAAATGAATGTCCTGAAGAAAGTCTTTTCATGGGTGCCCCCACCCCGGCTATAGCATGCCTTCCCTGGTTATTTCAGCACCCTTCCTGAGCCAGGCAAAGATATTTACACTGACCAGGGTTTTTTGTTTGTATTATATCACTAACATTAAATTTGTAATGCTGCATATTTTTATTGATGCTATTATTGATTATATGATTATATTATTGATTATTGATTATATTATTGATTAAAGCAGAATTTCAGAATAGCACCCTGTTTCCCTGAAAATAAGACCTATCCCAAAAATAAGCCCTAGCATTTTTTTATGCATGTGACTAATATAAACTCTACCCCCAAAATAAGCCCTACGTAAGAGCTGTGCACTTGGCTGCCCGCCCATTCTGTCTGGTTGCTCGCTATGCCATGGCCATGAGACAAGGTGGTAGTGAAGCTGCCTCATGCGCCCCGCACTGGCTTACCTCAGGGCCCCCACAGTCAGGCCATCCATGCCCTGACACCTGCCTCATGACAGCAGCACCAGTAGCCACATAGAGCAGGAGCCCATGTGGCTATCGGCCCACTTCTGCTTGCTTATGGCTACAACACAGCAGGAGGCTGAGTTGTGTGCTGGTGCCATAGCCGTGAGACAAGGCAAATATCGGGGCATGGGTGGCCTGGCTACAGGGGCTCTGAGGTAAGTTGGTGTGAGCATGTGGGGCAGCTCCAATCCCACTGCCTTGCAGTGGCACTGATCCACCATGTGGCCTCCTGCCCTGCCACGAGCAAGCAGAAGAACTGGGCTTCCCAGTTCAAAGCACTACGTGGGAAAAAATAAGACACCCCATGAAAATAAGCCCCAGTGCTTATTTTGTGGCTCTTGGTCTCATTTGAGGGAAAACATGGGTATAAGCTTCCTAGACACAGCTTTATTTGGGTATGCAAGTTTATGTGGGGGTGGGGGTGTTGTGTGTTTATGTGTGGCTAAATAAATGAATAAACATACCTGATTATCATTCTATACACATCTTTACTTGCCCTATCTCTTGACCCAGCTTTTATGATTTATCTGAAATTAACTTCAGTAATGCCAAAGCTTCATAAGGAGCTGCAAGTTCCACAGAGGTTGGTTGTTGTTTTTTTAGTTTTTTGGTTTGGAAGAAACATTTCAGTTTTATGCTTATATATCAACTTGGATTAAAATGATAAAAATTAATTTCATAACTTCACTTTAGCACTTTCAAAATTGTTTATTTGACCATTAATACATTCAGCGTTTAGATTGGTTAAGCAATTTACCTAATAAAAATTAACAGTCATACTCAAAGTCTTTAGAACCTGATTTGACTGATGTGCAAAGATCAATTGATGCTTGATTTGAAAGATCAGCTGTAGCACCAATTGCTTATTTGATACAATTCAAAGCACTACTGTTAATTTGCATGATAAAGGATGGTCCTTCCTCACATCCAATGAACTGTTGAAGTTGGCCTGCAGCCAATGACATACTCTGTACCAAGTTGACAGGTGTATATACAAGGTGACTTAGTAAAGAGACTACTTCAGAAGTGGAAGAGAGAAACATGCCATAAGTTGTTTTTGAAGGGGAGGGGAAATTATTTATTTATTTATTTTATTTTATTCAATTTATATCCCGCCCTTCTCCAAAAAGGACCCAGGGCGGCGCACAGGAATTTAAAACAATATACAAAATAATACAAAACATATAATTTGAAATCTATTAAATAACGAAACCTGTGCTAAAACCAATTAAAATCCCCCAATTAAAACTATCTAAAATTAGTCGCAGCAGAGGCTATGCAAGGCCGGCTTGATGGAATAAGTGTGTTTTTAAACACTGGCGGAAGAGGCGGAGGTCGGTGATGGTGCGGAGTTCAGGGGGTAGGTCGTTCCACAGGGTAGGGCCCGCCACAGAGAAGGCCCTTCCCCTGGGTGTCGCCAGCCGGCATTGTCCGGCTGACGGCACCCTGAGAAGGCCCTCTCTGTGGGAGCGTATCGGTCTAAGGGATGTATGGGGCAGAAGACGATCTCGCATATAACTAGGTCCCGAGCCATGGAGCGCTTTGAAGATGGTCGTCAGGACCTTGAAGCGCACCCGAAAGACCACAGGAAGCCAGTGCAGCTCGCGCAGGATCGGTGTTATGTGGGAGCATCTAGGGGCTCCCGTAATCACCCGCGCGGCTGCGTTCTGCACTAACTGTAGCTTTCGAGTGCACCTCAAGGGAAGCCCCATGTAGAGAGCATTGCAGTAGTCCAGTCGGGATGTTAATAGAGATCCAAATGGATCCAATTCATGATCCGTTTCTGTTCTAGCAAAACAGTTGTCTTCCTATTCAGGTGACAGAGTGAGTAGGCAGTGAAGATAAACCTACTCAATCCAATGGGAATGAATGCACAGTGTCTACATTTTTAAGTTCCGGTGACTCTTAAGGATCTTTTGACCCACCTTTCTTAAGTTGTGCTTTTTGTGACTTCCTTTCCTTTTGGGTCAGAAAAATACTTTGAGGAAATGAGCACAGGCAAGCAACCTGGGGATAATAGGAGGGAAATGAAGTCACGTCATCATTTCCATGTGGTATTTTCTGACCTTTTAAACACCAGAGAATGAGAACTCTCTCACTGTAAATGTTGTGTGGGAATGACCTTGGGAGACAGAAGGAAGATAGGCAGCTAGACAGTGGTCAGATAATAGGAAGCTCAGTCCACAGGTGGGACAAAAACATGGGAAGCAATTTAGAAAGGACCCTTCTTAGTTTTCCAGAGGCTAAAAAGAGAGAAAAGGAGAAATACTTTCAGTCTTGAAATATTCTGTTAATGTAATAGAATTAGTTTATCTGGGCATGCTTCTTGCCTGGATAACCGTACAACACCTATGCCAGTCTTCCAAGACTTAAGAGTATTTCTCTTTTCAGAAATGCTTTCCTAGGTTCCTAAGGTTTTTGACAAAAGATATCACTGTAGACTTTTGAAAATTAGTTATCCGCTGGTTTTGTCTGCTGTTTTATACTAAGCTTCTGAAGGATCATTTGAGGTCAGTTGGAGTCCTTGAAATAATAGCTGTGTCTTCTGCATACAGCACAAGTGGAACATTTGCATCTGCTATTTTGGGATGCTGAAAGATCAAATTTGAGAGTTTATTTGCAAGTATGCAAACATAGATTGAAAAAGAAAGGAGCTAAAATGCAATTCTAATTCACTTATAGAGAGAGATTTTATCTGATAATGAGCCTTGTGGATTACACATTACTCTAATTCTGGACTCCTTGTGTCATTATTTTTTTTAAAAAAGAGATTAGGTACCAATCAATATCAATGTTCCTGCCTTTTTCCTATTACAAGTCTCAAAGAAAAATCTAAACTTAAAATCAGCAAAGGTCGAAAGGGAAGATTTAGGTATACTACTAAATTTCTCATTCAGGCAGTACAGGGCTATAATGTGACATATTTTTTGGAGCAGCCATTCATTCTTCCAATTTAAACCTTTACTAACTACATTCAAATAAGTGAATTGGTTAATAACTGCTACCTTAAAAATTAATAGCATAATGAGCATGAACATATGAGATTCCCCCCCCCCCCCCCAAGTTCAGTCATATCCAATTTTTGCAGATTGCATGGCCTGGCCTCTGAAGTTTTCTGGGCAAGATTTTACCCAGCTGACTTTCTGCCCAAGGCAGAACTAGAACTCAAGGCTTCCTGGTTTCTAACCTGATGCTTTAATTAGGACCAAATGGCTTTTTACATATGTAAGTTTCTACAAATGCTATATTAAATAATTAATTACTATACATTTCAGAAACTCGGAGGACTGCATTTTACTTTTTCTAAATCAAAAATTAAGCAAAAGAACAAAGCTATCATGCATTTATGAAAAGGAACTCCTTTTTCACTTCTGGCATTTCAGCTGGTATTTTAAGCCAGGTGGGTGTTGTTCTTAGCCAGTGTTTCTCAACCGTGGGACTTTAAGTCCTGTGGACTTCAACTCCCAGAATTCCCCAGCCAGCTTTGCTGGCTTGAGAATTCTGGGAGCTGAAGTCCTTCAGACTTAAAGTTGCAAAGGTTGGCGACCCCTGCCCTAGGCCATCCGTCTGGTAAATTTGCAAGATTCGTTTCTCTCGCCTTGTACACATATACATCTGAACTAGACTATGTTGTTTCTCTGTGTCCTATAATACATGTAGGTATATGCATAATTTTGTATTGATTTGTTTGTTTATATTTTTGCCATGTTTATGTTGCATATATTGAAGGTAGCAACCAGGATTACCTTCCATACTGGTTTGCAACTGTGAGTGCATGCATGTGCACAGCCTTCTGCGCATGCACTTTTGGAAAAAAAAAGGGGGGGCCTAAATGGGATGCCATAGAGATGGGGCAGGTGGGCGGGGCCACCCATGATTTCCACTAACGGTTCGGGTGAACTTGTCCGAACCGACAGAATACCACTCTTGTAATGACCCTTTGAGAGCTGTATGCAACGAAATTTCATTTTAATGTATTGGTGTACATTTAAAGTGACAATAATGTTATTCTAAGTCTAAGGAATAGGAGAAATAGTAGCATCTACTGCTGGCAGTAATTTCTGTCATCTGAAAAACTGTCTACCTGAACTCACTTCTTTTCACAACAGAACATGCTGGAATATGAAAGTCACTTTGCCAGCCTTCATCCTTCTGGGGGAAGAATGCTGAAGGATGTGATTCTGAGTCAGCTTGAAGCTTTGCACCTCCTCCTCAACAACAGGTGCCCTCCAGCTGTCTTGCTTACAACTCCCACAATCCCTGGTTGCCCACTTCTGTTCCACAAATTAATCATGGAACAAAGAGATATTTAATGACTCCTCTGTGCTATGCATTTGGTTTCTCACTTCCTACACTTTCAGTCCATAAGAAGAAAGCCTCACTTCCACTGGGTAAAAGCCTCCATGCCCCCTGCTCCTCTGTTCAATTCCACCATCGATGCTGGGTTGAAACCAGGAAAGATGCAGCATCGGGACTCAAACTTACATACGAAGATCCCCCCCCACCTCCCCAGGCCGGTTTCTTTGGCTTCATGATTGCCGCACTTACAGAAAGGTTTGCATACTCAGGATTGTGGTTGTGTCCCTACGGCCATAGAACTGTTCACATTGTTTCTAATCAACTTTCTGTCATCATCACTCTTGATAAGGCAGCCTCTCAGGGAGGGAGTTAGTTTTTTGCAAACTGCCAAGCAAGTATAGCTCAACACATGTACACAAATATTTTGGCTTGGGGAGGGGAAGGTAGGCAGGCAGATTATGTTTACTGACTGCTTTTTGTGAATTCAGAACAAAAGTCCTGGGGGAGGGTGGGTGAAGGAACACTCAACCGTTTGAGGGCAGCTACTGCACAGACTGCTGGGTGAATATTCTCTGCAAATTCTAGACCTGAAATAACATTGGCATAAATGCCAACATAGATCTGAACAAAGGGAGACAACACTCAGGACTGTTCAAATTCATCTCAACATAGATTGCATGGGGCTGTTGGAAGACACATAATGTAGCGATTCTCCCTCCAAAGTGATCGCAAGAGAAGTTGAATTTATTAAGCTGGGTTCATAGAAATATACCAAATCCCCAAGTTGTAGCATCTTATAATTCCATTGTTATCTTGTCCATCGTAATAAGTTCTGTATCTTTGGCCAAAGAGATCCATGTTAAGAAAACAAAAGATAAATCTGTGTGATTTATATTTTCTCCACTTGCACCTGGACCCTCATCAAGAATACATCTCTGTGGGCCTTGCTTTGTTGGATCTAGCAAAGCCATTCTCATTCCTCCTGGCATGCAATTAGCACCTGGAGAACAGCATTACGGACTTATCAAATTGGGCCATCTGTGGTCTTGGAAGGCTGCCTGCTTCTTCCAGACGTGTTTGTCTTTGGGTCTGTCCCCTGAATAGACATTTCAAAGGCTTTCAGGATATAAACTATTCCTTCCTTTTCATCTCTACTGAAAAACAATTACATTCCAGAGGAAATGTCAGCATGACAAAATTGCTTTTAACTGATTTATTTTGCAGGTGAGTATTGGCTTCTTTGTTTTTCCCCTTCAAAGAAAGGATGCATTATAAATGTGATCAGATTGGGGGGAAGGAGGAAGAAAGTAAATTCATCATTCACTCACAAAAACCCAAACCTAGAGGTTTAATGAATGATGGCGTAAGAAATGAAACAGCATATTAAAATAAAATGTCCACTTCATCCAGAAACAACACAAGATTTCAAATTGAAGTAGAACTAGAGGTTTATCCAGTCAATGTTTGCTTAAAACTAATGACATTTCCTACCATTTTCAAATGTATGAAAACCTCCACAAACACTCTAAAAATAAACTTAGCACAGTTAAGAACAAAGAAAAAAACCCAAGCTCCATCCTTAGGGGACCCTATCCACTTTGCATCTTCCAGCCCCTTACCAAATGTGAAGGCTGCCTCTGACTTCCTGAATTAGACTGGAGCAAAGCATTCACGGCTGCACATCAAAAAGATTACCAATACCACTTATCTCTTATGTCAGTGACCCCTGCATCTAAAGCAAACAGTTTTGGGAGCTACATACACACACAAATTTTCCTTAACGTCATGCTATACAATCCTTCCATGGTGTTTGCTCCCTAGGTCAGTGCCTTGCCTCATTGATTAATTGATTAATACCTTAATTATGAACTTGATCTGAAAAAGGAATGATCACGTTCCTCTTATTTCACTGCGCAGAAGGGCTCCGAACAGTGTGGGCTAGGAACAGCTGCCCCAAACCTGATTATGTTTTCTAGAAGATATGTTCTACATGCTATAATTGGGATGAGTCTGGATCAATCAAATCAATCACCAATAAGCTGGTGAACCAAGAAGATTAGAAGAATGCAGAATCCTCAATTACTTAAACACACTGTAGTGTTTTTTTTTTATGTATTCCAGAATGAAATTCACACAAAAATGAAGCATTTTCCCATGCGTACTTTGAGCCTACAGAATGGATTGTTTTCTCAGTAGTTCTTTTAAGATGATAACTTATAAGTAGAAAAGCTCGGGGGTGGAAAAGAGGACTTTAAAATAGGTAACCAAAGCAAGCCTTTATAAGCCAGTAAATAAATCCCTCATCTTCTCTTTCCATACTGTCAGAAGCTTTCCTTCATAATACAGAAGAAATCTAAAGTATTTATTCACAGTTTGAAACTGCAAATAAATGGCTATTAATGATCCTGCTCTATTTCTTCCAGACCACAGAATAGATCATCTTCCTCCTGTGGAATTCTGCTCTTAGTTAAGCTCCAGAATAATTCACCTTTATGCTGTGAATGAAAGCAGCCACTGGACTTGTGCCATAGTGCTTACATGCCTCATTGCCCGCAAGTGCTTGGTAAATTACAGTGCATGTTGGGCTCCAGCATGGAGTGGGGGACATGCAAGAGCCACCATATGAAGCACTAGGTGACTTCAGTATTCTACTTCTCAGCAAGTCAGATTTAAAGGCCAGCTACAGAATGTTTAAGAAAACATTCTTCAGAGCTACCTGGAATCCCTTAGGTTTCTTCATTCTCTACAAATGACCTAGCCTAATTTGATCTCCTGCCCTTGAGAAGAGACTAGTCTGCAACCTTGCTAGGTAGTGATTCATAAATGACATGAGTATTACTTCTGATCCTAAGTGGTGGGAGGAAAGAAACAGATCAAGGCTATGACAGGCCTCATGATTAGATCCTGAAACAATTTCTGTGAAATCTATAGAAAACTTGGAGGCCATGAACCTCTGAGCCATGCCTGTTAAATCATCCACAGCATGAATTCTGAAGTGCCTCAAACATAAAGGTCATTGGTTCTCTAGCACTTCTTAGAGAAATGTATTTTCACCCTTGGCTAAAGGGCGAGTGGACTCCAATTCCACTCATGATGATGAGGAGGAGGCTTCAGTTCTCAGAATTCCTCAGTCAGCCATGAATTCTGGGAATTGAAGTCCTCACATCTTCAAGAGTTCAAGTTTAGAAACGCTTCTTAGGCTGTTTGCATCAGTTCACTCAGAAACTCTGATGAGTGAGGAGAAACATAACTAGGGTAGACTAGCGAAGGTAAGAGAATAAGAAATGATACTAAATTATATTTGGGTTGGCGGAAATACCATCCCAAGGAAACGTAAACTGAGTTTTGAAATATACACCAACAATAATAGAAAAAGAAAGGGAGAGAGGAGGAGAGAATGAAAGGAAGATGGGGGAAAGAAGAAAGAGGTAAAGAGAGGAAGATGAAAGGGAGAGAAAGAGAAAGAGAGAGGGTAGGAAGGGGAAGAGGAAGAGCAGGAGTAGGAGAAAGGGAAGGGAAGAAGGAAGGGGAAGGAGAGGAGGAAGGAAGAAAGTAGAGAAGGGAGGGAGGGAGAAAAGCAAGGGAAAACAAGGAGGTGTTACAAAAGAAGGAAGGGATGCAATAAATAAAGCAACCCAAAATGTACATTATAACTTATCAAATGAAATAATACATGTATAAGAATGATAAATGTAAAGAATAACAATTATGTGAATGTATACTTAAAATGGTATGGAAGAGAATAAAAAATAAATAAATAAATTCTTTGGGGAAAAAAGAAAAAGAAACTGCTGAGAGGCGGAAATAATTTTCTGTCTTAATTTGAGCATGAAATTGAAACTGCTGAATCCCAGGGATTTAGTTTAACTATGGACAATCCCAACACCCCCTTCCTCTCCAACAAATCTGTACCACTTCATTAAGGTGTAGCTGGTTAAAAGTTGCTGGCCCAACCAGGCTTCTCCACCACATTCTAATTTGACTCTGCCTGATTGACAGGGGAGTACATATGCTTCCCGTTATTAAGAAAAAACATACACAGCAATAAGCAACACACAGAAAAGCTTTGTCATTTATTTCCACTCCTTGCATAAACTGTCTGTCAACAGTTCTTTCTCTGACTGCCAAATCAGAAAAACAAATCTGACTTCCAGTTATATCATCGCAGGAAGAATACAGAGGTGAAGGCTAAAGGCCTGGCCTCGGCCCTCTAAAGCAAATACTCCTTGGGGATTTTGCTGATGAGGGGTTTCTTTAGTGAGATCATCTACTTAGTTAAATATCCCTCCCCAACCCATGTCAAGTTCTGCGGCTGCAGTTAGAGAGAATAAAGGACACGTTAAATTATCTATTTATCTTGCATGAGTCATTGAGAGAGACAGAGTGTGGAGTGTGTTCCTTCCTCTCTTTTGGAAAGGAAACTAGACGAGTCATCTCCGATCTAGCCAGCTTGGAACACAAAAAGAGGGACAAAAAAAGAGGACAATGAGGTAATTTTGAAAGCCATTATACTTCTTGAGAGAGGGAGGTTCAACTGAGCAGAAAGTCACACCCAGCTGCTGTAACCGCTTCTGTATAATTCAGCATACAAACAGACCCCTCAATTGCTACCTTGAGCTGTCAGCAATACACAAGGCTTCCAAGAGGCAAGAAATTAAAATATCCAGCGATGTTGTTTCCAAATCTCTTTGAGCTTGGTCTGAAGTGAATGAAACTAGTGATCCATTGAGATCTGGCTGCTGTTCAGTCAGGACACCTCTCGTGAGAGAAACAAAAGAACTCTTCCTTTGTATCATTCTGGAACACTGTTCTTTTGATGGTTGGAGACAAGTGCTCCTCTTTGCGTTTCAGATCAAACGCAGTTATTCATGACATCATCCCTATCTGGTGCCACAATTACTGAAACAACTCCTGTGCCAAAATGAACCAATATTATTTTTAAATAGATTTCTCCATCAGGTCATCAACATGTGGATGAATGTTGTGTGAAACGTAATTAAATATTTGGGAATCAGTATAAAACTCACAATGGCTTCTGTTAAATGTATCTCAGAGAAAAACTTTGAAATACAGTAGCAACAATTTTTTTTTAAATCATGGGAATTTGCCTGATTGCATCATCATGCAATTCATTTCAGCATTATGGTGGATTGCGGTGGATAATATAGGTTCAGATGACCATAGTATAATATCCATGCATTTCTTATCAGCATTTGAAATATCGAATGACTTGGAAGAAGCTGAAAATCCACAAAGTGTCTGAGATTTTGGTCCTGAGTTACTTAGGACATTAAAAGAACTAAGTCCCATCTTACATGGAACTGGAAATAATTAAGCAGGCAATCATTTTTTTTAATTGACATACTAGACATACATTGGCCCACCTTAATTCAAATTCTAACTACCATGCTTGGTATTATTTTAAGCTTCTGTCATCTAAGATAGTCCATGTATATTGTTTTGCAGTAATCCAACTGAGACATTACCTAACTGTAAATGACCTTACTTGCAATCTTGCTTCGAAGCTGATCTCAAATAGGTCAAAATGACCAGGAAAATATTTTTGGCTCAACAAAAATGAAAAATGATGAAGTTAATGATCATAGATGCTCACCTCAGACTAAATACCAGCATGGCATAGATAACTTTAAGGAACAACTAGAATAAACCCCAGAACAATACAAAAATGCTACAACCACCATCAAGGCTATATCTCAACGACAAGCTGAAAAAAGGAAAACAAAACTCCAAAACCAAACTGCTCAAGCTAAAGTCCAGAAACCAAAGAGGTACCTGAACCTGAATGGGTAATCATATACTGTATATCCAGCCAATCGCTATCCATTACAGACTACAGTAACCGCCATAAAAGTCTCAATTTTAGCACACACAATATTGATCAGTTAGACTTCTTTGCAGCCTTGCAAGCAGCATTTACTGTAAAACCACAGAACTTGCCACAAATATCCAGAAATCATACATTAGATCGGAAGTGCACAGAAGCAGAACCAACACAAAGCTGTGCTCAAAACTTAAAGAAGGACCAAGCTATCACCATCCTCCCAGCAGACGAATACCGAACCATGGTTATTATGAATAAAACATGATATATTCAAAAAGGCGAAGAATTAGTGGGATACAAAGAAACCTACATCTCAATAAACATCAATCCAGTACAGAAGCTGGATAACATGATTAAGAGGCTGATCAGCAACTCAACCAGAAAAGAATTACAAAAGAATAAGGCAGGTGAAAAACAATGGACCCTTCTGGCCATACCTCTGTGGATATCCCAAAATATTCAAGCCTGACATACTTCTTTGTCCAATTGTATCATTATTAGGGACCCCAACATACAACATAAGAAAACGACATGAAAAGCTTGAACAGAACAGAGTGAATGTGTCACGTGTGCCTCCTTCAATAGCCCCGACTCCATTGGTTTAGAGCAGGGGTGTCCAAACTTGGCAATTTTAAGGCTTGTGGACTTCAATTCCCAGAATTCCCCAGCCAGCATGGCTGGCTGGGGAATTCTGGAAATTGAAGTCCACAACTCTTAAAGTTTCCAAGTTTGGACACTTCTGGTTTAGAGTAAAGGTACTACTGGATATGAAGTGAAAACAGTGAAAGTAAAGCTAAAGATCTGAGGCTAAATGGCGCGAACCTGTACATAATAATAATAATAATAATAAATTTAATTTGTTGACCGCTCCCTCTCCCCAAAGGGACTCGGAGCGGTGCACAGGGCAAATAAAACAATAAATATACACACATAATAAAAACAGATTAAATGATATCCCTGCGCTAAAAATCCCAGTTAAAGATTACTAAAATCCCCATCTAAAATTATTAACAACCCCATAGAAGGGAGACTACCCTAGTCCGGCCAAGCAGAACAGATATGTTTTTAGTTTTAGACGGAAGGAGCGGAGGTCCGTAGTTGTTCTAATGTCGGGGGGAAGGTCGTTCCAGAGGGCTGGGCCCGCCACAGAGAGAGCCCTTCCCCTGGGCGTCGCCCGCTGACAAAGTCTAGTGGACGGCACCCGGAGAAGTCCCTCTCTGTGTGAGCGAATAGGCCGTGTGGATGTATGAGGCAGGATCCGATCCCGATCCCACATATCAAAAGTTTACCCAAATCCCTCCATCCAACAACCCCAAGCTAAATGTTCAATCTCCAACCCCCAAGGTTGTCATGTGGGAGGCAACTTCAGGTGGCCTCATCCAGCTGTTATGCAGAGACAGTTGGCTTTGACCACACACAAACATGAGCCTTCAGCATGCGCAGAAGATGGTGAGAACAAAACTCCCTCCTCAAGATATCTCCTCCAGCACAATTCCCCTCCCAAATACCAAAAAAACCCTCCCTCCCCATTATGCTGGCAGCCAATAGCAAGCAAGCAATATAGAGGTTGACAGAATGTTCCATCAACCACCCACTACAGCATCTTCATAAAAATCAAAGATCTAATAATAGAAGAAGATGGCATTATTGTTTCATTCGCTGTCACAGCACTCCTTGCATTCCTAGATCCAGAACTGGTGAAAGGTACTACATGGTAGTAGTACCACAGAGCACACACTCAACCACACCAAATACACCAAGCTGAAAATACCCAGACTCATAGATCTTCTCAATCTCTGCCTCACTGCCCACTTTAAGTTGAGGGACAAACATACCAACAAATCAGAGGAAAACATGGGACCATCATTCTCATGGCTCATAGCAAAAACCACAATACGGTAACTAGAAATTATAGTACTCCTACATATATAAAACCAAAAGTATGGTTCTGAAGAAGCTTCTTGGATGAGTAACAAAACATCTTCAAGGAAAAAACCAAGAAAGTTCAGTTGCCCTTTGAAAAAGTACCTTTGGGACAACCACGACCTGGATGACTGAGAATCTCCATAGACAAATCAAGCAGAAAATAATATCCTAATCAAGGAACTACCAAGGTGAAAGCTACTTTCTCCACCAAAATGGTTAGGGCAAACTACTGTGTATAAACAGGGAGAAAACCCTCCCTCATTTGTACTGATAATATTCCCTAGTTAAGGCAATGAAATGTCTGCAAGTAAACCAACCTCAGAGAATACCATGAACAGTTCATCCCTGAGCTACATATATTTGGAAAATATTTGGAAAATATTTGGAAAATATTGGGAAATTCTTATTCCAGAGTTTCTCGGGGAATATTATAGAGAATTTATTGGGAATGTACAGCCAGAATGTATGAGTGAATGGTGAGTTGTTGTCAGATGACTTGTTCTTTTTTCTCAGAGTTTTCTGTCTGGCTCTGAGATGGAAATCTTTCATATCAACTGCTCTGCTATGCTCAGAGGTACCTTGGATTAAATTTGGGATTTATGTACACAAGACAGGAGCTTTGATGTCTCCTGTTAGTAAAGGACAAAATCTAATCAGGCTACAGTACTCTTTTTTCTTTTTAGATTGTTGCTGTAACTTTTCCTACTCATCTTATACAACTGTATGATGAGAAAACTCAAGATTCAAAATTAATTCACTATAAAAATAGATACTTGTGATCTATTGAGAGAAGTCACTGGCTGCTTGATCAAAAATATTGAAGCATGCACTTGCACGTGTATGCGCTGAGTTCCCTGGAGCCCATAAGAGAATCTCTAGATCCATAATCTTGCTACTGCATTCATAAACCTATTCTTCTTCCCACATTCCTGGGAGATCCATTTTGATTTTCACAGGCTTCGGTGGTCTCTTTCTATATCAGATTAGGTTTGACTGACAAATCTGTTTCAATTTTTTCTTTCATTTTTGGGGGGAGGGATTTCTCCCCATCTACTGCACCATAGTTAAATTTTCTGTTTTGGAATTGTATTAGCAATGAAGAAGGTAGGTAGGTAGGTAAGTAGGTAGGTAGGTAGGTAGGTAGGTAGGTAGGTAGGTAGGTAGATAGGTAAGAAACGGAAGAGGGGAAGGAAAGGGTGGAAGGAAGGAGAGAGGGAGGAAAAGGAAGGAAGGAAGGAAGGAAGGAAGGAAGGAAGGAAGGAAGGAAGGAAGGAAGGAAGGAAGGAAGGAAGGAAGGGGGATTATTTTAAAACAATTAGCAGTGTTAGGCGTCTGCGTATGTGTGTACGCATATGGAAAAGGAGGGTGGAAATGTTTAGGAAGCAATTATCTTTCCAAACAGGTTAACTAATAATTTTCCTCTTTTACTTCACATGATATAGCATATAACAAGACTGATATAATTTCAAAAGCCTTTTCACTAACATTTATCTTGTTGCAATAGGACCTTACAATAAGATGCAATAGAGTGGCCCTGACGCCATCAATAAATATTTCCGTTACTAGAAATATTTTCAAATTGGATTTGAAAATCCTTCCAAGTCAATGGCAAAAGATTAAGGGAATGCAGCAGGTGGCACAGAGTTAGTGAGAATTGCAAAGATGCCTAACTGCTAATGAAAACTTCCAGCGGTACAAAAGTGCCAAGAGTATCACTAAAAGCAGAAAGCACTGTGATGAGATTCAAACCTTTTTAACCTTAATTTAAAGCTTCTAACCTGCTTTCTCTAACATGTCACCCTCCAGATAGATTCAGTGTCAACTGCAATTACCTGAGACAGCACAGTCTCTGGGAATGGGTGTTTGATGAGTCCAGGTTGGCAGGACAGGAGGTTACTTCAGTTGCATCTAATTTACCTCAGCAACATGACTGAAATGTCTTCTCCGCTTGACAGATATCTGAAGGCCCAGCTGAAATCCTATTAGTGCAGAAACAACAGCCAGGCATATGCCAAAGGGACATTGCCAAAGGCTGGAAATTGTTGGTTTTTCGAGTCCAAATAATATTAGACAACTTGTGACCTTTCAAATCTTCATTTCAGAGATATTTCCTTACCAGATTCCTCAATGTGTGCAAGAATGGCAGAGCTTCTAATTTACCTGAAAAGTTCTTAAAAATCAGGGAGATATTAAAAGTTGTATTTGCCTTGAAAGTAATCCCAGACTGAATTGTGCACCACAGTTTAACATCAGGAGTTGACCACAAGAAATATATTTTTTATATTTTGTATTATGTCATAAAACCTTTTATGGTAATTTTATGTCATTAAATGTTTCATTAAATTTGACAAATTTTAATTCCATCGGTGTCATGGCTCCTGGATTTTGGATGCACTCTATAAATTAGGCCATTTGAGATAACTGGATTCAAAAAGATATTGCCCTATAATGCACCATTTCACCCCGTTAAAGGTTACAGACAAAGAGATTTTAGTAAATACAGTATTTGGAAGCCCCCCTTCCCCAATATGAGTAGTGTCTTTTGAAGGGGAAAAAAAAAGGAAGCTAGTCAGGACAGATTTGCTTTCATGGCACAACTCAACTGATATCTGTTTATAGCTGTCCAGACAAGGTTGATAATTACCTCTTTCAAGCCTGTGGTTCTTGAATGGCTTATTCCACCATTGGCTATTCAAATTACTTTTTCTTTGTCCTTGGGAAGCCTCCAAATTTTATATAGCCATGATGGCGAACCTATGGCATGCGTACCATAGGTGACACACAGAGCCTTCTCTACCAGCATGCGAGCCGTCACCCCAACTCAGCTCCATCGCATATGCACACTGCCTCCCGTCAGCCAGCTGATTTTCAGGTCTCTGCCATGCATGCGGGGGGACAGGGTGCATGCAGGAGACGCTCGTGCATGCACGGGGGGGTGCACATGCATGGGGGTGGGGGAAGCACACCCCCATGACCTGTTTTTGGTCCCAGAAGGTTTCAGGACAGCCTGCTAGGACAAAAACAGGATGCAGGGGTGGGTGGTGTCGTGTGTTCATTGCATTATGGATGCAGGCACATGCTCATGCTGTTGTGCATGCTTGTGCTTTCGGCATGTGACAACAAAAAGTTAGCCATCACTGGTATATAGTTTATTATGGCCAATTTAAAAGGAATATTATACCCCCATAACATTGCTAATACACAAAGAACAATGCCTTCCTCATATTTGAACCACTACATGAAATTCTGTAGACTTATAGTTCCTGATGGTTTGGTTCCACATTAAGATGTGGATAGTGGGAAACTGGTTTATATCCATTGATTGACTTTGGGCCATTGGCTCTTGCTCAATTTAACTTTGTTTATGAGGTAGAGTTTACAAAGATAAAATGAAGGGTGTTCCTCCCATAAGCCACTTGGAGGTCCTGGAAAATAAGAATCCAACAAACAAATGGGTACTTGGTCTATAGAAGACAATATATTTAGCTCAGGGTTGAACTGTGGATTCCTTAGTGCTCTCTAGGTTTAATTATTTGTTTGCAGACATTTTGTGACCGGACTAGGTAATACCTTCAGGACTAGAAGGGAATATGGTTTTTTCTCTGTTTGTATACAATAGCTTGTCCTATAAGTGTTGGTGGATGTTTTTTCTCCTTGGAAGATCCTTGATTAGGCTGTTGCTTATTGTCTGATTGTCTGATTTGGCAGTTCCTTGATTAGAGTAATCAGCAATCAATCACTAGATAAGCAGGGATTAAAACCAACATCAGGATTAATACTATACAAGCAAGAAAGCAAGCAAGCAACAAACATTACCCTAATCAAGGAACTACCAAGGAAAAAACAACCAACCTCCACCAATAATGACAAGTCAAGTTACTGTATCTAAACAGACAGCAAACCTCACTCCCTTCTAAGCACTAAAAATGTTAACTAGTCTGGTAATGAAAGACTGACAACAATCAGTGTGTATTGTATGTTAACGGAATTCCAAAATGGAAAGAATAGTCAAAACATCCCTTACTTATGAAGCAGTACATCTGCTGCTCCAATTTGTCTTACTTAAATTAAAAGAATGGTCTGGAAAAAATTTTGCTCAAATGTATCTACTCAGTTTCACTCCCCTAGTGAGAAACTCAAATATGACATTTCCAGTTTCAGCTGGAAATTGCAATAACCCAAATCATATTTTCCTTTTCCATTATTTCATTTCTGTTGATTGATTTAGAATGAGGGCTGGAAGCCTGAATAATGTTATTTTCAGGAACATCTTAAAATCATTGTCTCTCCCTGAGGTTGCCTAAATCCCTTTATGAAAGGCGGGGGGGAAATGTCTGGGGAGAACCGTGGGATTTTTCTGAGCAATATGAATTGGGGTGTGGAGCAAGAAAGCTTTACTTATGAGAGGATCTAAGTCTGATGTGAAGCCTTTCATCTCTTTCAGCCATTCCTGTTATTGTATTATTCAGAAAGTAACCAACAAGTGAATGGTGGGAAGAAGAAAAAATTCAGGCCTTGAATTCTTCAAATTCAGTTATCTAGCCTCTAAACTGGAGGAATTGTCAGGGTCCTAAATTATTTAAAGGTATGGACTGAAAGAGATACTATATTAAAGAAGTACCATGTTGAAGGAAGTTTCAAACTAACCTCAGAATGCAAAAGAACGGTCAACCTTCCATTGGAAAGTTACATAAATCTTCCTAAGGGCAAAAAGTGAAATAATCCAAACCATTCTTTTATGATTCTTTAAAGAGATATGCGGGCTTCCCTTTGTTGAACATACCCAAGCTGAAACTAGAAAATTATCTGTTGTGGATGCTTTAATTTGGATTCATTGAGAAGGATTAGCTTTGATGACCTGAGGGGGCCTTCCAGCTCCGTGATTACACTTGAAACCTAGTTATTAAGTGCCCAGATACTATGTTTGTAAGTTTGATGGGGTGTGTGTGTGTATGAGTGCGTGCGTGCATACAAGTTGGGAGATGATTCCACAAAGGCTATTGCAACATGATTAATCAAACAAGAAATATTTCCATCTATCTCCCACTGTCATTTGTCTAGGATGATCTGAGGATTCCTGCACCAGGCAGAGGGTTGGACTTTCAAGATCACTTCCAATCTCCCAATATTTACACGTTCATCTCTATAATCTTATGATTCATTGATTCTCCATTAATTGCACCAGCAAAAGCACTTAGACTTACAGTATATAATGCTTCATAGTGCTTTTACAGCCCTCTCTAAGCAGTTTGCAGAGTCAGCCTATTGCCCCCAATAATCTGGGTCCTCATTTTACTGGCCTACGAAGAATGGGAGGCTGAGTCAACCTTGAGCCAGTGAGAATTAAACTGTTGGCAGTGAGTTGAATTAGCCTGCAATACTGCATTCTAACCACTGTACCCCCACGGGTATGAAAGAGTGTATGTATATCTGTGAATTTCATAAAAATTAACCATTCTACATTACAGTATGTTTAAAATTGATTAGGTGTATATAGGATTCAATTTGGATCAGTCACTGGTACCAGAGGTTTAGTCTTCTCAGCTTTCGGACCTTTGCTAGAGCCCAACCTCAGGGAACTTCTCTCTAGTAACGTGTGTGCTTTGGGCTATTCTGTGTGTGGTATTTTAATAGTGCCTTGCTGTGTGTGACTTTTTAATTGTTGATTGGGATATTGACGGCTGGCTATTAAGTAGTTGGTTGTTGTTGTTTTGTGCTGCCAAGAACATGCTTCTAAAATAAATAAAGTTTTTAAGAAGAGACTGGACAGTCATTTATCTGAAATGGTATAGCATCTCCTGCTTGAGCAGGGGCTTGGATTAGAAGACTTCCAAAGTCCTTTCCAGCTCTTTTCTGATGGATTGGATTGGATTGGTTGGTTGATTACTTAACAAGCTGGTTGACTGACAAGGAGCCTGGCTGCCAGGTTTCAGTCATTTCCCTGATATCAAATATACACCTTCCCTGATTAAGAGTATATATGATATTCTTGTGTAGTGGTGATCTAATACGGTGCTTTATTAGTATTATTATTATGTGACCTCAAAGACTGATGTAGTTAATTGGGCAAATTTAGAACAGTAATCTGAGTACCAATTTTGTTCCTCATTTAGTGGTTTCAACAGGGTTGGAATTATATATTCCTTCTCCATCTACCAACATGGTCAACAATTAACAACAAACCAGGAATCTTAACCTGGTTGACATGAGGGAATTGTAGAACAATACACATCGAAAGGATCTGATTAGGAAAAGAAAAATAAAGCAACTAAGCTAATGAATTGGAAATGTAGTAAAATTAGCCCAGAGTTGGGGACATAACAATAAATGTAGCTCTTCATCAGAAGCTATGAAAACAAATTTGTTGCAAAAGGCCGGTTTTCTATATTCTATTCAAAAATAATCTGAACATCTATTGACTTTAGGAATTGGAATGTAATATTGGTATTAAATTGGAAGTTAAGAAATGTCTTCTTACTAAACAGCTTAGATAATATTCTGATCATGCTTCTATTCTCATTTACGAATGATTAATTATTATGCTGCTTGTGGCTTTAACTCTATAGGCTTAAACTAATATTTTGCAATGATTACTGTATTATAAGAGCTTTTATCTTTACATGTTTTAGAACCTTCTACGTGCTGCCTTGTGAGAGTAATTAAAATATTTCAATTAATAAATAAAAGGTACATTTATCTGAAAAATGGAGGTTTGAATCTATGTAAGCTGTCACTATATTGTAATTCAGGGTACAGTTCTAAACTCTGAGAATTTTATAAGATTCCAGCTCTAGATTTTAATACAAATTTATTAATGGATACATAGATTTGCAGACCATATTCTTTCAGTACTAAAAATAGTATCATTAGTTTCTACAATACAGTTGGCACCCTGCCAATGTAAATGTAATTCTAAAGAGGGTTGTCCTAAATTGAAATTAAAAATATTTTCAATTAGATATGTATATTCCACGGCTAATTTGAAAAGAAAATAATACCCTCTTGGCCAAGACCACTCTGTTCTTTTCATGCTAACTTTCAAATATGAACCATTTCAACCAAGTAGCTTTTCCTGTTTCCAAATCCCAAGAAAATAGACTTTCATTGTCTTCCATGTTTACAGGCACATAGTATCTGGACCGTAAGCCCATGGAGAAAGCAGCAGAGATGTGGAGAACTCAACCCACTTGCATTTCTGCAGCCCAAATAAAATCTGCTTAAGATGAGCAAGACCTCATCTGCAGCTTTGGACCCAGTTTTAATTATCACAACTTCAAGGAGAATGTAATGAAAATAGCAATAGTTTCAAAGGAGATGAATGGTATCAAAAATTGAGTGAGGAAATGTTGAGAGACTTGATTACAATTAGAAGACTAAGTGGAAGTAAGGCAAAGCTGTTGCAAAACCTGGAGGATGGTCCAAATTAGATTTGGGGGAAGTGGGGAGATGGAATTTTCTTTCTACATCTCTTCGCAGTCAACCAATCACTGTCTAAATATTTGTAGCCTGGATCTGCTAACCCTAGTGTCTCATAGGACTCAGTATTCTAATACACTGACTGATGTTACAGCTGGCAAACAGAGGATTAAGAATACATGAATAAATAAATTAATAAATATACACAAATGCTTCTTTTAATAAGGTAGATACATAGAGGAGGGAGGAGAAAGAAAGAAAATCCTCTCCTTGACCCTTTTTCTTGGTTAACTTCTGGAAGAAGACTTTGCAGTATCCAAAGCAGAAGAATTAGATTCTGTGATAGCTTTATACCATATAGCAGGTGTGTCAAACTTGTGGCATCACATTGTCGTCAAGTAACTTATCACAACTTTTTTTCTCCTTTGCTAAAATAGGGGTGGGCGGGGCCAGCTCATGGTGCATCCAGCCCGCAGGCCACAGGTTTGACACTCCTGCTATATAGTATCAACCTACTTAACTCTCAAGACTCTTTTCTTCTGCTATGTATTCAAATTGGTCTGTGATTAATATACGTATACAGTATATATGTGTATATATCAATATCAATATATATATATATGTGTGTGTGTGTTAGTTTTATGAGCTGATCAATAAATAAATCAGAGAGACTAGGATAGATTTATGATTTATTTATTGATCAGCTCATAAAACTAACACACATATTAAAAAATTAACACAACAGAACTCATGGCTTTCTGTCTAGATGGACTCTGGTGATGAGCCAAAAGGCAGAAAAGGAAACAGTATGTCTCCTCCCTTAATTGGGGCTCTAACAGGGTGTTGTGAAAACTAACAACTAACACATACACACACACACACACACACACATATATGTGTGTGTGTGTGTGTGTTAGTTTTATGAGCTGATCAATAACAGGTTGTTGTGAAACAATTACATTATATATATTTTCCCGTGTATAAGGCATAGAAATGTTATTGCAACGTTTCGACAAGATCTCACTTGTCATCATCAGGCAGGCTTCTGTATATATATCATCAGGCAATCATCATCAGGCAGGCTTCTGTATATATATATTGCAATATATATATGTTTTCTGAGGTTTTTGCGGGTGTTTGTATGTAGGTCTTTGGTTGTTCGGGTTTTCTCCCGCGTAGAATTGGAAGTATCTTCACGACGTTTCGATGAAGTCTCATTCATCATCTTCAGGCTGGTGCTTCCGGCTTGGTGCTTCCAGGAGCAATTGCAGTCTGGTCTCTTAATTAATTATTAAATCATCCCTTAAAAATCTAACACATATCTAAAAAGACAGCAGCAATCTTAATAGGTCTCTGTCTGGATGATCTCTAGGTTGAGTCGAAGGGCAGAGAAGGATGACAAGTTTGTCTCCTCCGTTAAAAAATTATATATATATAAAATTATATAAAATTATATATATATATATATAAAATTATATAAAATTATATAAAATTATATAAAATATTTATATATTTATTTATTGATCAGCTCATAAAACTAACATATATATATATATATATATATATATATATATCATTGTTTCCACAACTTCCTGTAAGGGCCCCATTTTAAGGGAGGAGACATGCTGTTTCCCAGAAGCCTGCCTGATGATGACAAGTGAGATCTTGTCGAAACGTTGCAATAACATCTCCATGCTATATACACGGGAAAATCCCCGAAGCCAGCCATGTCAGCATATATATATTTTTCGCAAAAAAGCAAAGGCCCAGGCCTGATGATGATGGGGGTGATCCCATCGAAACGTTGCAAAAACACCTTTAATTTTACACGGGAAAAGACCCGAATAAACCAAAATCTACACACACACACACACACACATATATATATACACCTTTCTAGAACGAACATCAGAATTTCATTTTTTTAAAGTATGCCAGTGTGTTCACAGAAAAAAAGTGACAATAAAGGTTATTTTATCTTAAAAATAATCAGATGGATAAACAAAAGGAATGTGATAAAAATGTTTTTTCAATGAATAATTGAAGATACGTGGATATACTGTACCCTATACTAGATCATTGAAAAGCTTGTTAACAATTGTTAAACTGTACACACAGAGTCAGGAACAAAAATACTTGGTTGTGTATCTGGGCCTGGGTCCCTGAGTACGATAAGGGCCCCATTTCTTGGCCCCATATTAATATCCGTGTCCTTCGTTATACTCAGTAAATGTGTACATTTATTTTTGAATTGTTTTAAATCTGTTCTTATATTTTATGGGGTATGCCTGCCCAGAGTCACTTGTTGAGATGGGCAGCTATAGGAATCAAATCAATAAATAAAAATAATTAGATGAAATTGTGTGTGAGAGAAAAATTATGGGGAAAAAGTGATTTTAATATACAAAAAAAGAAAAGAACAAAATAATACAGGTTAGTAAAAGGATTATGAAGAAATGACATGTTTGCAAATCAAGGCCCCTTTCTTGATAATGAAAGCAAGTGACCAACGGAGTGGATGGCCCTGGGGCGGGCTCGGGGGGGGCTTAATATGGCGCCTGCACAGCCACCTGTTGAGGATGCTGTAATTCTAGATTTCTCTGGAGCACTTCCTTCTCTTGCGTGCCATGAGGCTTGTCTGTCATTCTACCGCTTCATCCCGGAATCCTCCTTCCAGGCATCAGAGATTTGGGCTCGCCCCAGGAAACTTGAAAACCCCATTTGTTTGTCTTATTTTATGTTAACATTCTTAATCCACTCTGCGACTTCGCGGAGTGGATTACGCAGCTCTTAAAATAAAATAAAAACAGTTCTACAAGAATACTTGTTGGTGGCTGTGTAAAAACTTAGCAATTATCCCTTGGTAGGGGAGTTTCCTTCTATTTGAACCCAAAATCTGCTCAGTTGCCTAAATGAGCATTTGGGGGAGGGGGAAGGGGGAGGATTCAGGAAAAAGAGAAAGTCCGGCAGCTGCCTGTCTTGGCCAGCAGCATGAAACAGCAATTACAGTGCTGCCAGACAGTGTGGAGCCTCTGTTTTTAACACTATTAGCTCTGTCATGGCTTAATAAATGCATTAGAATGTAGTATGGAGGGGGAGGCAGATTTCACCATTAAAGTGCTTGGAGAGGTGGAAAAAAATAATACAGACTGCATTGTTAACAAAGAAATGTGTCTCATTCAGAGACCTTGTTTCTGGTTAAGAGAAAATGAGATGCCACTGCTAGTTTACAGGATGAGCAGGCAATCTTTCCACACTAGCCCCTAGGGTTCATAGGGGTCACGGCAGGACAGTAATAGAAGGAGGTCACCCCAAAATGTGGAGCTGAAACCTTTTGATCATTTGGGGTCTTCGGTAGGGCAGGCTGGGAAAGTGTCTTCACATGGGTATAATGGGCTTACCAGATTGTATTTTAGTGCTTTGATTCTTTTGAGGGGGTGGGAAAGTAAAAACCAAAAATCTGATACCCCTAAATTGCCTTTTCTTGCTGAATTTCTGCATTTGGGAAGTTTTGAGGCTTGTTGAAATAGCACCAGAGTTCTCATGTGGCCTGTGGACTCCTTACTTCTGAATAGAGTCATGAGTTTTGATGCTTCTTTGTGGTGTTCCACAAAGATCCCAAACATTATCCCAAACTCGCCACATATTTTCTGAAAACCCCCTTGGAATGGTTTTCTTAGATTGCTAACCTATTTGCATTTAGCCTCATTAAATCCGATTCATGAAAATAAAACATACCTCCTCATAAGAGTTGCTAATTGAAACCCCCCCTCCCCATGATTCTCCTAGGTTTATTTGTGAATAATTGTGTAATGGACATATTAAGCATTTTATTTATGGACTGGAAAACTAAAGAGGCATTGTTTGGCAAAGAAGAATAGACTTTGCTCAGCAAAACGAACAATGTGGGAAGGAAATTCAAAGCAATGTTCCAATTTTACAAATCAAAATAAATGGAACGTCAATGTAATGTTTAACTCTGCATGAACAAAATAGAAATGAGGTGGAGCAAAAAAAGATGCTGTTTCCATTTAGCTCCAGGTCTCATCTGATAAAGAGTCCTTGTTTTTAAATTCACTTCTAAGAAGCAATTGAAAATGTGGAGGATTTAATCATAGAGTTTCTACTATTTTATCCAGTTTTGTATTGTAGGAAGTTAAAACCCACCCCTCTCCTAGAAAAATGAAATATCCTAGGAAATATTGAAAAAATATTGAATATTACATTTCCCTGGATGTGAAAGGGGGGAAACATGTTTTAATTCCTGCAGCTTCCTGCCTACCACCTTTTGTCAATGGGCCATTAAGATGCCAAGCCAGTCTATTTACATAACAAAGACCCCTCCCCATCAGCTCCAGGGTGATGGAATCAAGGCATGCTAGTATAAGCCCTTTACATGGCATCTGAGAACTCAACCAAACCTGGACACAGCCTAGAGAGTTGCCCCTGCACGGCCTCATGTGCGTCTGATGGCCAATCAGAATACATTTCTTACACAGGAACAGGAAACAGATAGGTGGGGCTGAACAGATTATAAAAAGCTTAGTAAGCCCCTCCCTCGGCCCTTCTTCTTCACCCAACACCTGGAAGCATGTGATCACCTTTTTCCCCAGGACCTCAAGCCATGTGGTCCTGTCCACAATTAAACCATCTTTCTAAGCAGCCTCCATGCCTCCAGTGTCTTTTTCCCACTTGGAGCCGAACCCAGAAGGACATTTCTTCCAACAGTATGATCTGAACATGGGCATCTATAAGATGGGGCAAATGACATCAATCACGATGACACACATTATTCATGATAGCAGTGCTACAATATTTGAGGGGCTGCCACAAAGAAGGAGTTAACTCATTTTCCAAAGCACCAGAAGGGCAGGACAAGAAGCAATGGATGGAAAGTAATCATGGAGAGAAGCAACCTAGAACTCAAGGAGAAATTTCCTGACAGCCCAATCAATCAACCAGTGGAGTGCCTTGCCTTCAAAAGTTGTAGGTGCTCCATCACTGGAGGCTTTTAAGAAGAGATGGACAGCCATTTGTCTGAAATAGTATAGGTTCTTTTCCTGGAGCAGGGAGGTGGGATAGAAGACCTATAAGATTCCTTCCAACTCTGATTATGTTCTATATTCATAGAAATCACACTGTGATTTGATTCAGAAGCCATTATATATGAAGTGCTGGAGATATCTATTAAGGCAATACAACGGCTCGGGACCTAGCTATCTGCGGGATCGGATCCTGCCCCATACATCCTCACGGCCGATTCGCTCCCACAGAGAGGGACTTCTCCGGGTGCCGTCCACTAGACTTTGTCAGCGGGTGACGCCCAGGGGAAGGGCCTTCTCTGTGGCGGGCCCAGCCCTCTGGAACAACCTTCCCCCCGATATCAGGACAACCACGGACCTCCGCTCCTTCCGCCTAAAATTAAACACACATCTGTTTCGCTTGGCCGGCCTAGGGTAGTCTCTTTTTAGATTGGGGTTAGTTTTAATATGGGATTTTAGCGCAGGGTTAGTTTAATTTCATTTTATTATTGTATACTGTTTGTATTTTATATGTATTTTAAATTCCCTGTGCCCCGCCTCGAGTCCCTTCTGGGAGAGAGAGCGGGTTATAAATTAAATTATTATTATTATTATTATTATTATTATTATTATTATTATTATTATTATTATTATTATTATTATTAACGGACATATAACGGACAATAATTGGGATAGAAAGTTAAGGTCTAGTAATAGACTCTCTCTTTAATACACACTGCCTCTTTTTGTGAGATTGTGAATCTAAAAGCAGGTCCACTTTTATCTTCTCAGCTTGCTTACTCTCTGACTCTTGGCCTAATATAAGATATAGGAACTAAATTTTCCTATCCTGTCTCCCCCACCCCCATCCTAGGACTTCCTATAAACGATCTTTTATTTTCCTCAATAATGTCCCAAAAAGTTGCTTTACTGATCCTTGTTCAGGTTACATTTCCCATCTGTAAGGATACGTCCTAATAGTTATCTCCAATACAAAAGATGTTAGCAGCAGTTCATAGCAGCATAAATGGATTTAACAAAAAAAGAGAGACCTATAAATAACTAAAAGAAGAATTTTAATAAGAGACATTGTATTGAGGCATCTTTAAAGGAAAAGAAACCAAAATCAAAACCAGGGATCTAAACAGCAGCATGTGTGTTAGGAATACACACATACACACATATACATACACCACCAGTGGTGGGTTCCGGATCCTGTTCCAATTGGTACAGTTGGAACGTGCTATTTTTTCCAACAGAACGGCCTGGCCTAACTCACACCACCTAGCCTATAGTCTGCAGTTAAATTGTTTTAAATTGGTTTTTAGGGATATTGTTTTAACATATTTAAATTTTTTAGCACAGGGATACTAATTTAATCTGGTTTTATATTTTGTATATGTTATGTTTATATATGTTTTTAAATTGCCTGTGCACCGTCCCTTTTGGGAAAGGGTGCGGTATATAAATTTAATAAACTAACTAAACTAAACTAACTAACTAACTCGGCGTTGCCCACATGTACGCGTGCGGTGTGCGCATGTGTTCTGGCTGCAAACAATGCTTCTGCAAGCCACCGTGACGCTCCAGCTGCTTGGTGGAGTGTCGCGCAGTCGCTGTATGCCCCATGTGAATGCACAGAAGCACCGACAGCTTTAAAACATGGTAAGGAGCAAGGGCGGGCGGGTAGGCCCTCCAGAGCACCATACCGGAATGGTATCCAGTGCTCCGGGTAGGCTCCAGTATGTCTGTACCGGGGCGTACCACCTGCAACCCTCCACTGTACACCACCCATTATTACATGGATTGTTAATATCAATTCTTTGGAACAGGAGTTGGATTGTTATAGTTTTCTTTTATGATTCTTGAAATACATTTTTAGTTCATCTTGAATATCTTTGTTAAAAAGGAGACCACAAAAACAAAGATTTATCTGTTCATGGATCAAAACCTACCTGGAAGTGGATGGCAGGAGACAAATGTGATAATTAACATTTCATACAAAATACTAAATAAGAATGAAATCAGGCTGATCCGTAAAGAGTTTCTTTTATGCTTATTTCAAATGCAGTCCGTTGGAGGCCAGAACTGAGATTTTTTTTCATTCATTAGACTATTAAGACTTAAATATTATTTTAAAGAGAGCTTGTTCAGACAAATTGAATAGTTTTCAATCCAAGTTTACATTTAACTTTTCTGAATCTAAACTTCGTAGATAAACATGCGAAGAACTGGCCAGCAAATATATATATATAATAGTTTAAAAGAAAGAACAACTTACACTGCTGAAAACAGCTATTAATTAAGATTTTCCCCCACCACCCCTGGAGGAAGCTTTTCCTGGCTTGGTGCTCTCCAGACACATTAAAAACTCTCACAATCCTCAGTTACTGTAGTTTCAGTACTGCATCTCTGTTCTGCCTTCTTATAACAATCATGTTATAATCTAAAACTCTATCTCACAGCCTTTAGAGTTGGCTGGTGCATGTACCTGTTTTTGCCAAAGGATCCTCTAAGAGCAATTGCACTGTCAGGAATGTATTGTTTATGTTGTTATTTTAGCCTGAGGAAACAATAACAACCCACTGAAAAAGTAAATGAAACCTATTTGCTTTGTCTGGATTTCTGTAACAGTTTTGGCATTCTATTCTACTTGATCAGGTTCACTATTGATCAAATGTCATGGCTTTAATTGTATATCTATTGTATGGATTTACAAGACTGCTCTTTAGAAACTCACAAGACAGAAATATAACAAAAAGCCTTCACAGAATTATCATTGCATTTGTACAATCTTTCCTAGCTTCTGTTCTTTCTAGTTTTGAATCCCAACTTTCCCTTCTTTTTATATTGTGTACTGTGTGACATATTACAGTGGTGGGATGCAACCGGTTTAACAACCAATTTGGAGAGCGCGTGCATGCATGCTTTGCAAGCGCGTGCAGCATTCAAAAGCTGCCCATTTTAAGCTTAAAAATTTATCTTCTATGTCAGCGCCGGTGAGTAAAACAGCTGGCGTGCGGCAATCTGCTGTGCCATGCAAATCAGCTGAGCTAAAAAACAGGGAAATATAGGAGAGGAAAGGGCATGGGTAGGTGGGTGGGGCCAACTGCTCACCAGAACTACCGGTTCACCTGAACTGGTCCAAACCGGCTGAATCCCACTCCTCGACATATAGCATAACTTTAAGCCATATTAAATTCTTATAGTTCTATAAGCATTTGTACACAAGTCTATGCTGATGTTTTCCTCTGATCCTCTAACTGATACCGGTTTTAATGGATCAGAGTTCAGTTTTTCAATTTCATTGACACCAGTTTTTGAAAGTTTCAGAAAGTTATACACTAGACAGATTTCTTCATTCTTACTCATATTTTATAATTTTGAAAATCAGATACCAACCATATCATGTAATGCAATCATTTTTTAAAAAGTGAGTTAAAGGTCCAAAAGCGAGAAATTATATAACCTACAAATTTAAATCAAATGGTACAGTTGTCAAAACTCAAATCACAATTCACAAAATTGGTCTTTTGCTCTTTAAAGCAGGGGTCCCCAACCCCCGGTCCGTGGACCGGTGCCGGTCCGTGGCTTGATAGGAATCGGGCCGCAGTGAGCGGTGCAACTCTTAGAAAGGGCTGGAGAGGAGGAGGAGGGGGCAGCCCCCTGGACAGAGTGCGCACTGGGGCGGGAGAGCGCAGGCACGGCTGCTCGTGCTGTTGGGGGCCCGAGAGGGGCGAGTGAGCTGACTCACCCCCCCCAAACGCATGCGCCGCCTGTTCCCCCTCTCCCCCCCGCTCCCCCTCTACACCGGCCAAGCCATGGCCACCGGTCCGTGGAATTTTTTTAACATGAAACCGGTCCCTGGTGCCAAAAAGGTTGGGGACCCCTGCTTTAAAGCATATCGTCGCAGGGATTTGGTTCAAGTGGGTGACACCCGAAGGGATGCTGGTGTTCTGGGAAGGAGGAAGAGTGAGGATTAAAACAGTTGCTGAGGCGGAAGCCTTTCTTAAAAAACATTCCTCTATCCTGGGGGAAGATCCAGGGGGGACGGAGGGGGCCACGGCCCCGCCCACTGGGGGCCAGGGAGGAGAAAAAGAAGATACAATTGCCAAGAGACTTAGATCGAAAAAATAACTTTGCCTTGATTTTTCTGATTAATTTTGCATAATATTTGTATTTGGATTTTTTGTAAATGTCTGACAGCATAGAACTGAGAATTTAGGTATATGTACTTGCTTTCACTTTGTAGTGTTATGAAAAATGTTTTTGTTTATTGTTATCAATGTATTTTGAGGTCCCGGAAGGGCCGACGACTTTGACGTGAATGCTCTCAAAATTTCTTTGTATCCCTTACCCTACCCTATAGAAAAAATGTAAAACCAATAAAACTTTTTCAATAAAAAAAAAAAAAAAGCATATCGTCGCAAAAGTTAATAGAGAGTAATCAGGCATGTACAAGTTCTGATCGGATATATCTAATTTTCTAAAACTGTAAGAAAAGCTATATTCTACGTTTTTCCCCAAAAAATTCTGCAAGACTAGCTAACTCACTCTATCAGTTTCTCGTATTGCAGATTGTACATGCTGGTGGCCATCAACCAATTTCACATAGGTCATTTAGTCATAGATTCTACATTTTCTCTTTTAACAGTAGATCATGGCTGCTATCCTATATTCATTTATGGGAAATAAAACTCAGTGAATTTAATGAGCCTTACTTTTATACAGTTGAAATACAATACTATTTACAATCAATTGGTATCTTTAATCTTCTAAAACTGGAAGTTATTCATATATATGCAGAGGCAGGCAGCCTTAAAACAAAATCTTACAATAAACTCCATTGTTATCTGTTTAACTGACTTTTATTTAAATTCTAGAATGTTTTCATACTGGACATATCCTTAAATATGAAGCAGTTTTAACTTAGGAACTTGAAAGACTCATGCTGTTAAAATAAATTTTGTTTGATTTTCTCAGACAGGTATAATTGATATTAACAGAAAAGTTATTTTTGTGCTGATTAAATTAGCAACACCTTGTTAAAAACCTACAGCCTTTCAGATTCATGTATGTTTCAATCCATGTCCTTTTTCTTTCTTTTACCAGTTTCTTTTCTGTAAACCACAGTATGGTGTGCCTGTTGCTAGCCAGATTCTAAACTGTGTGAGCTGGTGTTTTATTTTGTTTTTCCAAAATTTCAACGTAATTTTATTTAATAATTGCATATATTTAATTATAACTTTGTATATAAGGCAGCAGGCTTGGAAAGTTCAAAGTCTGAAACCTCCTCTCAAAAGTAGACATTTATTTCTTTAATTTATATGCTATTCCTCTCACTATCCACAGTGACACCAGTGTCATTTTCATGATAACAGTGGTAAAGCACTTTGTCACTGACCTCTCTGAGGTGGTGTTATTTTTTTGTCCAGCGGGAATGGGAAAAGCCTAGAGATCTGGGATTTCATGGTAGCCTCCCATTCCAATGCTAACCAGGCCCAATCCTGCTTAGCTTTCTTGGGATCAAGATGGCTAGCTGCTGCCATCTGCTGTGAGAAGTCCCTCTCACAAAAGTCCTTAATTCGCGATGAAAAATAATGCTATTATGAGCAACCCGAATTTGTTCTGGAAGGAAAATATTATCCTGTAAAGATAAGATTTTTCCTAGCAATTGATTTAAATTACTAGTTTGCTGTATAAATAATTATGCTGTGAGCGATAGTTCAGGGCAATAAAGAAGCATTCAGAAATGATGCCAGTGTATTATTTGCAAAAGATATCTGGAACCACGCATCCCTTGTTCTTTATGAAATATTATTTTCTTCAGCTGTAATCAATTTATCAGACCCAAAATATTGGCAAGAGCCAATTTGGTATAGTGATTAAAGGAGCCAGGCTAGAAATTGTAAATTCTAACCCTGCCTCAGGCACAAAGCCAGCTGGGAGATTATGGGCCAGTTCTCTCTCAGTCTCAGGAAGCAGGCAATGGCAAACCCCTTCTGAAAAATATTGTCAAGAGAGTTGCAGGGACTTGTCCTTTTGAGACTGACTCAGACTCAGGGAAAAAAATCTTTTGAAATATATTATTTTACAGAATCGATAAAATTATATTGGATATTTCCCCCCCCCCCCCACTATAATTATTTACTAAGAATAAATTTTACCGAGAGAGAGAGAGAGAGAGAGAGAGAGAGAGAGAGAGAGAGAGAGAGAGAGAGATTTATACCCTCTTTTGTGCCCCGCCTTGGAGCTTCCTGTTCCTGTGTAAGAAATGTGCTCTGATTGGTTGTCAGACTCCCATGGGGCCAGGTTGAATCTTGCTGGGTGATGATGTAATGAAGGGGCTTTGGACAATTCCTATTATGGCTGGGGGTTAATCCTACCTTTGCTGGATCTTGTGAGGGCATTTGCTTATGAATAGTCCTAGCTTTCTCTTTTATCTCTTAAGTGCTGAAATCTCCTGTGGGCTATTGAGGAGGGTGGGGGCTATTAAGAGTGAGTCTGTTTCCTGCCTAAAAAACATGTTTCCCCTTTTCTCATCCAGGGAAATATAATAACATTTACCAACCATTTCCTAGAATATTTCATTTTCCTAGGAGAGGGGTGGCTGCTAACTTCCTACAGTATAAAACTACACATTCTCCGTAAAATAAAGTTATGCAGCACCTCTATGGGAACAATTTAAAAAATACCCTTTTGATTCTGTTAAAATCTCAAGAAAACCAGATCTAGTAACTGTGTATGTAGATAAAAATGATATTATAAAATGCCTTAACGAAATTTAAGAGATAAAATGATATCAACCATACAAAGGTAGCTTTAGAAGATAACAATCTATATAAATAAAAATGTAAAATAGTTTGTATGAAGCAGCTAATCTCAAAAACTACTGCATCCATTTACCTCAAATTTTGACACAATGTTCCCAAGGACTTCCAATAATAGAATACGTACTCATTTTGTGCCTAGCACACATGTGTCATGGGCACATGTGTCATGGGCAAGGTACACAAATGTTAAATGTACCCACTGATCAGGTTTTTACCTCCCAGTAGCCCCGCCCATCAGGTTGCTTTGCAATGTATGGAGGCCTCTTAGGGCCAAAAGGCACTGAGATAGCAAACTCCCAGGTGGCCCAGAGAGAGAGAGAGAGAGAGAGAGAGAGAGAGAGAGAGAGAGAGAGAGAGAGAGAGAGAGAGAGAGAGAGAGAGAGAGAGAGAAATACAGTTTAATAAAAGAGGGACTAGGGGAGACATGATAGCAGCCTTCCAATATCTCAGGGGTTGCCACAAAGAAGAGGAAGTCAAGCTATTCTCCAAAGCACCAGAGGACAGAACAAGAAGAAATGGGTCAAAACTAATCAAGGAGAGAAGCAACTTAGAAACACAGTAGATAGGTAGATAGGTAGGTAGGTAGGTAGGTAGGTAGGTAGGTAGGTAATAGATAGAGGGAGAAAGGAAGAAATACGGTAGGTAGGTAGGTGAATAGATAGGGAGAAATACAGTAGGTAGGTAGGTAGGTGGATAGATAGAGAGGGAGAAATACAGTAGGTAGGTAGGTAGATAGAGGGAGAAAGGAAGAAATACAGTAGGTAGGTAGGTAGAGGGATAGATAGAGAGGGAGAAATACAGTAGGTAGGTAGGTAGGTAGAGGGAGAAAGGAAGAAATACAGTAGGTAGATAAGTAGAGGGATAGACAGAGGGAGAAATACAGTAGGTAGGTAGGTAGGTGGATAGATAGATAGGGAGAAAGGAAGAAATACAGTAGGTAGGTAGGTAGAGGGATAGATAGAGAGGGAGAAATACGGTAGGTAGATAGGTAGGTAGGTAGGTAGGTAGGTAGGTAGGTAGGTAGGTAGGGGGTTATACGGTGGTTGTGTGTATGTGTGCAGGTGTAGATCTACACACAGATTGGTTGGCCATTTAGCCAGACTGGGCCACAGCAACGCGTGGCCGGGTATAGCTAGTATACAATAAAGGCATAAAAGTAAGTTATAAAGAAAGCTAAGGAAGTAGCACTTTCCCATCAAAATCAGATGCAATTACTATGAATGATCAAGCATTCAGCATGAAATCTCACTCAGGGTAAAGTTAAAAGAGGTAACTGGTCTTTAGATTATTCATAAAACTGAATGTAATGAAGTTTGGCAAGTCCCAAAGGACAACTAATTCCATAGGTTTAGGCCCACTACAGAAATAACTCTTTTCTCCCATAGGAATCAGCTAAATAAAGGGCCTCAATTCCTGCTTTTAAAGTGAAGGCAGATTATACCGTTGAAAACATTCCTTTGGGTATTTATTTATTTATTTAGCATATGGCATATCATACATGGATTAGCAATATATATTAACATTTCATCTATCTTAATAAAACACAATAAAATAGAAATGTTAAAAAGATCTATTATTCAAATACCAAGGACTGTTGTAATGCTCTCTACATGGGGCTTCCCTTGAGGTTCACCCGGAGGCTTCAGTTAGTGCAGAATGTGGCCGTGCGGGGGATTTTGGGAGTCTCTAGATACTCCCATATAACACCTCTCCTGCGCGAGCTGCACTGGCTGCCTGTGGCTTTCCGGGTGCGCTTCAAGGTCTTAGTGACCATCTTTAAAGCGCTCCATGGCATCGGACGTGGCTACTTGCAGGACCGCCTTCTGCCACATACTTCCACCCGGCCTGTCCGCTCCCACAGGGTGGGCCTCCTTAGGGTGCCGTCCGCCGGACAATGCCAGCTGGCGACTCCCAGGGGAAGAACCTTCTCTGTGGCAGGCCCAGCCCTCTGGAACGACCTGCCCACTGACCTCCACACAATCACGGACATTTGCCTCTTCCGTCAAGCACTTAAAACACACTTCTTCCATGCGGCCGGCCTGACAGCTATGTATATTATTGAATTTTTAGCTGGGTTTTTAAATTAAGTTTTAGCACGGGCCAAATTCATTTAATTTAATTTTAAACTTATTGATGTCTGTATATTTATATTTATATTTTTTATTCCTGTGCACCGCCCTGAGTCCCATTTGGGAGAGAGGGCGGTATAAAAGTACGAACAAATAAATAAATAAATAAATACTCCATTTAACCATTGAAATGCAGCTGTGTGTATGTGTGTGTGTGTGTGTATTTGTAGATTTTCACAGGTGTAGGTATGCTGGTCTTGTTGTATACGTGTAAGATTAAGGTTGTCTTGGCAACGTTTCGGCGAGGTCCCAATCACATTCTTTAGGCTGGTGTTTTCGGATTCGTGCTTGTGCAAGTAAAGCGTGGTCAGAACTGCTGTCTTTCTATAAATCTTGGTGGGGTATGTGTGGAGTGCTGGCTTTGTTGCTGTAAGTGGGTTGATTGGCTGTGTAGTTGCATCATGGTTGGTAGGTGGAGTTAATGTTTGTAGATTGGTCGGCTGTTTCATATCATTTTGTGTGGCTGAGGTGCTGGCTGTGTGTCCGTTGTTCTTTTGTATTGTAATGACCTGGGTGATGGGTGGGGCTCGTTTGTTGACTAGGGCTGGTTTCCAGATGTCCGGTAGGCAGGAGGTATCGTCATGTTTTTTCATGTTGTGGGGGTGTTTCTCTATTTTGATGGCTTCCATAATTATTCTCTTGTTGAAGTGTTCAGTTTTTGTGTGTGTGTATGTGTGTATATATATATACACACACATATATAAAACTGATGCTGGACCAGTAAATGCCCTAAGCTTACCGTCACAATGTGATCTACTGTTGGATGTGATCTACCTATGAGCAACTGGGTTCCAAAACATTTAAGGCTTTAAACCTTACATCTAACTCTTGGAACTGGATTCAGAAAGCAGTGCCTTTGGTACAGGAGTCTTTATTAACTAGAGATTTCTAACAGCTTTCAAATGCAGCCTAATGCTGAACGTATTGCAGTAGTCCAATATAGATATTCCTTTTGCAAAGCTAATGAGGCAAGATTCAGCTCATCTTTAAACTTAAACTAATGACAACTATTTCTGGCCACTGTAAGCCATTTCAGTTCTCACAGTACAAAGTTCAGCATCCCCAAACTGAATATGCACTACTTCACTAGAGATACAAACCATCTACAACCAGTTTAACCTACATTTCTTACCTATGATAATTTTATCTAGATTGAATTTGTTCATCCTCATCAATTTACATTTCTCTAAGGAGCTCTATTAATCAACATTTATCCTCTTAATTACCCTTGGAGGTGGTTTAGGACTATAATTCTGTAAACACTTACCCTGAAGTAAACCCTGTTGAATATCATAGCTCAACCTATTGAAAATAATATTCTGAAGTAAATATACTCATGACTGATCCCGAGTGACTGAAGCAAGGCTATCTGGTAAACCCTGTACCTGGGAAGACACCTGGACTCTTCTTTAAATCAATTAGCTTATCCTTCTCTAAATGATGCTCTCAGATGTGCTGGGTCACAAATTTCATTACAATAGTGACTGGCGTGGTAGGAACTATAGGTAAATCTCAAAACATCAAGGTAGAAAAAGCTGATTTACCCATGTGTGACACAGGCTAAATACAGTAAATATTAGTCTTCTAATACTTTCTTTTATCCTTTAGATCAGAGATGACGAACCTTTTCAGCACCAAATGCCCAAACTGGAACTCATGTGCATGTGTGCATGCTGGAGAAAGACCAGCGCACAGGCCTGTTTTTTGGCCATTTTCGGGCCGTTTTCAGGGCTCTTTTCAGGCTATTTTTTGGCCATTTCCAGGCCGTTTTCTGGCACTGCAGCAAATGGTGAGCAGGCATGTGCCCACAGAGAGGGCTCTGTGTGCCACCTCTGGCACACATGCCATAGGTTTGCCATCAGAGGACTTTATCATCTCATTTCTTGGAGAATTACTTATCTTACGTTTGCTGAACAAAACTTACCAAACATCTTCCCTTTTCCATTTTTGTCAACATTTATCCCCCAATGATATGGCAAGTTTGGATTCACACACCTTTTGGCCAGAATTATTAGCTGTTCTTAAGATGATGTAGAGCATTTAAGTATTTTACTCTTTTGTCTCAAAATCTAGTTCAGTATTCTGCACCCCCCCCCTTCTTCTTTTTTTAAAAAAATGGCTTACCTTATTGCTGTTTGGCCTTAGGACCTTCTTTTCCAAAGATATTAAAGCATTAATATTCCACTACTAGCCACTGTGAATGCTTAAAGTACCGGCCTCATTAACAGAAGCTGTTTTGGTGAGGTGTGCAAAATTGGAAGACGTTGGCCTTCGCTGCCCTCATTCATACGGGAACAACCTGTGTAAAGCAGCAGCCATAGCCCTGTTGTCTTTAAATCCATTTTCTTTCTCTTGCTTTGAGATGAAAGAGCTCGTTTTTCTCCAAATAGCTAATAACATTGGATGCTGGACCTCCTGACCTTCTGATGAAACACAGCGAAAACATTAAAGAAAAAAAACACCTAACCAAACGACATTTATTTTTCTCACTTGCAAGGCTTTATAAGTGTTGATCTATTGGATGCTAATTAGGTATGCAAAGGGAAAATGCAGATAACCCTAGACTTACAACCATTTGTTTAATAACTATTTGAAGTTACAAGAGCACTGAAAAAGTGGACTATGACAATTTGCCGTGGCCAACTTGCTGTGGCTAACTTACCACGACCACCTCATCACACAGGACAACACACTGCGGGACAAGAGTTACACTAACATCAAAGAAATTGTGGAATAGAATAATTAAAAATAGGGTGGGGACAGAATGAAATGTGAATGGCAAACATTAAAATAATGTTTATTTATTTTCAATAATTAAATAGGATTGAAAATCTGATCCCAATTGTGGTCATAAGTTGAGGACTACCTGTAACTAATACATAATGATGTCATCTATCAGCTCTCCCAATTGCTCTCTTTGAGATGAACAACTCTCACCTTTTCCAGTCAGCACAGACATGTGGAGGATGCCAGATGACTGTAGTGCAAGACCAATGAGAGATATACTAGATCATGGGTGTCAAACTTGTGACCCGCAGGCCAGGTGCATCAGGCCACACCCATACCCAATTTAGCAAAGGGGGGAAAGTCACAAAAGGTCATGTGACGCCACTGTGACAATGCAAGTTTGACACCCCTGTACTAGATAATTGCCAGAGAGAGAAAACATACTGCAGTGCTAAACCTAGTAGACCATTTGGTGCTTCTTGTGTTCAGTAAATAATAAGTTTAACCTACAGGAGATTAAAATCTATATATATAAAAGCGAAATACCACCGTCACGAAATCACCAAAACTGTAAACTTGAAATTATAAATATATGCATGCATGCATACATAGACACATACATTCATATATACAGATAGCCTGTGGCTTAGTGGCTAATACAACTGCCTGATATGTAATACTGCCCAGGTTCAAATCCCAGTAAGGGTATGAGAGCTAAATAGCTTGAAATAGATCTATACTGGTCTCCCTTTATTTATTTACTACAAATCAGAATTGGGGTAACAGTGGCAGCTGCAACAAACTGCAGTGATGCCAGAATGATGATATCCATGTGATGACACAATTAAACAAATACTGCCAAAGGACATTTGTTTCAAGAGGTCTGATGCAAGCACATCACACGTCATCCGTGCCCATGCCTGGGAGCGATGCAGAAGAAGAGTCTCTCCTTCATGTTGGATTCAAATTGGGATGCAAAATAAATAGCAGTCCATGAGAAGAAAGTTTGTGTGAGCTGAAGATTTAATTCACTGGGATGAATGCTATGATTAGCATTGATTTTCCTCTTTTGTTTGTTTGAATTTGTGGTTTTTGTTTGACAAATAAAATAAAATTAAATATATTGGGACAGGACTGTAGTGGGACATCACACGGATTTTACTCAGAACAAAATTCTTTTGGTTTCAGTAAGTAAGATCATGGCCTATTTGATTTTTTTAAAAAAAATTAGCAGGTAAAATGATTGATTTGCTCCAGAATCCCCAATTTTAACCAATAATATAGGTCAGCGGTGTCAAACTCAAGGCCCAGGGGCCGAATCCAGCCTGCATGCTGTTTAGATCTGGCCCATGGTGCTGCCCTGAAAACAGTGAAAGACCAGCCCACAGTGTCTCTGACAATGAAAACAGAGTTTGTGAGGGCCGTGGGCAGCCCCCCCCCCCCCGAGCTCTGTTTTCACTGACAAAGTGTTGCAGGAGGTCATTGCAGGTAAAAATGGAGCTCGGGAAGCCCATTTTTGTTGGCAGTGGTGGGGTCACCACAGGACCCCAGGCACAAGTGATGCTGAGGTGGCCATGCCCACCCTGGCCACACACCCTGCCCCCCTCTAAGGTCAAATGCAACCCTGATGTGGCCCTCAATGAAATCGAGTTCGACACCCCTGATATAGGTGCTGGGCCCATTTCCACTTGTAGTGTTTTCCGTGCTGCAGATGAGCCAAGAAGCAAGTGGATCATAACAATAGGTTCTAATTTCATCTCAATTACCCTCCCTGAATTCCTGGTTAGAAGGCAATTTTCTAAACATGCGAATGGCCTTCACAGGCTTTAGGTTAAAAAGAAAAGATTTGGCAAGCCAGGAGTTCCAATTATTTCTGCAGAACAGGAAGCTCATGCCTCACAATATTCCACTTCCACCAACTTCTTTTTCAAGAGGATTTGGCAATTACAGCTTAGCAGAGAGAGGGAATTTCTCTTCCAGAGCCATTTTGTACTTTGTATTTTAGATTTATGGCCTGCTGTTATTTATACTAAGCTCACTGGTGCAGAACCTCTTTTCTGATAGCCCAGATGGATGGTGTACCCAGGAAGGAATAGCAGAGTATAAAGGCAGCAGAAGAGAATGTTCTTAGCTAGACAGAAGGCAAACGGTAAAAACCCACAATTTAAAGCAAACTTTTCAAACATGGGAGCCTTGCTTTGGGCACACCAATATGAAGACTTGTGCCAGTTAAGCTCCACTTCGGAGCTCTTGCCTCACAAGCAGGAGGTTGTGAGTTCGATCCTAGGTCGAAGCAGATGTAGGGTCTCCTGCTTGGGCAGGGGGTTGGACTAGATGACTTGCAAGGTCCCTTCCAACTCTGTTAATCTGTTAAAAAGAAAGTGCAGAAGAGATGGAAGGATAGGATGGCTTGCACATGTTTACCTTATTCAGCCATCTAAACTGAAAAACCATTAAAGGTAGAAATGGATCGCTTGGAAAACAAATTGTGCTCATGGGCCATTTCAGAAACCCAATGCTACATCTGGCTATATCCAAAGATGGAAAATAAACACCACGGAAAGCTGAAGACTAGCCAAAAGTATCCTCATGTAAGTTACTGATTTATAAAGGAACACTTCATAAAACGTAAGCATGCTCTTTCTCTCTTTTGCACATATGTTGTAGAAGAATTTAAGCAAAATGACTATTAACAAGTTAACATAGAAAACGTGGTGGGGACGTGGTGGCTCAGTGGCTAAGACGTGAGCTTATCGATCAGAAAGGTTGGCAGTTTGATATTCGGATCCCTAGTGCCGCATAACAGAGTGAGCTCCCATTACTTGTCCCAGATTCTGCCAACCTAGCAGTTCGAAAACACGTAAAAATGCAAGTAGAAAAATAGGGACCACTTTGGTGGAAAGGTAACAGCGTTCCATGCGCATTTGGCGTTTAGTCATGCTGGCCAGATGACCATGGAGACGTCTTCGGACAGCACTGGCACTTCGGCTTTGAAATGGAGATCAGCACTGCCCCCTAGAGTTGGGAGCGGCTAGCACATATGTGCGAGGGGAACCTTTACCTTTACTAGGATTGAAGAAGTTTAGCACAGAACTTTTGAACATAGCGAGAGTTTCAAGTATCTCAGACATTGATTAGCAAGCATTCACATAGATTTGCTTCTACAATACTGGCTAGATTTTAAGAGAAAGTTGATCACACAAGTAGAGTTAATGAAAAGTTGTAATTTAGCATTTAACTGTCAGGCACAAGCAATCAGATTGATACATGTAGAATTCAAACTAACTACTGTATTTATTATTTTCTGACTATTTTATAGTAATCTCCCTAGACTGTTTGCCTTCTCTTGGGAACAGATAGAGATAGAGGAGATCAGTTCTAGATCTCTTGTAGCTGCAGAAGGATTCAAGACTAATTCCCTGCTTGATACCTCCTGCCTGCCTGCCTGCCTGCCTGCCTGCCTGCCTGCCTTAGTATTTCTCAACATCAGCAGGCACAATGCAACACCGAGAATTGATTTTAATGTTTTGGTAACCAATCACATTATACTCTTGTAGTTTCTTGATTATTGATAATAAATACAACCTATTGTCTTTGTTTCAGGGTCTTACCAGTCGAGTGTTACTGATTGTGTCCATGTCTGCTGAATAAATCTTTAACAAATTTGGAACTCTGTTTACTCTAGGATCCTGTTCCCAAAGACAACCTAGATCTCATTTTTGTCCCTGCATGGCCAACTGTGAAGGAGAGAAAACTTGTAAGTTGTAAATGAAGTTTGGGGGGGGGGGGGGAATCAGGAGTTCCCTTTTACAGATTTTTCTCCAACAATTTGAAGAGAGCTAATAGATCACAAGTTAGATGAACAGTTATATCTCTTTCACTCATCCTTGTCAACAAGGGCTTCAGGCTATTTTCAAACAAAACAAGTTTTGCTTGCATGATAAATGCAGCCTGAAGCCTGAAAAATAACAATTGGGTAAAGAAATTGTAGAGTTACCAAAGCTGCTGGAACAGGTTCTGATGAATTGCACCCACAAAGGATCACCATTAGCAGAAGAGGAGATTTATTTATTTATTCATTTATTTATTATTCGATTTGTAAACCGCACCAATCTCCATCGAGACGGACTCTGGGCGGTGCACAGGACATTAAAAACTACAATAATAAATAACAAATATACAAAAGTTTAAAAGAAATTAAATAATAAACCTGTGCTAAAATTCCCATTTAAAACCTATCAATTTAGCTGAGGCTCTATCGTTCCTAAATTTAAATTCTATGCCAGTCCAGCTTGCTGAAAAAGATGTGTCTTAAGTGAGCGGCGGAAGAGGGGAAGGTCCGTGATAGTACGAAGTTCGATACAAACCCTGTGAGATATTTAGACATCTTAGGTAAAAACTTCCCTGTGTCATGTTTCTGGGAAGAGGCTCACAAAGCACTGAGCTTGCAGCCATCCGCAATTTTTATTCCCAGAGAATTCTTATGGGCCTAAGGGGACTCTAGAAATATCCTTGAACACATATATGATATTGGCATTGAACATTCTTCTCAGTTAGTACTGATTCTGGAATGGCAGTGTTGGAAGTTAAAAGGCCTCCGATCTGCCCACCCGCTTCCTTTTTAGCAATTCACTGGCTTCATTAAGGACTACCTGTATTTTTATACTTTGATTTAAAAAAATTATTCATTTTTACAAATTATTATTTAAAAAAAGAGATGCAACTCTGAATAGAAAAATGTTCTCCTCTACAATTGTCTACAGAGGATCTCTGCCCAGCCCCTCCTATTTCTAGTCTGGTAAATACTGACTGTAAGACAGTTTCACCTTTCCAATTCCTGTCTTAGCTATTATTATATACAGCCATTCTGTCCCTGGCAATGCCAGTCATACTAACCTCCCCATGGGAGGTCCCCTTTGGCATGAACAGTGAAAGCAAATAGTTCACTTGGCATTGAGAATTAACAGCGCAGCAAACATGAGCAAATGTATGCATGCATATGTAAGCATAAGGCTAAAAAGTCTATTTATTCATATTCAATAGGGCTTGTTTTCCTTATGTTCAATTATGTCTGATTCTCACTGCCTGGACTTGTCCTTGCAGTTTTCTTGGTAAGGTTTTTTAGAAGTGGTTTGCCATTGCTTCCTTTCTAGGGTTGAAAGTGACCGGTTCAAGGTCACCCAATTAGCTTCACGCACAAAATGGGACTGGAATTCAGTCTCCCAATTTCTAGCCTGATGCCCTAACCCGGTGATGGCGAACCTATGGCACCATGCCTCAGGTGGCAAGTGGAGCCATCTCTGTGAGCATGTGAGCCGTCACTTAGGTCAGTTCCACTGCGCATACACGCACACCAGTGGTGGGTTTCAAATCTTTTTAGAACCTCTTCTGTAGGTGTGGCCTGCTTTGTGGGAGTGGCTTGCCAGCCATGTGACTGGGTGGGCGTGACTTGCCAGCCATGTGACCGGGTGGGAGTGGCTTGTCGACCATGTGACCGGGTGGGAGTGGCCAACTTGTCAAATGTGGTGAAACTTACATAACAACGCTCTTGCTTAGCAACCAAAATATTGGCTCAGAAACTCTGGCATTTGAAGCACGCAAGTCTTAAAGCTGTCCAGTTACAAGGCCCTTGCACCCCTAACCCTTCAGGGAAAAAAACCCCAGGAGTGTTCAAACTTGACAGCTTTAAGACCTGTGGACTTCAACTCCCAGAATTCCTCCTCTTGCTCTACCATCTTGATGATGTGTGGACGGGCAGGGGGAAGGAGCTGGAACCGATTCTAAATGGCACTGTAGATTTGTGGAACCTCTTCTATAGAAGAGGTTAGAACTGGCAGGAACCTACCCCTGATGCACGCCTCCTGCCAGCCAGCTGATTTTCGTGTCTCTGCTGGGAGACGCACATGCCTGTGTGTGGGTAGGGGTGTCATGCATGCATACGCAGGGGGATACAGCACCCCACCCCACCCCATACCCCCCTTTTTGTTCCAGGAGGCTTCAGGGAAGTTTTCTAGCACCAAAACAGGGCTTGAGATTGGTCTGTAATTTTCAGCTAGGCTGGCGTCTTCTGTTTTTGAAGATAGGAATGACCGTTGCTAATGGCCATAGGTCGGGCACAGAGCTGGTTCTGAAAGATACCTTGTAGATAGTGCTTAGAGGTTCAGCTATGGCAGTGGAAAGCTATTTCAGGAAGTAGGCACATAATCCACCAGGGCCAATAGATAGAGATGGCTTTAGGTTGCATAGCACCCTTTCAATGATATATTCTGTAAAGTCAATATGTAGTAGATAGTTGGAATTAGTTGTGGTACAACTAGGAAATGGCGGGGGGGGGGGGGAGACGTTATTGCTCTTGACAAAGACTGAACTGAAAAATGTGTTGAAGAGGTTGGCCTTAACAGCTTCATCATTACAGTCTTCCCCTTTATGCCCTTTTAGGGGTGGGATAGTTCTCGATTCTTTAAGCATACCAGAGTCAAAGGTATTTACCCGTTTTTCTCTCTCAGACACGCCTTTTCTTTCTTTTCTTCTGCTTCGCCTTCCATGTTCCTCTCTTTCAAGTTCCTTTAATTGTTTATTTGTTTGGCTTAGATGCAACCTGACTAAAATTGACTCTGGGCAGCCGCATCATAAAAATAAAACAACAACCAACAAAAATGCAATCAAAAGAGTAAAAAAGGGACTGAATACATTCATTGAAGACAGGCCTTGGTTATTAAAGGAATGTTATCCAGGGTTTGGAAAAAAATCCCTCCAAATGCTAGTTTCAGAGGAATGGTGGTGGGAGAGGCTTTGAATGGTCATTGTAAGAAACAAGATGCTAGACTGAACTCAACCATAGCCCAATCCAGAAGAGCTATTCTTATGCTTTAGATTTTCTGGAGTTGTTTGTTGATGACATGGATTTCCAGGCATGTTTCTCTTTAAACCCCCAACCCCATCAATAACAATGGAATCAGAATGTTTTTTATCATAATCATAGATTAGCAGTTGTTTTCTAAAAGACACACACACACACACAAAGAAAGAAAACAAAGAATGCTATGGAAGTGCTCTTCTACTCCAATACATCATTTCATTTCTCCATACATTTTGTTGGGTTTTTTTCCACATTGCTTTTTTCCATCTTTCATATTTTCTCTCCAATACCTCTGCTTCTCTAATTAGAGAGCTGTGGTGGTGAAGTGGTTAAAATGCATTATCACAGGCTAATTCTGCCAACTGCCAACAGTTTGATTCTCACCGGTTGAAGGTTGATGCCGCTTTCCACCATTCCAAAGTTGGTAAAATGAGGATTGAGGTTGTTGGGGGTAATAGGCTGACACTTAGAGAGGGCTATAAAGCACTATGAAGTGGTATATAAATTCAAGTCCTATTACTATTGCTATTTGAAAGCCAGCTTACAAACTAGCATTAAAGTGGTAGACTTGTCTCCCTGTTATCATTTCAATGCAGAGTGATGGCAGCATGGCAAAAAAGAAGGGTCTTTGCTTCTTTCTGAATGATCAGTGGGACACAAATAAAAGCAGCTGAGATGTTCTTCAAGTATCAAGTTATCTATTTTCATCTACAGCAAACTACTATACATGCAGATTAGCCTATTGTGGCCCATTGCACCTGGGAACTCGTGCTCTTATGTTACACTTGATTGCTGTGGCTCAGTATTTTCTCCTGGATCACATGCCCTCTACTTAATACTCCCCAGCTGCTCTTGTGCCATCTATTTCAGGCCCACTCTCAGTTACTCCTTTCATGCCTATAGTATCCCCTAATCTCAAGTCACATCAACTACAAGTGCCCAGAGATGTTGTGATGCAGAATTCTATACTGATGGTTCTTTGGACAGCATGAAAGATATGTGCAGCCTGAATGTTGAGCGCAGTGCAGTGTACTGAGGCAGGAGCCGCAAAGAGTTACTCCTGTTCCTCAACATACTAGTCTGAATCAGGTCCCCAAACATATTCCAGAGAAGGGACAAACATCCCTCTAAGACAGGGGTATCAAACTATGATTTCATTGAGGACCGCATCAGGGTTGTGTAGGACCTCAGAGGGCTGGGGTGGGCGTGGCCGGGGTGGGTGTGGGTGTGGCCAGCTCAATGTCACTCGTGTTGGAGACATCTATGGGGGACTGACCATCTGCCAGCAAAAAGGGGCTCCTGAGCTCCGTTTTAGGCTGCGATGGCCTCCTGCATCCTTCTGCCAGCGAAAACAGAGCTCGCGGGGGCCATATGTGGCCCTCTCAAGCTCCATTTTCGCTGGCAGAGGGACTGCGGGCCAGTTCTTTGCTATTTCCAGGGTAGCCCCACAGGCCTGACGTAAAACCCCATGGGCCAGTTCTGGCCCCCTGGGCCTTGAGTTTGACACCTGTGCTCTAGGAGATTTTTCCTATCAATGCTATTTAATCCTCACCGAGACAGCCAGGGGAAGTATGAGGAGAAAGCACCAGAGTCCCAGCCTCCAGCATTTGGAAAGAATGGTGTTTTACAATTCCCAAAGCCATAAAAAGAAATGGGGATTCATGACAGAAAGGGTGAAGGAGAAAGGAAGGGGATCACATAAACTATCCGCATATTCCACAATGATTGTTTGTGATGTCTAAAATCAACAGTGGATAAGGGAAGATGAGAAAAGGATTTAGAACCTCTCTGTTACAACTTAGGAATTGCTCATAACAAAAATTAGAATGTCAAATTTCATCAGTATATTGCATTTAATGGGTGCACAATAGAAGGTTTATAAGTATTTTGTGTTCGGACTTTCTGCTTTTATAGTTAATACTTTATATACATGTAGCGCTTACCCTCGTAAGGGCCGCTGGAGTTCGGGTTTTCCTGGCCCTTTTTTTTTGTGTGGCTGCCAGTCCAACCTGGTCCCTCTCTGATGCACCTCTACTTGCCAAGGTTACGCGATGGATTGGTGGTCAGCCTCCTCTCCGCAGGCAAAGTCCCAGAAGGGGTCTTATTCAGGTGACTCCTTGGAGCTTCTTCCTCTTTCTCTATCTTCACTCTCTATTGTACTGTCTGCTGGGCTCTTCTTCCCCCTCCTCTGCTCCTTTGTTGTTTCCTCTGCTCTCCCTCAGGTTTGCTTCACCAAGTCTCTTCTATAATATCCCCTCTTTCCCCTCAGGCTTGGCCTACAGAAGCCTCAGGTTGCCCCATAGATAGCCCACTATTTCCCTTTTCCCCTCAGGCTTGGCCTACAGAAGCCTCAGGTTGCCCCATAGATAGCCCACTATTTCCCTCTTTCCCCTCAGGCTTGGCCTACAAAAGCCTCTGCCCTACAACTCCCTCTTTCCCCTCAGGCTTGGCCTACTGAAGCCTCAGGTTGCCCCATAGATAGCCCACTATTTCCCTTTTCTCCTCAGGCTTGGCCTACAGAAGCCTCTGCTATCCAACTCCCTCTTTCCCCTCAGGCTTGGCCTACAGAAGCCTCTGCCATACAATTCCCTCTTTCCCCTCAGGCTTGGCCTACTGAAGCCTCAGGTTGCCCCATAGATAGCCCACTATTTCCCTTTACCCCTCAGGCTTGGCCTACAGAAGCCTCTGCTATCCAACGCCCTCTTTTCCCTCAGGCTTGGCCTACAGAAGCCATACAATTCCCTCTTTCCCCTCAGGCTTGGCCTACAAAAGCCTCTGCCCTACAACTCCCTCTTTCCCCTCAGGCTTGGCCTACTGAAGCCTCAGGTTGCCCCATAGATAACCCACTATTTCCCTTTTCCCCTCAGGCTTGGCCTACCAAAGCCTCTGCTATGCAATTCCCTTTCCCCCCCCAGGCCTAGCCCACCATCCTCTCACCTCCTCTCTCTCTCTCCCTCCCCCTTCCTCCTTCCTCTCCCCAGCCAGTTCCTCCTTCCCCCCTCCCACTCTCCATTTATTCCCTCCCCCCTGCTACACACAGTATATTTACTTTAATGAAGAATGGTGAAGATGGAGAGTGGGAAAATATTTTACTATCACTCCCATTGCTCTAAGGTCATAAGAATATCCCTTCTGCAACAGACTAAGGCCTACCTTTGTTCTGCATTTAGCTTTTCGCACTGTCCAACGACACCTCTAGGGTGCTCTCAAGCAGGATATGGTTAAGACCACATCTATGGTAGTGTTTAGAGATGTGCTACCAGGAGAAACAAACATGGAGTTTTCTAGGCTAAAAGCTCTCAACTGAGCTGAATGGTTAAAAAGAAGAGTTAAAAGGTGAGCCACGGTGCCACAATGGTTATAGTGCAGTACTGCAGGCTACCTTCTGCTGACTGCCGGCTGACGGCAATTTGGCAGTTCAAATTGACTCAGCCTTCCATCCTTCTGAGGTCAGTAAAATGAGGACCCAAATTGTTGAGGGCAATATGCAGACTTTATAAAATGCTTAGAGAGGGCTGTAAAGCACTGTAAGGTACTATACAAGTTTAAGTGTAAACAGAACAGATCAATCCATGTCATAATTGTAGAATCTTGAAGTAAGAGAGAGAGTTCAGACCAGGTTTGCTCAAAATAGGTTGCTTTATTGGCATTCAGCAGCAGACAGAAAAACTGTGCAGGTTAAATCATAGGCGCGGTAGACAGGGGCTCCCGCGTTTGACAGCTCTTTATATATGGAGCTGTCAAACGGGGAGCCAATCAGGCTGCGGCAAGAGCCGGCTTCCCGCCAGGCGCGACTCAGCCAATCAGGCGCGTCTGTCGGTTAGCCGGCCTGCTACAGCTTGTCTCCAGGGCTACAAGCGGCAGCCTGGAAGACCTGCGGCCGGTCGTAACTCGAGACCTGTCGCAGGTCGAGGACACAACAATAATATATTATTTGGCACAACGAATTAAGATTTATTTACACAGGGCTCCCAGGATTACTAATCAAATACACTGCATCACTTTTCATTCCCTCCCTTCTCAGCCAATTTTCTGTAATTAAACAAACAAACAAACAAACAAAAGGATGGTCAAAGGGGTGGGGGAGACTTAAGAATTACTAATGGAAAGTAATGACATTTGGAGCCTTTCTTATTGAAGGCTTCTATTCAAAGTAATTGCCATTGTCTACTCATGAAGAAATGAAAGAGTACAGAAAAAGAAGTTCTTTTTTTTAACATTGTTTGATAGAAGGATTGCTTGTACTTTTCTAACCTGTTTCCTACCCTTTTCCCTTCTTTCTTTTCCTCCCTTGCTTCCTGCCAAAGATGCCACTCAAAAATAATTCTCTGGGTAAAATGCAGAGTGAGCCAATGGTAACATCCATGGAAGACAACGCTTTTCCTAAATGAAGAGGAGAGATTGGAAATAGTTCTGGGAAAGAAGAAATTGATTCAGGCAGGGGCTAGAACTAGATGGGCCTTTAATTAATATGCCAGAACCAGGTAATGTTGAAGCTAATGAGGTTTGAATGAAGCTAATTTAACTTTACTGGATCAAAAATTCAAGTGAAATTTAAAAAGTCAAATCTATCAAAGGGAAAGGAGAAACGTTTTAGTATTAATAACTCTAGGTTATTTATTTATTTTTAATCTCAATATGTATATTAACTATTAATATTAACCCTTTTAATATTGATAAAGGTAAAAGTTTCCCTTGCACATATGGGCTTCCCGACTCTAGGGTGCGGTGCTCATCTCCATTTCTAAGCCAAAGAGCCAGCGCTGTCCGAAGATGTCTCCGTAGTCATGTGGCCGGCATGACTAAATGCCAAAGGTGCATGGAACGCTGTTACCTTCCTACCAAAGGTGGTTCCTATTTTTCTACTTGCATTTTTTACGTGCTTTCGAACTGCTAGGTTGGCAGAAGCTGGGACAAGTAATGGGAGCTCACTCCATTACACAGCAGTAGGGATTTGAACCGCCGAATTGCCAACCTTTCTGATCAACAAGCTCAGCATCTTAGCCACTGAGCCACCACATGCTTTTTAATACGGATACCTAATGTTAATTATTGATATTTACTCTGTCTCCACATTAATAATAGTCCTGTCCTAAATGCAACACCTCACTCAACTCCTTATAGTCTTTTGCCATTGTATCACAAGTAGACTTTGCCTAGATTGTTTGCAACTAATAATTTATCTAAAAAAAATAGTGGTGTCTGGGGCAACTGATAAGAAAGTGAGAAAAGGACTGGATGCACGTTCAAGATGGATTGGTCCTGAACCCACCCCACAAATTCGGCACTTGAAATCTTGAACTAGTGATGAATCATGAAACCTGTGCAACACATTACAATTGGAGAGGGGTTTTTTCTAAATATAGTCTGTAGGTCTTGGATGCTCATCATGCAATTGGGATAGGAAATCCCAAGAGCATATTAAATCTTATACCAGCTTTCTAATTCCAAGAGGAGTTTGAAGATGCAAACAGGTGTCTCTGTAGGGTGGATTAAAAAGCCCCACCCCTTTTTACATGCATACGACGTTACAAAGGGAGCCATTCTAGTGAGCAGAGAATGTAGAATGCTGTTTCACACATACCAGTGTCAGGCCTGGAAACTATCTTTTGCCTTGGACCTTTAGTCCTGCCACATTTATTGCTGTGGGAACTGGGAGGGGGGATTATATGGAGTGGAGTAGATATAGTCAAAATAACATTCCTTTCTCTGAGAGTCAAGGACATCTTGCCCTGCACCTGGAGTGGCGTGACTGGGAGGCATTTCCAGTCAGGACAGTGTTTGATTGGGCCAGGGGATGGACATGTGGGTGCTGGGCAGGGACTTGAACTTTCGTTTGAATGGGGAAAACCTGGAAACTTTCAGATTCGGGTTTTCCCAGATGTGCCAATATGACATCTCTAATAAAATGGAACTTTGAGGAATCTCAAGCTTCAGAGTCTTTTTTCGTTGGGGGTGTTACTTGGAACCCTGACAACCAGACTTTTAATCCAGCCAACTGAATTTGACAGGGGCCTGTTGACTTTCCAAATAGTACCTTTGCTCCCTTTCTTGACATTTGCATCTTCTGCAGGCCTAGCATGGGCTCAGCCTCTGTGTTACATCCCATCTGAAATCATTGTTTTGCCAACTCTCAAGAACATTTGGACTCTGTTGTTGTTTTTTGTTTTATTTAGTCGTTTTTATTTTTTTGTTTTGTTTTATTTAATGCAAATGGCTGCTCATCTAGCAGAAACAACCTAGATGGCAAACACAATTAAAACATTAATATGAGAGTACCAGAAATAACATATGGGCGGAGGCTTCGTGGTAGTTGAAGCAGAACATTTAGATTTAGCCACAGCTTTGTTCCATATGGGAACCATATGGGAACTCCGTGTCCATGTGGGATGCTGTGGCTCAGTGGCTAACATGCTAAGTTGTCGATCAGAAAAGTCGACAGTTCGGCAGTTTGAATCCCTTGTGCCGCGTAATGGAGTGAGCTCCCGTTACTTGTCCCAGCTTCTGCCAACCTAGAAGTTCAAAAGCATGTAAAAAATCCATGTAGAAAAATAGGAACCACCTTTGGTGGGAAAGTAACAGCATTCCATGCAGCTTCAGCATTTAGTCATGCCAGCCACATGACCATGGAGACATCTTCGGACAGCGATGGCTCTTCAGCTTTGAAACGGAGATGAGCACTGCCCCCTAGAGTCAGGTATGACTAGCACATATATGTGTGGGAAACCTTTATCTTTACTTACCTTGTTCCATATACTATCAACCTTGGGAACTCTCATGTTTCCTCTTTCAGCTATGTATTCAAAATGAACAGTGATTAACATACTGTATATATAATGTATAGATATGGGTAGATACTTTCTTTTTGGGAGGGAGCAACATAATTTCATGTTTAATGTGTGCCAGTAAAAAAAAATGACAATAAAAGTGTCTTGTCCTGTCCTGTCCTATCTAAACTACAGTGTACACATTGAAAAAATTGTCACATTATATTCTAGGCAGTAAAATAGAAATCTCAAGAGTTATACCTTTCCCACTGTGCTTGGTGTCCCGGGCAATGAATTCCACTGACATTGGGGGGCAAATGGCATTGACATAGGAGATGTGGAGGGGAAAGGGAGGGAGGTTCAAATAGCCAAGAGCTCTTTAGATTCTTAAAAAGGATTCAGAGCCTAACACTCAAAAAAATGGTGTTTGGCATGAAGGACTTGAGCCATTTGAAATCTCTCATTGGACACAGATCGCAGAGGCGTAGCGTGGGGGGTGCAGGGGGTGCCGTCCGCACCGGGCGCAACATCTGGGGGGGCGCAACCTTCGACACGCCGCCCACGTGATAGCCGCGCTCAGCTCATCCTGCAGCCGAAGGAAAGCGGTGGCGGCGGCGGCCGTTTGTTGCAGGTGACTCCGGCTCTGCTTCTTTGCTGTGGGCTGCCTGTACTAAACCCTAACCCTTTCCCTGCGATCCCATCCGCCCGTTTCCATTAAGCTCTCCGGTAGTGTTGTATGAATCAAATACAAGGTCAGCTATCTTCCTTTTCTTCTCGGTGAAAAAAGACTTGTATGGCTACATATCTTACATTTTAACCTTTTAAAGGATCGCGGTCGCGATGCAATAGAGGAGGAGGATCGAAACCTTAGTTTCGATTCTTATATGGAATCGGCCCGGAAAATGATTCAAACAGCGTGGGAGGCTCAATAGGTTCCTCCAAGCAAGCAACAGGCCTTTTGTTTTTCGTTCTGCAACTTTGGAGTTGAATTTATGAGCAAAAAAATTTATATGTTCTGAACGGTAAAATATATCGTACACCTCTAAAGACATTGCGAATTAAAAATGATAACGGTCGTTAAATACCTCCTTTCATTCTCCTGCGTCTGGCTGTTATTATTTACATACTATTTCTTAGTCTCTTTTATATGCTGGCAGAACAAATCTCTTATAAATGGCCATATTTCCTTATTTTCTTTTCTCTGAATAATACAAATATTTTTGCTACCATTTATCACTGTCTAAAAGATTACAGCTATCATTTATCATTGTCTAATAGGTTAGTTTTATGTAGAACATTAAGGTAAAGGGCAAGGCATTTTTTCATACAGTATGTTTTCTTCTGTAAGTTCACTCATACTCTGTAAATATGAAACTTTACTGATTTTTTAATAAAGATACCATTCTACTGGTGTATCCTGATTCATTTGCATTTAGGTTTGCAAAGTTAATTAATTCATATAGTAACACAGTAAGAAGTATCCTTGAGAATTGGGAGAGTAAGACATGTTCAAATTATATCTCTATCTCTATCTATCCATCTATCTCTACTTACTTACCTACCTATATTTTGGAACTGTACTCCTAATTAAACTATTATGACTAAATTAGTTGAGTTGAACATATAATTATGAAAACATTAAAGCAAGTTGACAGTTTGATTATTGTAATTAGAAAAATGTTATAAAACATTAAAAATCAAATTAGGAGGCACATTCAAGAGAGAATATTACCTGTTTCTTGCTAGAGTTTGGGTGAGTGAATGTAGACGGCTAACGCAATTCCCCTTATGTCACCTCTGTAAATTTCAATGTGGATTTTATAAGGGATTTATATATATATTTATTTGTATGACTACTCAGTTTGTTGACTTTTCAACACTTGGCCAATCATGGAAAGCAGAGTGTCCTGATTGATATCTGGAGGGGTGGCCAAGGAAATTGCTTGATTGTAGGCTTTACTAGAAAGGTGAAATGAAGAGGGCAGTGGCAAAATACTTCCAAGAAAACTATACCAATATGTCCATGAGAGAACTTGTTAAAGAAAACATTTTTGGTTGTGGTTGTTCTAAATAAGTAACTTGGTAGAAGCCTACTGGTGAATAACTAAATTGAGTTATAAATAGCAATATCTGCTATTTTCTTGTAGATGTGTGAATTCATCATTATTTGTTTTTTTATTTTATACAAACCTCAGGTATCATTTGATCTTTGTTATTTATTTGTTTATTTCTTCATATTTCTAGTAGACCTGTTATAAACAGATGGCAAGGACACTGAATAAACGTTGCTATACAAAATAATTCAGGCTGCTTTGGGGAGCCAACCCTGTTCAATTTAGTGGAACTTCTACCCAGTTCATTTAGTGATTAAGTGTTTCATTAGTTTTGAAGGGAGGCCACACCCACAGAACCTGGTGCCAGGCGTGCGGTGCGGTGGGTGCGAAGAGAGAGCGAGGGACTATCTGGGGGAGGGACAGTGCAGCGGCTGCCCAGCGCAGCGCTGAGCGCGGGAGAGAACCACACCAGACCAGACCAGGCAGCAGCGTAAGCCTAGCAACCTTTAATTAATTTATTTTTTTTGCTGAAAGAGTAAGGCAATAGGCATGAAGGTGAATAAACATTATGTTAAGAGTAAAGAAATGGTTATACAATGAAGGGGTGCTAAAAGTGCAGTAAGGCAAGAAAGTGTGCATGCGTGCATGACAGATTTTCTTATTTTTCTTTTTTTAGAATTTTAGCAGAATACTACACCTATATCATGCCATACAAAAAAGAATCTGGTGCACAAGGCAGGAAAAGGAGAAAGATAGAGGCAGAGCAACAAGCTAAGTTAGCTGGAAGTCTTCACCGGTTTTTGTTGAGTACTGCTGAAACTACAGCAGGACCATCAGCAGCACCACAGGAGACTCATAATCCTGATCCTGTGTCGGCAGACATTCCTGTTCCTGCATTAGAAGCAGAGACAGTTTCATCTAAGGATGTTTATACTCAGCCAAATCTGCCAGAAAATATTGACCAAAAAGTTTATACTGATATTGGCTATTGGCCTGAAACCATGGATGAAACCTTGAAAACTGAACTTGTCAGGCGAGGGACAGAGGAACTGCAGAATAAGGATGCATGGTTTCCAAGAGACAGTAATGGCAGGTCATTTTCCAATAAAGTCTTTGAAAATAAACTTGTATTTAGATGCATTTTACTTTAATTACATCAGTATTTTCATAACAAACAATACATGTGCTTAGGGGGTAAGGGTTTCTTTAACTAATCTAGTGGAAGAGACTCGAGTGCTAAAATCCACGGGTTAGGGGGCGCAAATTACTTGCCTTGCCCCGGGTGCTGACAACCCACGCTACGCCACTGACAGATCGTTGCCTTTTATTTGTTCCAATCTTCATTTTCATTATGTTACTTGGTGGCAACCATCTGTTATATTAATCAAGGAGTTGGCTCTAATTGCCTCAAGTTTCTTTTTTTCCCCCCTTCGCAATTTGCTGGAGCAGGATAACAATCGTAGCTAGTTCTATGCATTCAAAGAGAAGATTTGAGCAGATTTAAAACTGGAGCCTAACCCAGACGTTTCCCTTTTCTTTTTGTAAGGAAAGAAAAGTAACACCCAGACTATGGGCATAATTATTATTATTACTACTGCAAAAAGCTAGCACCCAATTTGAAGTCACATAATTTGCATACAATTATTCCAATATTTCTACTGGAACCAGTTAGGTAAGCAGGTGCTCATTAAAGATGAGCAAGTAATGACAGAAGTAGTTCTTTGGAACACAAACCTATTTAATTTGGAAGATAGATTATTAAATATAGAAATATAATAAGGATTGTTCAGAAATGGTTGTCTAAGAGCAAGAGCCATCATCACTGGCAAGATGGCAAATGAAATGCCACAATACAAGTCCCACCTGTTTTTAACCTGCATTGACACTGCATACACATTGCATCATGATGCTCCATCCATGTTTGCATGGACTTTGACAATCTTTTGGAGATGCCATTGAGAATGCAGAGGAAGAATCTACATGTACAATAAAAATCATTTTCTATATTTGCATATACACCACTAAATTTACAAGTGTAAAATGTATGCCGATGGATGCTCTTTCAATCAATCAGAACAGAGCTGGAAGGAGCCTTGGAGATTCTTCTAGTCCAATCCTTTGCTCAAGCAGGACAGCCTACACAATTTGAGACAAGTGGCTGTCCAATCTGAAGGGAAGCTTTTCCACTGGTTAATTGTCCTCACTGTTAAGAAGTTTCTCCTTAATTCCAGATCACTTCTCTCCTTGATTAGTTTCCATCCATTGTTTCTTGTCCTGCCCTTTTTCCTGTGATTTGGAAAAACAAATTGACCTCCTTCTCTTTTTGTGGCAGACACTTCTATCATGTCACCCCTAATCTTTCTTTTTCACTAGACGAGACAAACATCAGGTCCTGCAAACGTTCATGTGTTTTAGTCTCCAGGCCCTTAAATCATCTTAGTTGCTCTTCTTTGCACTTTTTCCAGCATCTCAACATCTTTTTTGTAATGTGGTGACCAAAACTGGATGCTGTATTCTTACTAAGCTGCTCTTACTGAGGTTTGATAAAGCGGTATTGATACTTAACATGACCTTTCCATTGACCTCAGAATCTGCCTCCTTTCTTCCTCAAATAGCATCCTGGTTATGCCTATAAAATCACATGAAAGAGGATTCACATATGAGGAACAGAGGTAGGTTGCTGCCAGTTTGGTCTGGTTTGGCCGAACCAGTAGTGGAAGTCACGCCTGGGTCGCAGAACTGGCAGCGACCCAGGCCTGCTGCGTCCCCGAACTGGTTCCCTCACCACCCCTGGGCTGCCGCCATTTTGGATTTCAGAGACTGTTTGTGTGCAGTTCACTGTAAATTGTTCTGTGCATGTGTGAGGCGTGCAGATTGCGAACTGGTAGTAAAAACAGCAGCAACCCACCCCTGTTGAGGAGGCATTGGGAAGTCCCACCTACTGTGGGAGATCTCTTCCCCTTCCATCTGCAGCCCATATGTTAAAGACACACTTTGTACACAGGAAGCCATATATATTCTTTGTGACAGCATTTGCATGATTTAGAACTTTGGTTACATTAGGGATAAACGTTGCATAAGAAACTGATGCTGGGAAGAGAAATCCTGCATTTTGCCCCTCTTTCCTCTATTCGAGGAAAAGGAATATTCTTTAGAAAATTTTCCACTACAGGAGCAGAGAGTGGTGCATGTATATTTAGTCACAAGCACCAAGAACAAATTGTCCATGCCCTGTGTTTATTCATTTATCTGGAAGCCCAGATTTTCCTCATACTCTAATTGCATAACAAGGGATGACCATCAGAAGAAACTTCTGTAGCTAATGTCACCAGACAGTCTTATCCTTCAGAAATATGGAAGAATTTTTTACTTCCCCAGAAAAAATTCAGAGGAGCCATCCACCCAATTTCCCTGCTCAGAAATGAGGAAGAATTTTGAAAGGCTCACTAAGTCCTGCTCTCGTAGTGGTGGCTATGAAGACCCAAAGTCAGGGGTGAAATTCAGCAGGTTCTGACAGGTTCTGGAGAACTGGTAGTGGAAATTTTGAGTAGTTCAGAGAACTGGCGAACACCACCTCTGGCTAGCCCCAGAGTGGGGAGGGAATGGTGATTTTGCAGTATCCTTTCCCTGCCACGCCTACAAAGTTACACCCACAGAGCCAGTAGTAAAAAAAATTGCATTTCACCTCTGCCCAGGGTCCCTCTTTAACTCTGGAAGGAGTGATGATGGAATGGAAATTGGTTGGGTGGTGCAGTGCTTAATACAATGTAAAGATAATAAAGTGACTAGCACCCAATGTTTCCCAACATTAACCATTTAAGATTGTGGACTTCAACACCTCAGTGTTGAATGGGGTATTTTGGAAGTTGGTCCACAAATCTTAAAATGGCTAAGGTTGGGAAACACTGACCTAGCAGAACCATCTCTAATTCCACTTTTTAAGCAGTTCACATCATTTAATCCAAAGAACAGTTTTTGATAAATCTTGCAACCCAAAACTCTTGTGACAAAAAGAGGTAAGAGGAGGAGGAAAATATCAGAATATTCAAGACAAGCTGTTCCCGGCCATGTGTTACTGTGGTCCAGTCTGGTTAAATGGCCAACCAATCTGTGTGTAGATCTACACCTGCACACACAAACATGTACACACAACCACCGTATAACCCCCAACCTAACTACCTACCGTATTTCTCCCTGTCTCTATCCCTATAGCTGCCTACCTACCTACCTACTGTATTTCTCCTTGAATCTTATGGACAGAGTATTTTATGTCATAAAGGATGACATAATACCTGTGGCCCACTGCTCTCTCTGTATCCATCTACCTACTTTTTTTACTATATATATATGCTGGCATTGCTTGCTTTGGGTATTTTCCCGTGTATAAGGCATGGAAATGTTATTGCAACGTTTCGACAAGTCACTGTGACAGTCACAGACCAAAGCCTGACGATGACAAGTGAGATCTTGTCGAAACGTTGCAATAACATTTCCATGCCTTATACATGGGAAAATACCCGAAGCAAGCAATGTCAGCATACCTACACCCGTGAAAATCTACGAAAGCATATATATATATATATATATATTTGTGTGTGTGTGTGTTAGGTTTTTGAGCTGATCAATAAATAAATCAGGGAGATTAACAGGGTGTTGTGACACAAATATATGTATGCATGTATGTATGTATGTATGTATGTATGTATGTATGTTAATTTTATGAGCTGATCGTGGAACAATTATATATATATTATTGATCAGCTCAAAAACGTAATATATATACACACATACATACATACATACATACATACATTCATACATATATATATAAATTGGTACAGTACTTGAGAGGAACGTTGTGTGAAAATTTGGAAGTGATTGGTGCAGTACGTTTGGAGATTAGCAGTTTTGAACAAACTCGTTACATTTTTATTTATATAGTTTGAGGCTTTGTTTTCTAAGCTGTTCTTTCCCTGCTGCATATCAAAGCAATCCGACTTTACTGAACTAAAAAACAAAAATGATATAGTGGCTTCCTAATCACATCAGATGTTTTTCCAAGCTGCCTGAGGGAACTAAATGTGGGTAAACAAAGAATATTGCACACCACAGCAAAGATATATAAGGTGGTCATTCCTGCTGCATTAAGAATAGGAAATGTTTAGAAAAATAAGGTGGGCCACAAGTCAAAAATAAAGTCCAGAAACTGAAAATCACTACCTGGAGTAGCAAAGGCAAACAATGCTGTAACTATGCTTTCCTTCCGAAGGATATATACATGCATACTGTTCTGTATGGAACCTGCACTGCATATCAGACATTAATACAATTGAGTAAGTCCAGAGTAATGGTGAGCTGCAGGCGGTACGCCCCGGTACAGGTGGGGACACCGGGTACCATTCCAGTACAATGCTCCGGAGGGCCTACCCACCTACCTGCCCTCCTTACCTGTATTTGAGTTTTTCGCTGCTTCCGTGCACATGCATGGAGCATACGGTGCCTGCGCAACACTCTGCCAAGCAGCTGGAGTGTCATGGAAGTGTTGTGGAGCGTCACAGGAGGTAAGGATGCATGTGCATGCACTGCGCACGTTCATATGGTGGACGCCAGGCCCCATTGCACTGTACTGGTTGCAACAGGATCCGGAACCCACCACTGGTCCAGAGATATTTTATGAGAAGAGTCCTCTACTCCTCTGCTTGCAACAGAATACCTTATACCACCAGGTTTGAAATTTTAGGCTTAGACAACTTAGAATTACATCACCTTCGGTCTGACCTGAGCATAGTACACAAAATTATCTGCTACAATGTCCTACCTGTCATTACTTCAGCTCCAACCATAACAATACACAAGCACACAATAGATACACTGGTGGCTTGCAATTTATTTTACTAGTGGTTCACTTATGCACGCATACATGATCGCATGATGCTTCTGCAGGTGGGCGGACCCTCCTACCACTGCCACTGCCACTACTGATTCACCCGATCCGGGGTGAACCGGCAGCAACCCACTTCTGAATAGATACAAACTTAAGGTAAACCACACTAAACTGGATTGCATAAAATAGGATTTCAGCAACAGAGTGGTCAATGCCTGAAATGCACTACCTGACTCTGTCGTTTCTTCCCCAAACCCCTACAACTTTAACTTAAGACTGCCTATTGTTGACCTCACTCCTTTCCTAAGAGGTCTGTAAGGGGCGTGCATAAGTGCACCAACATGCCTACCGTCCCTGTCCTGCTGTTCCCACGTATTTGTATCCATTTCCTGTATTCATAATCATGTTTATACTTATATCTGTTATCTTATACATGCTTGACAAATAAATAAATAAAATATTTTAAAAAGACAAAACAAGGCACAACAGGCGGACCAGAACAACAGAGGGACTTTTAAAAATGTTTTCAGCTGATGTTTCAACATTTTCACTGGGTGCAGAATTGGCAACTGTTTTAGTATAAGAAACTAGTTTACAACTTAAAACTCACTTTAAATATTAACTGAAAGTAATCGGGAGCAATCTTGAGAAGCGTATGGTCAGTATTGGTTTCAAAATGTAAAACAATCAAAGTCCAGTATTTGAAAGAGGACAGGACTGAGCTCCATCTCCCACTAAAACAAACAACCCTGCTAGATGTTCATAAATAAACTGTGTTTTCTTTCTCTTAATATTCTACCTGCCTGCCTGCCCGCCTGCAGAAAGGATAAGGGGAGGAAGCATCATCACAGAATATATACAGAACTTCACCTGTAAAATAGGACCAGTCCTTATTATTGGGAAGAACAAAGTTGGGAACCAGAATTCCATCCACTGGATTCCTCATCTGCCAACAAGCAGCTACTGTGTCACACTTCCAAGCAAAGGTCTTTCTCTCCTTATCTCCATCAATTTTTCTCTCTTTTCTTCTTCTATGCTTTGAAGTCTGGAGTAGAGTTCCAATCTGTCTATCTCCCCTTTCTATATTCCACTCTTGCCATTACCAACCATGCTCAATTTGTTGTAAGTAGCCACAATTTTCTTATTGCTTTGCTCATTTTTTTCTTCCATTTTACTTCATTTGATAAACAGCCTCAGTTTTTCCATCAAATTTTTTTGTTTTGTATTCCATATTCTCCAATCTCTTTTCAATTCTCTCTGTCACAAACAGTAGATTTTGAATTTCAAACATAATCATTTGCAATGTTACAATTTCTTTTTTCCTGTTGCACCATTCTTCCAATTTTGCAGGCACTGCCACTATGGGATTCAAGGCTTCTAATTAAACTTCAAACGTTCATTATTAGCTTTCAAGTCAAGATGCTGTCTTCCCTCCAGTAGCTAGTGATAGAACTCCCGAAAAGCACCTGTATAAAAACTTGCGCTTTCCTACTATCACTCTCAATAAACAAACTGAAAAAACCTTGAATATTAAATAATCAAAGAGAAAGCAGAAAAAAATAATGTATCCAGCCTCCAACCTCTAAGTGGCAGTGTTACTGCTTTTCCTCCTGTTACAACCCTCTTTATATTTCTTCTTATGTCTTCTTTACTGTATATTCCAAACTTAAGAAAGAAAATCCTTAAATGGAGATCAAAAACAATCCAACCAAGCATTGTAAAAAAAGAAAAATTTAAATTCATGGGTATAAGTAAGAGTGAAAAGTAGAAGAAGAAAAAATTAATCCATTCAGTTTAAAAAATAGGGAGCCTTTGCAAAGATTCCATCCATGACAAGAAAAGTTAAAAACAGGATAACACAACTAGGTTTAATGTAGTTTAAATTCACCGCCTACACTCTTCTGTCTTCAATTTTAATTTAGCTTTAATTTGGGGTGGGGGGTACTTTCTTTTTCTAATAATAAAATTTCCTCACCAATTTGGCACACCTTCTCTTTCCACTTTCTTCCTGTTCCGGAGCTGTCCCAACTTCAGCAGCTTCATTAGCTGCGTTTCATGTCATCGGAAATAAAGGCTATTCCTGGACTTTGCGGTGTCCCTGAGATCAGCAGGAGGTGCCCTTCTTTTTTAAAAAAATAATATTTTTTTATTTTTTAACATAAACACAAATAATACAAACTTCACAGAGAAAAAAAGAAAGGAAAAACCATCAAAAAGCCATTCCCCATAACAGGTTATCAATTTTTAAGAATGTATCAATTCATCACAAGTTTCTATAAGTTTCTTCCAATGTTATCACTTATTTTTTGTATCAATTATTACAATTCTTATATCTCAACTCTAATCTTACTAATTATTTTAACATCCTTTTATATACAGTATGATTATATAATGGCTTTCTATTTATAAGGCCAACAAAGAGAGAGAGGGGAAAAAAAGAATGGATTAAAAAAAAATGTTCACTCTAGATAGTGTCCTTTAAAGGATATTTTAACTGGGTGTTCGTGAATTCTATGCCTCTCTGAAATAATTATTTTTTAAAAGTAATCTCATTTTATGAGTTTTAGATCTAACAATTTATCATGTAGCTTAATATCAATATCCACAGTTCTTATCAAATATTTTAACATCGATCTATTTCTTCTTTAAAAGTGTCTTTAAAGCCAGGCTAACTATTAACATCCCTTATTTAGTCTTACCAATATGAATTCCATAGTAATATAATGTGAGACAATCTTGCGCTTTATAAGTAGTTATTAATTAAATAATAATTTTCCAACAACATTATAACCATCTAGGTAATTGATTAATTATTAATCATCTAAGTATAACAATTCCCATTTTATCAATATTAACTATCATTTTTCCATTACTCTATAGTTCTTCAATAGTATCTAATAGCTTCAGAAGGAGGTGCCCTTCTGAATCACCATCTTTGCTGGATGGTTTAGGTCTGAATGGACCGTCCAGTGGTGGAAATATCAACTGCGATCTCGGAGCAGCAAGATTGCATGTCATGCCATCACGACGTCAGCCCCTCCTCACCAATTTTCTTTTTATCCCAGTCCCCTTCCCCATATATATTGCCAATTTATTGCCCAGTAAGGATGAAAGCATTCTGCCTCAACACAACAGGATGCAGAAAACATAGCCGTGTACCAATCTCTTCAAGAAACATTTTTAAAAATGTATGTCGTCTTTACTTTTCCCCAGACAGCAACCATTGGGGAATGAGATTTGCTGCCTTTTTAAGAAAATAAATTGCTGAAAGTGGGGAGTGGAAGAGAAAGCAGTCTTTTATTTGTAAGCCTTTTCTATCCATTCCTCTCACATTTTCAATCTTTTTTCCCCAGGAAGGAAGGAGAAATGAGACACTGAGGAAAGAAAAATCACAGCACTATTTCATTTTCATTGGTGAAATGCAAACCAGCCTCTGAGAAGTTCCCTATTGCTCTATAAATGCGTGAAGATAGAAATTAAATCACAGAGGGGGAAGCCACATGAGAAAGTGGAAGTGTACAGATGTGACATCATATAGGCCAGGGATGGCGAACCTTTGGCACATGTGCCAGAAGTGGCATGCAGAGCCATTTCTCTGGGCATGCCAGCCATTGCCCATTGTTCTTCCACTTTCCAGTGCTCCTGTGCATGCATGCCAGGAAGCTGCTCTTCCAGTCCTGGTGCTCCCGTGCGTACATGCCAGGAAGCTGGTCTTCTGTTTCCTGTGCTCCCATGCATGTGCGCCAGGAAGCTGCTCTTCTGTTTCCTGTGCTCCCATGCATGTGTGCCAGGGAGCTGCTCTTCTGGTTTCCAGCGCTCCTGTGCATGCATGCCAGAGAGCTGCTCTTCCGGTCCCTGGTGCTCCCGTGTGTGCGTGCCAGGAAGATGCTCTTCTGTTTCCTGTGCTCCCGTGCATGTGTGCCAGGGAGCTGCTCTTCTGTTTCCAGCGCTCCTGTGCATGCGTGCCAGGGAGCTGCTCTTCTGGTTTCCAGCGCTCCTGTGCATGCATGCCAGAGAGCTGCTCTTCTGGTTTCTGGTGCTCCTGTGCATGCATGCCAGAGAGCTGCTCTTCTGGTTTCTGGTGCTCCTGTGCATGCATGCTAGAGAGCTGCTCTTCTGGTTTCTGGTGCTCCTGTGCATGCATGCCAGAGAGCTGCTCTTCTGGTTTCTGGTGCTCCTGTGCATGCATGCCAGAGAGCTGCTCTTCTGGTTTCTGGTGCTCCTGTGCATGCATGCTAGAGAGCTGCTCTTCTGGTTTCTGGTGCTCCTGTGCATGCATGCCAGAGAGCTACTCTTCTGGTTTCTGGTGCTCCCCCCAGCACGCGCTCCCGATTCAGCACTTGTTGCCCAAAAGGTTTGCCAACACTGGTATAGGCTATGAATTGTTATGAATTCTGCTTCATTTGCGGGAGAGTTTTGTAACATACATAGGAGTTTTGTGCCACTAAAATGCAGTTCCATTCTCAGCTAACTACATGACTTTACACAATGCTGGAAACTCTTGTCTCTTCCTGCCTCTTGGACTCAGGGCAGCCATGCCATTTCAAGGAGGGGGGGGGGAGCGGGGGGGGACAAACAGTCCAGTCCTCTGCATTCTTCCTTGCTAAAAGGCAGGTGGAAACAATCCACCCCAGCTGTATTTAGAAAGGGAGCTTCTGAAGTTTGACTGCAATATTTAGGACTTCTCTCTCTGTTCCTATCCCCCACCCCAACAGCAGCTTCTATAGCAGGGGATACTAATAGTACCAGAGAGCGCATCTGGTTGCAATGCTACTGAAATGCTAATGCACAACTTTTATTTCCAATACAACGATACTGGCAAGGTAGCTTAGATGGTTTCTTTTTTAAGAAAAAAAAAAGACTACAAGCTTCTGTTTCCAGTGCATTTTCCCAACATAACATTGCAGGGTGAAGAGGACCGCAGTCATATTTTTTTTTGCCTTCTCTATATTTTGCTTTGCTGGAAGTCCCACCAGCTCAGGACACAGAAAAAATGGAAATCTTCCCTTTGCTTTCTTCCTTGTTAGGTAGCAGGAAAGAGCACGAATAGTCTGGTGGTGAACTTAGCATTTTTCTACATTTCAAGGGCAGTGTAGCCATGACGGTGTTTGCTTCACTGGAGAAGGAAAAGGGTGTTTCTGTGGAAGTGGGCACAGATTGCTGATTTGTGATAAGAGAGGTGTTTACCCTCAAAATAAACCCCAAGGGATACCCTGAAGGGTCATGTGAAACGCAGAACCTGGCTCTCCCCGGCCTTGGTTCAACTTTCTAATTCCTCTCTGATGCAATAATAGAAAGTTTACAGTCATCTGGGGTATTATTTGTAGTGGAAAGGCCAGATTCCAGCTGAAAACATAACTATAAATCAGTAAATATCAGAAGCATTAAAATGCATGGCTGGATCAACAAACACCGTGTTTCCTTTTTTTCTAACTCATCCTCTGCAAATGTGAAGTCAGAAGCTGTAATATTATACGTGGCAACACGTGGATGCTGCTGCTTGCTTGACTCCTCTCTGCACAGCAAGCTACTCAGATGCCTCACCTGCCAGCCTGTGCTGCTCGTACACCTACTCATAAACAGGATGGTTTCAAGTGGAATTAACTCTCTCCATGTCAGTGGTGTAGCTCAATAATTTTAGACCCTGGATTTAGTAGTCACAAGGCGTACTCTAGGATAAAATATTTCATTCTGAGGTTGAAAGGTTCTTGTTGGTTGTCTTTCTACCCCATCTTTTCCT